>OZ023183.1:7569904-8212404 GCA_963995505.1 Hypericum androsaemum
AGTGCCACTTATGAGAGAGAATTATGACGTAGCGTTGATCTAGAAATACAAGTGTGACAAACTAATCCTGGTTAAAAAATTATCACAAAAAATGTCACTTTAGAAAACCTCTATCAGCAGAAGTATCACTTTAGAAAACTGCTATTACCAAAGCGAACAAAATTAAACTACAAAGTACTAAGTTAAAAATATATGAAATCACATGATGCACAAGTAAACTTTTCCCAAAATATTAATGTGAGCCACTTTTTTTTGTGTGCTTCATGTGAGCCACTTTAAAAGATAGTATGAGCTTTCTTTTATATCGAAAACCGGACCACCGTCCCTTCCTCCGTACCGAGTTGACTCCATAAGTCTGCATCAAACAAAAAGTCGGTCCAGTGCTCCCACAAATTGTTAGGACCAGGTACTTCTCCGTCATTATTATTTGTCTTAGCCTCTGGTGCAACTTCTTCGCAAAAAATGCCACCAACGTTACACTCCTCGTTTGACTTCGCCGATGCCAACAAATCCTCCCACCACATACTCAAACCGTCATCTCGCGACGACGTCGTTTCGGCAATGGACAATTTCTCCTGGGTATTAATGATGGGGATTGTTTGATCATCAGTGGACGGCTCCCAACTGGTTGACGCTTGTGGGTTTCCGAAAACATTATTTCTGATGTTTGTGCTGCAAGAGAAGAAGCGCTTTGAGAAGGTCCGAGGGCGGGGCTTGAAGATGGTCACCATCTTTGGAGGAGAGGTAACTAGGGTTTCAGAGTCTCCTTGCTCCTTGCTAGACGTTGCCGTCTTCTTTCTTAGGTGAGTGTTCCAGTAGTTCTTCACGTCATTTGATGTTCTCCCCGGAAGTCTCCCAGAGATCAGTGACCACCTGCCCTTGCACATGCATAAGGGATGTGATATATTAGACACATTCGCTAGATGCATGTATACATATATATAGAGTCGAACATTGTCTGGTATTTTTTATATTTGTTAGAATCTTTTTAAGTGAATCTAAGTCTCTTTATTATATTATCCAACTTTTTTTAAAGGTAAATTTTACACCAAGTACACATTGTCAAAATTTGAACCTTATACTTCCGTCAAATCTTCTACACCTTATACTGCTAAGCCAACTACTCTTTGGTACTACATTGTCCAACTTATATTTTGTGCATGTATAAATGTGTGGGTGTGCCATATCCTTCTTTCTACTACGAAGAAAACTTAAATGTATGGATTGTAATTGTTTATGGTGAAAGAGTATCATCTTTCTAGAGCGGCAAATTATGTGATCGTTTGGTAGAATTTTTTTGATAAGTAAAGTTCATTATAACTCGTAATAATTACGATCTAAAAGATGTGATATCTCTTTTTCTAGTCAAAATTCTAACACGACAAAACTTAGTTGGAAAAACCATGTTAAGTAAAGAGTACACCAAGCAAAATTTCTGCCCTATCTTGTTTGGTAGAAGTGGTAAAAAATTTTATATTTTGAAATAATTTTAAGTTTAAGTTTTTTCGAATAGACACAATTTAAAGAGTTACCGTACATAAATTCTGACATATATTAAGAAAAAGTAGGTCATTGTTTATGAAATCAAACGGTTGAGCATTTTTTTGACATATTTGATTTAATATTAGTGACAATTCTTTGAGACAAAAAAGGCCAACCTCGGGACCTATTTAGGATATTCGATATCTTTGAAATGCGGAGGCCCACTGGCAGCTCTCTTTCCCTAAATGTAAAGTTAATTTCTGGCGACTAATCATTTTTTTGAGCGGCTAAATCATTTAAGCATGTGCAGAATACCAGCTAGGCTCCTTGTAAAAAAATTAGCCAGGAGACCTTATTTTTAACCCAAAAAAAGACATCCTTTTCAAGAAAACTTCGGTATATTTTTAGCATAAAAATATTTAGTAGGTAGATTAATGAATTTTTATTTATTTTCTAAATTTAAGATGGTCACCACAAATTCACTTTATCTTAGTTATTTTTCGATTAATTCAAATCTTGTTATTTCTTTAACTTTAAACCACTTAAAAAAGTTTCTCCCAATTTATTAGTTCAGGGTCGCTAATTATATGGTAAAACGTGAAGGGTGCGGAAAGGTTTCAAGCTTTGAAAATATTTACTAATCTTAATTGAGTTGTAAAGATCCTGTATTTTCATGTAAGATTTTTCATATGAATCACGTGAATAAAATACATATACTTTTAAAAAATTATTTTTTATATGATCCAAGAGTACTCAATTTCAGAATTTAGTTGATACTAAACGTCATAAAACAACATTACAACCACGTGTTCATAGGAAGGCATGTCTAGTTATTTATTTAAATAGTTGTAGTATTGGAACAAATTCCAACCCCATATACGGATAGCAATTTGACATTTATTCTTTCTACCCGGATCCAGACTCGAAGGTGTAAGATCCGTTGACTTTGACCGGGTCTAGACTAGGATCCTCCCTGGATCCTTATTTTTTAAAAGGATAAGAGCATGGATATGGACCCATAGGATCCTATCCAATTTTTTAAAAAATATTAAAATAATATATAAAAATATATTAATTACTAAAGTTAGTACCAAATTCTCATCACAACCTACCCAATATGAAATTTTTTTTATAAGTAAATTTTGTTCTCCAAGTTGGTATAAATACCACATTACCAAAATACCAAAGTACCAAAGTTATATTTTAATTGGTAACGATGCCGAAGTATCAAATATCAAGATATTACAACTGGTAAAGAACGTGAACACCTATTCAACCAAAAGAAACACCCGTTAAGTAGGTTCCAACTAATGCCCTTGAACCTTTAGATATCCGAGAGAAACAAACAAATTTTCAAAGGAGGAATGATGAAGAAGTTTTAACCTACATAATGTTAATTCAACCTTCTAATACATTCTACCCTTCAATTGTCATATTAATTTGTAGTTTTTTTGATTTTTTTATATTGAGTTATTTTAGCGAAAGAATAAATTGTATTCACATTTTTCGAGTGCTTCGCTATTGCGAACAAGTATAGCTTAATTTTCAAAAAATTATTTAATTTTTAAATAATATGGACCCGTGGATCGCCTTGATTCTACCCGATTTTTTAGGACTCGAATCCTACCCAGACTTGTTTTTAAAGAGGATAATGGTAAGGATTTGGGTCGACCTTTACAAAAGAGGGAAAGGATTCGGATCCTATAGATCCTACTCGAATCCTGCCCATTGTCATCCAGGTCGAGTTGGATAACTCTATTGGTAACTTTGTTCCACTTGGAAAAAAAATAGTGGATTTAACGTAATATATATTGCAAAGATATGGGAAACGACCATAATTGCGCATCATCAAAGAGCTACAAGACATTGAAGAACATAATTAAAAAAAAAGTGTACTATATTGGCGATATTTTATTTATGTAATATTTGACTTGTTCAGCCAGACTTCCATGAATAAAGTATACTATGGTCTTGATGTTTTTTTGTTACAACAGAATTGTCACTAATATTAAATCAAATATAACGACTCTGTTCAAATACTATGGAAATTTCCTCAAAGAAATATCAGGTTCAAATAAATATTATGAACGAAAACATTTGAATAATATTTACAGCAAACTTTTTAGGGTATGTCATGATAACTTGAACTTGCCTGTTGCCCAGAAGCTTATGTAACCTGACGAGCATGTCAACTTCGTCGGCCGAGACGTCTCCCTTCTTGATATTTGGTTTCAGATAATTTAACCACCTCAGCCTGCAGCTCTTCCTACACCTATTTAGACCTGAAACACACATATCCACACCACTATAAAAATTAGTATTAGTGTTTACTTTCACTTGCTGTTGTTACATTGACGGAAGTATATGGTTCAATTCTTGGCATTGATGCAAAAAAATACCAGCTCTTTCAGGGATTAGGTGCCATTTCCCTTCTCCATAATTCTCAATGCACGTCCTCAGGAGTTGATCTTCCTCTCCGGTCCAAGCTCCTTTCCTCACCAACACAAATTTCTTCATATTGTGGCTCCAAGTCCCTTTCTCCCTCCAATTACAATCTCATGTACTAACTATGGAACTTATATATAAATAACATACCCACTGCTATCCCATGAGCTTTTAAGCACACCTTCTTAACTGAAAATGGCAAAAATACCCACTTCGCTTGACTCCCCAATATTTCCCATTTTATCAGTGTGACGTGCATGTCTTGCATCCACAAAAACAGTACGTGTTTGTGGGTCTTCCTGTTGGGTTTGAATGGAAAATTTCAATGCAAGCCCAATAATGGAAAGGCCCAAAGGAAAGGCCCAAAAGGGAGATGGAAGGTTGCAATCCCACATTGAATAGAGCAAGGAGGATTTCCTTGTTTATAAGGAATTCCCCTCCTTGCCTCTCAACTTGATTGACTTCCTAAAAGGCTGACTCACCGCTAGCTGCCTTCGCACGCGCACGCGCATGCGCACGCTCGTGTGCGCATGGCGCATTGGACACAGGTCGCAATGGGCGCTTTGTGGCGCACTTGGCACTTCGCACGTGCGCATCGTCTGGAGGAGCCTTAAGTATTTTGCCCGGGTCCGGAGGCAGCTGCGCAACTACTGAAGCGACGAGGAGCTGCGAGCGTCTTCAGGTTGGCCGCCAAAGAGGCACGACGGACTGAAAAGTCCAGGAGACTTCCAGAAGGCCGAAGGGCTGCAAGATCCATCACGAAAGGGCGCCAGCGCAGCCTGGCGTGCCTGGAAGGATCCAGAAGCCACCGAAGGGCCACGAGCGCAGCCAGTCAGCCTGCTGGCCGAGCGGACGCGTCCCTTCGGGGTGGCTGCCTCCCTGCCTCCTCCAGCCTATAAATATGCCTGCCCCCCTGCCAGAATTCTTATCCCAGCAGCAAGTGCACCTCCTAGCATTGTTGTCTTCTCCTCTCCCCCCATTCTTCACTTAGAAAAGAGTCCGAAAGTTCTGGGTATATAAGGGTTCGCCCGAAAGTTTCGAGATACGTGTGCAACGGTCTTGGAAACGCCCTAAACAGTCGTTGTATCTTGGGGACGATTGCCGAAGCCCGTACCGCACTGAAATATACGGGGCAATCTCGTCTTACGGAGAAAGTGTCCAACACTTACCTCGACTGAAGTAGATCCTAATCAAGTACACCAACTCTGACAAACAACAATCGTAAGACGAGATTGTGTACTTGAAGATGGCATCGACAAGCTCAGCACCAGCGGTCCCGAGAACTGTCCACGCCAAAAGGCCGGCCAAGTTCAACGGTACCGAGTTCAAGAGGTGGCAACAGAAGATATTGTTCTACCTGACGACGCTCAACCTGGTCCGATTCTTGAAGGAAGAGGCTCCGAAGGTGGCAGAAAATGAGGCAGATCAACAGAAGATCAACGCCCTCGATGCATGGAGTCACAGCGACTTCCTATGCCGGAACTACGTCCTGAATGGACTAGACAACACACTCTACAATGTTTACGCGGAAGCCAAGACCGCTAAAGAGCTGTGGAGTTCACTCGAGAAGAAGTACAAAATAGAGGATGTCGGGATGAAGAAATTCATCATCGGACGATTCCTCGACTTCAAGATGGTGGACTCCAAGAAGGTCATCGACCAAGTGCAGGAGTTGCAGCTGATCCTTCACGAGATCCAAGCCAAAGGGATGCAACTCAGCGAGTCCTTCCAAGTAGCTGCGATGATCGAGAAGCTCTCCCCGCTCTGGAAGGACTTCAAGAGCTACCTCAAGCACAAGAGGAAGGACATGGGCCTAGAAGACCTGATCGTGAGACTTAGGATCAAGGAAGACAACCGAAAGTTTGAAGTCAAGCAAGGCAAGGCCAACCCCGAGACCACCGTGTACCTCGCCGAGGGAAAAGGTAGCAAGAAGAGGAAGAAGTCCGGGGATAAACAGGAGAAGCAAGAGCCCAAGAAGAAAAAGAAGATCAAGGGCGACTGCTACAACTGCGGCAAACCGGGACACATGGCTAAGGACTGTCGCCAGCCGAAGAAGGACGACCAAGGAAAGGTTAACCTGGCTGAAGATTTGTCCCAGATGGATCTGTCAGCCGTGGTGTTTGAAGCCAACCTGGTGGACAATCCGAGAGAGTGGTTCGTGGACACTGGAGCTACCCGCCACGTCTGCTCGGACAAGGAGATGTTCTCAAACTATATCCCGATCACCGGTCGAAAGCTGTTCATGGGAAACTCTGCAACGTCCAAGATCGTCGGTCTGGGTAAGGTGGTCCTGAAGCTGACCTCAGGAAAGGAGCTGACCCTCAAGGATGTGCTGCATGTCCCGGACATCCGCAAGAACTTAGTCTCTGGCTCACTGTTAAGCAAAGCCGGTCTTATGCTTGTATTTGAGGCTGATAAGTTTGTACTGACCAAAGCAGGTCAATTCATAGGAAAGGGTTACCTAGAAAGGGGGCTGTTTAAGATGAATGTAATAACTATACATCGCACCTTTAACGGTGAAAATAAAGTTAATGCTTCTTCTTACTTGGCCGAGTTTTCTAATTTATGGCATGGTAGATTAGGACACGTAAATCTAAACTCGCTAAGAAAGTTAGTAAGTTTAAATTTATTACCGAATCTAGAGTTCAACCCATCCGATAAATGTGAAGTATGTGTGGAGGCTAAAATGACCAAAGTACCTTTCCATTCGGTGGAAAGAAGTACTACGCCTTTAGAGTTAATTCATACGGATACTTGCGATATGAAACACGTGCAAACTAAAGGCGGGAAGAAATACTTCATCACGTTTATCGATGATTGTATGAGATACTGTTACGTATATCTCCTAAAGGGCAAAGATGAAGCTCTTGATGCTTTTAAGAGATATAAGAATGAGGTTGAAAATCAACTCAGCGTGAAAATCAAAATGATCCGAAGTGATCGAGGAGGAGAATATGTAGCTCCGTTTGAGGAATTCTGTCAAGAACATGGCATCATTCATCAGACGACTGCTCCATACTCACGTCAATCGAATGGCATAGCTGAACGCAAAAATCGAACTCTTAAGGAGATGATGAACGCTATGTTGATTAGCTCGGGCTTACCCCAGAACATGTGGGGGGAAGCTGTGCTCTCAGCTAACCACATTCTAAACAAATTGCCACACAAGAAAAGGGATAAAACTCCATATGAACTATGAAAAAGAAGGAAGCCTTCCTACGGTTACCTTAAAGTGTGGGGGTGCCTAGCAAAGGTCGAAGTACCTAAGCCTAAACAGGTGAGAATAGGACCCAAGACCATTGATTGCATCTTTATCGGATATGCGCAAAATAGTAGTGCTTATCGATTCTTGGTGCATAAATCTGAAAACCCTGAGATAAACACGGGTATGGTCATAGAATCAAGGAACGCAACATTTTTTGAAGATAGCATTCCTAATAAGGAAAGAAAGGAAGCAAGTCCGAAGAAAAGGGCTCACGAGACTATACAAGGGTCAAATCAGAAAGATGATGAACCCAGACGTAGTAAACGGATGAAGGTAACCAAATCTTTCGGTCTGGACTATCTAACATATGCATTAGAAGATGAACCCAGGACAATCCAAGAGGTATTGTCCAGTCCAGATGCTCCTCTCTGGAAGGAAGCTATCAATAGTGAGATAGAATCCATTATGCAAAACCACACGTGAGAAATCGTGGATCTCCTACCGGGCTGCAAACCTTTGGGGTGCAGGTGGATCCTAAAAAGGAAATACAAAGCTGATGGATCAATCGACAAGTACAAAGCTCGATTGGTAGCTAAGGGGTTCAAGCAGAAGGAGGGATATGATTTCTTTGACACATATTCACCGGTCACAAGAATCATATCGATTAGAGTACTCACAGCTGTTGCAGCACTCTATAACCTCGAGATACACCAAATGGATGTAAAAATAGCTTTCCTAAATGGAGAACTGAAATAGGAGATATACATGGAGCAACCTAAAGGGTTTGTGGCTCCCGGTCAAGAGCATAAAGTGTGTCGACTAGTCAAGTCACTATACGGGCTAAAACAAGCGCCGAAACAGTGGCACGAGAAATTTGACAGAACAATGCTGTCAAATGGATTTAAGATCAACGAGTGCGATAAATGTGTTTACATTAAAGGCACACCTGAAGCTTACGTAATTGTACGTCTCTATGTAGATGACTCGCTAATTACGGGAAGCAATAAAGAGGTTATTGTAAAAACTAAAAACATGTTAAAGAATCACTTTGACATGAAAGATATGGGTCTGGCAGACATCATACTAGGAATAAAAATTTCTAGGAAAGCTGACGAAATTATCTTGACGCAATCCCACTACGTGGAAAGCGTGCTCAAGAAATTTGAAGCTTTTGACAAACCTCCGGTTAAGACTTCAGTAGATTTGAATCTACACTTAGCCAAGAATCGAGGGGACCCAGTATCTCAACTGAAGTATGCGCAAATTATCGGGAGCTTAATGTATTTAACAAACTGCACTCGCCCCGATATTGCGTACTCAGTTAGTAAGCTTAGTAGATTCACAAGTAATCCAGAGAAGGATCACTGGCTAGCTCTGGAAAGGGTTTTACGGTATTTAAAACATACCATAAACCATGGCATACATTATGCTAAATATCCAGCTGTATTAGAATGATACAGTGACGCAAACTGGATATCGGACACTAAGGACTCCAAATCCACGAGTGGATACGTATTCACCATAGGAGGAGGAGCTGTGTCTTGGAAGTCCTCTAAACAAACGTGCATAGCTCGATCCACCATGGAGTCGGAGTTTATAGCACTAGACAAAGCTGGGGAAGAAGCTGAATGGCTCAGAAACTTCCTAGAGGATATTCCGTGCTGGAGCAAACCAGTACCTCCCGTATTGATACATTGTGATAGCATGTCTGCAATCGGGAGAGCACAAAGTACATTGTACAATGGAAAGTCTCGACATATCCGTCGGAGACACAATACCGTTAGACAATTGATCTCTAGTGGGGTGATCACCATTAATTATGTAAAATCCAAGGAAAACTTAGCTGATCCTTTTACGAAAGGAATCAATAGAGATCAATTGTACAACGCAGTAAGGGGAATGGGATTAAAATCCACACACTAAAGAACGTCCATAGCGGTAACTCAACCATGATGAGTGGAGATCCCACAAACTTGGTTCAATGAGAAAACTAAGTTACGGAGGGTTCAGTTTGATCACCTGGAACCTATCTCATTCTCAAAAGCTGCCCAGGTGTTAGCCTGCAGCAGTGTGGTAAGGTTAAGCATTACGCTTTTAATAATTCCTATACCTTGATTAAGGTGGAGTATGGCAGGATACTCCTGATAGGAGATCACCTATGTAAGTGTGAAGTAAGCCGCTTCAAATGGGAAAAATACTTATGAATCCAAGATACGGTCCATGGCCGAAAAGGACACAACGTGAGAACCCAAATATACTAGGGTTATTATTGTGTAAATGTTATTGTCTTGGTTTACAATAAAAGCTGACGGTTCAAAATATCGCGTTCACCGAGCAGCGAGTAAATCCGATAACATATTACTTGAGAAGGTTCAAAGCCGCAAGCTACCTATCTCGATGCAATAATAACACGTCAGAACTTTCGATTAGAGTATGCATGCATTAATCATCATTCATGTGGGGGATTGTTGGGTTTGAATGGAAAATTTCAATGCAAGCCCAATAATGGAAAGGCCCAAAGGAAAGGCCCAAAAGGGAGATGGAAGGTTGCAATCCCACATTGAATAGAGCAAGGAGGATTTCCTTATTTATAAGGAATTCCCCTCCTTGCCTCTCAACTTGATTGACTTCCTAAAAGGCTAACTCACCGCTAGCTGCCTGCACGAGCACGAGCACGAGCACGAGCAGGAGCACGAGCATGAGCACGAGCACGAGCACGAGCACGAGCACGAGCACGAGCATGAGCACGAGTACGAGCACGAGCACAAGCACGTGCACGCGCGTGTGCGCATGGCGCATTAGACGTAGGTCGTAATGGGCGCTTTGTGGCGCACTTGGTACTTCGCACGTCCGCATCATCGCGAGGAGCTGGAGGAGCCTTAAGTATTTTGCCCGGGTCCGGAGGCAGCTGCGCAACTACCGAAGTGACGAGGAGCTGCGAGCACCTTCAGGTTGGCCGCCAAAGAGGCACGATGGACTGGAAAGTCCAGGAGACTTCCAAAAGGCCGAAGGGCTGCAAGATCCATCACGAAAGGGCGCCAGCGCAGCCTGGGCGCGCCTAAAAGGATCCAGAAGCCACCGAAGGGCTACGAGCACAGCCGGGCATGCCTGGAAGGATCCAGAAGCCACCGAAGGGCCACGAGCGTAGCCAGTCAGCCTGCTGGCCGAGCGGACGCGTCCCTTCGGGGTGGCTTCCTCCCTGCCTTCTCCAGCCTATAAATAGGCCTGCCCCCCTGCCAGAATTCTTATCCCAGCAGCAAGTGCACCTCCTAGCATTGTTGTCTTCTCCTCTCCCCCCGTTCTTCACTTAGAAAAGAGTCCGAAAGTTCTGGGTATATAAGAGTTCACCCGAAAGTTTCGAGATACGTGTGCAACGGTCTTGGAAATGCCCTAAACAGTCGTTGTATCTTGGGGACGATTGCCGAAGTCCGTACCGCACTGAAATATACGGGGCAATCTCGTCTTACGGAGAAAGTATCCAACACTTGCCTCGACTTAAGTAGATCCTAATCAAGTACACCAACTCCGACAAACAACACTTCCCAAGTTATTGTAACAGTATGATTCGTCTCATTCTATACGTTGTTTTGTCCTTTAAAAAATGTGCTGAATATTATTTATTTTTTTAAAAGTAAAATTTTACACAAATATTGTAAGTGATTGAATCATAAAATTCTGTGAATTCATATTATCTTTGTACCGTTGGAATAAGTGCTATTTGACTATTGTAAAAGGCATTTGGTCTAATGACAAAATGTGTAGGATAATTTGACGAAAATTTAGAGTTCAAATCATAGCAATGTGTAATTATTTGTGTAATCATTTATTTTTACAAAAAATATGTTTTGCTATTATTTATATCATGTTATATGCCAACTAACAGTCTAAACAATTAAGATTCAAAAGGATCGACGTCTCCATATATCTGTGCACTTCTGTGCACCGTCCAAGTCATCTTTCTTGGAGGGACATGGAAA
The DNA here is from genome assembly GCA_963995505.1 of Hypericum androsaemum. Lineage (NCBI taxonomy): Eukaryota > Viridiplantae > Streptophyta > Magnoliopsida > Malpighiales > Hypericaceae > Hypericum > Hypericum androsaemum. The sequence continues at coordinate 7,581,014 of OZ023183.1, forward strand.
TTTGATGTTGTAGGAGAGTAGTCTCGTGAGGGCGAGAAAAAACACACACTTGCCATAGGAACAACTCATAAACAAACAGAACAGTAGGTGTAAAAGCTTCGGGCTTGTCTCGCTGCGTGGATGTGCGCCCGGAATTATACATGTATATATACTTAAGGAAATAAAATCAAAACATTATAGTAAAATTAGTTTAAAAATTGTTTCTTAAATTAAGTTTCTTTGATCAAGAAATAACTAAGCAATTAATGAGAAATCTAGTTTTAATTTTTGATCTATTTATTTTAATTCTCCTAAGTAGATCATATAAAAACTATACGCAAGGTACAAGCAATTTTCACAGCTTCATTCTTCCTAAACTTTATAGTACTACTGAGCATAGAGGAGGAGGAATAAGAATTTAAATTATATAACAAAAAGTAAGGAAAAGTGTAGTTTAGTCTTTTCTTTTCTTAATTTTATGCCTAATTTTGTTTTTTTCATAGCATGGGTTATTGCATGGTTTACATGATGTTGATATCAAAACAATGGTCTTGTATTAATGTATAATTAGTATTTTGTAACCAATAGATGCTTATAGATACTTTGCTTTTTGTAGTTGACAAATAATCTTTTTTGAAAAAAGTATATTTTTTTGACAGAAATATTAGTATGCATAAATTAAGTCGAAAAATCTGAGAAGATAAGTACATCGAGTTCATTCGGATGGTAAACATCCCAATCCGATGGGAGGAGATTAAGGCGGGCATGGCGACAAAGCCAAACTGCAACAATGTTTTGAGATCTAGAAATATTTAGGAGAGAACAATAAGGTAAAAGAGCTAGGTTTTTTTGTGTGGAAATGGTGGGGTCATGTCCCTATATAAATACGATAAATAAGTCCGAGTACATCAGAGGCATACAAATTATCCATAACCCTCAGCCTGCCGTCTAGTTGCCTCAGTAGAGGGATCCCCTTTTACGAGGTTGCGGCCGCCGGCCTCAGTAAAATCCTCTTGCGGTAAAAACTCAGTGGAAAAACCCGCAGCCAGAGGGAAAGAGCACCTCGGCAAGGTCTGAGTGACCCGCCTTAACGTAGACTGATCCATGTAACTCATCATCGGCCATACAGGTGCATTGGGGTAGGCTAATCCCCCGCAGATCATCTAAATACACCCCTATACAAGAATTAAAAGGTACATCGGAGACTACAAGTCCCTCTGCTAACTCTAGTGCATGCTTGAAGAGTGCATCCGCCACCCGGTTGCCCTCCCGCCAAGTATGCTGGATGTCAATCGTTTAATCCCGTGCCAGTACAGAGTGGCCAGTGGTGGGCTCTGTCAACTGCCCGTCCGACACAGATAATGGCTAGTGACGAGTCAACCTCTACCTGGACCCTAGAACACCCTCTCTCCCAAGTCAACTCTAGTCCTAGTACTAAAGCCCAGAGCTCCCGATGATGGTTCTAAGAAGAATTAAAATAAAATAGATCAAAAATTAAAATTAGACTTTCCATTAATTGCTTGGTTATCTCCCGATCAAAGAAATTTAATTTAGGAAATAAATTTTTAAAAAAATTTACTATAATGTCTTGATTTTGTTTCCTTAAGTATTATCCTACTCATTTAACATTAAAAAGTGTATAAATTCATTTGTTAATTTTTTATTGCTAACTACATATTAAGTCATATGACTTAATATGTAAAGACAATATAAAATTTTGGGCAAATTACTCTCACATCCCTGAAGTTTGGTCACCCTCTCCCTAGGGTCCCTGATTTTTGGAAAAAGATTGTCCCGTCCCTAAGTTTTGATGATAATAGACTCTCGGGTCCCCGGCTGATGTCATCGGCTCTTTTTTTTTATTTTTGGTCATAGAAATGACTAAAATACCCTTAAATAAAAAATAATTTTTTTTACCTTCTTCAACCTTTTACCCCCCCTCCCGCTCCCGCTCTCGCCCTCCCCCTCCCGCTCCCCCTCCCGCTCCCGCTCCCACCCGCCCCCCCTCTCCCCCTCCTGCTCCCGCTCCCGCTGCCCCCCTCCTCCCCCTCTCCCCCTCCCGCTCCCTCCCCCCCCCCTCTCCTCCCCCCTTCCCCTCACAACCAACGATAACTCACTCAACCCATGGAGAACATCACTAAAAATGATGCCGTATTCTCTGCCCTCACACCCCCTCCAAACGACATGTCGCTCACACTCTCCCCCTTCGTCCTGCCCTCTCTCCGCTCACACCCGAAACCCCGCCCCTCCTGAACTGCCACGTGTCCCACAATTAAAGCCTCATTACCCCAAAAGAACAATAACAACCAGAAGAAGAAAATCACCACGTGGGCGAGCCCAGACTGGCTCACCTCCCTCTCCCGATCCCTGACTGCCGGCGGCCGAGATGACTCCAACATCCCCGTCGCGAGCGCGAAGCTCGAGGATGTCTCCGACCTCCTCGGCGGGGCGCTCTTCCTCCCGCTCTTCAAGTGGATGAACCAGTACGGCCCGATCTACCGCCTCGCCGCCGGCCCCCGCAACTTCATCATCGTCAGCGATCCCGCCATCGCCAAGCACGTCCTCTGCAACTACGGCACTAAGTACGCCAAGGGCCTCGTCGCCGAGGTCTCCGAGTTCCTCTTCGGCTCCGGCTTCGCCATCGCCGAGGGCTCCCTATGGACCGTAACCACCTACACTATCGGAAAATATTTTCTATATTGAAAAAAACTGCTTAATGAGAGGTACTTTGTGGTGTAGGCGAGGAGGAGAGCGGTGGTTCCGTCGTTGCACAAGAAGTACCTGTCGGTGATGGTGGACCACGTGTTCTCCAAGTGCGTGGAGCGAATGGTGGAGAAGCTCCGGGCCGACGCGCTGAGCGGGGCACCTGTGAATATGGAGGCCAAGTTCTCTCAGTTGACTCTTGATGTGATCGGCCTGTCTGTTTTTAACTACAACTTCGACGCATTGAGGGGGAGAGGGGGAGGAGGGGGGGGGGGAGCGGGAGGGGGAGAGGGGGGGCGGGAGCGGGAGGGGGAGGGGGAGGGGGAGGGGGAGGGCAGGAGCGGGAGCGGGAGGGGGGTAAAAGGTTGAAAAAGGTAAACAAATTTATTTTTTGTTTAATGGTATTTTGGTCATTTTCATGACCAAAAATGAAAAAAAGAGCCGATGACGTCAGCCGGGGACCCGAGAGTCTATTATCATCAAAACTTAGGGACGGAACAATCTTTTTCCAAAAGTTAGGGACCCTAGGAGGAGGATGATCAAACCTCAGGGATGTGAGGGTAATTTGCCCTAAAATTTTTCAATGAATGAGCGCCTTTTTTGCGGTATCTTCCGGATGCATCTATTGGCTGTACGTTACCAGACCAAATCAAGAGATTGGATCTTGGTGGGACCCTTAATTCACTTTTGTACTTTTCCCAGTGACATTTTCAACGAAACACGTTTCATCACGTTTATTAATTTTTTTAATTTATAAAAAACCATCCGATATAGGAATGTCTATTGATGGATTAATCTAGGTCAAAGTCGTAAATGAATTTTGACCAAGATCTACAAATAAATATTCATTTATAGCACTATGTTTCAATAACTAAAATTCGATATTTGATTAAAATAAAATAATTTTTTACTGATTAATTTAAAAATGCGTTTTTTTTATTTGAGAAAGATTCTAAAAATGTGTTGGTCCACCACTATTATTGATGGGGTAATACGATTGACCTTTTATCACCATTCGCCGGCGAGTGGATGCCAATTACGTGTCAGGAATTGTTTTCCGTTTTAGGAGTGTGAGCTGAAGATATTTTTCATTTCGCGGAATGCAACTGAACTTTCGCTTTCTTGCTTTTGCGGGAAAAAAAGTCCCTCTACTGTAAAACAGTTTGTTGTAAAGTATTTTGAATATTTATTGTGGTGATTAATTTAAATTTGAACTAAATAAATTTTTTAAAATTTGTAAAATTTTTCTAGCCTATATTCAATACTGTTCTATTTTTAATAGTTCGAATTCGACACTTTATAATTAATTTTGAACAATTTTCTCAATATCTAAATAGTTTTATGTAAAATAGATATATCGTTCCTTCCGTATTTTTTGGATGCGGGTGAAATTTGGAGAAAACCTCAATCTACAAGTATGTATGGTTGTGCTTTACTCTTTTTTAATATCCTTTTCAAGATATGTTAAAAAAAGGTTTAAGTAATCTGATTTAACTATCTATATTATTAAAGTATTTTTTTACCGAATATTAGCAGGATAATAAATGAGCACATTGAGCTTGTATGCTATCATCACACACACACATATATTACGGATAATGAATTACGGATAATTAAAAATTGGAGAAATTAATTTGTGTGACTTCTTTTTAAAAGTCATTTTTATATTTGTTGAGTCATATTCTCTTCTGTCGGTAGTTTTTATTATTTATTTTTTTGATTTATATCAAGATATCTAAATATTATACTGACTAATTTAAATTCGAATTAAGCAAAATATTCGAAAAAATGCAAAATAAGGCTTTGGGCAATGATTGAGAACCTTTTTGCAACATCTCCACGATGCATCTGTTGGATGTACGTTACAGACCAAATCAAGAGATTGGATTTTGGTGGAACCCTCAATTGATACTTTGTCTCCTTCTCGTCCGTGACATTTTAAACGAAACATGTTTATTGTTGGGTAAACAAGATTCACCATTTATTTTTATACACTCGCGAGTGGAGGCCAATTACGTTTCAGGAAAGGGATGGCTTGCTCTTTGTCATGGTTATTGTTGGACCATTCAGTTGTTTCCCCGTTTTAGTTAACTTCCCAAGTTAAAGAGATTGATGAAGTTGGTTTTTTTGAAGGTAGAGTTGAGAATTATCATATTTTAATTTTATAAAGTAGCTCCCAATAATTTTTATTGTGAGCTTTAAACTATTGGACCAATCCTTAGTTGCGGTCGTTTGTTCCCGGCAGGCAATTGAACTCTAGCTTTCTCGCTTACGGGTCAAAAATGTCCCTCAACTGTAAAATAGTTATGTGGTTCGTTACTATATTTTTGGATGCCGTTTTGGAGAAACCTCAATTTACAAGTGTGTATATATATATATCGGAGGTGATCTAAACGAGGGAATTGTTGATATAGCAGCTCATAGGGAGTTGTATTGGACAAGGAACTAGATGGTGTGAGATTAATTAGATGGACAGCATGAAGAATGCAACAACTTAAGAATTTAAGTGGCAGAAAAGCTTGGAATCAAAGAGCTCATGCCACATTGAGAAAATGCTGATGCTTTTACTCTACTCTCCCATTTTGTTGGGGAGTATAAGCACATGTAGTTTCATTTATAATTTCCCGATTATGATAGAAGGCATGCATCAAAAATCCAGTGCCCTGATCAGAATGAATTCATTTAATACGAGTTAGAAATTGTGTTTCAACAATATTGCAGAAATTCTCCAAATGAGTAGCAACTATAGACTTTGATTTTAGGAGGTAAACCCAAGTAGCTCTATAGAAATCATCAACGATGGTCAATAAGTAAGTAAAACAAGCATAAGAAGCCATAGAGTATGGTCCCCAAACATCCACGTGAATAAGATCAAAGCATTTAGTTGCTACACTTGAACTAGAAGAAAAAGATAATCGATTGTGTTTAGCTAGATGACAACTATCACAAGGCATATCTGATTCAACTGTGATATTAGGATAAAACTTCTTAGGAGCTAGAAGTTTAGAACTAGGGACATGACCTAGTCTATAATGCTAAATAGTGAGTGTATGAGGCAAGTAACTGAAGCTGGTAGCTGCCAGGTTTGTTATGGATGTAGGTAGGGCTTGTGTGTAGACATAATATATGCCATGTCTTTTCTCAGTAGTCCAATCTTTCCCCCCCTGATATGGTCCTGCAGAATGCATACATAAGATTCAAAAGTCAGTAAAATGGGCAAATCTCGTGTCAGTTGGCCAATTGAAACAAGATTAAATATGAATTATGGAACAAATAGGACATTGGTCACGCAAATCTCATCAGAAACTTCACTAATCCAATGCGTGTGACTGCAGCTCTTGTGCTATTTGGCAATGTCACACTAATGGAGGAGATTGGTCTACTATCAATGAACCATTTCGGTGAACAACAAACATGAATAGAGGCTTTCGAGTCCATAATCCATGAATCATTATTGATGAGTGAATTCTGCTGCTGCAAAGTACCGAGAGAAAATATACCTGCAGAAGCATGCTTGTTGTCTAACACCTGGGGAACTGAGTTAGCACGTAGAGTGACTACCTCAAGTGGATGAGAGTTGGAGGGGCCTGCAGAAGAACCCTGAGACATGCTTATAGTTTGTTGAATCATGGTGCGAAGTCCTTCCATCTGCTTTTGGCTAAAGCCAAAATTTCCTCTTGAATGACCAGATTGGTCACCCCATAAGTCATAGCCAGTACCTGATCTCCTTTAGCCTTAGGCTTGAAACCACCAGGTGGATACCCATGTAGCTTAAAACACTTATCAACTATATGCCCTTCTTTGTGACAATATTTACAATACAGCTTCTTAGACCCAAATCTCTTTGGTCTAGACTAATTGGCAAAAATATTGGGAGAACTTGATATTTTGCCAAGATTTGGGACATCATCTACATCCCTCTCATTTTGTGTCACTAAATACATCACCCTAGTCATGGTGGGAAGGGGATCCATCATAAGAATCCGGGTTCTAATAGTGGAGAAGTTTTTATTTAAATCAGTTAAAAAACTCATGATGTGATCCTGATCTAGGTGTTCTGGCATGAAAGTAGTAGCTGAGCAAGTAGTGGGTGAGGCTGTAACGGGTGAGGCTGTAGCACATTTGCAGACATGAATATGCCTAAACTGTAGGAGTTGGTCCCATAGAGACTTGTATTTTGAAAAATATTTGTTCACAGGCTAAATACCTTGGCAGAATTTGGAGATCTCCTTCTTCAAGTTTGCTATCTTCACGAAGTCTCCTCTCCCAAATCTGTCTCTGAGGTGCTCCCACATACCAGCTGCCTATCAAACAGAGCAAGCTGTCTCCTAGCTCAGGTTCAATAGATCTCATGAGCCATCGAATGACTAGTGTGTTGCAACGCTTCCAAGAGGAAAACAAAGCCTCCCCTGTAGCTAGTACTGCAATACTTCCATCAATAAACCTAAGTTTGTTCTTAGATTCCAGGGATTAACTCATCGTGCGCACCCATGAATGGTAGTTCTTCTCACTGAGGAGAGAAACAACAAGTATCTCAGCAGGACTTTCACCCGGATGCATATAAAATGGGTTTCTGAACTCTCCCGTTGGCACTCTACTCTCTGAAGACTCTATCATAGCTAATGTACCTCAGATGAACTCTATTAATTGTGGAAATATTGAATAAATCAGAGGTTATGCTCTGATACCATATTAAGACACCGAAACCTCTCTAATGGAGCTCGTGAGAGCTTGAGGAAGAGAGAGAGGTGAGTGGACACAAGGAGGAAATATTGGGAACTCACTTGTATTGACACTTACTTAGTGAGTAGGGTTTTACATAGGTTCCGATATATATACAAGTAAAACAGACAAGGACATATCTGATCTGAGGAAAACCTACTAGAACTAAACAAAATTTTGTACAAAGGACAAAACTCATCATTACATAATAACGACCAGCCACTATCCTTTTAGGATCCCGTGTAAATATTCCCGCATAGATCTTTCCCCTTTGTTTGTTGATGTGGCATCGTCAGCTGATGCCTTAAGTCACAGAGTGACTTCAAGTTCGCGTGCTCCTTGCGGGCTTAATGGGCTGGTCCACAAATTTCAACCTTTCGGCCCATAACTTTTCTCCTTGATAAAGCACAGGTCCAAAGGTTTCTAGTAGTTGATCACCTTGCTTCTTCTCTGCCATCTCCTCGTCGTCTTTGGTGATTCATTTGATGTTCAATATGGACTTATTGGATCAAGTTTTTATCACCTTGGTTGTGCTCGGGTGGTCTTGATCCAAGGTCCTTGATATCTCAACCCGAGTACTACTCGTTTGACCATCAGATTAAGATTTTATCACCTTGGGTGCGCTCGGGCGGTCTTGATCCGTAGTAATTTTAGTACCGACATCGTGATCGTATGTGCACCAAGCTTTAAAACATGAGGAACGAGGATCTTGCTGCGATGATCAAGGACTAGAGTATCAACATAGAAACCATCACTAGATCTCTCGCTATTTTAACATGGAAGTATGAAGGGTTGGAACAATCTATGTTAGTCAGTGACCAATCTGTTTCAACCATCAACATCCAAAAGGAGAGCCTAAACAACAAGTTTAATAAACTCTTCAGGAATGGGATAACAACCCAGATAAGGAGGTAGGAGAGACTTCACACGCTTGATCTCCAAAGGTAACCATGAGTGATACTAATCACCCTTTGGTATGCATGAACATGGTTGTTTTACTAAGTACCCTAAAGTGAAATTTCCTAATTTCAACAGAGAAGATGTTAGTGATGCGTGTTGAATCGCTCATCTATTTGTTGTATTTTTAGCTATGTTTTATGTGTCTTTTTGTATTCATTTCGTTGTGTCTTTGTTATTTTGTATTTGTTGAGTCTTGAGAGTGGAATTTTACGTCTTGTCATGTTTTGTAGGAGTTTTAGAGTCATTTGGAGGGAGAAACGATTACGGATCTTGGATCTAAGGAGCAAAAGAGCATGAGGCATGGCTTGCTCTTCAACCTAGCATACGCCACCTACTCAGCATACCCTAGGATCACATTTACGAAGAACCAGGTGTACGCCACTTAGCTAGCGTATCGCATATTGGTGTACACCACGTCACCTACTGTGCCTATTAATAGTAGTTTTTATTACATTTAGGTTTAATTTTTAAGGTAAGTGTGGCCCTAGTATTTTTTCCCCTATTCTATGTTTTGTGCTTACCTTGGGGCTTTCTACCTAGTGTTATATAAATCTTTCGTAGCTGTATGTTTAGACACACTTTGATGCGCTTTACACATTATGCTTACTTTATGTTCTTCATCAATCAAGCATTGAGACTTCACAATTATTTGATGACTTCTTCTCTTACTCTATGTTCTTGATTATGAATTTCATTAATATGTCCTGCATGATTATTACCATGAGTAGTGAGTGTCTCCTTATTGAGTGCTATGCTTGTTTAATGTAATTGTTAGGCTAGGTTATGGATTGACCATCTAGAGTAGTAGTTTTTAATTTGATGATCTTAATGTAGTTTAGACTATCACCTAGACTATGATCTAACTTAGACTATGATCTAACTTAGCACTAAGAAGTCGAGGGCTAACTAGGGTTGACGCAAGAATCGATTAGCACATCTTAAGGTAATCAAAGAGAGTTCTTGTTATTGCGGGATGATTGATATGGGTAAATTGCGTGAATAATCTACCAAACCTATGCAAATAATATAGTAGTAAATAGGTTCAAAGTGAGGGATTGGAAAGAGAATCGATGCAAAATATGTTCGCAAATGGTGATTATAAGAGTAGTAGAAATGAAAGGAAATAAACTAAAATAACGAAAGTAATGAAAATATCAGGGAATACGAGATGAATGCAAGAATGATAAAGAAGAGCACGGTGTCCTAACACATTGACAGGTTCAATTATGGATTTATTAGGAGATGGTATTCAAAGTTTCCTAAGGTACTATCAGTAACTAAAGGGTTCGAGGCAACTACCAAAGTCACGAATAGCTGAATCGACAAATATAGGGTGCAAGGCAATGACCTAAGTTCATCAACTATTATGTTCCTCTATACGAATAACCTATTAGAGACCATCCAGACTTCCAGGTGTATTATTAAGCTTTTCGACATCTCTACGTCCACTAGGATAGTAGGTAAGCAAATGATCATATAACCCCTTCCATATCATTAATCTTGAAACAATAATGCATGCATAATCTTCACTAGGGTGCGATGCAACCACCTAGGGTTCATAGTATAGATTTACTCCAAACTTAACAACAAAAATGTTGAAATAAGCATTAAGTATACCGAACAATAACCATGTTCCATATTCAATCCATAACCTAACCCATCAAACGTGCCATACGAGCACCGCACTCCAAGGTAAGTATTCCCTACTTATGGCTATCATACTTGACATAATCATATTGCAGAGAATGAAAAGCATAAAGTAAGAGTAAGGGAAGAAGTCACCAATATGATAGAAGTCTCATAAATACTTGAATAGAAATCAACCCGAACCAAGTACCAAGTGAAATGTGTAGAGAAAATATCAATGGAAAGATGGATGTTTAAAACCTAGAACTAGCGGGATATATATAGAAAACCCGAGTGTCAAAAACCCTAGTTCTGGATTCTTCTTAAAGTTCTCGGCAGAAACGACAGGCGGCAGAGAGTTTTCTGATGTGACAGGGACCTGAGCGTATGCGCAAGGAGCTGAGCATACGTGGACAGTGGAAACTTAGGGCCTAAGCGTATGTGTAAGGAGCTGAACGAACGTGTCTACATCTTGATCACAAAATTGGGCATACGTGGTGTGGTGCCAGCGTATGCATCCAAAATCGATTCCCATGCTGAGCGTACGTGGCAGGGTGTTAGCGTACCTGTCCACATGGTTGACTCTAGTCCTTTGACTCCTTCAATCTGGTACTCCTTTGCTCCGTACTTGATGTGGTTTAAAGACTTCGACTACCTACAAGACAATACACAGTGTAAACGTCCACTCTCACAACTCGACTGGAATAAAATATGATAATACGAAGACAAAATTGATCAAAAATAATATAAATAATATAACAAATAAAGATGTGAATTTACACACATCAATGATCCTTAATAAGAAAACTTAATAATTGTAATTAGGTTCAGTTATAGAACTAGTTAACATCGAGAAGATGATTAGTCTCTATGGTTAGATTTGATTTCTATTTTGCTTCCTAGCTAGAGAAAGCACTAGGTGGATGCATAAGACAACTCTGGATACTAGTTACGACTTTATAAAATCCATAACTGATGCTTAGCAATATCATAAGTTATCGTGCTCATCTTTGTTGTTGATATCAATCTCGTATTTACTTTCCGCATTGTTTCATTTAGTTTAATATGCTTCACCATAATCATCATCTTTACTGTGAACCATTTTAGATTAGATTTTCGTGCCAAACTTTCATTATAGACCTTACTTACTCACTATACTGTTTGATTAGGATAGGTAGATACATAGCTAATTTTACCCATATCAGTAAGGAGATGGTTAATCAAAATTGAACATTACTTTTCTATGGAGGATATTGATCCTAAGTATAAGATGAAGTTGGTAGTGATGCATCTTGAAGATCAAGCCATGCAATAGTTTCATGATTTTGTTAAGTCTATAGAAGGTCAAAGAGAGTTACAATGAGAAGAGTTCCAAAAAGAGTTAGCTAAATGCTTCTCTGATAGTATTCTCAATGACCCAATTGATGAATTATTTAGTTGTGTTCAAGAGACTAGTGTGGTAGAATATCAATCTGAATTTGAAGTGAGGCTCATTAGAGTTTTAATTACTCACTCTTATTCTATATCTATATTTCTTAAGGGACTTAAGTCTAAGATTTCTATTCTAGTTAGAGTGTTCTTCACTACTATCCTAGCACATGCCTATGCCCTAGCCCAACTACAGGAGGAGATGATCAACAATGTAACCTAGAAGAAGAATAGAGGCCACTACAAATCACCACTACTACCAAAGTCCCAATACACCCATAATCAAATTAATTCATCATCCTACAGAACATATAGACCTCCACACAGACCTAAACCTCATCAAACACACATATATACCAAAAAAATTCACCTATTAGCCTGAACACTAACAAAAATAAGTCATAGGTAAGATACACAACTAGGTTAAGTTTGATGAAAGGAGAGCCAAATGGCTTTACATTAGGAAAAAAGTGTTTATAGTAGAAGTGGTTGATAAGGAAGAAAAGTTGAGTGATGAAGATAAAGAAGAAATAATGTTGTGTGAAGAGGAAGAAGCTGTGGGAAACCCAATAATCTCTGCTCATGCCATGTTAGGCAACTACAACATTACGAAACTATGAAAGTTTATGGGCAAGTTTAGACTCAAAACGTGATGATCCTTATAGGTTCAGGTAGTAGTACTCACGGTTTTTTGGATCTTAGGATGGCTTAGAGCTAGGATGCAGCTTGAACAACAAACGGTTGTAAGAGAGTAGCAAATGGGGGAGAAATTACATGCTCGATACTATGCAGGATTCAATTGGAAGATGCAAGATAGAGAGTTTAAAACAGGTGTATTACTAGTGCCTCTTAGTAGCTATGACATGGTACTGGATATGCAATGGCTAAAAACCTTTTGTGATATACCGTGGATGGAATTCCAACTGGGTTTTTCCAAGGTGGTATTGAGGGACTATACTAAGCCCTCTTAGAAAGAGAGATGAGATACAAAAATTAACAAGATATTGACACTACCATATGAGACTACAATAGTGGAGTTTGAAGCCTAGCCTTGATTATACACACTAAGAAGGAGAAGGTCCAGGCAGAAGAATTTATGTTGTTCCTTAATCAGATGCAAGAAGATGGAAAATTACCAAAACTTCAGAACTACTAGCTAAACATAATGATGTTTTTACAAAAACCAAATGACTTCTTCCACCCATAAATATGTGTATCATATCCCTTTAAAGGAGGGCAATTAGCATATTAATCTCAGGCTATATAAGAATTCCTCATAACAGAAGGATGTCCTAGAGCAACTAATCAAGAAATACTTCAAACTGGATGCATTTAAAAATTTAGAGTAGTTTTGCCTCATCTTTAGTTTTGGTTCAAAAAAGGATGGCTCGTAGAGATTCAGTATTGACTATTGAGCCTTGAATAAAATAACTGTAAGGACAAGTGTGATATTCCTATAGTTGAGGAGCTACTGGATAAACTAGGGGGTGTTAAATAGTTTTCCAAGGTGGACTTGAGGGCTGTATTATATCGTATTAGAATGCATGAAGGAGATGAGTATAAACCAACCTTTAAAATTCATGATGGCCATTATGAGTTCAAAGTAATGCATTTGGCCTAACTAACCACATTTTAGAGAGTTATGAATGATTTTTTAGGTCATATTTGTGCTAGTTTTCTTTGATGATATACAAATCAATATCTCAGAATACTTGCAAGGCTCATAGACATAACTTTCTATTTGCTAATCATTCTAAGTGCAACTTTGGTTTGAATTCAATTGAGTACTTGGGGCATATATCATTTCTAAAAAAGGAGTGTCTACTGATTTTAAGAAGATTAAGAATGTCAAAAATTGGGATAACTACAACTTTGAGAAAATTGAGGGAATTCCTAGGGTTATATGGATATTATAGAAGATTTGTGAAGAACTATGACATTATAAGTAGACCCATAACTACATTGTTGAAGAAAGACTCTTTAAGTGGTTGAAGAGGCAACTACTTATTTTAATTAGTTGAAGGAGGCTATGGTTACTAGCCCAATTTTGTGTCTACCTAATTTCCAATTTTGTTCTATTTTAGAAATAGATGCGTCCCATTATGGAGTCGAAGTGCAAAAGGGACATCTCATTGCTTATTTCAATAAAGATCTAGGAATTAAATACCAGATCTTATCTATTTATGTGAAGAGGCTTAGGGCTGTTGTTTTGGGTGTTTCTAAATGACATCATTATTTGGTGGGAAGGAGTTTTATTATCATGACACACCTTAAAAGCCTAAAGTTCATATTAACTCAGAAGCTATCAACTGTAAGCCAATGTTCTTGGCTAGCTAAATTTATCAGACATGACTATCAAACCCAGTACAAAAAAGGAAGTGATAACACATTTGTTGATGTTTTCTCTAGGTTGCCTGAATTAGACTTGTAACTTACAACGATTTCATTGCTCGAAATTGAAGAATTGGTGGATGAAATTCAAGAAAGCCATGCAATGTATAAATTTCTCAAATAATTTTGTAAAACTTTTAATATAATTTTGGCAAGACTAGTGGAAACAAGACTTAGAGCACAAGAATATACAATAGCCAAGTTGGGACAAGATTTTGATGTACGAAAAATTAAAAATAATCTAACGTGCAATCAAATAGTATAGTGGATGATTAAGGTTTTTAAACTGAGGATTTGAACATGAAAACCTAAGCACTCAATCAGTTGTAGCGTGAAAATAAAAGATGTAGTACGAGAAAAAGGAAAGAGTTTGTGAGAATCAAGCGACAAAAGTGGTAAAAAAAAGTTGTGAATCAATTGAGACAAACGAGCACGATACCCATATACATTAACTACCTATATCGAGGTTATGATTCTTATGAAGTTCTAACTAGTACTCGAAATATCTTAAAGAATCTCTCTAATGCTTTCGCTCATAAGAGTGTCAAAACCAAGATAGAAAAGGCCTAGATTACTAATTTCTCATAAGAGTGTCAAAACCATGATATCAAAGGTCTAGATTACTAATTTACGCTTTCGTTCATCAATTAGACCTAGAACCAAACTAATCCCAATTATAAAAATTCCTCCTAGCGGGTTATCCATGCGATATTAAAATGTCTCAATAATACCAAAGAATATGCTAATTAGTTTTTTAATCAATTCGAGTGCCTTTCGGTCCACTCTCATCAATTCTAATCATAACCTAAGTCACCAAGTTAGGTTAAGCCTTAAATGCATTAATCAACAACAAATACGAAAGATATTCAAACCATAAACTCACATAGATATTCAATCACATAGTTAGGGCATCATGCTCATAAGAGAATTACTCACTAAGTATAAGGAAAAGGAAATCGAAAGGTTAGTCTTTCGAGCAAACCTTGCCAATCTCCTCCACGAAGCTAACCGGAATTGTGACTTTATTAATCACAAGAGTAATCTCAAAGTCGCAGGAATAATATGTCTCATAAACTAGGAGTTAATGGCTTTATATAGCCAATTATAACCTAATCAAATAAGAAAAATATAGAGAAGGTTAACCTAAATAAGAAGTCCTAATAGCCCATGAAAAAAGGCTAAAAACAAGGAAAATAAACATATCTAGGGTCCTAGGGCCATAATAGGAGGACAAATATCGTAAAAGTCTGAATTAGGTTCGATATCCAACTAAAAAAGAAGTTAAAAAAATTTGGAATAGGGGGCTAGCAGCCATCAGATGCCTGGTGACAGCCGTGTCCATGCTTGTATTCTCCTCTTGGCGGCCGCCGGCTGCCCGGCGCCCATAGGGTCTGGTTAGCCTCTTGTATCTTTGTATTTTCTCCTTTTGACCCTCTTTAGCTCCAAATTGGACCTCAACTATAGAGACAAAAATGTAGATATCTCTTCAAGCTTTCCAACGATATCTCATTTGTTGTAATCCGACACTCGAACAAAAAGTTATGGCTCTTACAATATGGTCTCTCAAAATCACCCCTTTAACGGCCTTCATTGAGCTCCACTTTCCTATCACAAAATATGAAAATAGGTAGAAATTCACTCCAAGTCTTAGAACATATTAAAGCAACAAAAGAATCAATAAAAAGACTAAAACTAATGAAACAAGACCCAAAACATACAAATCACATAACAAATAAATGAGCGTTTACACACTCATCACACGCCCACACTCACTTCCTTTATTATCACATCCTTCCATCCACACAAGGCAGCAGGTCTCGGCTTC
The DNA here is from genome assembly GCA_963995505.1 of Hypericum androsaemum. Taxonomy (NCBI): domain Eukaryota; kingdom Viridiplantae; phylum Streptophyta; class Magnoliopsida; order Malpighiales; family Hypericaceae; genus Hypericum; species Hypericum androsaemum. The sequence continues at coordinate 7,596,648 of OZ023183.1, forward strand.
TTTGTTGGCCTCAATTCTATCCATTTCTCCCATTGTTCATTCTCTAAGCTATTCTACCATGTGAACCCTTACAATTATATCCCAAAGATGAAGACCTATGCATCATTGGACCAAAGTGATCAAAAATGGGTAAGATTGTGTATATAGGCTTATATTGGCTTACATATATATTTCAAAGAAAAAGGCTTAAGCTCAACGGGTTTAAATAAGGGATAAAAAGGGTTTACGGCTCTAAGGCTCTAGGCTCAATATCAAAGATGACCCTTGTCCTCCCACTTACACCCACACCACTAAAGCGGTACCAAGCAATGACATAAAACTTGATAAACCAGAGCATGTAGGCACCTCATGACTAAATGGAGATGATTGTCTCCTCCTCTGCTCTAAAATCTCATGAGATCACTCATCAATTCCTCTAGTCTAATCTCCCTATTATGGCCACTAACCTAAACAACTAAGGGTATTATTCCTACATATTCCTACTCATCGTACTCGGACTTGATTCCTATTTAGGTATAAGTTTAGCTTATAACAAAATTTTAAAATTCGAGGGGGGAGTTCATCAATTGCTTTTGACAGAACATCAACCACAAACACACTCCTAAATTCAAACATAGACTTGATCACATACTCCAAAAAAAAAGCATAGGGAAAACATGGAAAATATACTAACAAAAATATAGAATAATATGACAAACACATAACAAACACAACATAAAAGTAAAGGGAAGTGGACTGGTACCACCCTGTCAATCGTGAGGAGGAGGCGGCGGGGAAGGCTGGAGGGCATTTCTTTTCCTTCATCTTTGTCTCGAGCTTCGATGAACCTTAGTTTCTCTCTTCTCGAAACCTCCTGTAAAGACCATTAAAGCACAAAATTGAAAAAATAATACTGAAGCAAACACATAAACAAAAATAATTAAATACTAAATGTGCTAATTTAGAGTCGTTAGCTTGATTTTGTTACTCCTTTGGCACTACGGTGGATGGAGGGGTCCATTGCTTGCTTGGAACTCTATTTTGTTCTGGCCTACGCAGAGAAATAGCTTGCCATAATGGACATCCACCATTGCGTGACAAGTGTTGAGGAATTGACGTTCCAAAATCATTTAGTAACTTCTATTGGTAGCATAGTCGAGCACCACAAATCTACGGGTGCGAGAGACTTGTCGACTTTGATTATCACATCCTCCACGATTCCTAGTGGTTTTTTCGTAGTTTGATCAGCAAGCCAAAGCCTGAAAGTTACAGGTTTGACAGCCCCCAATTTAAGTTTTCTGAAAGCAGCCAAAGGTATAAGATTAATATTGACACCTAAATCACATAAGCAATGTGAAAACTGATCACCGTTAATTGTGCAAAGAATAGTAAAACTCTATGGATCTTTCAGTTTTGGCAGTTTGTCATTTACTACCAAAGGAGTCGTCTTGCCATCATTTTGCTTCTTCTTTCGTGCAATGATTTCCTTGAGGAACTCGGCATATTATGGTCTTTGATCTAACATCTCCAAGAAGGAGACATGGCTTTGAATGTCCTCCATGGTTTCAATGAATTCAAAGGCCTTCTCATTGATCTCCGTGTTCATCTTAACTTGTTGAGATGATGGTGGAGGAATAAAAGAATCCTCTTTTTCACTGATATGGGTTGGTTCCTCCTTATTTTCAGCAATTACCTCCTTTTCTATGGCTGACTTGATTGGTTCAACACACTTTTTTGACGAGGACTTGTGCTCGAGTGGATGCCTATTCCAGAGTCATTGAGGGAATGGAGGTGGAGGGACATAAGGTGGTGGAGGAATATACAGTTCATCATCCTCGTCCACACTCCTCAATATGATGGTCATCACTTGTCCTCGTGGGTTCGACTCTGTGTTGCTGGGTAGAGAACCTACTGGCCTTTAAGAGTTTCCTGCAGCCAAATTTTTGAGTTCGATCTCCATCTTTTGAGTTAAGTGGCCTGCCCCTTGAGCAACGTCGCCATTTCTTGTTGGCGGGCTTCAATATGTTCTATCCGCTAAACACTTATGTTTTGTTATTGGATGGACTGCTAGACCACCCTACCATTTGATTAATCTTAGGGAAGACATTGACTTGGTTTCCCACTAATTGATCAATCTTATCACCTATTGCTTTGACTTGATCTCTCAAATATGGCTTCCAAGGTTTTTGCTGGGCACCAGTGTTGTTTGACTGCTGGCCAAACCGAGAGAAATTTGGTTGGGTATTAGTTTGCCTAAAGTAGCTCATACCCCCTGGTTGCCTATCGACAATGGCCAGAAGTTCCTCCAACACTAGGCAGTCTCTAGCGGCATGCGCTTCTGGGCACAGCTAAAAAGTTTCTTGGACTTCAGCTGCTTTGGCCTTACCATTGGTCAGGTTTTTAAACTTTTTGGTGAGTGCCTCTATTTTAGCTTCAAGCTTGGCAGTGGTCGTAACTTCATGCACCCATTGGGTTGACTCTTTTTGGGGCCACTTCGTATATTCAGTTGACCATATACCATTAACCTCAGCCATCTCCTCCATCAAACGAGCAGCTTCATCAACAGTCTTCCTCAAGAACACTCCCTGAGATGAGACATCGATAAGAGCACGGGATGGACCATCTAACCCATTGTAAAAAATCTTCATGAGATTCTCCTGGGTTATGCGGTGTTGAGGGAAGGCCTTTTATAGGTCCATGAACTGTTCCCAAGCTTCATATATGCTCTTTACATCACCTTGTATGAAAGTGTTTATTTCTCTCATTAGTTTTGCAGGTTTGGCCGCGTAGAAGAACTTTCGAAAGAAAGCATGGGCCAAATCAGTCCAACTGGCAATTGCCTCTTTTTTCAATGCCTTGTACCAGGTGCGAGCTCGGTCTTTCAAAGAAAAGTGGAAGAGGAATATGTTCACAATATCATCTTGCACATTTTGGAACTTCATGATGTGGTAGATGTCCTCAAATCGAGAAAGATGGTCGTGAGGCTTTTCGTTTGGCAATTCGCTGAATTGGATCGATGTTTGCAGTAACTGGACCACTGCCGATGGGATTTGGGTAGAGTTCGTAGCTCCAGATGGTTGCTGCACACCATTAGAGTTCCCATCCCAAGTAGGAATGGACGATTCGAGCAGCGTCCTTCTTTGTGGAGCGTTTAGCAGAGCCTGGTTCACTCTGTCTTCTTGAATGTGTTTGGTTCCTCCTTTCTCGCCAAATTAACTTTTCGAGTACTCCGATGTCGACCTCAAGCATAGTATGTACGTCAGGGTCTAGTCCTTTATTCCAGGTTCTTGGCATGCACTAGAAGAACTGTAAAAGAAAGCACACAAAATCAACGAGTGTGAAAAAGGAAAATAAAAAGGGTGCTACAACATAACTAATTGTGTTCGATTTTATGTCCTAAAATCTCAGTCCGTGTCGATGGTGCCAATTTGATGTACAAAAAATTGACAACAATCTAACATGCAATCAAATAGTATAGTGGATGATTAAGGTTCTTAAACTGAGGGTTTGGACACGAAAACCTAAGCACTCAATCAGTTGTAGCATGAACATAAAAGGTGTAATACGAGTAAAAGGAAAGAGTTTATGAGAATCAAGCAAACGAAAGTGGTAAAAAAAAAGTTGTGAACTAATTGAGACAAACGAGCACAATACCCATATGGATTAGCTACCTATGTCGAGGTTATGATTCTTATAAAGTTCTAACTAGTACCCGGAGTGTCCTAAAGCTTCTCTCTAACGCTTTCGTTCATTAGAGTGACAAAACCAAGATAGCAAAAGCCTAGATTACTAATTAACGCTTTCACTCATCAATTAAACCTAGAACTAAACTAATCTCATTAATACCAAAGAATATGTTAATTAGTTTTTTCATCAATTCGAGTGCCTTTCGGTCCACTCTCATCAATTCTAATCATAACCTAAGTGATCAAGTTAGGTTAAGCATTAAATGCACCAATCAACAACTAATACGAAAGATATTCGAACCATAAACTCACATATATATTCAATCACATAGTTAGGGCATCATGCTCACAAGAGAATTACTCACTAAGCATAATCATAAAGCATGTGATATTAATAGAAGACATATTAACGAATATCATATGGAAAGGGAAAGAGAAAGGTTAGTCTTTCGAGCAAACCTTGCCAATCTCCTCCATGAAGCTAACCGGAATTGTGACTTTATTAATTCAAGAGTAATCTCAAAGTCGCAGGAATAATATGTCTCATAAACCAGGAGCTAATGGCTTTATATAGCCAATTATGACCTAATAAAATAAGAAAAGTATAGAGGAGATTAACCTAAATAAGAAGTCCTAATAGCCCATGACAAAAGGCTAAAAACAGGGAAAATAAATATATCTAGGGTCCTAGGGCCATAATAGGAAGCCAAAAGGCGTAAAATTTCAAATTAGGTCTGATATCCAACTAAAAAAGAAGTCGGAAAAATCTAGAATCGGGGACTGGCGGCTGCCGGATGCCTGGCATCAGCCGAGTCCGCTCTTGTGTTCTTTTCTTGGCGGCCGCCGAGTTTGGTCAGCCTCGTCGTATTTTCTCTTTTTGACCCTCTTCCTCCCCAAATTTGACCTCAACTAACAAAGACAAAAATGTAGATCTCTCTTCAAGCTTTCCAACAGTATATCATTTGTGTTAATCCAATGCTCGAGTAAAAATATGTGGCTCTTGCAATATGGTCTCTTGAAATCACCCCTTCAACGGCCTTCATTGAGCTCCACTTTTCTATCACAAAATATGAAAATGGGTAGAAATCTACTCCAAGACTCGAACACATCAAAGCGACAAAAGAATCAATAAAACAAGACTAAAATTAACGAAACAAGACCCCAAAACATACGAATCACATAGCAAATAAATAAACGTTTACACACTCATCACATTTCACAATAAAAACGTGTATGTGGTCTAGACTTCAAAAAGATGAAATTATGTAATAATACATGTTTGGTAAAGAAGCATGGAGATTATTAACAAATCTTGACATGCTATGTGCTAAATATCTTAAAAAGACTATATTGACCCAAAACTAACATGTTGTAGGCAGAGCATGAGCTTATGGGTGTGACAAGGAATGTTCATTAGAAAAAACATAAATATTTAACAGAATCAATAGGTGCCGAGCTTAGGAGGAGCGAGCTAAAACACATGAACATTCACCTCATGGAAGAATTAATTAATGAAGGAAAACGAGAATGGAATTGGGAACTGCTAACAAATTTGTTTAACGTGCAGGAAGTAGAAGCAGTTGTCAATTTAAAGCAACCACATACACAACTAGAGGATAGAATCATGTGGAGCCATGCCAAGGATGGAAATTATTCAGCCAAAGTATGCAACATGCTCCTAAAAATAGCTTTTGACAAAAACTTAACTGATCTTGTAGGGACAGAAGACAAAAGTAAGGAGCTTCGCATGGAGACTTTCAACTCAAAGCATACCTACTGCACTGTAATGAACCGAATTGATGAATTAGGGTTAAAGAAGATAGATTGTGAAAGAATTGGGGATTAGGGATAGAAAGGATAGAGAAAGAGGGAGAAGAATAAGAGTGAAACGTGAGTTTCAATTGGTATTGTGTAAAATTATCCAGAATGTTCTTATCGCTCCCTTCCTATTTCTATTTGTACCCTTAGACATATCCACATTAGTACCTATAGTTTCCTTTATTTACAAGTAAGTCCCTGCACATAACATGCACATACAATGAAAAGAAGGAACATAAGAGTTGATAATCTATGTTTGCTATATAGTATGGGGCTGAAACAGTTGTTCATATGTTTCTATTTTGCACTCATGCTACAGTTAATTGGTTCCATAGTTCCTTGGGGCACAAAGTAGATAAATTGCAGCAGATGAACTTCAAAAGTTGGTTTATTAAAACAAAACAGAAGAAGCTGCACGAGAGGAAAGCAGAAGACCAAATATCACTAACAATATTGGGAGATTTGAAAAGCTAGAAACGAAGCCATCTTTGAAGCAACTCAACCAGACCCGACGATGACTGTCGACAGTGTGCAGCAGACCTGGAAAGAGTGGACACAAGCGGTAAATCGTGTCTGGGATCTGATTCAGGAAAGAAGGCAAGATCACAATTGGAACCCACCTCAGAACACGAGATGATAGTAAATTGCGATGCAACATGAAGATCGGATGAGCAAAGTGGAGGTGTGGCGGCGATTGCTAGAAATCACTTAAGTCATATCATTAATGGTCAAAATTTGTCATTACAAGCTGCCTCGATTTAGCAGCTGAAGTCTGGGCAATTAACCTTGTCATAGAGCCAGTGGCAAGCAACTACACATGGATGTACAAATTCTTTCGGATTGCAAGATCGCGGTAAATTACATCACTTTGATTGTTGTTTAGGTGTAGATTTAAACACACTCCACGTTTGACGAATGAAGTGACAAATTGGGTAGCGAAAATATCGAGATCAAGACTATGTACACCCAATTAATTACTACATTTACCATCAAAATTAAGTGATTTTTTGTTTAAGGACTTCCCCAATTAAAGATAAATAAATAATAAAGGTTAAAGATATATAAATAAGAAAGGTGTTTAAATTCTAAAAACATAAGATTCCAAAAGACAGAAGACGAAGATTCGATTCAAATTGTAAGATATTTAAATTTAAAAATCTTAAATTAAAATTTCAGAAATGAAAATATACTATTTAAATTTGGACTTACTCGGCACAAGTTAGTATTAGATTACCCTATGGAGTTGGTTAAAGTGATGGTGTTGGATTCAAATTTAAGAATGTAAAGACATTCTAAAATTTTGTTTTAGAGTGTAAAATGAGCGAGTAAAAAATATATTATTCAATTCCCAGTATCCAAAAACATAAGAATCAAAAGATCCACATCATCGTACAAGGAAGCTACAGTGTATCACACACCCTGGCCTGGCCCATCGGATACTACCGGGCCACCGTCGCGTCCTCCGTATCAAGTAGACTCCATAAGTTCACATCAAACGAAAAGTCGGTCCAGTTCTTCCACAAATTATTAGGACCAGGAGGTTCTTCTCCGTCATTAATATTTGTCTGAACCTCTGGTGCAACTTCTTCGCAGAAACTGCCACCATCGTCTGACTTCGCCGACACTAACAAATCCTCCCACCACCTACTCAAACTGTCATCTTGCGACGACGTCGTTTCGGCGGTGGATAGTTTTTTCTGGGTGTCAATGCCGGGGACCGTATGATCATTAATAGAGGGCTTTGAGAAGGTCCGAGGGCGGGGCTTGAAGATGGTTCTCCTGGTCACCATCTTTGGAGTAGTGTTAACTAGGGTTTCTGAGACTCCTCGCTCCTTGCCGGACGTTGCCGTCTTCTTTCTCAGGTGGGCGTTCCAGTAGTTCTTGACGTCGTTTGAGGTTCTCCCTGGAAGCCTCCCGGAGATCAGTGACCACCTGCACTTCACATGAACAGGGGCTGAGATATATTAGACACATTGTATAGATGCATGTATATATAAGTTTAGAATGTATATATAAGTTTATAATTTTTTTTAAATAATTGTATTTTCTTAAGTAAGATTTTAAGTTTGAATCCGAGCAGTTACAAAAATAATTCCATAAAGTCTGACAATCTTGTAATTAAGATCGTTGTCTGATATTAATTTTTTTTAAAAACATTACATAAAAAGTAAGCAACCACGTGTCCAAGGAATGGCATGGTCCTGTTGGGGTTGGATTTGGTCCAGTTGGTGTAAAACGCGTCAGAACTCTCCTGGATGATAAAATGGTCTATCTAGTTATGATAAAATGGTCTACCCAATTATGATAAAATTGTTTTACAGGGACCGTCCCGAATAAAAAGGGTTGGATAAAATGGTCTACCCAGTTATGATAAAATGGTTTCACGGGGACTGTCCCGGATAAAAGGGGTTGGATAAAATGGTCTACCCAGTTATGATAAAATGGTCTACCTGATTATGTTAAAATTGTCTACCCAGTTATATTAAAGGATCTACGGTTATATTAAATGGTCTGTCCGGTTATGATAAAATAGTATACCCGATTATGATAAAATGGTCTACCAAATGGGTCATCCAGAACTGTCCTGAAATGGGCCTTCCAGGACCAAATTCGGTCCCGGTCCAGTTATCTGCTATCAACGTTACACATATATGAGACCGGATTGAGTGGGGACTAAATAAAATTTGTCCTGAGGTGGAGACTAAATTTTGGGCCGTCAGATTTGATTCCCTTTGAATCTGATGGTCAATAACCTATCAAATGATATTAGTTTGCATGTGAAATGATATTGATTCAGATGAGGCTAGTTTACATGTGAAGCGATATTAATTTACATCTGTAGTGATATTAGTTTGGATTAGACCCCATAGGTGGAGACTAACCTAGTCCCCACCAAATCTGCCCCATTTAGCGACCACTAATGTGCGGTCCCCAAAAAAACTAATTCGGGGTCCCCATAGACGTTTTCTAGATGCATTTGCACATGCAAAATTAATCACACGTGCCTGATCCCGTGTCGTGGTATTTTTCTAGACGAGTGTATAAAAAAATTTCCCAAACGAGATACCAAGAAAAAGTATTCTCATTTAGGTGTGCGACAGAAGACAGAAGTATTTCTATTTTTCTTGGATCATTGCATCAGTTTATTTTATTTCTTTTTGTGGAAATTGCATCAGTTTATCTTGCTGATATTGGGTGCTGCTAGTGCGTATCCATTCTCGTGAAATTGCAATAAGTAAGCCGGCTCAAACTTAATTCCAGTGGTCCAAAAAATGTACTTGTTCTTGATCAAAACAAAAAAAGTGGTACTTGTTAACATTTCGTTAAAAAAGTTTAGTACAACAAGTTTTAATATTAGAACATAAATTAGTCCTAGAGGTACGAGATTCAAGTCTACTTAATAAATTTTTGAGTTCAAATATTACGATCGTCAAAATTTTCATTAAGAAAAATATTTCCCGGACAGACAAATTTTCGCTCTCAACTACATAAATTAAAAAATATCGAACATGATCATATGAGCAAGTAACCACAACAGTTTCCCCGTCGGCGAGGTACTTGTATAAACTACGACAACAGTCCATGTTGTCCTCAGAAAACGAGTGAGCTCAAGAAGTAGCTCATCTATTAGCAATTCTTTTTGGTGCAAAGCTCCAGATTAATGGGTTAAACGTTTTTGTAGGCGTGAATTTTTGCAACTCCAGATTTAAACTTTGTTTTTAGTAAATGAAGTAGTGGATTTAACGTAACCAATTTATATATATTACAAAGACATCTTCAAAAGAATATATATTACAAAGATAAGGAAAACAACCATAATTACAAATCATAATCATCATTTATGTGAAATGCAAAAGCTATAGGGCACTAAAGCACCGCATTTTCAAAAAACTGGCGATATATTATTTATGTTATATCTGACTTGTTCATCCAGACTTTCATGAAAAAGTTTACCATGGTCTTGATTTTTTTGTTGTTACAACTGACTTGTTATATAAGACATTCAAGCACATAATTTTCATGAAAAAAGTTTGCAGTTGGTTTTTTTGTTGAAAAGATCAAGTTTTGTTAATGATAATGTTGTGTGCCAATTACATATATGACAAAGGTGAAATTCTCTCATATGAAGAACAAAGTTGCAGCTACGTGTCTCGTTAAAATCTCGTCGCGGTAAAATTTCTTAGGAAGAAAACAGTGATGAGAAAAAAAAGTATCCGAAAATACTACTAGGAAGAATAAAAGTTTGCAGTTGGTAAGTAGTAAGGAGCTTAAATTTTTCGAGAAAAACCCTTACAAATGAAAGAAGACACTATTAAAAAAGTTATCAAAATAGGATTTCACAACTCGACTCTAAAGGTATATCACAGACACAAGTTAACTTTACATGTACTCAAGCATAAACAGCAAGCAATTCATTTGACACCCAGGAGTCGAAACATAACATTAAAAGAAAACGTTATAATAACTTGAACTTGCCTGTTGCCTAGGAGCTTATGTAGCCTGACGATCATGTCAACTTCGTCGGCCGAGAAGTCTCCCCTCTTGATATTTGGTTTCAGATAATTCAACCACCTCAACCTGCAGCTCTTCCTACATCTATTCAACCCTAAAACACCCATATCCACACCATATTATAAGAAAAATAGTAGCCAAACGACACTTGCTCGAATGACACAGAGCATAGAAGAATTGACGAAAATCAGTAGTGTTTAATTTTCACTTGCTGCTAATATATACGGTTTTGTAATATGTTTGTTGTGGTTAGGTTATATACCAGCTCTTTCAGGGATTTGGTGCCATTTCCCTTCTCCATAATTCTCAATGAACGTCCTCAGGAGTTGGTCTTCCTCTCCAGTCCAAGCTCCTTTCCTCACCAACCCAGATTTCTCCATATTCTGGCTCAAAGTTCGTTTCTCCCTCCAATTACAATCTCCTGTACTAAGGAACTTATAGATACATATATATCGATATATTAGCAGCAAGTAAAAATGAACTTTTAATCTAACATTCTTAACTGAAAATGGCAAAAATACCCACTTCGCTCGACTCCAAAATGTTTCCCATTTAATCAGTGTGACATGCATCGACAGGAACGGTAAGTGTAGGTCGGTCCTCCCAAATTATTGCACGGTACGGTTTGTCTCATACTAAACGATATATCGTCATTTTCAATAATGTGCTGAATATTATTTACACAATATTATATGCCAACTAACAGTCTGTTGGAGCACAAAATTAATATCTCGGATTGATGACGATCTATCTCCGGATGTGCGGGAATTGGCTCAGGCTCGTCGGTACGTGGAGCCCGGGCGAGAGGCCCCGCTCGCTTACTGAGCGAGCCCGGGCGAGAGGCTCCTCTCGCCCACGTAGGCGAGTCCGAGTGAGAGACTCTTCTCACTCACTGTGATACCCTCACCCTTCTACCAAATTTGTTATAACAAAATAAGGTTGGTTTTGGAAGGGTTTAGGCTTAGTCCGTCATCATTCGGTAAAATAGGCATAACTTCCTCATCCACACTCCAAATTAGGTGATTCTAATTCGTGTGGATTCATAACACCTTGATCTATAATTTATAATTTTTGAGTTTTGTGATTTATGAAATAATCTGGCAGTAACAAAGTAATTAATCAAGGTGCTCAGAAATTGGTCTAATTTCGTCGGTATTGGGAAGTTATGTAAAAATAATTTGTTATGTGACTTTATTTGAATAAGACTCATTTTATGGACTTATTAGAACATATTAAGAAGTTTAGAAATAATTTTGAATGGCTGGAAAAGTCTAGGATCAAAAGAAAAATTCTGTTACAAGTTGGCTAGGTGGCAAATGAAAAGTAGGATGACTAAGCTACTTAGCATGCATATAAAAGGAAAAATCTTTTGGACCAGAAGATAGGCACAAACCAATTGATCATTTAGGACAGAAAAATAAAGAGGAAGGCCTAGGAGAAAGGGAAAAACCGAAGGTAAAAGAAGAAGAAAAAAAAGTGGACAGATTTGAACAACTTGGAAGAATAGGTAAGTAATTTTGTAGGATTTTGCTTAATTTGAGTAGAAATCATTTTACACCTTGAAGAAGCTAGTAGGTGAAGATTAGAACAGATTAATATAGACCTAGATGAAGGAAGTTAAGGTAAGTTTTAGCTAAGATTCGTATGTATAGAAGTCGAAAGAGAAATTGATCATCGGGGGTGTAGTTTTGTGAATTTTAGCATAGGTTTTGGGGCTGCCTTGTGTAAATCCGAATCTAAGAAATGAACTAAGATATTTTTATATTACCTAGGATCTAATTACATGCTTGAGAGGCTGGTAATGATAGTAGTTTATGTTTTTTTGACTAGTTAACCGACGTTTTGAATCCGAGTGCCACGAGTTGTAAAACGAAGCACGGAGCTTCTCTTTGAATAGTTTGAGCAACCATTGTCTAGTAAGTGGATATTCTTTGTAACATGTATTTAGTTAACTAGACATGGGTGATATGTTTAATTTCGTATACTTTTGATTGGTTTAAAGTGTGGTTATATGATTAGTTTTTGTCAATATGGAATTTGATGATGTTTGTGAATTGTTTGTCTATTTGGGGCTATTTTGCCCAATTCGTGATATGGGACTCTTTTGGTACGAATTTGTGGTTAATATATTTTGGTCAATGTGTATTATGTGTGTTTGGTATGTCATTTGTGAGATGGCGGATGATGAGGTCTACCCGTGACCAACCGGAGATGTTGGCATATGTGCACATATACTGAGGATACATTGGATATGTATATGATATGATATTTGGCCGGCGGGGTTAGTTTTTGATCGCGCCTTTAAGATATGGTATCCTCGTATCGGTGTGGGAGTGACACTATCTAGATCTATGTGAAGTTCATCCAATTTGTGCCACGTGTTTGTAAAGGTCTATCTGAACTCCTGGATATGTTTGATATATGATTATTTGATTACCTTATATGTGAAGTGGTCCTTTTGTCATAGTAGCCTTGTGTTAGTATTTGGGTTTGATGGGGATGTTTGGTTGGTTAAATACATGTTACTTATAATATTTGCTTACTAAGTATTTCAAAGTACTTATCCCTTACTTTAATCAACAGGTGAAGAGGTTTAAGCCGTGGTTTGCATCTGGAGAAGCTTTTCCCTCTGAGTTCAGCCCGTTATCTTCCATCTCGGGCTACATTTGAAGGTCTCCAGATGGTCTTTCTCTTTTGTAATCTAAGTCGCTCCATTGTACATACTTGTTGGTCTTTTGACTTATGACCTTAGATTAATGTTAATATATAATATTTGTGTGTATGTGTTAAAAGGATGAATTTGATGATATGATGTTGGAGATGTGTACTCCAACTTTAGAATTATGCCTACCAGGTGGTATGGATACAGTTTGGGAGCATGGTGAAAGCTCCCAAGGTCAGAGGAATGATGTTGCATCTGAGACTACACCACCAGTTGAGGCCACTATCGCTGGTAGGGTCACTAGAGATGAGATTCTACCACCTGTCACTGTTGTTCCTACTTTTGAGATGGAGAGGCAGGGTGGTGATGGTGTAGACAGAGTTATGAACGCAATGGAGAAATTCATCGCTACTCAGCAAACACAATTAGAGCGGAATGTTACATTAACTGCTAAAGATGACTCTTTGGGTGAGTTCTTGAAGTTGAATCCACCAACATTTTTTGGCTTAAGTGATGATCCTCAAGTATTCATTGATGATCCTCAAGTATTCATTGATGAGATGGAGAAGAGGAGAAGGATCTTAAGGTGCGATAAGGAGCGAATGGTGGAGTTGGCTTCATTTAAGTTGGTAGGTGTGGCTGGAGTTTGGTTTCAGAATGAGGGATCATATGCATGGACTTGGGAGATCTTTACTAAGGCCTTGTTGGATCGGTTCTTACCAGAGAGATTGAAAGATGCTAGAGCTTTTGAATTTGAGCGATTGGTGAAGACTCCAAAAATGACAATATCTCAGTATGATGAGAGGTTCACTTATCTGTCACGATATGCAAAACATGTGGTTCCTGATGATGAGAAGAAGGTGAAGAGGTTTGTTCGTGGACTTGATGATTCTATGTTCAAAGTTATGTACCCTCGTAGTTTCGAGACATATGCAGCTATAGTGGATTGTGCTCGAACTTTAGAGATGCGATATAATGAACGTCGAGTGGTCCAAAGTCAACCAAAATTCTAGAAGTTTGATAAGCCACCACAAAGGAGTTTTAATCAAGGCTTTAGATAGCAAGAAAGATGGACCAACAATCAGCTTGTATCGTCAAGGGGTGGAGGATCAGTAGACAGAGTTGGAAGAGGGAAGGATTTTTGTGGTCAGCAATTCAGTAAGAACTAATCCAATAATTTCAAGAAATGTCAAAGTTACGGTAAACAACATCCTGGAGATGTTTGTTACAAAAGGATAGGAGCTTATTTTCATTGTGGTATGCAAGGTCACTTGGTAAAAGACTGTCCTACAATTGTTCAGCATAAGCAAGTGGCGAGTTTGATAGTTAGGCCACCAACACAAGAGTTTTCTCGACCACATGCTCAGCAGGGCAATCTACTTGATCAAAGAGAAGTAGGTTTGAGGATTGAGGGACCTAAGTCTGATAGTGGAGGAGGCGGTGCACACCCTAGAGTGTATGCCTTGACTAGGAGAGATGCTGATGCTAGTAACACTGTGGTATCAGGTAACCTTCCCATTGGATCATCTTATGCACATATTCTATTTGATTCGGGTTCTACACACTCTTTTGTGTCACCTCGGCATGTTTAATGTTTGGTCGATATGTCTGTATGTTTGGATGAGTCAATGATTGTTACCACTCCTTCGAGCAGGTTTATGTATGTTTGTGAAGTTGTTAGATCATGCAATATTCAAATTAGTGGGCATGACTTGTCAGCTGATTTATACATATTGGATATGGATGGTTTTGATATAATAGTGAGTATGGATTTGTTATCCACTTATCATGCAGTAGTGGATTATTTTGGAAAAAGGGTCATTTTCCATCCCACAGATGAGGCAGAGTTTGAGTTTCAGGGTGAGAAAAAGGTGACTACCGCAAAGCTTATCTCTTACATGAAAGCTAGAAAGTTTCTAAGGAAAGGATGTGCAAGCTATTTAGCTATGGTAAAGGAAATAAAGAAGGGAGATGTTTCAGTGGATCATATTCCTATTGTAAGAGAGTACCCAGATGTATTTCCAGAGGATTTACGAGGCTTACCTCCAGAGAGAGAGATTGAATTTTGTATTGATCTTGAACCAGGAACTGAACCAATCTCTATACCACCTTATCGTATGGCTCCAGCTGAAATGAAAAAGTTAAAAGATCAGTTGCAAGATTTGTTGAATAAATGGTACATAAGGCCTAGTGTTTCTCCGTGGGCAACCCCAGTGCTATTTGTGAAGAAGAAAGATGGGAGTTTATGATTGTGCATAGACTACCGAAAGCTGAATAAGGTAACTATACGCAACCGATATCCTCTTCCGAGAATAGATGATTTATTTGATCAGTTGCGAGGATTTAAATAGTTTTCTAAGATTGACTTGACATCGGGGTATCATCAGTTGTGGATTAGAGAGATGGACATTCCAAAGATGGCATTCAGGACTCGATATGGCCATTATGAGTTTCTGGTTATGCCATTTGGATTGACTAATGCCCCAGCTGCCTTTATGGATATGATGAACATGAATTTCAAGCCTTTCTTGGATCAGTTTGTGGTTGTGTTTATTGATGATATATTGATTTACTCTATTGATCAGGAGGATCATGAGAAACATCTTAGACAAGTGTTGCAGATGCTGCGAGAGAAAAAGCTGTATGCTAAATTCTCAAAGTGTGAGTTTTGGCTTCAAAGTGTAGCTTTTCTAGGACATGTGGTGTCTAAAGATGGAGTGTCAGTTGACCCAAAGAAGGTGGAAGCTGTTGTAAATTGGCCTACCCCAGCTAATATTACTGAGATACGTAGCTTTTTGGGTTTAGGAGGGTATTATCGGCGATTTGTCAAAGGATTCTCTACTTTGGCAACACCGTTAACTCGGCTAACTCATAAAAATGCCAAGTATGAATGGTCGGGTAGGTGTGAAGAGAGTTTTCAAGAATTGAAGGATCGATTAACACATGCACCTGTATTGATTCTACCTTTAGGATGAGGTAGATATTCAGTTTATTGTGATGCTTCAAGAGTGGGTTTAGGATGTGTTCTTATGCAACACAAGAATTTTATTGCTTATGCCTCTAGACAGCTGAAGAAACATGAAGAGAATTATCCAGTCCATGACTTGGAAATGTCAGCTGTTGTGTTTGCACTGAAGATTTGGAGGCACTACTTGTATGGTGAGAAGTTTGAGATATATACAGATCATAAAAGCCTCAAGTATATCTATGAGCAACGAGATTTAAACTTAAGACAGAGGAGGTGGATGGAGTTACTTAAGGATTATGACTGCACCATTAACTATCACCCTGGGAAAGCTAATGTGGTAGCTGATGCTTTAAGTCGAAAATCCTTAGTCCAGCCGAAGTTTATAGCTGAGATGGATATGAGACCGACCTTACGAGGATGAGTTATGGCATTGCAGTGGGAGGATCCAGAGGTTATTGTGATGATGGAACAAGTTGAACAAGGTGATTTACCTAAATTTTGACTTAGTGCTAATTGTGTCTTGTATTTTGATTCTCGAGTGGTTGTTCCTGATGTTGGAGATCTAAGGAAGGAACTATTGACTCAAGCCTACCAAGCGGTCTACAGTATGCACCCTGGATCTACAAAAATGTACCATTATTGGTGGCAAGGAATTAAAAAGGACATTGCAAAGTTTGTTTCGATGTGTCTTACTTGTCAACAGGTAAAAGTAGAGCATCAGAGGCCTTCTGGATTACTACAACCTCTAGAGATTCCAATTTGGAAGTAGGAGCGGATAACAATGGATTTGTTAGTAAGGCTTCCAACTACCTCAAGAGGTTATGATGCAGTGTGGGTTATTGTAGACAGATTGACAAAATCCTCACATTTCTTACCAATAAAGAGTACATATGATGCAAGTAAGTTTGCTCAGATATTTATGGATGAAATTATTCGCCTTCATGGTGTACCAGTTTTAATTGTATCTGATCGTGGAATTCATTTCACATCAAGGTTTTGGGGGCAATTTCAGGAGGCTATGGGAACTCGTTTGGATTTGAGTACGGCCTTTCATCCTCAAAAAGATGGCCAGTCTGAGCGTGTTATACAAATATTGGAAGATATGATGCGAACTTGTGTCATTGATTTTAGAGGAAGTTGGGATCGTTATTTGCCATTGATGGAGTTTGCTTATAATAATAGCTACCAATCAAGTATCAAGATGGCTCCATATGAAGCTTTGTATGGAAGAAAATGTAGATCTCTGTTATGTTGGAATGAGGTTGGTGAGAAACAACTATTGGGTAATGACTTAGTGCAAAAAACCAATGAGAAGATACAGTTGATTCGACAAAGGTTGGAAACAGCTCAAAGTCGGCAAAAGTCATACTCAGATAAGAGACGAAAGGATATTGAGTTTGATATGGGATTACATATTTTTCTAAAAGTTTCACCTATGAAGGGGACAATGAGGTTTGGAAGACGGGGTAAACTCAGTCCTAGATATATTGGTCTATTTGAGATTTTGGAGCGAGTTGGACCAGTGACGTATCGATTGGCTTTGCCACCATCTTTGTCGCATATTCATCCAGTGTTCCATGTCTCCATGCTTAAGCGATACTTGCATGATCCTACTCATATTTTGGAGCCACAGATAGTAGAGATAAGTGGAGATTTGACATATCGAGAGAATCCAATAAGGATTTTGGATTGTGAAGTCAGGAAGCTTCGGAATAGAGAACTTCTGATGGTCAAGGTGGAATGGGCAAATCGTTCCTTGGCTGAGGCAACTTGGGAAATGGAGGGAGTGATGAAAATGAAGTACCCACATCTATTTGCATGACAAGTAAGTTAGCCTTCCATTTAGAAAATTCGGGGACCGAATTTTATAAGGAGGGGAGACTGTGATACCCTCACCCTTCTACCAAATTTGTTAAATAAGGTTAGTTTTGGAAGGGTTTAGGCTTAGTGTGTCATTATTTAGTAAAATAGGCATAACTTCTTCATCCAGACTCCAAATTAGGTGATTCAAATTCGTATGGATTCATAAAACCTTGATCTATAACTTTGTATTTTTGAATTTTGTGATTTAAGAAATAATCTGGCAGTAACAGAGCAATTAATCAAGGTACTCGGAAATTGGTCTAATTTTGTCGGTATTGGGAAGTTATGCGAAAATAATTTGTTATATGACTTTATTTGAACAAGGCTCATTTTAGGGACTTATTAGAACATATTAAGAAGTTTAGAAATAATTTTGAATGGCTGAAAAAGTCTAGGATCAAAAGAAAAAATCTGTTACAAGTTGGCTAGGTGGCAAATGAAAAGTAGGATGACTAAGCTACTTAGCATGCATATAAAAGGAAAAATATTTTGGACCAGAAGATAGGCAGAAACCAATTGGTCATTTAGGACAGAAAAATAAAGAGGAAGGCCTAGGAGAAAGGGAAAAACCGAAGGTAAAAGAAGAAGAAAAAAAAGTGGACAGATTTGAACAACTTGGAAGAATAGGTAAGTAATTTTGTAGGATTTTGCTTAATTTGAGTAGAAATCATTTTACACCTTGAAGAAGCTAGTAGGTGAAGATTAGAACAGATTAATATAGACCTAGATGAAGGAAGTTAAGGTAAGTTTTAGCTAGGATTTGTATGTATAGAAGTCGAAAGAGAAATTGATCATCGGGGGTGTAGTTTTGTGAATTTTAGCATAGGTTTTGGGGCTGCCTTGTGTAAATCCGAATCTAAGAAATGAACTAAGATATTTTTATGTTACCTAGGATCTAATTACATGCTTGAGAGGCTGGTAATGATAGTAGTTTATGTTCTTTTGACTAGTTAACCGATGTTTTGAATCCGAGTGCCACGAGTTGTAAAACGAAGCACGGAGCTTCTCTTTGAATGGTTTGAGCAACCATTGTCTAGTAAGTGGATATTCTTTGTAACATGTGTTTAGTTAACTAGACGTGGGTGATATGTATAATTTGGTGTACTTTTGATTAGTTTAAAGTGTAGTTATATGATTAGTTTTTGTCAATATGGGATTTGATGATGTTTGTGGATTGTTTGTCTATTTGGGGCTATTTTGCCCAATTTGTGATATGGGACTCTTTTGATATGAATTTGAATATGTGGTCAATATGTTTTGGTCAATGTGTATTATGTGTGTTTGGTATGTCATTTATGAGATGGCGGATGATGAGGTCTACCCCTGACCAACCAGGAATGTTGGCATATGTGCACATATACTGAGGATACATTGGATATGTATATGATATGATATTTGGCCGGTGGGGTTAGTTTCTGATGGCGCCTTTAAGATATGGTATCCTCGTGTCGGTGTGGGAATGACACTATCTAGACCTATCTGAAGTTCATCCGATTTGTGCTACGTGTTTGTAAAGGTCTATCTGAACTCCTGGATATGTTTGATATATGATTATTTGATTACCTTATATGTGAAGTGGTCCTTTTGTCATAGTAGCCTTGTGTTAGTATTTGGGTTTGATGGGGATGTTTGGTTGGTTAAATACATGTTATTTATAATATTTGCTTACTAAGTGTTTCAAAGCACTTATCCCTTACTTTAATCAACAGGTGAAGAGGTTTAAGCCGTGGTTTGCATCTGGAGAAGCTTTTTCCTGTGAGTTCAGCCCGTTATCTTCCATCTCGGGCTACATTTGAAGGTCTCCAGATGGTCTTTCTCTTTTGTATACTAGGTCGCTCCATTGTACATACTTGTTGGTCTTTTGACTTATGACCTTAGATTAATGTTAATATGTAA
This sequence comes from Hypericum androsaemum, assembly GCA_963995505.1. Taxonomy (NCBI): domain Eukaryota; kingdom Viridiplantae; phylum Streptophyta; class Magnoliopsida; order Malpighiales; family Hypericaceae; genus Hypericum; species Hypericum androsaemum. Next base: position 7,616,032 of record OZ023183.1, read on the forward strand.
TATTTGTGTGTATGTGTTAAAAGGATGAATTTGATGATATGATGTTGGAGATGTGTACTCCAACTTTGGAATTATGCTTACCAGGTTTTGGACACGAATAAATATGCATTGTTTAAAGAAACAATGTTGTAATAAAAATATTTTGACTATTCTTATAATGAGACAGATGAGTTATGTTTGAGGCTTGCTAGGTTATGGTTTATTATATTAAGTTTGACATGATCTAGCACCGGTCACCGACCACAAAATTTGGTCGTGACACTCACATAGGCGAGAGGCCAGTGGGAAGCGTGAGCGAGGAGCCGAGTGAGAGGCCGTAGGCGAGAGGCTGAGCGAGAGGCCGAGTGGTGAGAAGTCGAGTGGCAAGAGGCCCACGACGAGAGGCCAAGTGGTGAGAGACCTATGGCGAGAGGCCGAGCAAGAGGCCAAGTGGCGAGAGACAGAGTGAGAGGCCTACGGTGAGAGGCCGAGTGGCAAAAGGTTGAGCGAGAGGTCGAGTGGCGAAAGGCCGAGTAAGAGGCCTACAACGAGAGGCCGAGCGAGAATCCTAAGGCGAGAAGCCGAGCAAGAAACCTAAGGCGGGAAGCCTAAGGCGAGAAGACGAGCGAGGAGACTAACGGCAGAGGCCGAGTGGTGAGTGGCCGAGTGGCGAGAGGTCGAGTGGTGAGAGGTCAAGCGAGAGGCTGAGTGGCGAGACGCCGAGTGAGAGGCCTACGGTGAGAGGCCGAGCGAGAAGCCTAAGGCGAGAAGCCGAGTGAGAAACCTAAGACGGGAAGCCTAAGGCGAGAAGATGAGCGAGGAGACTAAGGCGAGAAGCCAAAGGTGAGAAGCCAACTTGGACCCGAGCGGGAAGCTCATTTGACCTTCGTAGGCGGGAAGGCAATTCTGAGAATAGGTCCACTTTGGTTGAGGAGGCCGTTAGCTTGAGCCCATTTTGGGATTCACTTTGGGCCTGACGAGATGTTCGTCTTGTGCGATGATGGACTTGAGTTAAGATTTTGTGTGGGAGATTCGAGAAGATCAAGACGATCTATATTCTCCTAACTTGAGCCGAGATTCTCAATATTTGGCAAGACTTGGTAAGTTCCTCTTTAGGCCGCGATTACTTGGTCGTCACATTTTGAAAGCTTCCTATTCGAGGACGGGATCTGCTCATTTAAGGAAGATGGCTTGTACTGAGCCGAGAAGATTCCGTCATATTAGGAACAAATAACGTGAAGCGGATCTCTCGGGATTGAGACTTGGAGCCAAAAGTCTTGGAGGCGGTTTAGGATTTCCTATTCTGAACGTGCGGAGGTTAGGTCAAGGCACTCTATATAAGGAGGGCTCGGGCGAGAGAACAGACATCAATAACACAACACAGAACTACTTTAATTATCTTGTTGCTTTTCTTTTCCTTAGCCCGTAGTCCATAGTTCATAGCTTAGCCTAGCCTAGCATAGTTAGATTGACCTTGGGACAACCACTCCGGATCTGTCTCGGGTTACTTGTTCACTTCTTCCCGCAACACAGTCTTAACAATTACTCTTAAAAAAATAGTTTTTTGAAAGGTAATTTTTGACCAAGTAATTAAACATTGTTCTTGGGAATGGCTCAAAATTTGAAGGACTTGGTGACCGCAGTATATAGTGACCGCTAGGTGGGTAGGACTGCTAGGTAGATACCGAACGCTAGGTGGGTGTGACAGAATGTTCGGGTGCTGAGGACCTAGCGACCGCTATGTGTCACTGGCGAACATTTCCTGTTTTGTTTTGAATCTGATTTTGGACTCGTAGGATGACCTAGATAGGTTTCTTAGTGTGCAAGGGTTTGTCTCTATTTAAAGACATGTTACCCTAGTTTATGCATGGCTTTGTAACTCGGATCTCTTCAATAAAAGTTCTAATTTTTCTCTGTGGACATAGGCATTAGGCCGAATCACTTAATCTCTTGTGTCCGTATTCTTTATGTGTTATTGTTCTCTTGTGGTAATTTCCTAACAACTCGTATAAGAGCTAAGGTGGCGGATGGTGGGTCACGACGTAAAGTTTGTTTGGTGAAGTTCGATGGCTCATCGAATTTTAGGTTATGGCAAAAGCGTGTCAAAGATCTGCTAGCCCAACAAGGAATGGTCAATGCACTCTCGGAGAAGAAGGCTGGGAAGATGGAGAAGCAAGAGTGGGAAGAGTTAGAGGCCAAGGCGGTGGCGACTATTCACTTGTACTTGGTGGATGACGTATTGTATCATGTCATCGATGAGGAGTCACCAGTTGGAGTTTGGAAGAAATTGAAGCATATGTATATGTCAAACTCTCCATCGAACAAGCTTTATCTTAAGCAAAAGTTTTACGGGCTTAAGATGATGGAGGGCTCAGATTTAAGCCAACACATCAATGGTTTCAATCAACTAGTTAGGCATGTTCCAAAGTTGTGTGGGGTTAGTCATGTTCCAAAGTTGGAAAGAAATTTGACCTCGTTAGGAGTCTTGGATTAAAGTGGGTACATCTATAAGGTTGAAGGTAGCCTAATTGAGCTGGAGAAAGATGCCATGGTGGTGACGAAGGGTGAAAGGGATGCTAGGAAAACCTACAGGTTAGAGGAGGGCATTGTTGTAGGTGGAGTCACCTCATTGGAGTTTTATGGAGTCAAGAAATGCTCTTGGCATATGAGGTTAGATCGAATGAAGGAGTTAGGTTTTGACATGAACAGTTTGAGTACAGCCAAGAGGGTTCTTTGAATGGGGATCTGGGAAAACAAGATTAGCAATGTCCCGTTATGGTTGTCTAAAAGTGCGCAAAAAGCAAAAGTGTTCGGTAGGTTTTGTATTGGGAATGCGAAGCTATTGGTAATACCACAGACGAATCAGGTTTTATCTTACTTAAGGACGAGCGGTGAAGTTCAAAACATATCAAGAGTTCTACTAGGTGGAACAAAAGGCTGTCCAATGTATATTATGGCTTGTAGTATTGGTTCAAGTGAAAAAGGTCCAACGAAAAAGTGGTTCGAGGTTACAAAGCATAAGGGTGAACGAGAAAATAGAGAAGTGTCTATTGGCCACAAGGTTCCTTTAGCATATGAACTTGCATGTTGAGGCTAGATGGAGGTTGGAGGGAATATACCAAGCAAACTCGGGAGTTGTTCGAGTTTGGGGGATGTCACCAAGTAATTGAACAAAATGTAGAGAGAAAGTGTAGATGGTCTTATGGATGACGGTGTATTTATGGTTCAAGGTGGAGTCAGTTTGATTTTGTAAGATCTCATATTTCTTAAAGGGGCGGTATCTCATCAAGGTGGAGTTTGTTGAAGTTCAGGTGGAGCATCACGGTTCTTCACAAGGGATGATTTCTTGCCAATGTGGAGATTGTTGGGAATGGCTCAAAATCAGAAGGACTTAGTGACCGTTAAGTGGGTAGCAACCGCTAGGTAGATAGCGAACATTAGGTGAATGCTTGGGTGCTGAGGTCCAACCGACAGCTAGGTGTCACTGGCAAACCTTTCCTGCTTTGTTTTGAACTCGATTTTGGACTCCTATGATTACCTAGATTAGTGTGTAAGTGTTTATCTCTATATAAAGGCATATTTTCCTAGTTTATGCATGGCTTTGTAACAAGGATCTCATCAATAAAAGTTCCCCTTTCTCTAAATGGACATAGGTATTAGGCCGAACCACATAATCTTTTATGTTCGTATTTTTTGTGCGTTATTGTTCTCTTTGTACAACTGTCCATGACTGAAGAAATGCTCAGGCAGATAAATACAGGTATTTTTAATTATTTATTCTTGTACTTTGTTTGATCGTAAATGCAAAACAAATACGTACCGGAAACTGCTTGTGTATCATCTTATATGGTATCTCAAGATTCTCTATTAGGTTCAACGGCATCCTATGGATGAATACTCTCTTACCCTCAGAATTCTCACTAAGGAACACTACATCGATTTAAATTGCCAAAAAGAAAAAAAGTATATATCTGATGGCCGGAGCTCATATTTCTTCTCCTTCTCTATCTCCCTTCTAAACCCCATCACCGTCTCCATCCGCAGGATCCACATCCACGACTATGCCGACAACATCCTTGTCATATGCCGGTTAGTCTGCTCTGCCGTCAAGCAACGTCGGTGTCTCAGGCGTGGACTTCAGCCCACCGCTCATCGCCATGGTTTTCATTATGGCGGTGATGAGTGCAAGAATGGTCACTTTTTCACCTCATTTTAGGATCATTTAGCCCATTTTCGAGCCTTCTCTAGTCATTTTACACCATTCTTAGGTCCGTTGCCTAGAATGGTTTCACCTTTTTGTCTTCGTATCTTTTGGAGGAGTATTTTGCAGGGATGCGAGGATCAAGTGAGAAGAGTCGAGCATTGGAAGAGTCAGGCCGAGAGATAGCCAGTCGGAACCAAGCTACACCCGTCAAACGGTAAAATTTATACCTATTGGCGTCTCTCCTACAGGAACACGGCAAGCGGCAGTCACCCTGACAGACAGCCAGAGGACTTCATCCTGATTTTCCTCAACCCTCTGTATCCCACCAGACGGTGCCCCCAGCTAGCCGAGCGGTGTTCAGAGAGAATGGAGGTGAGCTTTTCACGAAGAACCCGTCGAACGGTAGAATCGTCCACGGACGGCGACCAAGCCACTGACTGAATTGCGCATCCACCGGTTGGCGCTGAAGACCCAGAATCGCCAGCCAGCTCAGCTTGTCGGGCACTGCAACTTGCACAGAATGACATTTTTTCCAAATTTTTCTCGAGAGAATTAGATATTTTGATGACTTTTTGGACATTTTCACTTTATTTTAGGGTTGAGGGGGAGACTTCTCTATAAATACCCCCCTCAACCTCTCATTTTGTAAGCCTTGACAAAGGACTTAAACTTAGGGGTTTTAAGTAGTTAGAGGAGGAGCTCAAGAAGCAAGGAGTGAATGTTGGGAGCGGATCAAGCGGCTGGTCACTACGATTGAGCATTCTCTATCCCTTCCTTTTAATTATACTCTTGTGACATTGTTCCCTCTCATGCATTGTCATTTTAAATAAATGATGATGTGTGAGTAGTTTCCTTTTGGGTCGGGTGCCTTACTACTCCCGAAATGCTTCATATCGAATGGGCTTCACCTTTAGAGTGTGTAGCAATTAGAGGGCTTAATGCGTTGGGTAACGGACCTCTATTGGAACCTAGGGGTGAGTAGCACTAGTAATGACCTAGAGTCCTTCCCAATCTATTATAGCATGACCTGAAGTGCTTAGCTGTGAATGGGAGTGCAGAAAAGCCTAACCGCTAGATTATGCATTACCCGATGGACTTAGTCGTGAAAATGAACTTTGTCATGAATGGTAGTGTGTAGTTGGCCAAAGGATGGTGCATTAATGAGTGAGATTTAGGAGGGCAAGAGTGGTAATCTCGACACCTCAAAGAGATTGACAACTTACCGACATTGGATGTGAGTGACGTTCTCGTCGGGACCCCCCTTATACCATCTTTGTGGCGTGAAGTACTTAGCCATGAAGCGCCATGCCTTAGTTCACCTAGGCCCACCACGGACATAAAAGCCCAAGAGAGACCAAGTACGTAGGGATGTACGAAGGGCACCTAGTTTAATTTCCTTTAAATTCTTTTTATACCTTTTCAATTTAATCCTTGTCATTGCTTCACTCAAACCTTTCATAAAATACTAATCAACCTAATCTTAATCGCATCTTACTCGGGATGTCTTGAATCCACTCCTTGTGATTTGACATTGTAACCGTACTCCTTATTATTGCAAGGTGGACCCAAAAATCCACTCTTCAATTGGCGCCGTTTCCGGGGAGCGACGTTCCCCAAGGCATCTTTATGATTTGTGAAGTAGTTAGGTTTATTTTACTTATTTTTAGTCAAGTGCTATTCTTGTTCCTCCCGTGGACTCTTGTCTTTGTATGCCACTGATGAGTGTGAAAATATTCATTGTTTGCGTATGTTTTAGTATTGAATTCCTATCGTTTCTAGTAGGTTTACGTGTTATTCGATGTTAATATCTCTTATTTCGTATTATATTTATTTTCGTATAACCTCTTAATTTTTATTGTGTTTCTTTCATGTTTATCGCTAGAAGCCCTTGTGAGATGAGAGGGAGGATATTGGTGCACCATTGGTTCGTGTTGAAGTCTATCGGAATGGCCTAAAAGATTGACGCTTGATCGGGCACTCGAAGATGTGGGCGAGTTTGACCTCTTGTGACTTAAATGCAGATAATTTTCTCATCCGAAGACCGATGGAGGCAAGCTCAGTGGATATGGAAAGAAGACATCCTGAGCTACACATTTGTCTCTAATGGGCTTCTTCAAATTCAAAGCCCAAAAGGGATAAAAATCACGTCAAATGTCGAGCTTAAATTCTGCCAGCAAATCTGGATGAATTTGGCCGAAAATTCAAGAACTATTGTGGGACCATGAGTGCCTTTCTTTCTTTCACATGGCTGGAAACTTAAGTGCCTTGTATAAATAATTCTCCTTGGTATTCCTTGTTGGAAAAAAGAGCTTTCCAATTCTAAAGTGGAGCTTTCCACCTCCAAAGAGCTTTCCAACTCAAAAGAAAGGCTTTCCAACTCAAAAGAGAGAATATTCATCCATCCACCTTCTCTTTTGATGGATGAGTGAAGAAAAAGCTCTCATCTCATTCACTATAAATAGAGGAGGGAATTGCTCTCTTTGGGATATCTAGTTTTTGAAGAATATAGTTGGAGATTGAGAGTTGTGAGAAATACCAAGGAGGAGCACCATTGGAGGAATGCTAGAAGGAAGCTTGAAGAAGGATGCTTGAGGAAGCTCTTGACCACATCTTGAGTTTTCTCTATCTCTCTCTTTAATGTTATTTTCTATCATTTTCCTGTATAAGTTTTCTTCTTGTATGAACATGACTTGTGAGTAGTTTTTCTTGTGAGTACCATGCTTTAATTATGTGATTACTTATCTATGTTGGGTTATGGTTTGATCATCTTTCATAGTAGTTGTCAATTGATGATCGTAATACTTAATCTAACTTGATCACTTAGATTATGATGTTAGTTGATGATAATGGACCAAAAGGCATTAAATTCAATGAAAGGATCAATTAACATATTCTTAGGTATTAATGAGACATCTTGATACTAAGGGATAACCCACGAGGAGTTAACTTTATAATTGAGTTTAGCTTAGTTCACGATCTAATTAATGAGTTAAAGCATTAGTTGGTATTCGTGAACTATTCTAGCTTAGTTTTATCGGCCTAATGAGCGAAAGCGTAAGGAGGATGCACTAGAACACTCCGGGTACTAGTTAGAACTTCATAAATAACCATGATCTTGACATAGATAGGTAGTCCATAAAAGCATCGTGCTCTCTTTATTTCATTAAAGTACAAACCGTCTATTTACATTTCTTAGTTTACTTATTGTCTTGCAACCTCATATCATTCTTTACTTTACGAACTTGTTTCAATTTGGCTACATATGATTGATTATTTTAATTTTCATGTTCTATCTCTCTTAGTTCAAGAACCTTACTTATACACTATACTATTTATTTGTACGTTAAATTGTTTAGCAAATTTGCGTACGTCAGCCACGAACTCACTTGTCAGGGTCGCGCGTGGACCAAGAAGAGCTTGATCGAGACATCGGGAAAATTGAGAAAACTTTTAGGAAAGAAGGAAGAAGAAGAAGAGAGATGAATTTCAAAGCTAATAATGATGGAGCCTAGGCTATGGGCGGTCCGCGAGTCGTGGTCGAGGATGAGGACGTCCCTTTCATGGATTTTGCTCGCTTGACACTTGATGGTATGACATCCGGAGTGCCATGCCCGAACATAGACTTCATCAACTACACAATTCCAACCAGAGTCTTCAACGCTCTCATCAACTTCTTACAATTTGGCAGAATCGCCAAGGAAGAGCCAAGAGATCATCTTTCAAGGTTCTTGGCAATCTGCGACATCTTCAATATCCAAAGGGTGTTGGATGATGCAATCAAACTCTGTATCTTCCCTTTCACTTTGCATATTAGAGCAAGGTTGTGGTATACAAGCTTGAGTGATTCGGGAATCACTACTTGGAGGGAAGTTGAAAACACATTCTTAGGCAAGTACTTCTCATCTGCTAGGACGAACCAAATCCTGTTGGAGATCAAAACATTCAAACAATACCAAGATGAGACTTTAGGGGAGACATGGAAGCAATTCAATGACCTCAAGAGATCATGCCGGGTTAAGAATATGATCTAAGTTCATTTACTATAAGCTTTCTCACCTCTATTACGAAAGAAACTCTCGATACGACAACAGGCGGGTCATTCTTAAGAAAGTCGCGAAGAGAGGTCATCTGCATACTGGAAGAAATTGCTTCCTCTACATCCTCCTACTCGGGCGAGTGCGATCTCCACCATTTATGACCTCAAAGAGGAGGGTAAGATTTGGATTTAGTAGTTCAATTGCAAGCGGAAGTAGCAGCTCTCGAGAAGCGTTGGAATGATAATAGCCCCTCGACTAGTAAAGTGGCAAGGATCCAAGGGAATGGTCAACTTTTGGGAGAACAAGGTTCTGACAACTCACCTCACCATTCAACTGGAGAACACTCGGAGCAAGTCTACTACATGGGGCAAAGACAACACCCAAATTACTCAACTAATCGAGGATTTGGGTCCTACAAGCTGGTGTAAGGAATGACTCTAACCCTGCATACATCCGAGATGACAACCCACTGGTAATTGTACCAGACCAAGGACCTTCCTTACAAGCTGGACCTCAAGAGCAAGGAGTTGTTACTAGGGGTTGCCTCTACGATATGGTGGAAAGCATGGAAGCTACAGCCAAAAAATGGGATTCCATACAAGATAAGATGGAGATTCTGCTTCAAAGCCAGAAGTACATGACAGCAAGTATTTTGGTCAAGGATCCAAAATGACAAAGCTTGATAAAATCATGCAGAGTCAAGCAGTGGCCTACTAAAAATTAGAGGGTAGAGTGCAGAGACTTCCTCCAGGACCAGTCCCGCATAATAAAGGAAAAGCGGTGGTGGCAATATAGAATAAACAATAGGGAAAGTGCGCGATGACCATGATGGCTACGGCCCAATAGGAGGGAGAGAAAACTCCTCATGAGGACCCAGGTAAAATAACCATCCTAATTTCAATTAAGGACGTGCTAATAAAAGATGCCTTCTGTGATTCGGGATCCTCAGTAAATGTTATGTCTCACTCCATCTGGTCAAAATTAAACTGTCCTCCACTGCAACCCGCTGATAACCCCATCAGAATGGCTAATGATTCTCTTTCCATGCCGACGGAAGTTTGAAGAATATTACCGTTAAAATCAAAAGAATGGACGTGCTAACAAACTTTCTTGTCTTAAGACGAGGTAAGGAGATGTAGGAAGAACTGATTTTGGGAAGGCCATTTCTTGCTACAACAAGGGCAAAACTTGTTATTGTCGGAAGACAAATCACACTCCGATTTGGGGAGGGATCCGAAGAATTTACTACGGGGGAAGACGAGTTTATTACTACCTCATGTATTTTTACTCTGCCTGGCAAGACCATTCTTGTGAGGAAACAAGGCAGTCACCAGAGCGAAAGCAATACCCAGGAAGTGACATCTCTTACGATACGTTCAGATCCTGGAAAGGAAGCGACATCTTTGAAATACGTAAAGAAAAAAAGAATTCCTCCGAACAGTGACACGGCGAGTGAGAAGCAAGCTCTCCTACCAACTTGAGACCCAAAGAACTTAACTATCCCGGTCAAGGTAAATGGAGTGCTCATTTCAAAGGCAATATGTGATATGAGTTCAAAGATCAACATCATGCCCTACTCGATGTGGAAGACATTGGGGTCAATTAGGATGTATCCCACCTACACCAGCATTCACCTCATCGACGAAAGTTTCATAACCCCCTTAGGAGGAGCCCAATGTGTCAGTGTACAAATTAGCGGGAAGGAAGTGCGAACTAACTTCTTGATCATCGACAAGCCTTTGGCGAAGGCATCGTGCTTGATCTTAGGATCACCTTTCCTAGCACAAACTAAGGCAACCATACAAGCCAGAAGGAATTACATTACTCTGACGATCAACAAGGAGGAACATGTGTTTCTCATAAATCAGGAAGAACCAGATGAAGAATTCTTGCAAATGTCATCCTACTTCACCAAGTTGACAATTCTTGACAGCGAAGAGAGGGTTGAAGTTTTAGGAAAAGATGGTGACAGACTCGTCTTTAATCATCAAGTATACAAGGAACACGTCATTATCACCAAGGCAAGATTTTCAGTCGTCCACCCATACAATGATAGAAATGAGGACACAGCGAGCAATGAAGTAGAGACACCACCTGGGTCGAACCTGACCACTCCTTAAAAACACCTTCTGAAGAGAGGAAGGGTCAAGCTAAAGACCATAAATTAGCATTTTATGTTTCATTTTTTCCTTTGTGTAGGTAGAAGAAGACCCTCACCTCTATAGTCACCACCCTTCTGATGATCTAGTAATTTTGTATTGATGATTGTCCGCAGTCATCAACAGCCGGAAGATGATGCAGGGGAGCAACTCTGCTCACTTCCACCGTGCTCCCCAACCAAGATCCATCAAATCAGGGATGCCCCCTATCTCTCCTCCTAAATCATGATCATATTGTCATTTTTCTTTTGTCCTCGATCATGGTATTCGTTGTGACCACATCGATCTTTATGTATGCTTTTGATTTAATTATTTTTAAGACTTTGTTGACCATGGAGGTCATCAAAGTCATTCTTTTTCACTGTCATTTTTTTCCTAGCTCTTCCCACATTGTGGACAATGTGTCATTCGAGTATGGGGAGGGGAGTTCCATGTAGGAACTTTCATGCTTAGGTCTAGATCAAGTTGTTTAGGACAAGTTTTTGCACATTTTTGGCAAATTGGACACCCCTCAATTTTTGATTTTTAGTTGAAGGCTAAACCCCAAACCTTTTAGGAATCATATCTCGGGTGTAAAGGTGTAGGAATACAGATTTTCTACACCCTTGATGGTTTAAGCTAGCAATCTCCCGCTGTAGGGTGAGCATGTGGGGTTGATGAAGGACCTTATGAAAGGATTTTAGCCAAAGAAGGAGATTTCCATCTCTAATTTTTGTTAATGAGGTGCATATATGTTCCAATTTTTTGTTCACTTAACGCCCTCATTTTAGGGTCATTTAGACCCGGTCTTGAGTTTGTTTGAGTCATTTTATGCTATTTTTTGGTCTGTTTCCTAGAATGGTTTCACATTTATATTTTTGCGTCTTTCGGATGAGATTTTGCAAGGACACAATTACCAATGGAGAAAATGCATGCTTTGGTAGAGTCAGGCCGAGAGATAGCCAGCCAGAAGTAAGCTGCACCTGCCGAATGGCAAATTTGCATCGACCGGTGCCTCTCCTGCTGACCTACGCTGATCGGTGCCCCATCCAACGGATGGCAGAAGGAGTTCATCCACATTTCCCACCCGTTGAATGACAGAATCTCTTGCCGATCGGTGCCTGTCACACCGCCTGAACTCTGTACCCGTCGGTCGGCATCAAAAACTTAAAATTACCCGCCAGCTCAGCTCGTCGGACGACGCTAGTTGCACCGAATGGCATTTGCACCAAATTTTGCCCGAGAGAATTAGTCATTTTGAGGGCACTTCAAACTTTTTACCTCATTTTAGGGTTGGGGAGGAGACTCCTCTATAAATACCCCCCTCAACCCATTGACATTGAAAACTTAAAATTAGGATTTTTAGTTGTTGAAGGAGGAGCTCGAGGAGCAAGAGGCAGATGATGGGTTTGGATCGAGCAGCTCTCCACTATAATTGAGCACTCTCTTTCCCTTATCTTTACCGCTTTTGTGACATTGTTCCTTTTAATGCATAGTTGTTTTGCATAAATGACTATGTGTGAGTAGTTCTCCTTTGGGTCGGGTGCCTCAGCACCCCCAAAATTTTTGGTTTCGAATGGGCTAAATCTCGAGGGCGAGTAGTGGTAGGGAGCGTAATGCTTTGGGTAAAGTGACCTCCGTTGGAACCTAATGGCGAGAGCGTTATTTATGACCTTGTGTCCTTCCCAATCGATGTTAGCGTGACCTGAAGTACTGAGCCGTGAAGGGGAGCGTGGATAAATATAACCACTAGACTAGGCATTTACTCGATGGACTTAGTCGTAAATGGACTTTACCTATGAGGGTGATGTGTAGTTGGCCTTAGGGTGGTGTACTCATGAGTGATGTTTAGGGTGGATAGTTGTGGTAGTCTCGGCACCTAGGTAAGGTTGATAACTTACCAACATTAAGTGTGAGTGACATTCTCGCCAAGGCCTCCTAGTACCTTCTTTGTGGCGTGAAGTACTTAGCCATGAAGCGTCATGCCATAGTACACCTAGGCCCACCAAAGACACAAAAGCCCAAGAGAAACCAAGCAGGTAGGGATGTGTGAAGGGCACCTAGCCCAATTTCCTTTAAATTTGACTTAACACAGTATACCTAGGCCCACCAAAGACACAAAAGCCCAAGAGAAACCAAGCAGGTAGGGATGTGTGAAGGGCACCTATCCCAATTTCCTTTAAATTTGACTTAGCACCCTTTTCAACTTCGTCTTGTCTTTGCTTGCTTCACCCAACATAATTCATAAAACACTTTCAACCTAATCTTAATTGCAATTTGCTCGGGATGTCTTGAAGCCACTTTCTGTGATTCAACATTATACCCGTACTCCCTTTATTGCAAGGTGGACCCATAAATCTACTTTTCAATACCCTCGCTTGTTTAAACTTGCAGTCTCCCTAGTTGGGTGGACTTGAGTATTGACGAGTGACCTTGTGTGAGCAATTTTTGAGCCGAAGGTGGAGACTACCATTTCCAAATTTTTGTTCATGAGGTGTTTATATGCTCCAGGCAATTGGGGTATCCTATGAGTACTTGGTTGTCTCTCCTTTTTGAGTAAGTTGGGGAGGACGGGGGCTGTTTTGATTGAATTTTTCCTAGAGCCTTAAAAGCCTAACACTATATCTTCTTTTCCTAGCCATTTGAGCCAAGCCATTCCTTTGATACATGCACTAACCATGCTTTCCCCAACCCAATCTCTCCACCTTTGACTTTTAGTCCGAGGATGCATTTAGGATCTATTTAATGGGAAATTATGTAAGGGTTTCATGATAGAATAGGCTCATTAAGGGATTTTACTCTAGGGAAAATATGCAAAAAAGGGCCAAATTCAATCGCCAAACCTTGCCTAAACCAAAATTTTGCCAAAAAAGTGAATAAAAGTGAATCAAGAAAAAAATGAAAAAAATGAAAGGAAAAACAACAAAAACAATAGAAAACAAGAAAAGCATAAAAAGAGCAAGTGTGACATTAATAAGGCAACCAAATAAAGGGCAAGGTTTTGGCCATTTGGCTTTAGGTCTCTGGTATATTGGGTTAAGCGTTCAAGTATGGTGAGCAAGTGGAATAGTCGAGTGCTAGTTTATGTATAATTGCACCTCGGATTTAGGTGGAAAGCCACTACCCATTAAGTTATCCTCACTATTACTTTGACCCCATCTTTACTCGAGCCAAGTCTCCTTGATCGTGACCCTCATTTGGTGAGAGACGAACATGAGTGCGAGTATGATGACTCAAGACCTCTGGACGTGTAAGCGAGGGATAGGGAGTAGACCACACCCCTGCAAGGTTAATCAAATCTCCTTCCCTCTGAGTGGTCAACTCTTGATTCCTGCCCTCCTTAGGTTAATGCTTGGTTAAACTCTCGAGGGTATCGTCTCTATGAATTCTTATTTTCTTGCATATGGGGTAGTGAACCACTAAGCCATGGGCTCTCCCTATGACGAAAGATCCATATGGAGGGTGAGTTTATTCTTGATAAGGGAGTGCCAGCTCTTGACCTTACTTGTCTGGGTTTTTGTGTCTATACTTATGTCTTTTGCTTGAGGACAAGAAAAGATTCAAGTGTGGGGGTGTGATGAGCGTAAGAAATGATCACTTTATGCCCTCATTTTAGTGTCATTTAGACCCGGTCTTGAGTCTGTTTGAGTCATTTTTTGCCATTTTTAGATCTGTTGCCTAGAATGGTTTCACGTTTATATTTTCATGTCTTTTGGGGGAGGTTTTGTAGGGATGCAATGACCAATAGAGAAAAGGCGAGCTTTGGTAGAGTCAGGTCGAGAGATAGCTAGCCGGAAGCAAGCTGTACCCACCGAACGGCAAAATCTGCATCGATCGATGCCTCTTCTGTAGACCTACGCCGATCGGTGCCCCATCTGACAGATGGTGGGAGGAGTTCATCCATATTTTCCCGAACTCCTACGTCTCACTGAGCGGCACCGAATCTCGCCGAGTGGCTTTTAAGGAGTGAGTGACGAGCTTTTCATTAAGATTCCACCGAACAGTAGAATCGCCCATCGGTCGGCGCCCGTGACACAACTTTAACTCTGCACCCGTCGGTTGGTGCCAAAAACCCAAAATTGCCTGCTTGCTCAGCCCACCGGACTGCGCTAGTTGCACTTAATGGCATTTTTGCCAGATTTTGCTCGGGATAATTAGTCATTTTGAGGGCACTTCAGACTTTTTACCTCATTTTAGGGTTGAGGGGGAGACTCCTCTATAAATACCCCCTCAACCCATTAAGTTGTAAGCCTTGACATTGAGAACTTAAAATTAGGGTTTTTAGTTGTTGAAGGAGAAGCTCGAGGAGCAAGAGGCGGATGATAGGTTCGGAACGAGTGGTTCTCCACAACTATTGAGCACTCTCTTTCCCTTCTCCTTACCACTTTTGTGACATTTTTCCTTTTAATGCAAAAATGACTATGTATGAATAGTTTTCCTTTGGGTCGGGTGCCTTAGCACCCCCAAAATGCTTGGTTTTTTGAATGGGCTAAATCTTACGGGCGTGTAGTGGTTAGGGAGAATAATGCTTTGGGTAAAGTGACCTTTGTTGGAACCTAATGGTGAGAGTGTTAGTTACGACCTAGAGTCCTTCCCAATTAATTTTAGCGTAACAAGAAGTACTTAGCCATGAAGGAGAGCATAGATAAACCTAACCACTAGATTAGGCATTTACCCAACGAACTTAGTCGTAAATGGACTTTACCTATGAGAGTGATGTGTAGTTTGCCTTAGGGTGGTGTACTCATGAGTGAGGTTCAGGGTGGATAGTTGTGGTAATCTTGGCACCTAGGTAAGGTTGACAACTGACCAATATTAAGTGTGAGTGACATTCTCACCAAGGCCTCCTAGTACCTTCTTTGTGGCGTGAAGTACTTAGCCGTGAAGTGTCATGCTATAGTACACCTAGGCCTACCACAAACACAAAAGCCCAAGGGAAACTAAGCACGTAGGGATGTGTGAAGGGCACCTAGCCCAATTTCCTTTAAATTTGACTTAACACCCTTTTCAACTTCGTCTTGTCTTTGCTTGCTTCGCCCAACTTAATTTATAAAACACTTTCAACCTAATCTTAATTGCATTTCGCTCGGGGTGTCTTGCACTCGCTCTCTTTGGTTTGACATTATACCCGTACTCCCTTTATTACAAGGTCGACCCAAAAATCTACTCTTTAGTGGGGTATCCTACTAACATTCTTGTCATTTCTTTCGAGTGTGTGTCTTGCGGGAGGACGAGGAACCATTTTTGAAGAGTTTGAGCCTAGTGCCATAAAGCCAACCCGTTTTTAAACCCCTTTGAGCCTAGTCATTCTTTGCATATACATGTTTGTCATGCTAAACTACTTTCCAAATATCTCCCACCTTTGACATCTAGTCCGAGGTTGCCCATAGGTCTTATCTTAAGGGGTTATTTGTAAAGGAAGCATGGTAAGAGTAGGTTCAATCTGTTGGGTTTGATCGTGGAGGAACAGGGTAGAAAAAGGTCCAAACTGAAAGACCAAGCTTTGCCCAAATCCAAAATGTTGCCAAGAAATGAATAAAGTTAAGTTGTGAAAAAAGGGGGAAAAGAAAAGTGGAAAAGTATATTAAAAAAAGCAAGTTATGATGAGAATAAGGCCACTAAATAAGAGGCATGCTTGTGTCATGAGGCCATAGGTCTTGGGGATCGATGGGTTGAGCGATATTGGAGCTAGGGTGAGTAAGTAGACTAAACGAGGGTTAGAGTACTTGGGTAACTTGCACTTACTGGATAAGAGGTGATAGTCAATTGCGATGCAGCTTCGTACGTTGACGATCGAAGTACCTGCACCGCAGTAGTGGCTAGAAACTACTCGGGCCATGTTATTCATGGTCACAACAAGCTTACCTCGGCTCCTTCAGCCCTATACACAGAAGTTCAGGCCATTTTTCTTGCAGTAGAGTTGATTCGGCATAACTTCAGTAATTTGGAGACAATCATTCAATCAGATTGCAAGGTGGCAGTCGATTATATCAATGGACATACAAGTGCTTTAGATTGGCAGATCGAAAATGCTGCAATATTAGCCACATTGTCCATTGCTTTATTGCGTCTATATAAGCTTATTTTCATTCCTAGGGAGGCCAACAAGGTTGTCAATTGGTTTGCGACACTGACTCGTTTGGGCGTTGTCGCAACTAATTGGCAATCATACCCGCCATTGGAGCTTTGCTCCCTCTTGTACCAAGACTTTCCAAGTTAAACATATTTATACAAGTGGTATCCATTCTCAAAAAAATCTTTTCGCTCACATTAACATTACTACTAAATTTTTATGGTAAACTAAATTTATAATGAATCTTAAGATTGTTGGATAATCTGGTGGGAGAGAACGAAAAAATTAATCCGAGTCACGTAGGAGACGCTGTCCTTAACAATAAATTTTACCAAAAGTGCTGGTTCTCCAAGATTAAACAGATCCTTCTAAGATTTATTTGGGTAACTAAGAACTAAAAAGGTCTATTTAAGCAACTCAGAATTGGGAAAATTGAAGAGCAGAAAAAGTTTCACACATCTACCTCTGCCAACAATGGAAGGATAACCTTCTTATATAATGGTAAGTATTCAAAGCACTAATAAGTATGGACATTAAAGTTTATTTAATCATGTAACAACCAATTTTTAATTGAAAAGTCAAACAACGTTTATAGAAATAAATGGCGTCGTTATTAATTTTGGAAATTAAAATGGTCGTTACATATTTTGAACATAAATGATGATTTAATTTAGATTTTTAATGTACATTGTTACAATTTTGTAACATCTTACATTAAACACACAAATCAGTTATGCCCACTAAAATTAGCTTTGAATTGTCTTTTTTACTCACAAATTTTTGCTCCATTTTTTTAGCAATTATTACATCCACCACCGAAATTAAGTAATTTTTTGTTTAACGACTTCCCCAACTAAAGATATATAAATAAGAAAGGTTAAGGCTATATAAATAAGAAAGGTGTTTAAATTCTAACAAATAAGATTCCAAAAGACAGAAGACCAAGATTCGATTCAAATTGTAAGAAATTTATATTTAAAAGTCTTAGATTAAAATTTCAGAAATGAAAATATACTATTTAAATTCTCAATTTCACTTACCCTATGGAGTTGGTTGAAACGATGGTCTTAGATTCAAATTTAAGAATGTAAAAAATATCTATAAAAGAGACGTTCTAAAATATGGTTTTAGAGTATAGAATGAGAGAGTAAAAAAGATGGTATTCAATTCGCTGTATCCAAATACATAAGAAACACCCTTCAAAAAAAATCATGCGAAACAAAAGATCCATATCATACTACCGGGCCACCGTCGCATCCTCCGTATGTAGACTCCATAAGTCCACATCAAACGAAAAGTCGGTCCAGTGCTCCCATTAATATATTACACATGGGATAGATGCATGTATATATAAATGTGTGGATGTGTCACAAAAAACAGATATTCATCTTTCTAGTAAGTGGAGTAAGAATTATGGTAGTAAGATACTTAGAGATCTCAGGCTAAAAAATATTATTACAATAATTGCTTCTTAAACAGGCCTCAAATATTCAACTCTAATTATTATAGATTTCATCAAAAATTTATGCATATGGATTGCAATTTTTTGTGAAAAATTATGATTTTTATAGCAGTGAGTTGTTAGAAGTTGATTAAAGTGGTAAATAATTTATATTTCTTAATGCTTAAACTTCAGCATCATATATTATAAAAAGAGTAGGCCATTGTTTACGAAATCAAACGGCTGAGCATCCCAAAAAAAAATATATTTGATTTAATATAACTGACAATTCTCTTAGACAAAAAAATGCCAACCTATGGACCTATTTGGGATATTCGATATCTTGGAGATGCCGGAGGTAGGGATGGGAAATACATATACTTTGAAGATCGGATATTAGCGTGTGATTCGGGGGCGGATTTGGTGGGAACTGGGCTAGTTCCCATTTATGGGGATTAACTCAAACCAATATCACTACAAATACAAACTAATATCACTACACATACAAACCAATATCACTTCATATGTAAATCAGCCTCTTGCAAACCAATATTATTTCACATGCAAGTCAATATCACTTCACATGCAAACCAATATCACATGGTAGGTTATTAACCATCAGATTTAAAGATAATCAAATCTGACGGTCCAAAATGTATCTCCACATGTGGACAAATTTTTTTTAGTCCCCACTCAATCCGGTCTCGTCTATGATAGGGTATGAATCTATAAATTCTTACTCTATCCTTACATTTTTACCGAACTTTGGACACTACTCTAACTAAACCCTAATTAGATCCTAATTAGACCTTTTTATTTTTATTTTTTATTTATAAATTGTAATAGAATTCTCAAATAGTTTGGAATATACTTCGTGATATTGACACTCAATTTAAAGTACATATAATTTAGTTTTCTTTATATATGTACTAGATATTTCATGCGTAATCTTCATATATTGATAATGATTTATTTGAATTTTATATATAAAATAAAAATTTTATGTTTACAAATTACCAAAAGTATCTTGCCTTAAATTCAAGGTTTAAACCATGTAGGCTGTTAGGAATTCAGCAACTAGAGAACAAGATCGCACAAAGAACACGGAACAAGAGAATTACGTGGTTCGGCCTAGTGCCTGCGTTCATGGTGAGAAAGGAGAAATTTTATTGATGGATCCGAGTCACAAAGCTATACAAAACCTTAGGATAACATGCCTTTATATAGAGGCAAACCCTTGTACATCAAGTAAGCTATCTAGGTCAAATTAGGAGTCCAAAAGCAAGTCCAAATAGAATAGGAAACAAGTCCACAAATAATTTCCTCTTTAATTTCTCGACATCTCTAACAATCTCCACCTTGGCGAGAAATAATCCTGTGGACGAACCATGAAGCTCTATCCGAACTTCAACAAACTCCATCTTGATGAAATACCGTCACATGAAGAACCATGAGAACTTGAGAAATAAAACCGACTCTATCAGCTCCACCTTGACCATAATACCATGTCAACTTTCTCACCACCTTTTTCCGTTCAATCACATGGAGTCAGCCCTCAAGCTCGAGCTTCCGAGCTTGCTTGGCATCTTCCCTCCAATCTCCATCGAACTCCAACTAGCAAGTCCACCTGCTGAAGCAAAGTTGTGACCAATAGATGCGCTCTCTATTTTTTTGTCAACCCCATGCTCCGCAACCTCGAACTGCTTCTCTGCTAGACCTTCTTGCCTCATACCAATGCTACATGCCATAGCATATAAAGGGAAACCTTTTGTTCTACCAAGTAGAACCCTTGACATGCCACGAACTCCACCGTTCGGCCTTGAGTAAGATACCCGATTCGCCCGTGGTGCTACCAAAGGCTTCGCATTCCCCATGCAAAACCTACCCAACACCTTTGACGTGCACGTCTCTTTAGACAACCATAGCGGGAACTTGCTAACTTTGTCTCTGCGAATCCCAACTCCACTCA
Organism: Hypericum androsaemum; assembly: GCA_963995505.1. Taxonomy (NCBI): domain Eukaryota; kingdom Viridiplantae; phylum Streptophyta; class Magnoliopsida; order Malpighiales; family Hypericaceae; genus Hypericum; species Hypericum androsaemum. The sequence continues at coordinate 7,635,873 of OZ023183.1, forward strand.
AACCATTCATGTCAAACTTTTGCTCCATCACACAAGAGCTTTTCTCCACTCTATCGAAACCCAACGATGTGACTCCACCCACAACCGTGTTCCCCACTAACTTATAGGTGTTTCTAGCATTTCTTTCACCTTTCATCACCACCACAGCATCCTTCTCCACCTCAATTAGCCCGCCTACAACATTATAGTTGTACCCATTATAATCCAAGGCTCCTAACGAGATCAAATTCCTCTCCAACTTCGGAATATGCCTAACCCCACACAATTTTCTCTTAACACCATCCCACATCTTGATTTGGATATCACCTATGCCAGCAATTCTGCAAGTAGAACCATCACCCATAGTCACCATACCTGAATCAACGAACTTATAGGTGTCGAACCATCCTCTCTTGTGCGTCATGTGGAAAGAACAAGCGCTATCCAAAATCCAGGAATCATAATACTTTGGATTGACAAAACAGAAAGAAGATCACCATCTGACCCGTCCGAATGTGAGGCCACATTCACAGAACCTTATCCTTTTTCCTCGCGATCCCGAGTTCTTTTTGGACAATCCTTCTTCACGTGCCCTTTTTCTCCGCACTCGAAGCAATTTTTTTTGAACCTCCTTGACCACGAGTTGGATCCCTTCCTGTCTTTTGCCCCACTACGATCACCATGTCTACCCCTCACAACTAGCCCTTCCGCTTGTTCATCGTCAATTTTCTTTCTTTGATGAAACCTTAGCAGAGCACTTGTGATATCTTCTAACACCAGGTACTCCTTCCCCCAAGTTAGAGTTGTAACTAAATTTTTGTATGAGCCAGGTAAAGAATTCAGCAGCAACAATGCCTTGTCTTCTTCCTCGAACTTCACATCAACCTTTCTCAAGTCGCTCACAAGTTGACTGAAACTATTAATGTATCCGAGCCCTCCTTCATCTTGAGTCCATACAATCTTTGCTTAAGATAAAGCTTGTTCGACAAAGACTTAGACATATACCTTGCCTCCAATTTCTTCCATACCTCAGCTGGTGACTCCTCATCCATGATGTGATACATCACATCATCCGCCAAGCACAAGCGAATTGTCGACACCGCCTTGGCCCCCATCTCCTTCCACTCTTGCTCCTTCATCTTCTCGGGCTTCTTCTCCGAGAGCGCGATGACCATCCCTTGTTGCACGAGGAGATCCTTGACACGCCTTTGCCATAACCCAAAATTCGAAGAACCATCGAACTTCACAAGAGCAAACTTCGCGCCGTCCGTCATCCTCCAACCCAAGCTCTTGATACCAATTGTTAGGAATTCAGCAACTAGAGAACAAGATCGCAAAAAGAACATGGAACAAGAGAATTACGTGGTTCGGCCTAGTGCCTACGTCCACGGTGAGAAAGGAGAAATTTTATTGATGGATCCGAGTCACAAAGCTATACAAAACTTTAGGGTAACATGCTTTTATATAGAGGCAAACCCTTGTACATCAAGTAAGCTATCTAGGTCAAATTAGGAGTCCAAAAGCTAGTCCAAATAGAATAGGAAACAAGTTCACAAATCGTTTCCTCTTTAATTTCTCGACATCCCTAACACTGGCCTTGTTGATTCTGCAAACCTGAAAGTAAGAATATGGATCAAATAATAAATATTTTTGAAGATCCAAGATAGAATATTAATTCAACTTTTAAACTACGATATAAATAGTATCATAATGATATCATATCCTACTTACCCATGACCATCCGTAGCCGGAGGCCCACTGGTAGCTCTCTGTCCCTACATGTGAAGTTTTTCTAGCGGCTAATCATTAAGGCAGCCTGCAGGATACCGGCTAGTCTCCTTGAAAAAAAATAACTAGCTACGAGGTCTTATTTTTCAGGAAAATTGCTGTATAATTGTTTTTTGAGAATAAAATTGCTGTATAATTATATTACGTTTGATTTAATGGGTTTAGACAGGATTACATACTAAATTATTGTTAAAGCCTATGTTTGGTGTAGAAAATGAACAGAACAAAATTGAAAGTTTGTTCTTGTTCACTCCCAATTTCTTGTCCTATTTATTTCCATGGGATAAAAAATTATGTTCAATGATAGAAATCTCTTGTGATATATTTTTACTATATTACTCTAAAATCTTTTCATTTTTATTTCTTCACAAAATTTAACCCAATTAAGATTAATCATTTTTCTAATATATGATTCTCGAGTATCATGTAATTTTTTTTTAAATTCTTGTATACTCATTTAAATTTTCTAAATTTATATTTTGGTTACAAATCTATATATATATATATATATATATATATATATATATATATATATATATATATACCTGCTGCTACCTAATGAACTTTTAATCAAACGTTCTTAACTGAAAATGGCAAAAATACCCACTTCGCTTGACTCCAAAATGTTTCCCATTAATCACTGTGACGGGCATGACTTGCATCCACGAGAACGGTACGTGTAGGTCGGTCCTCCGAAGTTATTGTATGGTACGGTTCGTCTCATTCTAAACGATATTTTGTCCTTTTCATTAATGTGCTGAATATTATTTACACAATATTAAATGCCAAATAACAGTCTCAACAATTATTCTTAAAAAAATAGTTCTTTGAAAGGTAATTTTTCACCAAGTAACTAACTCTTGTTGTTGGGAATGGCTCGAAATCTGAAGGACCTAGCGATCTTTAGGTACATAGTGAACGCTAAGTGGGTTGCGACTGCTAGGTGGGTGTAACAAAATGTTCGGGCGTTAAGGACCTAGCGACTGCTAGGTGTCGCTACTGGCGAACGTTTCCTGCTTCGTTTCGAACTCGGTTTTGGACTCTTAGGATGACCTAGATAGATTTTTTGGTGTGCAAGGGTTTATCTCGATATAAAGACATGTTACCGTAGGTTATGCATGGCACTGTAACTCGGATCTCATCAATAAAAGTTCTCATCTATCTCCATGGACGTAGGCATTAGGCCGAATTACTTAATCTCTTTTGTCCGTGTTCTTTGTGCGTTACTGTTCTCTTGTGGTAATTTTCTAACAACTGGTATCAGAGCTAAGGTGGAGGATGGCGGGTCAAAGTTTGGCTTAGTAAAGTTCGATGTCTCATCAAATTTTGGGTTATGGCAAAGGGGTGCCAAAGATCTACTAGTCCAATAAGGAATGGTCAACGCACTCTTGGGGAAGAAGCCTAAGAAGATGGAGGAGCAAGAGTGTGAAGAGTTTAGGCCAAGGTGGTGGCGACTATTCGCTTGTGCATAGCGGATGACGTGTTGTATCATGTCATGGATGAAGAGTCACCAGCTGGAGTTCAGAAAAAATTGTAGCATATATATATGTCAAAGTCTCTGTCGAACAAACTTTATCTTAAGCAAATATTGTACGGGTTTAAGCTGATGGAGGACTCAGATTTAAGCCAACACATCAATGGTTTCAATTAATTGGTGAGTGATTTGGTAAGGGTCGATGTGAAGTTCGAGGATGAAGACAAGGCATTATTGCTTTCGAATTCCTTACCAAGTTCCTACGAGAATTTGGTTACAACTCTAATTTTGGGCAAAGATTCCTTGGTGTTGGAGTATATCACTGGTACTCTACTATATTTCATCAAAGGAAGAAGGCCGGCGATGAACGAGGAGAAGGGATGGTTGTAAGGGGTAGCTATGGTCGTAGAGAAGGAAAAGATAGAAAATGATCCAAATCAAGGTCAAGAAGTTTAAAAAAATTTACTTCGAGTGCAGAGAAAATGGGTGCATGAAGAAAGATTGTCCAAGAATAACTTGTTTAAGAAAAAGTAGTACTTTTTAACATTTCGTTGAAAAAATTTAGTATGACAAGTTTTAATATCAGAACGGTCCAAGAGGTAAGAAATTTGAGTCCATATAAAAATGTTGGACTCAAATCTTAGGATGTAAAAAATACTATTGAAAAAAATATTAGAAAATAATAATTAATTAATGGGTACTTGTATGTAGGAGTGAGTTCGGTGCAGTTTTGCGGTGTCGGTGTAAAAATTGACACCGTAACACACTTGTTTTTCATCTAAAACTGTAGCTATACGGTGCGGTGTGGTGCGGTGTAACTAATTTCGTGACTGCGGTTTGAAACCGCAGATATCACGGCACATTCGGCATAAGCTCAGCCAGGCCAAAGTCCAATGGTACAACCAACAAACGGCTTTTATATCACTAGGCGACATCTTTTCATATTAGATGTCTTTATAGTTGAAACAAACTGAATTTATTTTTACCAAATTGTTCGAATAATTGAGAACTGAAGATTGCTAACTAAACCTATATTAAAACGACGTCATTTTTATAGATGCAGTGCGGTGCAGTTTCGAGGAGAGAATAAAATACAAACCAACCCCGCACCACGGCAACACTTTAATTTTGCAGTTTCGATTTTTCGTTGCACTTTAGTGCGGTTTTAAGCTAACCCCTGAGTTGTATGCACTACGGCAACAGTCCTCAGAAAACGAGTGACCTTCTCCTCAAAAAAAGAAAAGAAAACGAGTGACCTCAAGCAGTAGCGCATCTATTAGCAATTCTTTTTGGTGCAAAGCTCTTGTTGCTGTTTAATAATTAATTAACGGGTTCAACGTTTTTGTATGACAAAGCTGGAATTATCTTCTATCATTTACGAGGTTGCAATCACTTGTCTCGTTAAAATTTAATTGCAGTAAAATTTTGTAGGAAAAATAACGACGAGTAAAAAGAGTACCTAAGAACACTACTAGAATGAGGAAAAAAAAGATTGCAGTTGGTAAGTGATAAGGAGCTTAAAATTTCAAGAAGATTTTTTGATCTAATTCTTACAAATGAAAGAAGACACTATCGAAAAAGTTACTCTAAATACGAAAAGGTATATCACAGACACAAGTTAACTTTACATTTACTCAAACATAAACAGCAAGCGATTCACTTTGACACCAAGGAGTCGAAATGTAAGATTAAAAGAAAACGTTATAATAACTTGAACTTGCCTGTTGACTAGGAGCTTATGTAACCTGACGATCATGTCAACTTCGTCGGTCGAGAAGTCTCCCCTCTTGATATTTGGTTTCAGATAATTCAACCACCTTAGCCTGCAGCTCTTTCTACATCTATTCAACCCTGAAACACCCATATCCACACCATAATATAAGAAAATTAGTAGCCAAACAGTACTTGCCCGAATGACACAAAGGTGTAGACGAATTGCCAAAAATTAGTAGTGTTTGCTTTCACTTGCTGCTAATATATACGGTTTTGTAATATAGTTGTTGTGGTTAGGTTATATACCAGCTCTTTCAGGGATTTGGTGCCATTCCCTTCTCCATAATTCTCAATGCACGTCCAAGCCCCTTTCCTCACCAACGCAGATTTCTCCATATTCTGGCTCAAAGTTCCTTTCTCCCTCCAAATACACTCTCCTGTACTAATCAACTTATACACACACGCACACACATATATATAAAATCTACCTGCTGCTACCCAGTGAACTTTTAATCTAACATTCTTAACTGAAAATGGCAAAAATACCCACTTCGCTTGACTCCAAAATGTTTCCCATTTAATCAGTGTGACGTGCATGACTTGCATCCACAAGAACAGTACGTGTATGTCGGTCCTCCCAAGTCATTGTAACAGTACGATTCGCCCAATCTAAACGATATTTTGTGCTTTTCAATAATGTGTTGAATATTAATTACACAATATTATATGCCAACTAATAGTCAAAATAATTATATTCAAAGGGATCGACGTCTCATATATCTGTGCACTTCTGTGCACCGTTCAAGCCATCTTTTTCGGAAGGACATGGAAATTTGATGTTCTAGGAGACTTTGTCTCGTGAGGGCGAGAAAAAAACGTACACTAGCTGTAGGAACTACTCAAAAACAAACAGAACAATAGGTGTAACTTTGTAAGCTACGGGCTTGTCTCGCTGCGTGCATGTGCACTTGGTATTATACGTGTATATGCGTATATGTTTATGCATACACGCACGCACATGTTAAAGTTTTGTAAAATTATGTTATTTCAAATATTTAATTTATTCAATTCAAATAATTTTGCGTAATGGTCGTATTTAGAATTATATTTATTTTCTCGTTAGATCAATTTATGTAGACATTTTAAATGAATTTAATGACTCTCTAATCCGTCAAAAAATGTTCAATGATTTTCTAAGAGGCAAGGTTGAGATAACAAAATTTTTAGCTTGCCTTCGGATGTTATTCTTTCAATGTGTAATCTTTTTGCTAGTTCTTGAATTCCGAGTTTTTATATTCAAAAGAATATATTTAATATGAGATTTATACCTACGGGTGAAATAGTCATGTACTACTTGGCACAACCGCACGACTCAGATCACAAACATTCTCTTTTTTTTTAACTTTTCTAACAATCTTGAGAATTTTAATAAGCTCCCACAGAAATTTTGGTTCTCGATTTGGCTTATGCCACTATCGGCAGCATAACATAATAGCAACTCTTCAAAAAAAATATGGGAAAAGTTCGCATACGGTACATGTGGTTTACGATTTTTACGACATGATCCTGTGGTTTGGAAATGCGAACTTTTCCCAAAAAAAAGCATAACATAATAGCAAGAGAAGTCAACAATCTTTTTACTTCGTTAACTTATTGAAATCGGAAAAGTACAATTTTTTTAAAAGAAAGGACACATTAAAGAGAGGGAGAGGGGCGAGAACGAGCTTTAGAATGCCTCCAACTAGGTGAGACCATGAATCAAATCCAATCCGGATTCAATTCGATTTGTCAAAAATTTTATTCGGATTCGAACTCGTTTAAACGAATCCCAATTCGGAATCGAATTCGTCCTTAGACGAATCGAATTCGTCCTTAGACGAATCGAATCCAAATCCGAATCCATATTTCAAAATTCGTCAATTCGTTAAATTAATCAAATTTCCAAATCTATTCGCCGAATTATGTATAAAAGAAAAAAAATCGAATCACATTTAAAAAGAGGGGGAACATGGGGAATTGAAATTTCAAAATTTTCTTTTACCCCTTTCATTGTTCAAAATTAAAATAATTCAATATCAATTCTCTAATTCTTTAATTTTTCTATTGATAATTTTATCTCTATAAACATCCTTTCTCAAAATTTACTAATTACATATTTTAGTCATATTATTAGTCACGTAATATCCATCTATGATTTTTTTAAGTATATGTATATTAATCGTGATTAATATATATGGTTGTTCTATTAATTCTTGCTTATCTTATTCCGAATCAAGTGATGAACATTGGGGAAATAGTTCCCCGAAAAAGTAAACAGACAAGTCATCTTGACTAATTTGGTATCTATCTATGGGTGTCATCTCCCACATTATTTGTTTTTAAAAAATATTTTATTTTAAAATTGGAACTAATTTGGTAATTTATCACATTGTCACGTCACTCGACTTACGCAAATTGACTATCCAAGTAGGATAAAAAATGATGTCGTTTAGGTATTGAGGAATGTCCGAGCAAAAAAAACTACAGGACTAAAAAATATAATTTTAAATACATGGTCTTAATTTGGAAAATGCAAAACTATAGGGTATTAAAGTGTACTTTTCCCAAATTTGAATGTAAAAAATAAAAAAATTCAAATTCGGATGAATTCATTTCAGATTCGGCGGTGTATAATTCGAATATGAATTCGTCTTTAGGCGAATTGAATACGAATCACAATTTTGATAATTCAAATTTGGTTCGATTCGATTCGTGGTCACCCCTACCTCCAACTCTGGGGAGAGCGTGTTATTGGATTTTTTGCAGTCCTGACACAAGCTCGTCGACGATGGAGTACAAGAAATTGGATTCGACCTTGTCTCGGTTGGTTGAGAGGGGCAGAGAAGTTTGGCTTCAAGGTTTCCAAAGAGTAGTCCTTCGTTGCGAAAGAACACTGTCTATGATAGTTTCACGACACGCAGGAGATGTTGTTTGTCGGAGGTGGTGTACTTGATTAGGATCTAAGTCGAGGCAAGAGTTTGACTCTTTCTCCGTAAGATGAGATTGCCATATATTCAGTGCTTACGAGCTACGACAATTGTCCCCAAGATACAACGACTTCGCACTTTAAGATCGTAGCACAACGACTCTCGAAGCCTCGGCGAACCTTTGGATACTCTTAACATTTCTGTGAGAGAGAGAGAGAGAGAGAGAGATCCTACAATTGCTAATGAATGCTTATGCAAGTTGTAGTGGGGTGAGTACAAATGGGGGGGGGAGGCCTATGGAGGCTGGAACCCGAAGGATGGCCTGGCACTTCCGAGAAGGCACGATCCTTGCTCATTTCTGGATGGCGAGACACCCTTTAGGCTAGCAGATGCTTCTGGATACGCGCAGGTGCCTTTAGGCTCGTGCCTCTTCGACCACAGTTCTTTTAGGCACTGCTCGTGACCCTTCGGTCTTCTGAGAGTTTTTGGATTTGCCTGTGCGCCCTTCAGGTTCGCTCGTGACCCTTTGGCCATCTGGAAGTCTCCGGGACTTTCCAGCCCTTCGTGCCTCTTCATCCGAGCAGCTTATACAGGTACGAGTGGTTTCTGAGCTTCGGCAAAACTTTAAAGCTCCTCCAGCTCCTCACGACTATGCGCACGTGTGAAGTACTAAGTGTGCCACAAAGTACCCATTACGACCTGCGTCTAATGCGCCATGCGCGTGCTCGTGCTCGTGCTCGGATGGTGCTATGCACCATCCTCGTAGCATGTCTGAGTTGCCTTTCCAGATGGTCAACTTAGTTCTTAGCTAACAAGGAGCACCTCCTTATAAACAAGGTAAAATTTGTTACATTTTCCAATGTGGTAATTCCCTTTTCCATTCCATATTGGGCCTCCCAATTTGGGCTTTCCACCTTTGGACTTTTTTTTGCTTGAACTCCATCATTCAATTTCAACAATCCCCCATATGAATGATGATTTATGTATGCTGACACTTTTAAGAAAAGTTCTAACGAGTTATCATTGCATCGAGATAGGTAGCTTATGGCTTTGAATCTTCTCTAGTAAGATGTTATCAGATTTACTTGCTGCTTAGTAAACGCGATGTCTTGAACTGGTCAGCTTTTTTATGCAAACCAAGACAATAACATTCACATAATGATATCTCTAATATCCTTTGGTTCTCACGTTTTGTCCGTTTTGGCCATGGACCTTATCTTGGATTCATAAGTATTTGTTCCATTCGAAGCGGCCTCACTTCACACTTATATAGGTAATCTCCCATCAAGAGTATCCTGTGATACTCTACCTTTTTTTCTAGTATATAAATCATTAAAAACGTAGACACTTAACCTAACCACACCTCTGCACGTTCGTACTTGGGCAGCTTCTGAGAATGAGATGGATTCCAAGTGTTCATCTTAACCATCCATAACTTAGTTGTCTCATTGAACCAAGTTTATGAGATCTCCACTCATCATGATTGAGTTACCGCTATGAACATTTTTAATGTGCGGGTTTTAACCCCATTCCCCTTACTGTGTTATACATTTGATCTCTGTTGATTCCTTTCGTCAAAGGATCAACTATGTTTCTTTGGACTTTACATAATCAATGGTAATTATACCACCAGAGATCAACTGTCTAACAGTGTTATGTCTCCTACGGATGTGTCGAGACTTACCGTTGTACATAGTACTTTGTGCTCTCCCGATTGCTGACATGCTATCACAATGTATCAATACTTGAGGCACATTCTTGTTCCAACAAGGAATATCCTCTAGGAAATTTTTGAGCCATTCAGCTTCTTCCCTAGCTTTATCTAGTGCCATAAATTTCGACTCCATGGTAGATCGAGCTATGCATGTTTGTTTAGAAGATTTTCAAGACACAGCTCTGCCACCTATGGTGAACACGTAACCACTAGTGAATTTAGAGTCTTTGGTGTCCATATCCAATTCGCATCACTGTATCTTTCCAATATATCTGGATATTTTGTATAAAGTATGCCATGGTTCAAAGTATATTTTAGATACTTTAGAACCCTTTTCAGAGCTAGCCAGTGATCTGTTGCTGGATTCCTTGTGAATCTACTAAGCTTGCTAACTGAATATGCAATATCAGGACGTGTACAATTTGTCAAGTACATCAGACTCCCAATGATCCTTGCATATTTCAATTGAGATACTAGGTCTCCTCTATTTTTAGCTAGGTGTAGACTCAGGTCTACCAGACTCTTAGCCGGAGGTTTGTCAAACACTTCGAATTTCTTGAGTACGTTCTCAATATAGTGAGATTGTGACAAGATAATTCCTTCAGTCATCCTAGAGATTTTGATCCCTAGTATGACATCAGCTAGACCCATATCTTTCATGTCAAAGTTATTTTTTAATATGTTCTTAGTTTTTACAATAAGATCATTACTGCTTCCCATGATTAGCATATTGTCTACATAAAGACATACAATCACGTAAGCATCAGGTGTGCCTTTAATGTATACACATTTATCACACTCATTGATCTTAAAGCCGTTTGACATCATTATTCTGTCAAATTTCTCATGCCATTGTTTTGGCGCCTATTTCAGCTCGTCCAATGACTTGATCAATTTGCATATTTTATGCTCTTGTCCAGGGGCAACAAACCCTTCAGGTTGTTCTATATATATTTCCTCTTCCAGTTCTCCATTTAGGAAAGCTATTTTACATCCATCTGATGTATCTCAAGGTTATTGAGTGCTGCAACAGCTATGAGTACTCTAATAGATGTGATTCTTGTGACCGGTGAATACGTGTCAAAGTAATCATATTCTTCCTTCTTTTTGAACCCTTTAGCTACCAAGCAAGCTTTGTACTTGTCGATTGATCCATCAGCTTTGTATTTCCTTTTAAGGATCCACTTGCAACCTAAAGGTTTGCAACCTGGTGGAAGATCTACGATTTTCCACGTGTGGTTTTGCATGATGGACTCTATCTCACAGTTGATAGCTTCTTTCCAGAGAGGAGCATTTGGACTAGACAATGCCATTTGGATTGCCCCATGTTCATTTTTTAACACGTATGTCAGAAAATATGGACAAAATGACTTGGCCATTCTGGCCCTATTACAGCGTCTAGGTTCCTCAACAACTTGATGAGAACCTTGAGTAGCTTCATGAGCTCTTTTGTTAGAGCTTGGGTCTTTCCTTTCCTTGTTTGGAAAGATATTCTCAAAGAATGTTGCATTCCTTGATTCCATGACCATTCCCTCATTGATTTCAGAGTTTTCAGACTTATGCACTAGAAATCGGTATGCGCTACTGCTGTAGGCATATCCGATAAAGATGCAGTAAGCGGTCTTGGGCCATATTCTCACCCTTTTAGGTGGAGGTATTTCTACCTTAGTTAGGCACCCCCACACTTTAAGGTAACCGTAGGAAGGCTTTCTCCTTTTCCATAGTTCATATGAGATTTTGTCATTTTTCTTGTGTGGCAATTTATTTAGAATGTGGTTAGCTGAGAGCACAGCTTCCCCCCACATGTTCTGGGGTAAGCCCGAGCTAATCAACATAGCATTCATCATCTCCTTGAGAGTTTGATTCTTACGTTCAGCTACGCCATTTGATTGAGGTGAGTTTGGTGCAGTCGTCTGATGAATAATGCCATTTTGTTGGCAGAATACCTCAAACGAAGCTACATATCCTCCCCCACTATCACTTCGAATCATTTTGATTTTACTACTAAGTTAATTTTCAACCTCATTCTTATAACTCTTGAAAGCTTCGAAGGTGTCGTCCTTTCCTTTCAAGAGATATACATAACAGTATCTTGTACAATCATCGATAAATATAATGAAATACTTTTTTCCACCTCTAGTTTGCACGTGTTTCATATCGCAGACGTCAGTATGAATTAACTCTAAAGGTGTAGTACTTCTTTCCACTTAATAAAAAGGTGATTTGGCCATTTTTGCCTTAACACATACTTTGCATTTATCGTTTGGGTTAAACTCCAGTTTAGGCAATAAATTTAAACTTACTAACTTTTTTAGTGAGCTTAAATTTACGTGTCCTAATCTATCATGCCATAAGTTAGAACACACATCCAAGTAGGAAAAATTAATAACTTTATTCTGGCCCTCAAAGGCACGTTGTACGGTTATTACATTCATCTTGAAGAGTCCCATATCTAGGTAACACTTTCCTATAAATATACCAGCTTTGGTCAATACAAATTTATCAGCTTAAAAAATTAGCTTCAACCTGGCTTTGCTTAACAAGGAGCCCGATACTAGATTCTTGCGAATGTCTGGAACATGCAGCACATCCTTGAGGGTCAGCTCCTTGCCTGAGGTCAGCTTCAGTACCACCTTCCCCAATCTGACTAGTTTGAAAGTTGCAGAGTTACCCATAAATAGCTTCTGTCTAGTGATCGGGGTATAGGTCGAGAACATCTCCTTATCTGAGCAGATGTGGTGGGTTGCCCTTGTGTCTATGAACCACTCTCTTGGGTTATCCACCAAGTTGACTTCAAACACCACAGCAGATAGGTGTAACTCAGACAGGTCCTTAGCCAGGTTAGCTTTCTCATAATTGTCCTTCTTTGGTAGACGATAATCTTTTGCCATGTGACCGGGCTTGTCGCAGTTGTAGCAGTTGCCCTTGATCTTCTTCGCATTTTTTTGCTTTGGCTCTTGCTTCTCCTGCTTATTGCCAGACTTCTTTCTCTTCTTGCCAGTACTTCCTTCAGCTAAGTTTATCGTGGCTTCAGAGTTGGTCTTGTTTGCCTTGACTTTGGACTTTCGGTTGTCTTTCTCAATCCTTAGTCTCACAATCAAGTCTTTAAGACCCATGTCATTCCTCTTATGCTTGAGGTAGTTCTTGAAATCCTTCCATAGGGGTGGTAGCTTTTCGATCATCGCCGCCACTTGGAAGGACTCAAATGTTGTATTCCATCGGTATGAATCTCATGCAGAATTAATTGCAATTCTTGCACTTGATTTATCAGCTTCTTGAAATTAACCATCTTGAAGTCGAAAAATTTTCCGACGATGAATTTCTTCAACCCGGCATCTTCCGTCTTGTGCTTCTTTTTCAGGAAATCCCACAATTCTTTTGCAGTCGTGGTTACTGCATAGACATTATATATGGTGTCGTCTAATCTATTTAGGATGTAGTTGCAACATAAGAAGTTGCTATGGTTCCATGCATCCAGAGCGATGATCTTTTGTTGATCAGCCTCATTCTCTGCCACCTTCGGTGCTTCTTCTTTCAAGAACCGGACCAGGTTGAGCGTTGTCAGGTAGAACAACATATTTTGTTGCCACCTCTTGAACTCGGTGCTATTGAACTTTGCCGACCTTTCGACGTGGACAGTTCCTGGGACTGTCGGCACTAGTGCCTGAGCAGAGCTTGATGATGCCATCTTCAAGTACACAAATCTCATCTTATGATTGTTATTTTTCAGAGGTGGTGTAGTTAATTAGGATCTAAGTCAAGGCAAAAATTTGACTCTTTCTCCATAAGACGAGATTCGACCGTCTGGAAGTCTCCGGGACTTTCCAGCCCTTCATGCCTCTTTGTACGAGCAGATTGTGCAGGAGGAGCTGGACGATGAACACGTGCGAAGTGCGCCACAAAGCGCCCATTGCGACATGCGTCCAATGTGCCATGTGCACACGCACATGCGCATGCACATACGTGTGAGCATGCGCGTGCACATGCTTGACCATCCTCGTAGCATGTCTAAGTTGCCTTTCCAGGTAGTCAACTTAGTTCTTAACTAACACGGAGCACCTCCTTATAAACAAGGTAAACTTTGTTGCATTTTCCAATGTGGTAATGCCATTTCCCATTCCATATTAGGCCTCCCACTTTGGGATTTCTACCTTTGGGCTTTTTTTTGAACTCCATCATTCAATTCCAACAGGAGAATATCGACATAGAAGACATGGTTAAACGGCTTATACAGAGCACATTCAGAGACTTTGCTAGATCTAAGATGATGGTTCATATAAGAACATCGTCTGGGCTAATATATATTAAGTTCTCCCATTCTCCAGCCTAACTAAAGTTATCATCCCTTCATGACTATGTCGAAAATTGCGATCCTCTGACTTCTGAAAACCCTAATTTTCAAACCCTTAATTGTTTGTTGTATTGGGTTGTTTAAATTGAATAATTGAATTTGTTGATATATTTGTGACTTGGGTTTTGTCTGAGAAGAAAGAGTTGCAGGACAAATGGAGGTGAATCTGCTGAACTTCTTGAGTAACTTAAAACTTGCAGCAATTGACCGTGGAACTCGTTCCTTTTCCATCTCCGAATAAAATCGAGCGATCGACTGAATGGAAAGCTCTTTGATTCAGTAATCGGAAGTGCTCTTAATTTTTTTCCCAAAAAAATGATGAAGATTAGGTTTTCATCAAAATTTGGGCCCACTGAATGGGCCTACCAAAATGGGCCTTAATTGCGGTGTCAAACTGCAACACCGCACACTGCCATACCATCGCACTGCAGTTTTCTTTGACACTGCCACACCGACGGTTTAGATTTCTGCGAAACAAAAATTACGGTGCGGTGTCATTTTTTAAACCAACACTGCAAAACTGCATCGAACTCACCTCTAAGGTCCATCATCACCTGTTGTTGGAAACTATCCAACAACAAGGGAAAGAAGGACGACCATTATTCCCTTAACTTGGAGGTACTACCTTGGAGGGTCAGTCATCAATGGGTCCCCACACTAGTGCTTCCGTTGCTATTATTGGTTTCCAACGAAGCCAAAAGAAAGAGAGGCCAAAGCAAGCAAAGGCCGACTCTAAGACCCGAAGGGCAAGACTTTGAAGGTAAGGAAGGCCGCCTGATAGCAGCTTCCGAAGGACCCATAAGTTCTACCATCCAAGGGGAGCTGGTGAAATATGGAGGATCAATCATCCTCGTATCAAGGTGGACCTTCAAGTTAGGTCCAACCCATGCTAGTATGCCTTCAACCGGCTAAGAGACAAGAGGGTCACTCTTCAGAATCCATCACAAGATGTCTTGACTAAGACTCAGAGATGCCGCCTTGAGAGGAAAGTCTAGAAACAAAAGCAAGTCATCAAGAACCTCCAAAGATAACTCGCAGAACAAAGGGTCTTCCTGGAGAAACAAAAGGCACTCCTAGCTCGCCCGTGGGTGAAGCACCATTCGGCCCTGACTCAAGGCCGAGCTAAGGAAGTAGGAGCCTCTATAACAATCAAGGAAAAGGATCTCAAGCATATCAAAGAGGTTCGGTCAGAGGCACCAAAAGACTGATATAAGAAGGTGTTCCCAGTGTGGGTACCTAAAGTGAGATCAACCTGGAAGGAGGTCACCCTCAGAAGAACAAGGCTAAAAATATGAGCAAGGAGGTCTCACTCGACCTTGATATGGGGTACATCAAGTTTGGGGACTTCCTAAGCAAACTGGCAATAAATATGACTTTGGTTAGCCTCGGGCCGGGACCCAATCAACCAAGCCAAAGCAAGGGTGACATGATCAAGGAGGATCCTATTGATCCCCAGGTGGAAGGGAAGTCTTCAACCATGCCTATAGTGAAGGACTTCAATGGTAGTGTCACTATAGCGAGGCCTACCCGGAGGATATGTGAACCTTGCAAGCTTCTCTACATCGCAAAGCTGGTCAAAGGAGTCTTCAAGGATAACAAGATTATGGTGAATGTCTTTCTTCAGTCACTCCTTGGGAAGCTTAACAAGGGAAAGGAGGAGGTCAGCTCGACCAACATGGTCATAACTATCTTAGATAAGAAATGTACTCGCTCTTTTGGGGTACTTGTGGCTGATGTGAGCATCAGAAGTATCGGCCAGGAGGTGACGTCCTTCATCATCTATGCTAAGACTTCCTACAATTACCTTTTGGAGTTTGCTCAATATGTGAGGTTGGTCGAGTAAGGGGCCCTTCAGCCCGATAACTTATTGGTGTCACACCCGGAAGGCAAGTACTCCCCCTTACTTATGAGGAGTAAGGCAATAGGTGAGGTGACAAGGCGATTGGAGGTCTACACCTTATCACCCTATAAGCCAGCTGGGTATCATCTCAAGACGGCAAACTAGACCTCTTCAAGATGCTCATCTTCATTCTGTTCCCAGTTAGCTGAAGGATGTCAAGCCAAAGATGAATGACCACATCAACGCTTCTTGCCTGATTGTAACAATGCGTTAACGTGGGGGGGGGGGGGGATCGTTAGAGTGCAAATATTTTATGTTTATGGAAATGAGTTAGTTTGAAGTCCATGCTCACTAAGCCGGTGCCTAGCACGAAGTTAAGGAAAATGGCTTTGGCATTTTCACAAGCACATGGTGGACACAAAGGCGGACACAAGGGCAGACATGCCCATTCTCGATAAATTGGCCGTAGCTTTGGTTGTGGACCTCAGAATGAAGTGATTTTATGACCACGAAAAGTTAAGGGGTATGTTTCAAGGGCCTTACCTAGTTCTGTATAGAAGAGGGTCAAAATGGGACTTCAAATCTCGGTTATAGTTTCATCAGTGAGGACCATCGGACTTTAGTAGATTGACCACATCTTTTGTCTCAGACCTTCATTTGAGATGATTTGGAGCGTAAGAGAGTCAAAACATCGTTTGAAGTGCTTGCCTCTGGGGTAAGTGCAAGTGGTTGTGCCTGGATCCCCTCCGCAGAGGCACAACGGGTTGTGCTTGGGTCCCCTTTAAGAGGGGTGAACGGGTTCTCGACTTCGAGGAGGCGAAAGGGTCTTCAACTCTGAGAAGGTGAAAGGGTCTCCGGCTCTGAGGAGGTGCGAGGGACTCCGATTCCAAAGAGGTGCAAGGGTCTCTGACTCTGCGGAGGTGAGAAAGTGTTTAAGTCAAGGGTAGCATCCAGAAAAGCGAAGGTGATGAAGGTTGGGATGAGAAGCCTTGCTCGGGTAAGTAAAGGTGCTGAAGGTCGGGATGTGAAGCCTTTCACCTTAGGATCTCACCTCTAGGGAGGCTCAAGGGTATATACCTTGGTCTCTGTCGGGGAGGTGCAAGGGCCTGTGCCTTCGCCTATGAAATTTGTCCTGCTTAGTGGGCTTGTCCGACCCAGATAGTAAAATGCAATGACCATATTGCAAGTCGGGTCAGATAATAGTGATTGAATTGGATCATCACACAATAAACCTGGGTCCTTATCCTTGGGCCCTGAAACAGAGGTCCATTTATATCAACCCACTGGGCCTTTTACAAAAGAAATAAAGAAGAAAGGACGATGTAACCACTCTAACTCTAGAATGTCCATAATACTATTTTTTTGTTGCATAGTTTGAAAAACAATATAACACAATATTTTTGAAATCAGTTTCTCCAATTTGCAAAAACTAATTTCTTGGAGAAACAAGTTTATAAATCTTTGGTACCACAAAAAACCAGCAATACCTCTAATCTTGATAGTGATGTATTTTCTTTTTAAGATATTTGAAAGTTAGATTCTTAGATACCTTAAGATCTTCGATCCCTTCCTACTAGGGTTAGTGCTTTCTTCTCTAAAAGATAGTGTCTGCCCCTTTCGAGTATGATTTTTTACTCAATTTTACTCGTTTCTCTATCCTTGATCAGAACCAGGGTTGAGTGACGATAGTAGCATAGGTCTTCTAAACAGTATAGAGTAGAGGGTTCAGGTAGAGTCTCTTAGGTTCAATGGTCTAGTAGTGGGAGTGCGGTGATTGGGAGAAGGCGTGGATATGGAGGAGGGAGATGAGGAGCGGGGTTCATCGGAGAATAGGGAGAGAGATGGATGTGGAAGGAGAGATAAAGGGAAGTGGATATCGACGGGGGGGGGGGGGGCGATCTACCCTAGCGTAACCTTTTTATATTAGGGTTACGAGTGGAGGAGTATGGAGCATAGCTTTGAGCGTCTCCCTATAAGCTACGGAGAGTTATTGTGGATGCTCAGATGAATGTGAACAGGTCCTCGGGGCCCATCTCAACATGGGGGCAGAGATGAGTGCATCAGAGGAGTCTCTCTCCCTTTTTCACATGGACCTAGTTCATGCCCTCGATCAGGAAGGTATTCGTGTTGATGCTCTAAAGATGTGAGTCGCTACTATGAAAGCGAAATTGGGGCCTGCCACTTCATCCAAAACACCTTACCACATAAATCCTAACCCACATAATGATCTATCACCTAAACAACCCAGCACCGTACCCCCAGCTAGCCTGATGACCACTGGCATCAGCTCCACCTATAATCCCCACAATACACTACTCCCAAAGACTACTATCTACCAACCTTTCTACACTATCGACCTACCCATCCTAACATTACATATGTCTCAGACCAACCTCTTACACATTCTCCTACCCCAACCGATAGTGAAAAATAATCTCGAATCTAATCCCCCCTATATCGAAACCCTCACCAATCATATGCCCAATACCACTATCCAGAAGACACCTCCACCATCAACCATAGTGGCAGGTTCATGTGATCAAGTGTTGAACTAGCCCCCTATCATCTGAGGACTCACTATCGAAAGGGGTTGGCAGATTTCTTTGGAGGGCTCAGACATTACCCAAAACCTATAAGCATGAGCCAAAACTTTGGTGGAGTGGGATAAGTATGTTTTTGGGAATGCCAAGAGGGAGACAAAATAGATAGAGAAACAAATTTGGAAGCTCTAAGAAAATTCTCTTTTGAAGGAGAGAATGCAAAGGTTGGAAGACAATTTACGGAGAAGAGAGGAGTTGTTGTGTTGGGCAGAGGTGCTGCCTGTGGACGTAGTGTTCTCTGGTAGATTGGCTCAAGGAAGGGGATCGGAACACACATTTTTTTCATCAGGAGGCCAGCTATAGGCACTCTAGGAATTAAGTAAAGAAGATAAGGACGGTGGCGGAAGAAGCGATTCAAGATTTAGGTAGGGTTTAGGAGAACTTTATAAGCTATTATGTGTCACTTTTTTTCTCTTTTGGTTGTGTGCAAATGAGCGAGATCATGGACAAGGTGATGCTGCAAGTGATGAAGGATGTGCTCGACTTTGCTCGACATAGCCGATCTCCATCAAATGCACCATATGAAGCCCCGGGGCTAGACAGTATGCCTCATTTCTTATATCAAAATTTTTGGTCAGTGGTAGAGCGGAGGTGATTCGTGCCACACTCATAGTCCTTAATAATGGCTGGGATCCAGGTTTTATCAATAAAATCCTAATTACCCTCATTCCTAAGGTGAAGAAATTGGTACTATGCTCTGAATTTAGATCGATTAGCCTATGCAATATTATCATGAAACTCATTACCAAGGCTATAACTAATCGGATGAAGAGTTTCTTGCCTGATATTATTTATAAGAACCAAGGTGCATTCGTTCTGGGGAGGCTCATCACGGACAACTCTCTCATTGCCTTTGAGACATTGCATTACCTGAAGAAGAAGAGAAGTGGGCGACAGGGCTTCTGTGCACTGAAGCTAGACATGATGAAGGCCTATGATCATATTGAGTGGTCCTTTTTAGAGATTATTATGCTGGCTATAGGTTTCCCTCCATGTTTTGTTCAACTGTTTATGCGCGTTGTGTGACTTTAGTCCAGTATGTTGCACAGATTAATGGATCACGGGGTGAGTACATTACACCGAGCAGGGGACTAAGGCAAGGAGATTCACTCTCTCCCTATCTCTTCTCATTTTGTGCTGAGGGTCTTGCAGCTTGCTTGCAATATGCCTCCTCCTCTGGTCTTATTCATGGTATCTGAGTGGCAAGACAAGCCCCTTCTATTTGTTTGCTAGAGGTTCAGAAGATGAGCTACGAACCATATTACAGATTCTTTCTATATATAAGCAGGCTTCAGGATAAAAACTGAACCTACAAAAGAGCTTTGTAACTTTCAGTAGGAATGTCTAGGTGCAAAACAGAGAACGGTTGTGGGAAATAATACAAATGAGGGTGGCGGATAGCAATGAAAATTAACTCGGTCTTTCTACTGTCATTGGACGGTCTAAAAAGGTTATTTTTGCTGAGTTAAAGGATCGGATCAGGTAGAAATTTGGTACCTGAAAAGTACAATTTCTTTCTCGGGCTGGTCGTGAGACTTTGATCAAATTAGTAATCCAGACTATTCCCACGTATGTTATGAGCTGGTTTATGTTGCCTGCTGAGACCTATCATTGGATTGAACAGAGGTTATGTGATTTCTTTTAGGGAGGTATGGCGGAAAACAAAAGGATGCATTGGCGTAGTTGGGGAAGAATGTGCCTATCAAAGAATGAAGGAGGTATGGGATTTCGTCGTCCTTCTAACTTCAATAGGGCCATGCTCACAAAACACGCATGGCACCTTATCTGTAATCCAAAATCCCTGACGACGCGAGTTCTAAAGGTGTGTTACTTCCCGCGCACTAAAGGTGTGTTACTTCCCGCGCGAGTTAATATTATAGGCTTTTATTGGGCATAACCACAGCCACGCATAGGGGAGTGTTATGGAAGGATTGTCACTGTTGCGGTACGGGCTTGAGTGGAGAAATGGAAACGGATGCTCGGTCAATATTTGGGAGGACCGCTCAAACTCCTCGCTTGGTCACCTTGAGTACTTCCGACCTGGCTTCGACTTTCTTCAAAAGGTCTCTGATCTCCTTATGGATGAATCCTTCTGTTGGAATGAGGAGCTTTTGGAGGCTGCTTTCTCCCATGTTGATGCCTGTCAAATTAATGTGATTCATCATGGTTACCAATGACCACATGATACTATTCGATGAAGATTTACACCAAGCGGGGAGTATTCTATACGGAGTGGCTATTATATGGACTTTGATGATTGGTGTTCCTCTCAGACTACCCCTCCAATTATTCTATACGGTGGGTCTATGGTCATTATGCTGGAAGCTGCCTTATCCACCTCGGCTTAAAATATTCTTGAGGAGGGCTCTTGATAACAACCTTTCAGTACGTAGTAACTTTGCTCATAGAGGCCTCTTAATTGACAATGTGTTCTCTGCTGAAGGTATCCTTGTCATAAACTTCCTGCAAAAAAATTGTTAAATGGTCAATATTTACGCAAAAAAAGGAAGATAAGGTAAGAAAATGCAAGATAAGGCAAAAAAAAGCAAAACTTAATATTAATAACTTTACCATTTCATAAGTATTCTCTTAGTTTCCTATTATTAACAAATAATAAACCAATGAATGTAACTACACCACTTTAGAAGTTAAACTTCCAGAATTAGCAATAGAGTAGACCACTGTCATGTGAACAGGAAAATCACTGTCCTCATCAGACCACAAGCAAGGAATGAGAACTATACTACTCATAATTCTAATTTCTGATAGGAACACTAGGGTCGTTCAACTCGGGGTTAATATTTCTCTTCACCACGCGGGTCTTCAGCTTCTGCAGTAGAGCACATGCTATAAATACCAAGCTGAATCAATAGATTTGTGCATATCATTTTCCATCATCATCCTCGATTATGTCTACTCCATCTTCTATTTCGGGTTTTTAACGTTCAACTGATTTGCCTTTTGGGTTCCAAACAAGGTCTTGGTATGACTGTTTGTAGTTCAATATCATCATCACACAGGTCAAAACATGAGATGCTAGAAGAAACATCACCAGAGGACAAAGGATATTGATACGGCCTACTCTACTGAAAAAATAGAATTCAATGGCTTGGAAAGGAAATGTCACAGCAAGACTTGAAACGCACCCTGGACTGTTGTCAAATGGAGCACCGGCACTGGACCACCACCCAAATCTCCCTACAGTGGTTGGGTCCGAACTTGGAGGACAAGTTCAGGCAAGACTCGCTGTAAGTGTAAAGGTCATTTCTCTGCAGGTTCCTTGAGGACAAGGAATTCAAGTAGGGACCATCGTTATGTGGAAGATGAAAAGCGACTTGAAAAGGCTGGAAGGCATCACGTGAAGGCGGGCGACAGTTGGAGAGTAACTGGTCATTCAAAATACTTAACTAAAGCAGACTACTGGTCGTCTAATGCAGACTTTTGGCTTACAAGTTGTTAGGTCGTTTGGGCCATAGGCCGTTATCTTTATTTTGTGTTCTTGGCCTAGTAGAGTATTTGGCCCAAATACTTATATATATATATTTACGTGAACAGTGACAAAGGGGAGCAGAGAATATTTTATGAATTGAAATTGAAATGGTTTCCATAGTTATCTTATTCCCTTCTTTTTCCTCTAAAATTTTCTTCACTTAAACCACCTCTCTTGTTATTCTCGGGATCTTTTCTTGACCCGAATTCCCTGAAAAATAACTTATCCAACTTACCCCTTATCACACAAGGTACTAACTTAAAAATATGTGAAACTACTGGATGTTCAAGCAAACTTTTCCCTATTAATGTGAGCCACTTTAAAAGATAGTGGGAGCTTTCTTTTGTATCGATCCCTTAAAAAAACTTTCTTTTATGGGGAGCGATTTGGAGGGGACAAGCTTTGTCCCCATATTTTTTTGGGACTAAAGAAAATCTGGTGGCAAGTTAAGTATTATTAAGACAATCAAGGGTAATAATAGAAAACTAATAAAAATCAAATCAAAGCTTTTAAAGGAGGGATTAATGCACATTTTTTAATGAAAATACTAAAAAGGGAAAAAAATAAAAACCAATGCCACGTGAAGGAGGAAGAAGCGACGCTTCACATTCTTGTAAAGGAGGAACTCTTTAAATTCTTGTTAGCTTCAAAAATTCTACCATGTATTTTTATAACTAAACTCAAACAACAACAAAATAAAAATTAAATAAACAAATTAGACCGAAAATTTTTAAGATTAGACATAAATAAACCAAACAACAAAAATTAATCAGATAACCAATATCATTCCAGGTAAAAACTAATGCGACAACATCCGAAAACCAATATCACTACATCCGAAAACCAATATCACTACGTCGACAAACCAATATCACTACGTCGCAAAACCAATATCACTACATTCGAAAACCAATACTACATCACAAAACTAATATCACTACATTCGAAACCAATATCAATACATACTTAAACCAATATCAATACACACTCAAATCAATATCAATACAGACTAAAACTAATATCAATATAGAGCAAAACCAATATCAATACGTACTCAAACTAATATCATTACAGACTTAAACCAATATCAATACAGACTTAAACCAATATCAATACATACTTAAACTGATATCATTACATACTCAACCCAATTTTTTTGCAAAACCCAGTAAGTTCCAGAAATGGTAAAGTTAAGCGACATCAAGAACAAGGAGTAGTCGTCGGCGAAGAAGTGCTACGAGATGGTGGACGGTCAAAACATCCCAGATCCTCGTCCTTAGCCCGCCAGCAAAAAGTTCCTGGATCCTCGTCCTTAGCCTGGTCACTTGGGTTTGTCGATCGAGGGTGGTGAATGGACGACCGATCACCAGTCACCATGCTCGTCACAAGCTCACCGTCAGGCTCGTCGCACTCTCAGCGGCCGCCAGTGTAGGAGGGGAAGAGAATGGAGAGGAGGGGTAACTTTGAAGATGATGAGATGGAGAGGAGCGACAATTAGGATCCCAATTTTTTTAACAAAATCTTAGTAAAAAAAGTGGAATGGAGGCCAAAAGGCAATGGTGTCGGACCGAATGACGTGGCGTGGCCAGAGGCGAATGGCAGACTTGCGAGCGGTGGCTTCTCATTCTTGACATTTATTTCTCTTCCACATATTAAAACTATAAAAAAAAGCTACAAAATAAACCGAAGACAAAGAAGCAAAGAAAGAAGAAGATGGGGGTTGTTTAGAATTGAGAAATAACAAAAGAATTGATGAGATTTGGAAGAAGAAAAAGAAGAATAATTATTTCTAAAATGGTGGAGAGAGACAATTTTGGCGGCCATATTTTTTTTCCAACTTTGGGAGATAAAAGTTAAAATGGTAGTGGGTAGAATTCCTAATTGGTACCAGACGGGTAAAGTGTCAAAAGTATCCTTGATAAAATAATGGCCCTTGGATTCAAATATTTTGATTTAAAATCAAATCTGATGGCCTATAATTAAGTCCTTACCTGCGGACAAGATTTTAATAGTCCTCACTCAATCCGGTCTCTTCTTTTATATCATAAACCGGACCACCGTCCATTCCTCCATACCAAGTTGACTCCATAAGTCTGCATCAAACGAAAAGTCGGTCCAGTGCTCCCACAAATTGTTAGGACAAGGTACTTCTCCATCATTATTATTTGTCTCAACCTCTGGTGAACCTTCTTCGCAGAAAATGCCACCAACGTTACACTCCTCGTCTGACTTCGCCGATGCCAACAAATCCTCCCACCACCTACTCAAGCTATCATCTCGAGATGATGTCGTTTCGCCGATGGACAATTTCTCCTGGGTATTAATGATGGGGACCGTTTGATCATCAATGAAGGGCTCCCAACTGGTTGACACTTGTGGGTTCCCGAAGATATTATTTGTGATGTTTGCACCGCAGGAGAAGAAGAGCTTTGAGAAGGTCCGAGGGCGGGGCTTGAAGATGGTCACCATCTTTGGAGGAGTGGTAACTAGGGTTTTGGTGTCTCCTTGCTCCTTGCTAGATGTTGCTGTCTTCTTTCTCAGGTGAGTATTCCAGTAGTTCTTCACGTCATTTGATGTTCTCCCCGGAAGTCTCCCGGAGATCAGTGACCACCTGCACTTGCACATGCATAAGGGATGTGATATATTAGATACGTTGGCTAGATGCATGTATATGTATATATAGAGTCGAACACTATCGGGTCCTATATAGAGTCAATACTTCTAATTATAATTTTTAGATTCGTAAGGATCTTTTTAAGTGAACATAAATCTATTTACTAAATTGTCCAACTTTTTTTTGAAAGGTAAATTTTACATCAAGTACACCTTGTTAGAGTTTGAACCTAGAATTCTGTCAAATCTTATACACTTCTACACCTTATATTGCTAAGCCAACTAGCCTTTGCTACTACATTGTCTAACTTATATTTTTTGCATGTATAAATGTGTGGGTGTGCCTTATCCTTCTTTCTACTACGAAGAAAAACTTAAATATATGGATTGTAATTGTTTATGGTGAAAGAGTATCATCTTTCTAGAGCGGCAATTAGGTGATTGTTTGGTATAATTTTTTTGAAAATTAAAGCTCATTATAACTTATAATAATTACGATCTAAAAGATGTGAAATCTCTCTATATTTTTTAGGAAAAAGTTCTATTTAGTACCTTGTAGTTTCAGTCTTTTAGAATTAAGGCCATGTAGTTTTAAATTGGGAATTTAGTACCCTGTTGTTTACACATTTTTTTCGGGCAGGTCCAGGGTAGCTGTCCGGCCAACTGGATTTGCCATGTCATATTTACGGTCTACATGGTGTGGCATCTCATCCTTTTTTATCCATGCAATTGATGACGTGACAAGTCATAAAATCTTTAAAATAGTGCCAATTTTTTATATTTTTCAAAATCATTAATTTTTAAAATTGATGCAAGGCAAGTCCAAAAATTTTTACAAATTTTTGTATACAAAAATTTGTCACCATTTTAAAATTTTATGACTTGCCACGTTATCAATTACATGGATAAAAAAGGAAGAAATGCCATGCCATGTAGACCGTAAATATGACATGGCAAATTCAGTTGGCCGGGCAGCTACCATGGACCTGCCCGAGAAAAAAATGTGTAAACCGCAGAGTACTAAATTCCTAATTTGAAACACATGGCCTTAATTCTGAAAGTCTAAAATTATAGGGTACTTAATAGGACTTTTCCCTATTTTTTATTAGAGATTACAACCCGGAACAGCATGAAGATAATGTATTAGGAAGAATGATAGACCATAATAAGAAGCTATCATCTCCCATTTAAGTTGGGCAAGTCTTTTTCGAGGATTCCACATTTTGGGACTTTATGTTCATAATGATGTCATGCTTGCTTTTGGGATTCCGGAGAAACAACAGACCTTTATGCTCTTTGAATTGCTCAAAAATCCTTTTTTTTGTCCAACCGAATCTATTCTTCTTTTAATACAAAGGACGGGGGGTACTTGTGAGGGGTACTTGTGATATTTCTGTTTGGGACACATTTTATTTGGCAATTTTTTGGATGTTAAATACCATTGGATGGGTTACTTTCTTCTATTAATTTTTATTTTAGTAAAAATAGAGGAATTGGGACCACATATATACATACATACATACATACATACATATACATATACATACATACATACATACATATATACATATACATATACATACATATACATATACATACATACATACATACATACATACATACATACATACATACATACATACATATATATATATATATATATATATATATATATATATATATATATATTCATTTGTGATCCACTCGGCCATGTCTCCTAACTAATGATTATGGCCAAAAAAAGACTGAATCGCGAATTCTTCCTATTCGATTGTTGCTATACCTATGATACCTATAAATTCTAATCAATTCTAACGACTAACTATATATATATATATAAAATAAATTTTAAGCAAATAAAGTCAATACTTTTTTTCCCTCAAATTATGATTGCTTATCTCATCAAAACCCGAACAAGGCAAAACCTAGTTGGAAAAACCATGTTAAGTAAAGAGTACTCCAAGCAAAACTTCTACCCTATCTTATTTGGTAGAAGTGGTAAAAAAATTATATTTTAAAGTAATTTTAAGTTTAAAATTTTCGAATAGACACAATTCAAAGAGTTACAGTAAATAATTTCTGACGTATATTAAGAAAAAGTAGGCCATTGTTTATGAAATCAAACGGTTGAGCATTTTTTCTGACATATTTGATTTAATATTAGTGACAATTCTTTGAGACAAAAAACTGAAAGAAAAAAAAGGCCAACCTCGGGACCGATTTGGGATATTTGATATCTTTGAGATGCGGAGGCCCACTGGCAGCTCTCTGTCCCTAAATGTAAAGTAATTTCTGGCGACTAATCATTTAAGCATGTGCAGAATACCAGCTAGGCTCCTTGTAAAAAAATTAGCTAGGAGACCTTATTTTTAACCCAAAAAAGGCCTTATTTTCAAGAAAACTTCAATATAATTTTAGCATAAAAATATTTAGCAGGTATATTAATGAATTTTTATATTGTCTAAATTTAAGATGGTCTCCACAAATTCACTTTATCTTAGTTATTTTTCGATTAATTCAAATCTTGTTATTTCTTTAATTTTAAACCACTAAAAAAAGTTTCTCCCAATTTATTAGTTCAGTGTCGCTAATTATATGGAAAAACGTTAAGGGTGCGGAAAGGTTTCAAACTTTGAAAATATTTACTAATCTTAATTGAGTAGTAAAGATCTTGTATTTTCATGTAAGATTTTTCACGAGTCATGTGAATAAAATACATATACTTTTAAGAAATTTTTTTTTATATGATCTGTGAGTTCTCAATTTCAGAATTTAGCTGATACTAAACGTCATAAAACAACATTACATAAAAAAATGATACAACCACGTGTTCATAGGAAGGCATGTCTAGTTATTTATTTAAATAGTTGTAGTATTGGAACAAAGTCCAACCCCATAATAATTGTCCAGTAGTATATACTGTCAACGTTACACATATAACGACCACTCATGTGCGAAATTACAAGTGTTCCCTAAATACATTTCATACGCAGAATTAATCACACGTGCCTGATTCTGTGTCGATCTTTTTTAACAGCCTGTTTGGAAACACTTAAAAATGAAATTTTGAATTATTTTTCGAAGTTTTAAAAAATTTAGTCTGTTTGGAACCAAATATTTTCGGAAATTCTTATTTTGTTTAAAAGTCCGAATTTAAAATTCTTTTGAAATTAGGTTGGATTTGTAGGGGACTAAACCAGATTTGGTAGTAAAATATCTATTATACCCTTTGAAGAAATTTTTTTATCTCACATGGGATTGTTAGGAGGGTGTTTATGTAATATTTCAAATCAATTCCCAAAATTTAACTTATGATTCCAAACACGAAAATAGGAAAGTGATTCATTTCCATTACCATTAGGAATTAGAAATGGGATTCTTTTCTTATCGAAATTGGTTCCAAGCAGGCTGTAACGGACTAAAAAATATGACAGTGGATACTAAAAAATTGTATAGTCAAAAAGGTATATTACAAGAATTTCCCGAATTGATGTATATTCTTTTCTTGAAACTACATCTAACTAATAATAGTTGAATCTCAAAATATACACCACAATATCGTAAAAATATCCTAAAGTATAATAAATGAACTATTGTAAAGAGAAGAGACATGTCGAGATTTGAAAAAATAATTGCTTAGAAAGATGATTTTTTTTTATATACTCAATTCGAATTATGATTATTGACTTGTGTGTAACTTCTTGCACCACTCGAGCGGCTTCTTGGATCACTGCATCAGTTTATCGTGGAAGTGCAATAGATGAACCGGCTAAAATTTAATTCCTCTTTTTTTTCATTTTTCTTTGGAGCTAAGTGTATTATATCGTAGAGAACTAAAAATATTTTACTTTTAAAAAAAATTAATTCCTCGACAACCAAAAATAAGTACTTAACATTTTGTTGGAAAAGTTTAGTCCGCATGTCTTAATATGGGAACATAAGTACATCAGTAAGTACTACAACAGTACACACTATGAGTATGAACACTATGGTTTTATTTTAAAAAATAAAATTTTCTTATGTGATTTAATCTTTTTACCATTTGGATAACTCTATTCGTAACTTTGGTAACTTTGTTCCACATGGAAAAAAAGTAGTGTATTTAACGTAATATATATTGCAAAGATAAGGGAAACGACCATAATTGCGCATCAGCAAAGTGAAATGCAAAAGCTACACGACAATGAAGAACATAATTTTTTTAAAAATTGTACTATATTGGCGATATTTTATTTATGTAATATTTGACTTGTTCAGCCAGGCTTCCATGAATAAAGTATACTATGGTCTTGATGTTTTTTTGTAACAACACGTTATATTTGAACAGAACTGACTCTCTAACGGATGTATAAATGATATAACAACTAATACGAGTTGGTCAAAATTGTGATGGTCACATCACAAATTTCCTAAAAGAGATATCAGGTTCAAATAAATATTATGAACGAAAACATTTGAATAATATTTACAGCAAACTTTTTAGGGTACGTTATGATAACTTGAACTTGCCTGTTGCCCAGAAGCTTATGTAACCTGAAGAGCATGTCAACTTCGTCGGTCGAGAAATCTCCCCTCTTGATATTTGGTTTCAGATAATTTAACCACCTCAGCCTGCAGCTCTTCCTACACCTATTAAGACCTGAAACACACATATCCACACCACTATAAAAATTAGTATTAGTGTTTGCTTTCACTTGCTCTTGTTACAATGACGAAAGTATATGGTTCAAATCTTGAGAAATATAATATTGATGCAAAAAAATACCAGCTCTTTCGGGGATTAGGTGCCATTTCCCTTCTCCATAACTCTCAATGCACATCCTCAGGAGTTTGTCTTCCTCTCCAGTCCAAGCTCCTTTCCTAACCAACACAAATTTCTTCATATTGTGGCTCCAAGTTCCTTTCTCCCTCCAATTACAATCTCATGTACTAACTACGGAACTTATATATAAATAGCATACCTGCTGCTACCCCATGAGCTTTTAAGCTCACCTTCTTAACTGAAATGGCAAAAATTACCCACTTCGCTCGACTCCCAAATGCTCCCATTTTATTAGTGTGACGTGCATGTCTTGCATCCACAGAAACAATACGTGTTTGTCGGTCCTCCCAAGTTATTGTAACAGTACGATTCATCTCATTCTATACGTTGTTTTGTCCTTTAATAATGTGCTGAATATTATTTATTTTTTTAAAAGTAAAATTTTATACAAATACTACAATCGTAAGTGATTGAATTATAAAATTCAGTCAATTTATATTATCTTTGTATCGTCGAATAAGTGCTATTTGACTATTGTAAAAAATATTTGGTTTAATGATAAAATGTGCAGGATGATTTGACGAAAATTTAGAGTTCAAATCATAGCAATGTATAATTATTTGTGTAAAAATGTATCTTTACAAAAAAAAAATATTTTGCTATTATTTATATCATGTTATATAACTAACAGTGTAAACAATTAAGATTCAAAGGAATCGACGTCTCCATATATCTGTGCACTTCTGTGCACCGTCCAAGTCATCTTTCTTGGAGAGACATGGAAATTTGATATTCTAGGAGACTAGTCTCGTGAGGGCGAGAAAAAAACATGCACTTGCCATAGGAACAACTCATAAACAAAGCCTCGGGCTTGTCTCGCTGCGTGCATGTGCACCCGGTATTATACATGTATGTATGTATACACTCACACATGCATATATTAGAGTACTCCTATCAACTTGTAAATGATTTGTTGTAAATACATCATGATTCATAACCTAAAATTGCATGTAAATCATTAAGATAAACTTAATCCAAAAACTTACCTAAAGTTGAGTTGTTGTTCTAACGGTTGAATTTTAAGATTATAACGTATCTTAGAAAATTCTTTATGTTCTCTCTACTCTATTTTTAATAGAAAGAGTAGTGAATGACAACACGTCTAATCTCGGACAGTAACCTATTCCTGTATTTACAATTCTACCCATAGTAGAATTATAAATAAATATACTAATATCTTCCTACACATCAAAAGTCTAAACCTTATTAGATACATTAAATCCCAAAACTATTTATTCTTTATTAGATCATTTTCAATTAAGCTAAACCGAATATGACAGTCTATTACATGATTATTTTACACATACATCCAATGTTGAATTAAAGATCCAATATGTTTGTCCTATCTCTTCGAGTTCGAGCCATGATAATGAGATGTATTAAAATTTAGGAAAAAACATCATTATAGTACCCTGTGGTATGATCATTTTTTACGTAATATCTTGTGATTTAAAATACACAAGACACTGTGATTTAAACAGTTTGACACTTAATGACTAGAGCAACTGGCTAGACATCCAACATGTCAAATATTTTTTTCCCTTCCAAGTGGCATACCGCGATAATAAACATGGAAAATGATATGACTTTGTATAAGATCAAAATAATCTCAATATTATTTTTTGGGAAAAGTCACTTTATTTTTTGAAAAGCTCACCACACCTTCTACTATGGAAATAACTGGTTTCGTGTTATTCATATGGAAATCATGGAACAGCCCTATTACATCCCCTTGTCATAGAGACGAATGAAATAGATTATATCAGAAATTTGTGCATCTAATTGAAAGGTAAGGAACGATAGCAAGTCTTTGCCTTGACCACAACCATAAAAGCCATATTAAGGCAAACTACAATTCCAAAATCGTATAGTTTGATTCACTTATGGCAGAGTATACAACCATGTCCAACTCTACCGAAAATCTCGCTAAAAGTAAAAAAAATATTAATTCTTTTTTGAAAACATAATCTAGTACTTCATTAATATTAGTCAAAAGAGTAGTACAAAAGGGGGTTCAAATTCAGTGGGGACATGGGTAATCCCCACTGAAAGGGACAGGGGCAATATTGGAAATACAATAATTAAAATAATTAAAAAAAATATTAGTAAAATAATACAATTTATGGGAATACATGTATGGGAATATTGGTTTCCATTTTATCGGATATTGGTTTTCATCTTCTATGCTATTGGTTTCATTCTACTATGATATTGGTTTCATTCTACTATGTTATTGGTTTCCATCTTCTGACATTGGTTTCATTCTACTATGATATTGGTTTCATTCCACCGTGATATTGGTTTCATTCTACTATGATATTGGTTTCCATCTTCTATGTTATTGGTTTCGTTCTTACTATGATATTGGTTTCATTCTACTATGATATTGATTTCCATCTTCTCGGATATTGGTTTCATTCCACCGTGATATTGGTTTCATTCCACCGTGATATTGGTTTTCATTCCACGTCTCACGTGGCAATTAAAGTAAGTCAAAATAATAATAAAAATCAAAGAATAAAATTCAATTAATCAAATTAAATGCGACAAAATCAAAACCAAGAAACACAGCGACCGGGGGGGTGGCGGGATCGGGGGGGAGGCGATCGGGGGGGGGGGGGGGGGGGAGAAGGAAGACGACGGTGAGGCGGGGGCAAAGTCTGGTTGAGCGACTGTGAGGCGAGTTAACGGGGAGGCGAGCGAAGTCCGGCGAAGCGAGGACGACGGGGAGCAACGGCGACGGCAAGGCGGGCGAAGTCCGGTTGAGTGACGGTGCTGCGAGTTGACGGGGAGGCGAGCGACGGTGCTGCGAGATGACGGGGAGGCGAGCGACGGAGCGGCGGTTGCGAAGGAAGACGGGACGGAGGCAAAGGGATGAAGACGACGACGAGGAGGTGGGAGGTGTGTGGTGGAAGGTCACTGGGCGGAAAGGAGAAAGGTTGGGGGAGGAGGCGGCGGGATTCTGAAACAATAAAGATGAGGGACTAAAAGCCCTAGAAATCTCTAGCATTTGTTAGGAGGAGGTATTTCATTTGTTAGTATGTTTGGGTAAAAACTCGAAAATACCCTCAACAGATTTTGGCCGTCAGATCTATAAAAAAAGAATTTGATCAAATCTAAGGGTCCATATTTAGTCCATCCCATGGGGATGGCTTTTATGTAGTCCCCCTGAATCCAAATCCGTACAAAATGAGCTCTATAAGCTTAATTTGATTGCTTTAGATAGCCAATCCATCACCACATTTGCTCTCCCAGGTATAAAAATTAGATTACCAATAAATAAACTCAAAAATTGTGTTTGGATTTCAAGTTCCTGGAGCTCCAATTCTCAATCAAGGTTCGTATATCCACTGGAAAGGAACTTTAACTGGTTCGTAGGTAAACTCAAAAAAATTATTAATTGGATACAACTTTTTTTTGGTCAGTAATTGGATACAACTTTAATTGGTTGGATTGGCCTAAAGTTGATGATTAGAAGTAAAAAAGAAATTGTTCATAGCATTCCACCAAAGAAATAAAAGAAAAATGAAAATGTTGTAGAAGAACACGTGAGTGGACAAGAATACGACTTTGGGCAATGAATAATAATGATGAATGCCTTTTTGCTGCATCTTCAGGAAGCATCTTGGTGGGGCCCTTAGTTCACTTTTGTACTTTTCCCGGTGACATTTTAAACGAAACACGTTTATTTATTTTTTTAATTTATAAAAAGACCAACTTATATACGAATGTTTATTGATAGATTAATCTAAATTGGAGTCGTAAATAAATTTTAACGAAGATCTACAAATAAATATTCATATTTAACACTATGTTTTAATAACTAAAATTTGATATTTTATTAAGATAAAATAATTTTTTACTGATTAATCTAAAAATGTGTTGGTCCACCACTGTTATTGATTTTTTTGGTGGTGACCACTATTATTGATGGGTAACACGATTTACCTTTTATCACCATTCACTGGCGAGCGTACACCAATACGTGTCAGGAATTGTTTTCCGTTTTAGGAGGGTGAGCTGAAGATATTTTTCAGTTCACGGAATGCAACTGAACTCTCTTCTTTTTTTTTTTTTGAGAAAATGCAACTGAACTCTCGCTTTCTTGCTTTTGCGGGAAGAAAAGTCCCTCGACTGTAAAACAGTTTGTTGTACAGTATTTTGAATATTTATTGTGGTGACTAATTTAAATTTAAATTTGAATCGAATAAATTTTTTAAAATATGCAAAATTCTTCTAGCCTATATTATAAACTGTTACATTTTTAATAATTCGAATTCGAAATTTTGTAATTAATTTTGAATAATTTTCTCGATATCTAAATAGTTTTATGTAAAATAGATATATCGTTCCTTCCGTATTTTTTGGATGCTGGTGAAATTTGGAGAAAACCTCAATCTAAGTTTGTATGGTTGTGGTTTACACTTTTTTTATATCCTTTTCAAGATATGTTAAGAAAAATTTAAGTGATCCAATTTAACTATCTATATTATTAAAGTATTTTTTTCTTTTCGAGCGAATATTAGCTGGTTAATAAATGAGCACATTGAGCTTGTATGCTATCATCACATATATAGAGACATATATATATATATATAAGTTATTGTTGAGATGTTAATGAATTACGGATAATTAAAAATTGGAGAAATTAATTTGTGTGACTTCTTTTTTAAAAGTCATTTTTATATTTGTTGAGTCATATTATCTTCTGTCGATATTTTTTTTATTTTTTTGGTTTAGATCACAAGATATCTCAATATTACAATACAGATTAATTTAAATTCGAATCAAGCAAAATATCCGAAAGAATGCAAGATAAGGTTTTGAGCAATGATTGAGAACCTTTTTGCAACATCTCCACGATGCATCTGTTGGATGTACGTTACAGACCAAATCAAGAGATTGGATTTTGGTGGAACCCTCAATTTACTTCGTCCTTCTCGTCGGCGACATTTTAAACTAAACATGTTCATTGTAACACGATTCACCATTTATAACCATACACTCACGATTGGATGCCAATTACGTTTCAGGAAAGGGATGGCTTGCTCTTCGTCAGGGTTATCTTTTTCTCCAGGTGGACCATTAAGTTGTTTTCCCATTTTAGTTAACTTCCCAAGTTAAAGAGATTGCTGAAGTCGGGTTTTCTAGGGGTTTGGATTAGATACGAAATGGGTTAATTTCGAACCGTTTAGACTAAATGATACGTGGAGTTTTTTTTGTAAAAAAGTTAAAACATAGGGATAAAAATAAAAAAAGCCCGTGGGTAACAGGGGATCAACAAAAAACCATTATCGATAATTGGGCATGCCATTGTCGTAGCACGCGGGCCATTATCAATAATTGGGTATGTCAGTGTCATAACCGGGACATGACATTATCAATTCTTTAGTCCAAAAAATCTAAAATGACCCTTTCACTCCGGACCCAATCCACAGCCTTTTTCTAAAGCTAGAGTTGAGAATTATCATATTTTAATTTTATAAAGTAGCTCCCAATAATTTTTATAGTGAGCTTTAAACTATTGGACCAATCCTTAGTTGCTGTCGTTTGTTCCCAGCAGGCAATTAAACTCTAGCTTTCTCGCTTACGGGTCAAAAATGTCCCTCAACTGTAAAATAGTTATGTGGTTCGTTCCTATATTTTTGGATGCCATTTTGGATAAACCTCAATTTACAAGTATATATGTTGGTGATTTGTGAATGTTAGGCTTTTGGCCTACTTCAATAGGATGTGAGTATGAAATTGTTGTTCCACAAATATTAGGCTTGGTCCACTTATATTAGCTTGCTTATTAGTCTATAACAAGTAATTCAATTAGTGAAATTGTAACAATTAAATTCTAAATGCTATAGCTTATATCTTAGTTTGGAGAGTTGACTTATATCCTTCCCTTGACTTATATCATAAGAGAAAATAAAAGTCCGGCCATTGCAACCCTAGATGACCGCCGGCCCATCTCTGGCCAAGGCCCATAAGCACAAACTATAAAAAGGAGGGGAGTAGCAAGCAAGTTGACGAGTGTGTAAAAACACATATTCTTGTATATTTTAGTATTAATTTGTAGATTTGTTATTGTTTTAATTAAGGTTTTTGTTCATTTATTAGGTTTTGTTTTGAAATCTATTTTCTTTGAATTGTCTTTGTGTTTGGATTTTTTTTAATGTATCATAGCACTGTCGAGTCATATTTATGAGATAGTTCTCTTAATAGTAATTTTATGTTCGTAAGACTTGAACTTAAGACTTCCATGAATGAATCCAAATCACGTAATACTTGACTTAGACTATTTCTATTGGTTTTGTGTTAAGAGGTTTGGAGACAGCTTTTAGGTGATGGGCATGCGTAAGGAGTTAAGATCGTTACAAGGAAACCAAGGATTGGAGATTGGTCGCCTCACTTGTCAAAAGACGGCGACTATCCGTGCGAAAAGTTGTATGAGTGGATTTGTTTATTAGTGTAAAAATTTATTGGTACATTCTAAATTATAAGTTGGATATGAAAATTGTAACATATAAAGTTTTCATTTACCAAATACAAGCAGAGTAAAAATGCAGATCCCAAATCTGTTTCAGTGTGATTTTACGCTGTCCAAACTTCTCTGTACAAATCTGTGAAAAAAATATAAGTGAAAAATCTGATTTGGAATCGGAGTAATTGTCACCGATTCATGACGAAGTAGGAGAGGGGCAATTAAATTTAGATAATGAGTAGAGTGAAATAAAATCTCCAATTCATGATTATCGAGATCAATACAGTTACAATATATAGGACAAAATGAAAAAACTAACTAGCTAAATTCTAGCAACTAATTATGTACACGTTCAACTAATGTGGTAGTGCAGGTGGTAGCTCCGTGATCTGCTCGTTGACTGAGGTATTGGGGATTGAACGTCCCAAACCTTAACTTGAATAGCAAGTCAGAGACGTGGGTATTCTCTCCTCTCTGAGAATGTTGGGAAGTTGTTGTAGCTGGATATTTTGACAAAATCGGTTGAAAGCCAAAAAAGGGCGGAATAGAAAGAAAGAAAAAAAACTAACTAGACTAATAAATTCTACAGACCCCTGGAGCCAGGAACATCAATCCACTGCAGCTGCAGCTCCACCTCGCCGCATTCAACATTCCGGAGCCTGAGAAACATGTTCTGCAAGTTTTTTTTCAATTTATGTTATTGTTTTTTTTAATGAATATAACGTTACTAATTGGTTTCTATGGGTGCAAGTTTAACAAAGAAAATGTAAGTTTGATAGCAACCATAACAACACAATTGTCAATCTTGACTTGTTAGTATTTTATTTTATTTATGCTACTAATAATTTTTTAAATGAAGGATTCATGGATGCAAACTGGATTTTGTCCAAATTCTATAAATTTTGATCTGAACCCTAAAATCCAGATCCAGATCCAGATCCAGATCCAGATCCAGATCCAGATCCAGAACATTTGAATCTGGATCCGTCGCTCATTGCCATCCGTGTATTATATCAGATAGGAGTTTATGGTTCACGATCCACATTCCACCTCCGGTCTTTTTTAGAGTGAAACATTTATGCATCCAGCAATAAATGTTTGAAAAATAATAGGACAAATTACCATCAGGTCTCTAAGGTATGGTTTCTCTATCCCTAGAGTCCTAAATTTACAAATCTATTATGCCATTCCCGTGTTTGGATTTAGAAATTCTCGAATTCCTATTGTCGGAATATGTCATTTTCTCCGGCGAACCCCCAATTTGAAAAGACTAAATGCCCCTCTCACTTAAAAAAAAATCCCTCACTTTCCCCTTCTTTTTCCTCCCACTTCATCTTCTTCTTCCCACTTTCAACCATAATCAAATCTAAAACTAAAATTGAAAAATAAATGTAAACATCTTTAGTGAGAATCAAAACTAATTAAAAATAATCAAAATTTTAAGAACCCTAATTTTAAAAAATCCAATTCAAATTAGAAATCTAATTCGAACCCTAACAACCTAGAGAACATAAAAGGAAAACCCACTAAACAAAAGGTTCGATCTTTAAGCCAAAGACCAAAACTTTCCCCCACAATGAACCTTACTGAGAGATTTGCCACCAGGTACGACCAATGAAGTGGATGTTGTTGTGGTAATGGTTGTGGTACTCGCCGGAGACGGCAACATTGGAGGAGAAGCTGGAGCGAGCCACTAAGGACATATGAAGAGGCTGGAAGTAGGTCACCATGGAAGAGGTTTTCAAGTTTGAAGCTTCAAGTTGGAAGTAGGTCACCAAAACTTTCTGGGTTTTTTTCAAGTTTCAAGTTTCTGGGTTTATTCTATTAAAAAAAAGTTCCTGGGTTTTCAAGTTTCAAGTTTATGGGTTGAGGTTTTCATGTTTGAAGCTTCATCTTTGTTTAATTAATTACAAAACCTTTGTTTAATTAATTACAAGAGAAACGCTAGGTAGGGGACGGACGATTCTTTTCTAATTTGGATTTTAATTCGAATTGGAATTTCAAAATTAGAGTTCTTTAAATTTTGATTTTCTAATTTGTTTTGATTCTAACTAACAAAATTTGGATTTTGAGTTTTAATTTTAGTTTGGATGAATTACTCCCTAGTCCCTGGTGTTTGGTCATCCTCTCTTTCGGGTCCCTGCATTTTCAAAAATAATTTTACCATCCCCGTCTTTGGTTTTAGAAACTCTCGAGTTCCTGATGCCGGAATATGTCATTTTCTCTGGCGAACCCCTATTTGAAAAGACTAAAATGTCCCTCCCACTTAAAAAATAAAAAACTCTTCTTCCTCCCACGTTCAACTAAAATCAAAACTAAAATTAAAAATCAAATATAAATATAAATAATTTTTAATGAGAATCAATACTAATTAGAAAGAATCAAAATTAATTATAGAAAATCAAAATTTTAAGAATCAAAATTAGGATTCCATGTTCAGATTAGAAATATTACCACACCATCATCTAAAAGAGAAAAAAAAAAATTAGACCAAACTAGACACTAAATCACATGTGAATAACACACAGACGAATCCATGAAAAAGGAACCCAAAAATCCAGAATTAAGCAAAAGACCGAAACCTACTGCAAATATCAGAGAGACCAAACCAGGAAAAAAAGGAAACCCAGAAACGCAGAAGGTCTCCAAACCCAACCTCGCACGAAGCTCGTCCCGGCCCTTTTCCACGACACCACCGGAGAAGGAGTACGGGTCCCACACCACGAAGCTCCTCCCGGCTCTGAGACCGCTGCCGTTAAAGAGGGTCCCGCCGAACTCCGACTGGAGCCACGGATCTCGCCCTGGCGGACAGAGGCCGATTCAACCGACGCCGGCAACCTGGACGCACAAGAACGACGCATTAAATGCTGGCGGCGGCTTTGGCTTCTTCCACTTGCACGCACAAGAAGCTGGTCTCGATCCCTAATTGACACGCGTCATCGCCGGAAATGGAAGGATGGAAAAAGGAAGAAGAAGAGGAAGACGAAGGAGGAAGTGGGTTAATTACAGTAGAGGAATGGTCTTTGTGTGTATTTCTGGGTTTGTGTTTAATAATTAATAACCAAACCGCTTCTTCTTTTAGTTTGTGTTTCAGGGTTTTGGTTAATAATTAAAGAGATCAAGAGAGTACAGAATCTAGCAAGTGACCCGTGCAAAGAAAGGTTCAACAAGCTGAATGTCACGATTGTTTACTGTATTTCGATTGTTTTCTCAAGTTTGTGGTTTCTATTGTGTTCGATTGGGAGGAAGAAGAAGGGGTAAGAAGTAAAGATTTTTTGTCTTTTAAATAGGAAGGATATTTTAGTCTTTTCAAGTAAAAATTCGCCGGAGAATATGGAATATTCTGGTATCAGGGACTAGAGAGTTTCTAAAATTAAAGACGGGGACGGTAAAATTATTTTGAAGATACAGGGACTCGAGGAGGAGGATGATCAAACACCAGGGACTAGGAGGTAATTTATCTTTTTAGTTTTGGTTCAAGATTGGAGGAAGAAGATGAAGGGGAGGAAGAAGAAGGTGAAGGGGAGGAAGGAGAGGAATTTTTTTATCTTTTAAGTAGTGGGCATTTTGGTCTTTTTAAGTTGGAATTCTTCGGAGAAAATGATATATTCTAATATCTAAAACCAAACAAGAGGTACAACAAAATACATTTTGGAAATCTAAGGACCCGAGGAATAAGAAGACTATATTCCAGAAAACTGAGAATAATTTGCCCAAAATAATATTACACCATAATCTTAACTTTGAAACTAATTATATTTTTCAGGCAGATGGGAGGAGTCCAGCAATAGCAGTAAAAGAGAGGATTGAAGAACTGGACGATGCAAGGAAGGCCATCTGCTTTAATGTTATAGAAGGGGTATCATGCACTTCTATAAGAGCTTCAAGGACAAACTTGAGATTAGGCCTGCCTTTGCAAAATGGACCATTTGCGGGAAGTAACATTCCGCTCCAAGACAAAACATGCAAGTTCACCAGAAATCGCCCTCGGCAGGCCTATGCACTGCACCCTAGCCCTTCCAAGTTGAAGACCAACTACACCATCCCACCAAATCAGAAAACCGTACAGTAATAAAAACAGACCAGCAATCTCCAACAGTATTTGCTATTCGTCAAGATTCAATCCTAAATAGTTATCTAACTCATCCACCTCATCTCATCCTGAAATCAACGCCAGTAACACCAAATCAGAGTCGAACACTACCGTGTTGGGAATAATTCGAAATCAGGTGGACCTAGCGACCGCTAGGTACATAGCAAAAGCTAAGTGTGTTAAATAGAATGTTGGGGTGCTGAAGACCCAGCGGCCGCTAATGACATGGCGACCGCTAGGTGGTGCTGAGATTTATCTCTAAATAAAGTTACCTAGTTTATGTATGTATGGCTTTGTAACATTCTCATTTCTTTCCGTAGACGTAGACATTAGGCCGAATCTGTTGGTATATATGTCCTAGAGACAATCAATATAAGGACATTATACTTGATCACATTCAGTTATATTATTAATGTGCATTAATAATATTCGGCATTACATAAATGAATATAATGTTTGATTGTTTGCATATATTTATGTTTATGTTCCCATGAACTAGTGTCGTCATTGAGAATGTGAGATCTCAGATGACTATGCACGTAGTTCTTAAATAGCCACAATCAACGATCATCGAGAATGGGATATCGATGATGCGATTGAGATTGGTGTGCGATCTGCATCATATCCTTAGAGGATGTAGTGGTTCTCACAACTACGAGATACTAGGTATTTCATGATGGATGCACAGATACTTTGGAGAGTATTAGCATGCCCGACCGAGAAACCGTTTGGTGTATTCTATTTACGTGTCTACGGAAGTATCGGTTTGTGGAGTAGTGTAATAGTCCTCCGACTTGAGGTCAATATGCACGACATGTACGGAGTGATGGACTTTGACCATGACCAACGCTTGTACTCCTGACGGGGTAGATACGGCATGTGTTAGGTACATCACGAAGTGCATGTGCGTGGTAGTTGAGCCAAGAATATGATTCATTCCTCAAATAGACTTGGAGAGAATACTTGTCTTCTCATAACTAATTGGATCGTTAGTCATTGGCCAATGCACGTCACTTTTGAAATGGTGTCTAAAAGTGACAACATGATCAATTAGTAGAATGAGATAATATGATTAAGTTATTTGAATAGACACTTAATCATGTTCAAGACTTAATCGAGTATTCGCGAATGAAAGGACCGTATCACTGTGAGCTTCACATTACAGGTAGTTGCAGTATCCTCGCAACGTACCTCATATGTTGAGATTGTCTGGTCTATTGTCTAGGGTTCGACTAAGACCATTGGTTCGACTAATCGCTTGGCATGTGAGGGCCTATGGGTCACACAACAAGTAATCTTGGTTTACGAATTGAAGTTGGTTAGATTAAATATTGATTTGATCAAGAATATTTAATCTATAGAGAAATATTATAATTCTATTAGATAGAATTATAATTGTAATTATTTAATTAAGTTAGATTTAATTAAATACTAATATGTATAGTAAAATCTATTAGATGTTGGACATATTGACTGAGTTAAGAAAATAATAGAATGGGCTTGGAGGCCTAAAAGGGAAGTCAATGTTGGAAGCCACTAAGGGCTTCCAACCTTGCCTCCTGCGAAACCTACTCCTAAAAGGGTAGGAGTTGGTTAATTATTTTACTATATATATATATATATATGTGGGTATCAAGTGTTTTTACATAGAAATTCATTAACCTAGATACAAGACACATATTTTCTCTAGTTTCTTCGATAAAGAATTCTCCTAGCGAATTCTCGAAGATTTCAACTGTCAAGGAGTTCGTAGACGAGGACTACGTGGATACCATAGTTGAGGATTCGATCTACAACGCACTGTAAGAATTCTCTAACTACGTTGTTATCTTGATTTTATGTTATACAGCCATGATCAGATTCTGTGTTGGTGAAAAATTTTATCTTCCGCTGCTACGAACCTAGGGTTCGTGTTTATAAAACCCATGGTATCAGAACTTCAGGCTAATTTTATGGTTGTATACATAAATATCTGTATGTTTCGAATATATATATAACTGGTATATATATAACTTTTCTGTAAGATTGTGAAATCTAACAAAGCAATTAATTGGGGTATTTAATTAACGGCGCTCGTAATCACAAAGAAGCCAACGTCGTCACCGGTGAGGCTACGACGTCTGTGCTCCAATGTGCGCTAACGACGCCGGAGTGGGACCGAAGCAAGTGACGTCGATGACCGATTGGAGTCGGGCGACGGTCGCTTAAAGCTTTTGAAGCTTGAAAAGCTTCGGATCGCCGTTAATGGCGATTCAAGATTTTTGTCCCGATTCCAGACACCACGCGTGTGGAGACGACGGATTGGTCTCAGGGACAACGTCAACATGACGGTGGAAAGGTCGTGATGGCTACGGGCTCCCTTGGAGGTTGTTTCCGGCCGCGAGCTCGTTTTTGCCGTGAGCTCGTCTCTGCAACGAGCCTGATTCCGGCCTCCACGCGCTGAGAAACCGAGGTCTAGGACCACCGGTGAACTCGCCCAGGCGTGGGTCTAGTCGTGGCGGTGGCGGTGTCGATCGGATTTTTTTTTGTCAGGGACCGATCTGCAATTTGTCCTAGGGGCATGCCTTGGAAATTTGATGTTCTTCAGGGACCGTTGTGCAAATTTTGGAAATCTGAAATTGTAGTTATGCCCCTGGGGTGTTTTAGTAATTTCATATTTAATGGTTAATTACGGTTTGGTACCTGGATTAATCATAAAATTTCAAATTGGTCCGTAGTTAATTACAGGGACTTATTTGTCAGTTTGCGGATCTGGAAAATTATAGTTTGGTCCTTGGACTTTTCTCATAATTACAGTTTGGTCCTTGAATGTTTCTGTAATTTTCGGTTATTCTGGCAAATTATATTTTGGTCCCTGAATTAATTCTAAACTTGCAATTAGGTCCCTGGACTGAACTTAAAATTATGAATTAGATTCTAATAACTGTTTACATTTAATTTCTAAGTTAGATCTTATGAAATAATATGTGAACAATTTATGGATCTTGTTTAAGCAAGTTAAATACCCTGACGTGAAATGTTCCTCAAACTTCAATATGGTTTTTATTTAGAATGAATGATGTCTTCTGTCATAATTAAGAGAAACCAAGATTTCGCTCTATAGTATTTAAGACCAAAGTCTTTTGCTTGGAACTACGTCTTATGAAACTCTTATAGGGACATGTAAATGTCGCCGTGTGATGGTTGTAAGCCACCTAAGTTATTTCACTAGCCAAAGCAAGGAAATAATGAGGAGACATCAATTAGACTGGGTCTGATAACTAGGAATTGTAGATACTACAATTGGTTTGGAGACCTACCAGTTCTGTTGTTACAGTCACCAGCCAAAGCAGGGGTTGTGATAGTAGGAATGTGGATCCTAGTCCATTAAGATTTATATTAGATATAAATTCGTACTCTTCCGATGAGGTCGTTGAGTATGTGAAAATAGTGGAGACAAAATAAAGCTAAAGGCCGTATTTATTTTGATTGCTGAATGTTGATCATAGGAATTAAGTGTTTTAATTCCCGTTTTAATTTTATTTCCTGATGTGTGTTGAAATGGCTAACATGTCGTTGAGATTTGTACAAGAATCGAACAGGTTGGCTGGGCCGAATTTTTCGGATTGGCACCAAAACATGCTTTT
This sequence comes from Hypericum androsaemum, assembly GCA_963995505.1. Classification (NCBI taxonomy): domain Eukaryota; kingdom Viridiplantae; phylum Streptophyta; class Magnoliopsida; order Malpighiales; family Hypericaceae; genus Hypericum; species Hypericum androsaemum. The sequence continues at coordinate 7,679,414 of OZ023183.1, forward strand.
GATGCTAAGGCAAGAAAGGATTGAGTACGTGTTGGACACTCCCATCCCTGTTACCCCTGCGGGTGATTCTTCTGAACTTACTACGTTTGACGTAGAGGCTCAGAAGATGCATCAGGATGATGCAAAGCAAGCGCAGTGTATTATGTTGCTTGGTATAATGCCTGAGCAGCATAACATACTTAAGACTTTTGAAGTGATTCAAAAAAAAGAGCGGGTTGACAAGGATGAATGCCTCCACCGGAAGGAGAAGGGACACTGGAAGAGAGATTGCAGGGTTCTGGCTACTGAGAATAAGGCACTAGGTGTCTCTGGCTCTGGAACAGGTATGTTTGTTATTGAGATAAACATGTCCACTAATAATTCTGACTGCTGGGTGTTAGATACCGCATGTGGCTTACACATTTGTACGAATGTGCAAGGCCTCAAAGATAGCAGGGCAGTTAGACCGGGTGAAATAGTCCTATGCGTAGGTAATTGAGCACGAGTTGCTGCCGAACGCGTAGGGACATATAGTATAAACTTACCCAGTGGGTATAGACTGGAACTTAATAATTGTTATTTTGTTCCATCTATTACCAGAAACATTATTTCCATTCCGATGTTAGACATTGAAGGTTTTTCTTTCCATTTTTCTAAAAGTAGTTGATGCTTCTCGAAAAATGGTATTGTTTATGGAAATGCCTCTCTTTCGAATGGTTTATACTTGTTAAATAGTGGACATGATGTTCTTAATGTGCAGAACAAGAAGCTCAAATTAAGTAATCAGGAAAATTTCACCTTCTTATGGCATTGTAGAATTGGTCATGCCAATGAGAAAAGAATTACAAGGTTAAGAAAGTTAGACTACTTGACCCCATTTGACTTTGAGTCTTATGGAAATTGTGAATCTTGTCTCAAAGGCAAAATGACTAACAAATCATTTACTGAAAAAGGGGTAAGAGCCAAAGAAGTGCTAGAGCTGGTTCACAGTGACGTGTGTGGACCACTACCCACTCTAGCAAGGGGTAGTTTCGGATACTTCATCACTTTTACTAATGACCTCTCTAGGTATGGATACGTGTATCTTATGAAACACAAATCTGAGGCTTTTGAGAAGTTTAAAGAGTATAAAGCAGAAGTAGAGAAACAACTTGGGAAGATTATCAAGACTCTTCGATCAGATCGAGGAGGTGAATACCTTAGCCATGAATTCCTGGATTATTTAAAGTTACATGGGGTCCAATCACATTGGACACCTCCGGGAATACCACAAATGAATGGTGTGTCCGAAAGGAGGAACCAAACCCTGTTAGACATGGTAAGGTCCATGATGAGTTTCTCCTCTCTTCCAACATTTCTTTGGGGTTATGTACTCCAAACCTCAATCTACATTCTGAATAGGATTCCATCTAAATCAGTTGAAAGCACACCATACGAATTATGGTGTGGAAAGAAGCCATCATTCTCACATATCAAGACGTGGGGTTGCCCTGAGTATGTGAAGAAGATGCTCACTGATAAGTTGGAATCCAAAGGTAAAAAAGGTTACTTTGTGGGATATCCTAAGGAAACAAAAGGATATTATTTCTATCTCCCTGCGAAACAAAAGGTTATTATTTCTAGACAGGCGACGTTCCTTGAAAATGACTATGTCTTTAAAGGACAAGATCGTAGAAAGATAGAGCTTGAAGAAATTCAAGAACCACAAGGTAATGCTGAGGCTGAGGACTTGTCGGATAACCACGACAAGGAATCAGTGGGAGCATTCAGTGATTCTCATGGTGGGAGTCTTTCACTAGGTGATAGTCTTCCAGCCAGTGGGAGCGTAGTTAGGGATAACTTGCATGCGCAAGATATTCCAATTAGACTGAATGAGAACAATTTGGACATTGTTCAATCTCCTTCTCAGGAAATACGCGAAAGCGTCGCTCGTGAGAATTCTCCTGGCATTGATCAGATCATTGCAGAAGAACCTCTTCACGATCAGAATGAACAGCCTGCACAAATGCAACTCCGTAAGTCTGCTAGGATTCGTCGTCCACCCGTCAAGTTTACTTTCCTCTTGGAGGAACATGATGATGTGGAAATTTCGGACAAGGATGAACCTAAGACTTATACTGAAGCGATGTCAGAAATCAATTCAGGGAAGTGGCTAGAGGCCATAAAATCCGAGATGGACTCGATGTATACAAATCAAGTCTGGGACTTGGTAGAATTGCCTGAAGGGGTTAGACCTATCGACTGCAAATGGATTTTTCAAGAAGAAGACCGATGCAGATGGCAAAGTGCAAACCTACAAGGCTAGGTTGGTGGCAAAGGGTTATAAGCAACGCGAAGGCATTGATTATGATGAGACATTTTTACCAGTTGCAAAGATCAAGTCCATTCGGATTTTACTTGCTATAGCTGCATACTATGATTATGACATTTGGCAGATGAATGTCAAAACGGATTTCCTTAATGGAAACCTCGAGGAGCGTGTGTTTATGACACAGCCAGAAGGTTTTGTATCCAAGTCAAATTCATAATTAGTATGCAAGCTACAAAGGTCTATTTATGGATTAAAGCAAGCTTCTAGGAGTTGGAATATCCGTTTTGACGAAGCTATCAAATCGTTTGACTTCGTTAGAAATGTGGAAGATTCATGTGTTTATCGAAAATGCCAAGGGGATAAAACTGTTTTCATTATCATATATGTTGATGACATATTGATTCTGGGAAACAGTATCCCGCTAATACAATCCGGGAAGGATTGGCTGTCTCAGACCTTCATGATGAAGGACTTGGGTAAAGCCTACTACATCCTTGGAATAAAAATTTATAGAGCTAAATCTAAAAGGATGTTGGGGCTGTCACAATTCACATGCATAGACAAGGTACTAAAGCATTTTAAAATGGAGGACTCTAAGAGAGGTTACCTGTCAGCGAATCATGAGATTAAGCTGTTAAAGAAGGTAATTCCTTCTGAAGAAGAAGAAATCGAGTACATGGAAGGTATCTCATACGCAACTACGATTGGATCAATCATGTACACCATGACTTGCACTAGACTCGATGTGGCCTACGCTGTTAGTATCACTGGTAGATACCAGAAAAATCCAGGTGAACGTCACTGGGTTGCTGTTAAGAATATTCTAAAGTATCTTAGATGAACTAAAGAATGTTTCTTAGTCTATGATGGGTAGCCAGAACTTGTGGTAACTGGGTTTACTGACCATGACTGATTGTGATAACTTCTAAGTCACAATCGATGTATAGCTTCATACTCAATGGCAGAATATTGAGCTGGAATAGTTCCAAGCGAGACACGACCGCGGATTCAACAATCGAAATAAAATTAGAACAAATTCCTACAGAGGATAACCTGGCTGATCCTTTCACCAAACTAGACACTTTGAGAGTCTAGGTGTTAGATATATGAGTGATTGGCTCTAGGCCAAGTGGGAGATTGTTGGTATATATGTCCTAGAGATAATCAATATAAGGACATTATACTTGATCACATTCAGTTATATTATTAATGTGCATTAATAATATTCGGCATTACATAAATGAATATAATGTTTGATTGTTTGCATATATTTATGTTTATGTTCCCATGAACTAGTGTTGTCATTGAGAATGTGAGATCTCAGATGACTATGCACGTAGTTCTTAAATAGCCACAATCAATGATCATCGAGAATGGGATATCGATGATGCGATTGAGATTGGTGTGCGATCTGCATCATATCCTTAGAGGATGTAGTGGTTCTCACAACTACGAGATACTAGGTATTTCATGATGGATGCACAGATACTTTGGAGAGTATTAGCATGCCCGACCGAGAAACCGTTTGGTGTATTCTATTTTCGTGTCTACGGAAGTATCGGTTTGTGGAGTAGTGTAATAGTCCTCCGACTTGAGGTCAATACGCATGACATATACGGAGTGATGGACTTTGACCATGACCAATGCTTGCACTCCTGACGGAGTAGATACGGCATGTGTTAGGTACATCACGAAGTGCATGTGCGTGGTAGTTGAGCCAAGAATAGAATTCATTCCTCAAATAGACTTGGAGAGAATACTTGTCTTCTCATAACTAATTGGATCGTTAGTCATTGGCCAATGCACATCACTTTTGGAATGGTGTCTAAAAGTGACAACATGATCAATTAGTAGAATGAGATAATATGATTAAGTTATTTGAATAGACACTTAATCATGTTCAAGACTTAATCGAGTATTCGCGAATGAAAAGACCGTATCACTGTGAGCTTCACATTACAGGTAGTTGCAGTATCCTCGCAACGTACCTCATATGTTGAGATTGTCTGGTCTATTGTCTAGGGTTCGACTAAGACCATTGGTTCGACTAATCGCTTGGCATGTGAGGGCCTATGGGTCACACAACAAGTAGTCTTAGTTTACGAATTGAAGTTGGTTAGATTAAATATTGATTTGATCAAGAATATTTAATCTATAGAGAAATATTATAATTCTATTAGATAGAATTATAATTGTAATTATTTAATTAAGTTGGATTTAATTAAATACTAATATGTATAGTAAAATCTATTAGATGTTGGACATATTGACTGGGTTAAGAAAATAATAGAATGGGCTTCCAACCTTGCCTCCTGCGAAACCTACTCCTAAAAGGGTAGGAGTTGGTTAATTATTTTAATATATATATGTGTGGGTATCAAGGATTTTTACATAGAAATTCATTAACCTAGATACAAGACACACATTTTCTCTAGTTTCTTCGATAAAGAATTCTCCTAGCGAATTCTCGAAGATTTCAACTGTCAAGGAGTTCGTAGACGAGGACTACGTGGATACCATAGTTGAGGATTCGATCTACAACGCACTAAAAATTCTCTAACTATGTTGTTATCTTGATTTTATGTTATACAACCATGATCAGGTTCTGTGTTCGTGAAAAATTTTATCTTTCGCTGCTATGAACCTAAGGTTCGTGTTTATAAAACCCAACATAATCACGTAAATTTTTGTGTCCGTATTCTTTGTGCGTTCTTGTTCTCTTGTAGTGATTTCCTAACGTACCGAGCCCGGGCGACTCTCCGTTCCTACTCCATTCACAAGGCTCATCCAACTCTTTCTCCTCAGCCAGTCATTATTATTAGCAGTTAGAGACGAAAAAAAAAACCTGGAGTTCCAAGCAACAGCTAAATCGGAGCTCAACAACAAAACCGCCTTGCTGTGAGCCATAACCGCACGCTCGTCGGGATCCGGAACCCTAGCCGCAGTGAAGAAGGCTTCTCTCGCTGCCTTGCACAGTGGGAGAACCACATCCGTCGATATCCCGAGTTTACCCTCCCCCTTCCACAAGTAATTACTGGCTGTGCCAGCTTCCAAAACAGCGAACTGAGAGGGGTGGACGAACCCTATCTCGTCACTGTACTACCGAAAATAAAAAATAATTAGAGAGGAAATAAGTAATTCGAATTCCAATTTGATTACTTAAGGGGCTTCTTACATGGTAGAATCTGTTTCCAGAATGTTCTCAAACCGGGCCAGCAGTTCCGAACCGCTCAATCCTTCTTCTCCGGGGCGTCGCTCCTTCATTTCCCCTTTGGTCTTTCCAATGGGGAAGAAATGTTTTCTGTTTCTGAAGCTGTTTCGTAATGGTTCGGGATATTAAAGATATAGATTTAGATTCAAATCCACTTTAAAAAACTGTTTCAAGGTCCATATTCAAATTCAGTTTGGTCAATATAGCCAAAATATTTTGGATACACTCGACCTAAATTTAGACGTATTCATAGATTTGTTTTCTTTTCCGATGTTATTTGGCATGATAGAAAATTATTTTGAGTTATCACAATATGATATTTGAAAGAGTATTTACGTTAACAAAGATTTATAAGATAAAAATATGGTTTTTTTTAACCACTTGTTATTCGGACACCAATATGTCGATTAATTCAGGTTCAAAAACTTTCCAAACAATTTTTTAAAATTACTTTATTATCAAAATTTTGAAATTGAAATTGTTTAATTAAGTTAGAACAATAACAAATACAACTGTTCAAATGCAAGGTTAAAAATGACTCAGAGTCCGATTCGGATTTCTCCTATTTCTTAGGTCATTTGGTCCAACCAGTAGGTCATTTGACATCTCCGATTTTATTTTTTAGTTCAATTTTTCTAAGGTTTATTTTTTAGTTCAATTGACATCCCTATTTTTTTTAGTGTTAAAATGTTATCTAATTTTATTGCAAAAGTTATAATCTATAAATATTAAACTCATAATTTAATCACTTTTAATCTAATAAAACTATAAAATATATTTTTTTCAAAAAAATATTTTTACTAATTTTTTTTGACCTGTCACCTTAACAAACTACATCATTGTGGGTTCCTCGAAGCTCTTTCTTTACCCAAATAGAGCTTCCTGGTCATCCATTTGGTATGAGAGATTTTTTTGGGGTGATATTTGGTAACAGAGATTTTATTCCTCGGCCTGGATATTATCTTGTTGGACTTATTGGATCAAGTTTTTATCACCTTCGTTTTTTTTTGCGGTAATGATGGGCGCAAAGCACCTGATTCATTCAACAAAAGCAGTTTGAGTACATAGAGAAACAAACCGAGAAGGACCACTCCTATACTATCCTCCTCTAGCAGTGGAATACATTCAGGAGGTGGCGAGACAAGTGCATGGAAACCAAAGGGAAAGCAGAGGGCAGGGTCGGAAAGCTTGTCAGCCATCTTATTGTCCTCCCGGTAACAATGAAGGACCTCGACTTGTCATTAACGGCATATGAGATTTTGGCAATTATTCACGAGAGTCGAAAATGAATGTTCCTTCGCTATCTTCTCGGTGAGACACTTTGTGATTACAAGTGAATCCGTCTCTGCAATGACCCAAGCTAGGGTTGCATTTTGATGCCCCGTGGGGGGCGCCTAAAGACCACAGTTTCCACTCTCTCGGACGACCCCCTGGACCCCTTCTTCTCCCGAGTCCAAACAGTTTTAAACTCTTTGGCTTGTCCGGCAATGAAGGCAAGTTTATCACCTTGGTTATGCTCGGATGGTCATGATCCAAGGTCCTTGATATCTCAGCCTGAGTACTGCTCGTTTGACCGTCGGATCAAGTTTTTATCACCTTGGGTGCGATCGGCCGGTCTTGATCCATAGTCATTTCAGTACCGACGTCGTGATCGTACGTACACCAAGCTTTAAAACATGAGGAACGAGGATCTTGCTGCGATGATCAAGGACTAGAGTACTAACATAGAAACCGTCACTAGATTTCTCGCTATTTTAACATGGAAGTATGAAGGTTGGAACAAATCTATGTTAGTCATTGACCAATCTGTTTCAACCATCAACATCCAAAATGAGAGCCTAAACAAAAAGTTTAACGAACTCTCCAGGAATGGGATAACAACCTAGATCAGGAGGTAGGAGAGACTTCACACGCTTGATCTCCAAAGGTAACCATGACTGACACTAATCACCCTTTGGTATGCATGAACATGGTTGTTTTACCAAGTACACTAAGGTGAAATTTTCTAAGTTCAACAGAGAAGATTTTAGTGATGCGCGTTGAATCGCTAATCTATTTGTTGTATTTTTAGCTATGTTTTGTGTTTCTTTTTGTTAGTTTTCGTATTCATTTCGTTGTGTCTTTTTTATTTTGTATTTGTTGAGTCTTGAGAATGAACTTTTACGTCTCGTCGTATTTTGTAGGAGTTTTAGAGCCATTCGGAGCGAGAAACAATTATGGAACTTGGAGTTTAGGATCACGTTTATGAAGAACTAGGTGTACACCACTTAGCTAGCATATCGCATACTGGTGTACGCCACGCCACCTACAAAATCTGCCCCCTGACTGAGATAGCGAGAGTGTCCCAACTCTGAATCTGGTAGCCACGTGTCATCCCAAACCCTAGCATTCTTACCATTACCAACCCTCCACTCTAAATTAGGTGCTAGTAAGTCCACTCCCTCAAGAATACTCCTCCACATATAACTGGGTTTGTACCCAGCTGTAGTAGAAAAAATATCACCATAAGGATATTACCTAGCTTTTAAAACTCTCACGGGTGGGGACTCGGGTTCACACACTAACCTTCACGCCTATTTTGTAAGAATGACCCTATCGGAACTAATCATCCTCCGAAAACCCAAATTCCCTTCCCTTTTTGACTGACACATCCTTATCCAACTGTGCCAGTGCATCTTGCTGTTTCCATCCTTACTCCCCCAGTAGAACGCACAGAGCTTCCTTTCAATCATCTCACAAGTAGCAACAGGTAACCAAAAACAACTCATAATGTAGGTCGAAATTGATAACAAGACTGGTTTAATCAATGTCTCCCTACCAGCTCTCCACAGGTATCTCTCTTTATAGCTTCCAATCTTTGTACTTATATGATCCTCAATTGATGAAAATATAAGCCTCTTAGATTGTCCCACTAGCGTAGGAAGCCCCAAATAAGTATCCCCTTCCTCTCCTCTCCTCATGCCTAAAATCGCTCCCATCCTGCTTTGCTCCTCCTCACTCATGTTGCGGTTGAAATATACCGAGCTCTTCTGCAAATTTACCCATTGACCTGAAGCCTGAGAATAGATTTTCAACAATGACAAGACATTCCTAAGCTCTCCCTCTGTGGCTCGTGTAAATAATATTGAATCATCTGCAAAAAAGATGGGTTACACGGTCCCCTGGCCACTCGCAATCCAAGAATCTGATGAGATCCTTCTGCTTGAAGAATCAGTGATGCCAGCCCCTCCACGCACATCAAGAAGAGATACTGGGACAAAGGATCCCCTGGAGTAGTCCCCTACTCGGTGTAAAGTACTCCCCCACCTGTCCATTGACCTGTATTACATATCGCAATATACAAACACATCTCACAACAAGGTTAGCCAAAGAATCCTGAAAACCCAAAGAGATCAACATCTTTGCCAGGAAACGCCACTCAATCCTATCATATGCTTTTATCATATCTAGTTTTAACATACACCAACCTATCCTACCCGCCATTCTTTTCTTCAGGTAGTGGTAAGATTCGAAAGCTACGATAGCATTGTTTGGTAAGATTCGAAAGCTACGATTTGGTCTTCAAGTGAGCGATGCGGTCTCGAAGTGACGGCATGGTCTCAAGGTGAACGGTGTTGTCTCAGAGAGACCGGTGTCAGGTGATAGATGATCGGTGTCATCCCGAAGAGACCGGTGTCGGGTGACTGGTGTCATCTCAAAGAGGCTGCTTTCGGTCTTGAGTTGGGTAGAAACCTACAATTGTCTTTCTTGGTCAAGACCGATGACGGTCTTCCAATGATAGTCTCTCCTTGGTTGAGACCGGTGAAGGTAGACCACCTCGGTGTAACTTGTGACTTGGGCATCGAATTGAGTTGATTATTTCGGCCATGTAAAGATAAGAGAAGGACCTAGAACTTTGTAGTTTACTACTTTTTCATATTCGAGGTGTAGAAACGTCAAATAACTACATCAAGGCGAGTCTGGTTGGTCCGCCCGCCTAGGTAATGCTCTTTGGAGAAACACACATAACTTTTCATCCAAAGCTTGGATTGAGACGATTCGTTGCTATGCAAAGCCAAGACGTAGAGACCTTGGAGCCGGACCAACAATGCCAACCTTTGAAGGCGGACCGACGATGAGGGTCTCGAAGCTAGACCAATGAATTGGGTTTTGGGGGTGGACCGACATCTTCAAGCCTCGGAGTCAGACCGACATCTTCGGGCCTCAGAGTCAGACCAACAACAATGGGTTTTGGACGTGGATCGGTGACGTGCTTTTGACCAAGTCAGATCGATGGGCCCATTACAAGACCGGTGGCCCATTGTAAGACCGACAGACCATTACTAGACCGGCAGCCCAATAGAGGCCAGACCAATAATTCTTCACGGTCAAACCAATGAGGGTTGGTTTCATGACTGGACCACCGAAGTAAGACTCCACGACCGGACCGACAGGTTAGGACCTCAAAACTGGACCGACAGGTTGGGGCTTTACGATCGGACCGACAAGAAGGCCTTTTTGGATTGGACCGTCAAGGTCTTTGTTGCAAGTCAGATTGACGAGCAGTTTGGTTGGTCCGTGGCCCTTCCAAGTTTTTCCTTGCGAGTTAGATTGATAGTCTTTTGGATCGGATTGACAAGTTGCCTTTGTCCAAAGCGGACGACTACCTGGCAAGACGAGCCGATAGCACGTTGTGTCTTGCGGGCTTTTTTTTTATGGCGGGATCTCTGTGTTTCTTTATGCAAACTCGGTCGATGAGGTTAGTGTTTGGAGTCCTACCGACGATAAGCCCTTGTTGGGCCGGGCCGGGTGAGTTATTTCTTTGGGCTGGACCTACGTCTTTGTACCTTTTTATCTTTCACCAGTGATGTCGGGTTGAGCGCATGTGTGTCCGTCGGGGCAATATTCTTGGTTGGGCAACACAGTTTAAGTTTCCTAAACAAGACCGGGATAAAACTTCCTATATCAAACAGATCCCTGTATGTTTGGCAAGTCGGTTTGTATTTCCTATTTGGTACCGGGTTGTTTGGCTGACATGGCTTGGTAGCATTTACTTAGGGCCGGGTTGCTTTATTTTAGAAGTCGGTATATTTTCCTATACCAAGCTGGACCAAATCTCCCTATTTTGGCAACGATCATGAATGGAAGCGGATCTCTCGAGGTTGAAACTTGGAGCCGAAGGTCTTGAAAGGGGCCTAGGATTTCATATTCTGAAGGCAAGGGGCTAGGTCAAGACACTCTATATAAGGAGGGCTTGGGCAAGGAAGAAGATATCACCAACACAACAAACTACTACAACTATCTTCCTCCTTACTTTTCTCTTAGTTTAGACTTAGCTCATAGATCTTTTCCCCCTCGTTAGGCCGATAGACGACCACTCCAGATCCATCTCGGGTTTACTTGACATTCTTGTACCAACACCGACCAGCCGCGTACTGCCTGTCCAGCTGGTCCCTCTAGCTCTATAATATGATTTTGGGCTCTACTATTTCTCACTTTCTGATGGAAGAACTTTGTGTTACGATCCCCATCTCCTCCCTGGAAAGTAGCTCCTCTCTTTTTCTATTCAATTCCTCTAACCTCCTCTTACGCTCAAAAGTCAAAGGGAAATCCTACACCTCCCCAATCCTTTTTTCCATCTCCCCCATTTGCTTTCGAGCATTTCTTAACACTAATCTATCCCACCCTGACAGATGACTTGCGCATGCCGCTAGCTTAGTAACTAAATTCCTTTTGATTTTGTACCCCCACCCTACTTGAACTTCCATTTCAATGTCCTCATGCCTTTCCCACCCTACTTGATTTTGTCTAGCTTCCTCAATCCTCAGTTATCCCACCAAAAGAGAGTGGTTCAAACCCAATCGTGGCCTCGCCTCTACCCAAGAACACGGGTACAAAGCAAGCCACTCTATAGTCGCAAAAGCCCTGTCAAGCTTGCACTCTATATACCTCTCATCCTCTTAAGCATTTGCCTATGTGTAAAATAATCCCGATTGTTTCAACTCAGAGAAGCCATAGAAATGTGCTGCCTACTGGAACGCTTCAAACCATCTCTGGGGAATGACATTGCCACCCCTCTTATCAGCTATCGACCAAATCTCATTGAAATCCCCCCGGAAAAGCCACAAAATGGGAGAGTTCTAATTCAACTGACGAAGCAGAGACCATGAGAAATGCCTATCCTCCTTACATGGCCACTATAGTTACTTGTAAATCTTCACTGAAAAGTCTCCAAAATTTCAACATCAATATGGTGAAGAGAAAATGAAAGTAGACTAACATTCATTCCCTGCCACCATAAAAGGAGGAATCTGCCACTACACACTCTACCCGATCCTTGACAAAAGACAAAAATGCCACACTCGAAACCCAGACGCCATATTAAATTCTCTACTTTCCCATCTTTAAATTTAGTTTCAGATAGGGAAAAGAGTTGGGGATTGCATGATCGTATCAAACTGCGTAACTGTTGAATCATCGACGGGTTCTCCAGCCCTCAATAGTTCCACCAAATCATAATCATTGTTCTCGACGGGGCTGTCCAACATCCTCCGCCTGAAAAGTAGAAGAACCATGAGCGTCTGAAGCAGTGCAAAATGCTTGCTAGCCTGATTGCTCGACCTGGATTCCACTGAACCCTTTCACTTGTCCGGAATCTCCATCTCCACCTCCTGAATCACCTGTTGCTTCTCGATCACAGCCGTCCGTGCCCGCAGCTTCCAAGTGCGGATGGGAACCACCACCCAGGCCTCCCCCCGCGGCTGCTCCTCCTCAAAACTGGGGGCCACTTTCTGATCCTCCTCCAGCTCTATCGGTTCACTTGCCACTTGACCTACACCTGAATCCATCACCAACCCCCCTCACGTAGTTATATCCGCTGCCCCCATTTGTTCAGCCAACGGTGCATTGTGATCCTGCAAAAGTAAAACCCTTTTATGAGGCGGAATATAGACATCACACAAAGTGATGGTAAAAGGAACATTAGAGTTCAGAGAAGTGAGGTTGGGCATGGTGGTACCCCTATCCCACTCGGGGCACCGAGTGGCATCAAAACTCCTTGCCCACGGATTTGGACCTTGCGTCTGAATGCGCGAAGTAGAACGGCTTGGTGGCATCGTAGTAATATGTGTCGCAGCTTGTAGCGAATCCTGCACCCCCTCTATAAGCTCCGGATCCTCGGTGACCGTAGGAGAAAGTGACCCCAGCTGCACCCCTTCCGAAGACCTGTTGCTCCTTATCAGCTGTGCTCGCATGCTAGAATAGGAGAAACGGTCCCTATCCTCCTCGATAAGCTTCCTTGGCAGAGCTGTAGGAGCCCTCATCCATTCACCAAAACTGTCTGTCTTAGACAACCCCGGTATATCCTCATGGCGCAAATCGCACACCTTCTTTATATGACCCAGACATCCATACCGATAACAGAAAGATTGCAGTTTCTTATATTTGAATACCACTGTTACTACAATATCCTCCCCAAACATGATCTTCTTTGTCTTTTTCAGAGCGACCCTCCCATCCAATTTGACCCTTATCCGCATGAAATTCCCTTTGAGCTCCTCCGCCTCATCCATCTCCAAAAAGGAACCCAACAGATTTCCTACAGCCTTCGCGGTAACAAGATTATAGCCCCCCATAGGACAGAACGTGCACGTAGTGACGAAATCAGGCGTGTAAGGGCGTAGCGATGAGAGGAACGTGAGAGCGAAGAAAGGTTGGGAGATCAGGCGCTGAAAACAAGAAGGATCGACTAGAAACCCTAGGAAGGGCGTTGGCTCCAGAAAAGAGGCAAAACCCTAGCAGAGGAAAAAACACGAAGATTGAGATTCAATGATCTTTTATGTTGCAAAAGATTCTTAATTGACATAGAAAGTCTAATTGGGCTATGGCGTAACTTAGCTGATCTTGTAGGGACAGAAGACTCAAGCTATTGGAAATCCATATGTGCCTCCAAAAATAAGGAGCTTCGCATGGAGACTTTCAACTCAAAGCATATATTTTTTTTGAAGGTAAATTTTTTACTTCAAGAATATATTTTATCCAGATTTAAACATTGGAACTCTATCAAATTATCTACGCCTTGTACCGTTAGATCAAATGTCCTTTGGTAATTCAAAGCATACCTACATAAAATACAATGAAAAGAAGGAATATAAGAGTGGATAATCTATGTTTGCTATATAGTATGGGGCTGAATCAGTTGTTTACATGCTTCTATTTTGCACTCATGCTACACTTACTTGGTTCCATAGTTCCTTGGGGCACAACGTAGATGAATTTCCAGATGAACTTCAAAAGTTGGTTTATTGAAACAAGACAAAAGCTGCACTAGAAGAAAGCATGTGACCAAATATCACTAACAATGTTGGGAGATTGGAAAAGCTAGAAACGAAGTTATCTTCGAAGGGAATCAACCAGACCCGATGATGACTTGTCAACAGGGTGCAGCAGGACTCGAAAGAGTGGACACGAGAGCAGCTGGAAAATCATGTCTAGGATCTGATTCAGGAAAAGGCAAGATCACAGTTGAAACCCACCTTAAAAATACGAGGTGATACCAAAGGGCATTTAGTCTAGCGGTACAAAGAGTGTACTATTTCTAGGAGGTCAAGGGTTCAAATCCTGGCGTGGTGTAAAATATTTACCTTTCAAAAAAAATACGAGGTGATAGTAAATTAGGATGCGGTATGGAGATCGGAAGATCAAAGTGCAGATGTGGTGGCCTTTGCTAGAAATCACTTAGGTCATATCATTAATGGTCAAAATTTGTCATTACAAGCTGTCTCAATTTAGCAGCTAAAGTCTGGGCGATTAACCTTTAGATAGAACCGGTGGCAAGCAACTACACAACATGGATGTACAGAATCTTTCGGATTGTAAGATCGCGGTAAATTACATCACTTTGATTATTGTTTAGGTGTAGATTTAAACACACTCCACGTTTGACGAATGAAGTGACAAATTGGATAGCGATAATTTCGAAATCAAGAATATGTGCATCCAATTAATTACTACATCCACAATCAAAATTAAGTTATTTTTTGTTTAACGGCTTCCCCAATTAAAGATATATAAATAAGAAAGGTTAAAGATACATAAATCAGAAAGGTGTTTAAATTCTTTGAAAAAAAATTCCAAAAGACAGTAGACGAAGATTATTTAAATTCAAAAGTCTTAAATTAAAATTTCAGAAATGAAAATATACTATTTAAATTCTCACTTACACGGTACAAGATAGTATTAGATTACCCTATGGAGTTGGTTGAAGTAAAAAATATCCATAAAAGAGACATTCTAAAACATGGTTTTAGAGTAAAAAATGAGAGAGTAAAAAAGATGGTATTCAATTCGCAGTATCCAAATACATAAGGAATAACATTCTCAAAAAAAAAAACATAAGCAATAAAATATCCAAATCATCGTACAAGGAAGCTACAGTGTATCACACACCCGTGCCTGGCCCATCGGATACTACCGGGCCACCGTCGCGTCCTCCGTATCAAGTAGACTCCATAAGTCCACATCAAACGAAAAGTCGGTCCAGTGCTCCCACAAATTGTTAGGACCAGGAGTTGCTTCTTTTTTTTTTTGGTCGAGCCCAGGAGTTACTTCTCCGTCATTAATATTTGTCTGAACCTCTTGTGCAACTTCTTCGTAGAAAATGCCACCCTCGTCAGACTTCGCCGACACCAACAAATCCTCCCACCACCTACTCAAACTGTTGTCTTGCGACGATGTCGTTTCGGAGGTGGACAGTTTCTTCTGGGTGTCAATGCTGGAGACCGTATGATCATCAATGGAGGGCTTCAAGAAGGTCCGAGGGCGGGGCTTGAAGATGGTTCTCCTGGTCACCATCTTTGGAGTAGTATTAACTAGGGTTTCTGAGACTCCTCGCTCATTGCCGGATGTTGCCGTCTTCTTTCTCGGGTGGGTGTTCCAGTAGTTCTTGACGTCGTTTGAGGTTCTCCCCGGAAGCCTCCCGGAGATCAGTGACCACCTGCACTTCACATGGGCAGGGGCTGAGATATATTAGACACACTGAATAGATACATGCATATATAAGTTTTGAATTTTTTTAATTAAAAAATGTATTTTCTTAAGTAAGATTTTAAGTTTGAATCCGAGCAGTTACAAAAATAATTCCATAAAGTCCGACAATCTTGTAATTAAGATCGTTGGTTGATATTAAAAATTATTTTAAAAAAATTACATAAAAAGTAAGCAACCACGTATCCAAGGGATGGCATGGTCGAGTTGGGGTTGGATTTGGTCCTGCACGTGTAAAACGCGTCAGAACTATCCTGGATAATAAAATAGTCTATCATGTTATGATAAAATGGTCTATCCAGTTATGATAAAATAGTTTCATGGAGACCATCCTAGATAAACCAAGACCATCCCGGATAAATTGGGTTGGATAAAATAGTCTATCCGGTTATGATAAAATGATCTACCTAGTTATATTAAAGGGTTTACTGTTATATTAAATGGTCTGTCCGGTTATGATAAAATAGTCTACCCAGTTATGATAAAATTATTTATCCAATTGTGATAAAATAGTCTAATTAGTTGTGATAAAATGATCTACCAAATAGACTATCCAGAACTGTCCTGAAATAGGCCTTCCAGCACCAAATCCGGTCCCGGTCCACTTATCTACCATCAACGCTACACTTATGACGACCACTATTGCGCGGTCCCCATCGACTTTTCTAGATGCATTTACACATGCAAAATTAATCACGCGTGCCTGATCCCGTGTCGTGGTATTTTTCTAGACGAGTGTATAAAAAACTTCCCCGAACGAGATGCCAAGAAAATTATTCTCATTTAGGTGTGCGACAGGGGTATGGATTGGGTACGGAATGCCACTATTCCGAACCGTTTGGAATGAAGACACGCGGGAACTTTTTTGCAAACGCGCTAAAATACGGGGACCAAAATAAAAAAAGCCATGCACAAACACAGGCCGGATACAAATGCTAGTATCACATAACTGCGCATGCCAGTATCACATAACTGCACATGCCAGTATCACATAACTGTGCATGCCATTGTGACTTTTTTGCAAAAATGTTAAAATACGGGGGACCAAAATGAAAAAAACCACGCGTGCCATTATCATCAACGGGGACTTGTCGTTTTCACAAAAATAAATGTCATTATCACATAACTGCACTTGCTATTATCACATAACTACGCTTGTCATTATCACATACTTGCGCTTGCCGCTGCGGTCTCCCTTCAGTCCAAACCGTCCGGAATCAATTCTTTCACTCCGTACCCAATCCAAAGCCGTGCGACAGAAGTATTTATATTTTTCTTGGATCATTGCATCCGTTTATTTTATTTCTTTTTTTTTGAAATTGCATCAGTTTATCAGATTTTTGCCCAAAATGGTGTTACAGTAGAATTTTATCCCCAAAATGGTGTTATTGTTGAAAATATTCTGAAAATAGTGTTGTTTTTCAAAATCGAAATTTTTTTCGACCTCGGGTACTCAGATCAAAAAAATTATTCGACCTGGAACTAAAATCGAAAAAAAAATTTGACTTTCATTATCGAACGAATCTTTTCGACTTGGGACCTAAGTCAAAGATTTTTTCTGACCTGAATTTATTTCGATCTAAGGGGAGAGAAATCTCAGGTCGAAAAAAACCTTCGACCTGAGGAAGGATCCGCATGTAATGCTAAATTAAGCAATTCAGATATAGCGTGAGGTCTCTTCGAAAAGAAAGAAGAGACAGCGTGAGGTGGGTTATTCCTTAATCACTTTTTTCAAGCTTCATTTGTTTGTCCATAAAATATTCACGATAGTTTATTTTTCTAGTTTAAATAGACAAACACACAAAATTTCCACCAACATAATTTACTTAATTACAACAGAAAATGATTTCCCTTATAAAACCTTGATAAGTCATTTTTCAAGCCACAAACTGTTTCTTTAAAGCAGTGATTCTCCGTTTTAGTTAACTATTGTTTTATTTGAATAGTAAAATTATAGTTATTTTTAATTGTTTAAATTCGAAATTTATAACCTTTAAATAAATAGTTACAAAACTGAAAAGACACTTCCCGTCCAAGTAATAAACCCTAGTCATAATAGATGTATTTAATCCTCGTATTAGTCATGATTCCGTTATCGGGAACAACCCATAATTAGCTACAGCCGGATCCTTCCTCAGGTCGAAGATTTTTTTCGACCTGAGATTTCTTTATCTTCAGGTCGAAATTTTTTTTCGACTTAGGTCCTAAGTCGAAAAGATTTGTTCAACAATAAAAATTGAATTTTTTTCGATTTCAGTCCTAGGTCGAATAATTTTTTCGATCTGAGTACTCCAGGTCGAAAAAAATTTTCGATTTTGAAACGCAACATTATTTTTGAAATATTTTTAACATTAACACCATTTTAGGGATAAAATTCTACTGTAACACTATTTTGGACAAAAATTCCAATTTATCTTGCTGATATTGGGTGCTGCTAGTGCGTGTCCATTCTCGTGAAATTGCAATAAGTAAGCTGGCTCAAACTTAATTCCAGTGGTCCAAAAAATGTACTTGTTCTTGATCAAAACAAAAAAAGTGGTACTTTTTAAGATTTCGTTAAAAAAGTTTAGTACAACAAGTTTTAATATCAGAACATAAATTGGTCCTACGGATAAGAGATTCGAGCCCACTTAATAAATTTTTGGGTCTAAACATTACGATCATAAAAACTTTCATTAAGAAAAATATTTTCGGCAAATTTTCGCTCTGAACTACATAAATTAAAAAAAATATCGACCATAACCACATGAGCAAGTAACCACAACAGTTTCCCCGTCAGCGAGGTACTTGTATACACTACGACAACAGTCCATGTTGTCCTCAGAAAACGAGTGAGCTCAAGAAGTAACTCATCTATTGGCAATTCTTTTTGGTGCAAAGCTCTTGTTGCTGTTTAATTAATTAATTAATGGATTAAACGTTTTTGTAGGCGTGAATTTTTGCAACTCCAGATTTAAACTTTGTTCCTAGTAAATAAGTAGTGGATTTAACGTAACCAATTTATATATATTACAAAGACACCTTCAAAAGAATAGATATTACAAAGACACCTTCAAAAGAATAGATATTATAAAGATAAGGAAAACAACCATAACTACAAATCATAATCATCATTTATGTGAAATGCAAAAGCCATAGGACACTGAAGCACCGAATTTTCACAAAATTGTTCTGCGTTGGCGATATATTATTTATGTTATATCTGACTTGTTCATCCAGACTTTCATGAAAAATTTTACCTAAATATAGGACATTCCAGCACATAATTTTCATGAAAAAAGTTTGCAGTTGGTTTTTTTTGTTGAAAAGATCGAGTTTTGTTAATGGTAATGTTATGTGCCAATTACATATATAACAAAGGTGAAATTCTCTCGTATGAAAAACAAAGTTGCAGCTACGTGTCTCGTTAAAATCTCGCCACGGTAAAATTATGTTGGGATGGCGAGAAATAGGAAAGATTTATTTCCTATTCCTATTCCTATTCCTATTCTGACTAGGTTTTGGACTTCTAATCTGACCTAGATAGGTTACTTGTACACCAAGGGTTTGTATTTATATAAAGACATGTTACCCTAGGTTTTTTATATGGCTTTGTGGCTCGGAAACTCATCAATAAAAGTTCTCCTTTCTCTCAGTGGATGTAGGCATTAGGCCGAACCACGTAAACTCTTGCGTCCGTGCGCGTTTTATTCCCTATTTGCTGAATTCATAACAAGTGGTATCAGAGCTAAGGTTGGAGGATGTCGAATCACGGCGCGAAGTTTGCTCTTGTGAAGTTCGATGGTTCATTGAATTTTGGGTTAGGGCAAAGGCGTGTCAGGGATCTCCTTGTGCAGCAAGGGATGGTTATCGCGCTCTCGGAGAAGAAGTCCGAGAAGATGGAGGAGCAAGAGTGGGAAGAGTTGGAGGCTAAGGTAGTAGCGAAGATTCACTTATGCTTGGCGGATGATTAGGAGCCACCAGCTGGATTGTGGAAGAGGATCTAGGTCGGAGTCAAGAAAGTGCGGAGAAGGGCACATGAAGGGAACTATCCAGGACGAACTAGGGATCAAGACAACGAGAAGGAATTGGCATCCACAACCATGGCCACATAGTCAGACGGGTCGGATGGTGACTGGCTTTCTGTCTTATCAAGTCCAACGCATCCTGGTAATCTCTTTTCGTTAGGAATCCAAGATTATAATAGTGATAGTTATAAAGGTATGCTAATGAAGGTGGAGAAGGATGCGATGGTAGGGATGAAGGGTGAAAAAAAATACCTACAAGTTAGTGATACACATTATTGTAGATGGAGTCACATCAGTGGGTCTGAAGGAATTGGCAAAAGCTCAGGTCATATGAGCTTGGTTCGTATGAGGGAGCAAAGGCTTGACATGAATGGTTTGAGTAGAGTTGGAATTCGCGGAGACATAGACAGCGAGCTATGGTTGTTTCGTGGAGGCATGGTTGGTAAGGAGCCATGGTTGTCTCGGAGAAGTATTGTTAGCTGGGCCCCGCTATGGTTGTCTAAAGGGTAGTGCACGTCAAATGTGCTGGGTAGGTTTTGCATGGGGAATGCGAAGCCGTTGTTAACACCACGCGCAGATCGGGTATCTCACTCAAGGCCGAATGATGGAGTTCGAGGCATGTCGAGGGTTCTACTTGGTGGAACAAAAGGTTGCCCTATGTATGCTATGACATGTAGCATTGGTTTGAGGCAAGAAGGTCCAGCGAAAAAGTAGTTCGAGGTTGAGGAGCATGGGGCTGACCGAAAAATAGAGGGCGTGTCTATTGGTCGCAAGGTTGCTTCAGTAGGTGGACTTGCTAGTTGGAGTTCAATGGAGATTGGAGGAAATAGGCCAAGCAAGCTCAGAAGCTCGAGTTTGGGGGCTGGCTCCAAGTGATTGAACAAAATGTGAAGAGAAAATTGAGATGGTCTTATTGATGCAGTTATCTATGGTCCGAGATGGAGTCGGTAGAGTCGGATTGGTTTTGCAAGATCTCATGGTTCTTCATGGGGCGGTATTTTGTCAAGGTGGAGTTTGTTGAAGTTCGGGTGAAGCTTCATGGTTCTTCCACGAGATGATTTCTCGCCAAGGTGGAGATTGTTGGGATGGCGAGAAATAAGAAAGATTTATTTCCTATTCCTATTCCTATTCTGACTAGGTTTTGGACTCCTAATCTGACCTAGATAGGTTATTTGTACACCAAGGGTTTGTATCTATATAAAGACATGTTACCCTAGGTTTTTTGTATGGCTTTGTGGCTCGAAAACTCATCAATAGAAGTTCTCCTTTCTCTCCGTGGATGTAGGCATTAGGCCGAACCACGATATCTCTTGTGTCCGTGTTCTTTGCGCATTTTGTTCCCTAGTTGCTGAATTCCTAATAAATTCTTTAGGAAAAAAATAGCGATGAGAAAAAAGAATACCTGAAAACACTACTAGAATGAGGAATAAAAGTTTGCAGTTGGTAAGTAGTAAGGAGCTTAAAATTTTCAAGAAGAACTCTTACAAATGAAAGAAGACACTATTAAAAAAGTTACCAAAATAGAATTTCACAACTCGACTCTAAACACAAAAAGGTATATCCAGTTAACTTTACATGTACTCAAGCATAAACAGCAAGCTATTCATTTGACACCCAGGAGTCGAAACGTAACATTAAAAGAAAACGTCATAATAACTTGAACTTGCCTGTTGCCTAGGAGCTTATGTAGCCTGACGATCATGTCAACTTCGTCAGCCGAGAAGTCTCCCCTCTTGATATTTGGTTTCAGATAATTCAACCACCTCAGCCTGCAACTCTTCCTACATCTATTCAACCCTGAAACACCCATATCCACACCATATTATAAGAAAATTAGTAGCCAAACGGCACTTGTTCGAATGACACAGAACATAGACGAATTGACGAAAATCAGTTGTGTTTAACTTTCACTTGCTGCTAATATATACAGTTTTGTAATATATTTGTTGTGGTTAGGTTATATACCAGCTATTTCAGGGATTTGGTGCCATTTCCCTTCTCCATAATTCTCAATGAACGTCCTCAGGAGTTGGTCTTCCTCTCCAGTCCAAGCTCCTTTCCTCACCAACCCAGATTTCTCCATATTCTGGCTCAAAGTTCGTTTCTCCCGTTTAACAAAAAAAAAAGTTCGTTTCTCACTCCAATTACAATCTCCTGTACCAAGGAACTTATACATACATATATATAGATATATTAGCGGCAAGTGAAAATGAACTTTTAATCTAACATTCTTAACTGAAAATGGCAAACGTACCCACTTCGCTTTTCTCCAAAATGTCTCCCATTGCTTCAAAGGCCTCGAAAATGCTAAAACGCTATAGAGACTGAATGACATACCAAAAATTTACATCTATATTGTAGGCCGATCCAGATTCCTTAGATAGCTTAAAACATTAAATTTGTCTGTTTTATTGAAAAGGTGTACGGTTCTTAATCAGTGTGACGTGCGTGACTTGGATCGACAGGAACGGTACGTTGTATGTCGGTCCTCCCAAATTATTGCACGGTACGGCTTGTCTCATTCTAAATGATATATTGTCATTTTCAATAATGTGCTGAATACTATTTACACAATATTATATGCCAACTAACGGTCTTAACAATTATTCTTAAACAACAGTTTTTGAAAGGTAATTTTTCACCAAGTAATTAAATCTTGTTCTTGGGAATGGCTCGAAATTTGAAGGATTTAGCGACCGCTAGGTGGGTAGCGACCGCTAGGTGTGTGTAACGGAATGTTCGGGTGCTGAGGACCTAGCGACCGCTAGGTGTCGCTAGCAAATATTTCCTGTTTTGTTTCGAACCCAATTTTGGACTCCTAAGATGACTTAGATAGGTTTCTTGGTGTGCAAGGATTTGTCTCTATTTAAAGTCATGTTTTCCTAGTTTATGCATGACTTTGTAACTCGGATCTCATCAATAAAAGTTCTAATTTCTCTCTGTGGACGTAGGCATTAGGCTACATTACTTAATCTCTTGTGTCTGTGTTTTTTGTACATTATTGTTCTCTTGTCGTGATTTCCTAACAACTGGTATCAGAGTGAAGCTGGAGGTCATGACGCGAAGTTTAGCTTGGTAAAGTTTGATGGCTCATCGATTTTTGAGTTATGGCAAAGGCGTGTCAAAGATCTGCTAGTCTAACATGAAATGGTCAATGCACTCTCGGGAACGAAGCCTGAGAAGATGGAGGAACAAGAGTGGAAAGAGTTAGAGGCCAAGGCGGTGGGGACTATTTGCTTGTACTTAGCAGATGACATATTGTATCACGTCATGGATGAGGAGTCACCAGCTGGAGTTTGGAAGAAATTGGAGCATATGTATATGTCAAACTCTCCGTCGAACAAGCTTTATCTTAAGCAAAAATTGTACGGGCTTAAGATGCTGGAGGGCTCAGGTTTAAGCCAACACATCAGTAGTTTCAATCAACTAGTTAGGCATGTTCCAAAGCTGTGTAGGGTTAGGCATATTTCAAAGTTGGAAAGAAATTTGATCTCATTAGGAGTCTTGGATTAAAGTGGGTACATCTATAAGGTTGAAGGTTGAAGGTAGTCTAATTGAGGTGGAGAAGGATGACATGGTGGTGATGAAGGGTGAAAGGGATGCTAGGAATACCTACAGGTTAGAAGGGGGTATTGTTGTAAGTGGAGTCACCTCATTGGAGTTTTATGGAGTCAAGAAAAGCTCTTGGCATATGAAGTTAGATCGTATGAAGGAGTGAGGTTTTGACATGAATAGTTGAATACAGCCAAGAGGGTTCTTTGAATGGGGATCCGTAGAGACAAGTTTAGCAAGGTTCCGCTATGGTTGTCTAAAAGTGCATGAAAAAAAATGTGTTAGGTAGGTTTTGTATTGGGAATGCTAAGTCATTGGTAACACCACAAGAATCTAATTTTTATCTCACTTAAGGAAGAGCGTTGAAGTTCACAACATGTCAAGAGTTCTATTAGGTAGAACAAAAGGCTGCCCAATGTATGTTATGGCTTGTAGCATTGGTTCAAGGAAAAAAGGTCCAATGGAAAAGCGGTTCGAGGGTGAATAAGAAAATAGAGGAGTGTCTATTGGCCACAAGGTTGCTTCAGCATATGAACTTATATGTTGGAGCTCGATGGAGGTTGGAGGGAATATACCAAGCCAACTCGGGAGTTGCTCGAGTTTGGGGAATATCTCCAAGTAATTGAACAAAATATAGAGAGAAAGTGTATATGGTCTTATTGATGACAGAGTATCTATGGTTCAAGGTGGAGTTAGTATAGTCAGTTTGGTTTCGCAAGATCTCATATTTCTTAAAGGGACAGTGTCTCATCAATGTGGAGTTTGTTGACGTTCAAGTGGAGCTTTATGGTTCTTCGCAAGGGATAATTTCTCGCCAAGGTGGAGATTGTTAGGAATGGCTCAAAATCAGAAGGACCTAGTGACCACTCGGTGGGTAGCGACCGCTAGGTAGATAGCGAACATTAGGTGAATGCTCGGGTGCTGTGGACCTAGCGACCACTAGGTATCACTGGCGAACCTTTCCTATTTTATTTTGAACTCGGTTTTGGACTTCTATAATTACCTAGATTGGTGTGCAAGTGTTTGTCTCTATATAAAGACATGTTACACTAGTTTATGCATAGCTTTGTAACTCAGATCTCATCAATAAAAGTTCCCCTTTCTATCCATGGACAAATGTATCAAGCCGAACCATATAATCTTTTATGTTTGCGTTCTTTGTGGACTTCTGTGCACTGTTCAAGCCATCTTTTTGGAAGGACGTGGAAATTTGATGTTCTAGGAGACTTTGTCTTGTGAGGGCGAGAAAAAAAAAGTACACTAGCCATCTGTTTTATAAATATGTTGGAGGTTCATGGTTCAAACGCTGACATTGTCATGTTGTGAAATTTACCTTTCAAAAAAATATTCATAAACAAACAAAACAGTAGGTGAAAGCTACGGCTTGTCTCGTTGCGTGCATGGTGCACTTGGTATTATACATGTTCTAGAAAAAATGCACGCTCGATGCGAGTACCGTTCTATTTAAAATTCTCAAAACATATCGTTTATTGATTTTCTTTGTTAAGCCTTACATGAATAAGATGCTCTCTTACATATTTAATTACACTATTTTCTTTTTAGATTTATCTAAGATGCCATAAGAACTTCTTTGTATATAATTTTTTTGTAAATGTTCCAACTTTATCAACAACATCATCTCTCTTGACTAACAATTAGTGTTCTTTCTTGAAACTCCTCTTGAAATGGCAATGTACAACTGCCCATGACTGAAGAAATGCTCAGGTAGATAAATACCGGTGTTTTTAATTATTTGTCCTTGCACTTTGTTTGATCATAAATGCAAAATAAATATGTACCAAAAACTGCTTGCGTATCATCTTATATGGTATCTCAAGATTCTCTAGTGCGTTCAATGGCATTTTATGAAAGAATACTCTCTTGCCCTCAGAATTTTCACTGAGGAATACTATATCAATTTAAATAGGTGAAAAGAAAAAAAGTATATATGTGATGGCCGGAGCTCACTTTCCTTCTCTGTCTCTGTCTCCCTTGTGGGCCCCATCACCGTCTCCATCCGCAGGATCCACGTCCACGACCATACCGACAATGTCCTCATCATATACCAGTTAGTCTGCTCTACCATCAAGCAACACCGGTGTCTCAGGCATGGACTTCAGCCTGCCGTTCATCGCCATGATTGTCATTATAGCGGTAGTCTTCCTACTGGTCACCTACCACCACCTCCTCTCACGATACCTCATTCTCTTCATTCGTCGGTGTTGGTACCGCAAGTTCCAGCTGCGATCCTACTCCACCATGTTCTCCAACCTGGACTTTCCTCCCTTCTCGTTTGACTATTCCCTCCCCCGATGGGGCCGCTGGCTTCCACGTGTACAATCCATCGTCGAACGATGATGTTCTGCGAGACTACATCGTGTTCTTGCTGGAGTTCAAACAGAAAAACTACGCGAGGACTCTCTCGGCCTTCTCCCACCCCTTCCATGTAGACTGCATTGACATCTAGCTCCGATCCCAAATAACTGTCCTCTCTGCCATGCCGACATATTCCTCTCTGATTCCTTCCCCTTCATCCCCATCATGTCCGCCAGGATCCGCCCACCCCTCAACGACGCCTTTCTCATTTTGCTCCTCGACTAGGCCAACATCATCACAATTTAACTAAAAGGGTAATTTTGACACTTCTACGGTGTGACACCAAACTAATTTTTTAATACAATATTTTTCGACCAACAAGCATTTAACTATAATTTAAATTCTAGTACTTAAGAATTTAAATTAGAACTAGTTAGTTTTGTGAATTTGTATAGCAAAATTATAAACCAAATATAATATAGTATTTTTCGCCCACCTTTTTTTTCTCTGCCTCCAAAAGCATGGAAATTTCAAAAAATGAAACCTCTCCTTCACTTTGTTGCTTTCTTCGTTATCCACAGCACGTAGCTGGCTCCTCCCGTTCTCTTTCTCGGACCTCAAAAAATAGTCCAAAAATTGAGGTGGGAGCTGGAAATTTACCAAAGTAGTCCTTTTAAAAAAAATCCATCTCCTCCTCCTTCAAGGGCAGCCAGGAGGTTTCTTTTAAAAGGGTAATTTTTGACATTTCCAGTTGTCGGACCAAATCACCAAAAATATAGGTTCTCTTATGTATGTATGTATGTATTTATACATCCACGCATAAGATTTTTTACGGAAAAAGAAACTTCATTACCAAATACAAAAAAAAAGCTTGCCCTATTATCTACCTCAAGATAACCCACATCCTACCAGTCACAGAGGAGGTTACCTTAGTCAATAGATCAAGGAGAGCCCGACATAACTACAACCATTCTTATGTTGATCCGACAAGCTGGGCAGTCGAGAAGGACGTCCCGAGTCAACATACCAGAGAAATGCCAACCTATCACCTACTCCTACTGACCCCATAAGCTGGGAAACTACAAGACAATAGTCCAGAAAGCTGCCAACCTACCATCCCTAGCCTCAGGATATCTCATGCAAGAGAACAAACCAGAGGAACACTCGCCAACGATCCACACATAAATAGTGTATGGTTGTAGCCAGGGGGCCCTGTAAAAAACCTGCCCCTCTCAAACAACAGGAAAAAAGAGCACCAAGATTCTGTTAACCTTTGTGCTAGCTTGTTGGCCTCAAAGTTCTTGGTACGATCCACAAATTTAATAAAGGTGTGTTCGAAGCCCCTAGTAACGTTCGGACTGCATTACACCTTGCTTGGAACCCATCACGCCCACACATGAAATTGCCTATCACCTGCTTGATCACCAATATTGAGTCTCCAAACACCCACACATTCTCTGTACGTAGGTCCCTCAACGCAAGTAGCCCAAGTAACAATGCTTCATACTCAGCGTAGTTGTTGGTGCAAGGGAAGTCAAGAAGGAAAGAGGCCTTTGTCTTGATCCCAATTGGAGACTTGATCATGAATTTGGCTCTCCCATACTTCTTAGTTTGAGAGCCATCAAACCAATACAACTAAGGTTTCTTGGCCACCATCCCGAAATCTACCGTAGTACTGGCAAAAATGTCTATGCAAGGGTGATCTGCCAAGAAGTCAGCTAGAGCCTGACCCTACACTGCCCGCTGAGGGACAAAAGTAAGGTTGAACTCAACCAACGCCAAGGCCCATTTGCCTATTCTACCCCATATGATGGGTCCAGTAAGTAGGTACTTGATGATATCTGTTTGTGCCACCACTTTTACCTCTATGGGGAGTAAATAATACCTTAGTTTCCTACATGCAAAGAAGAGATATATGCATAATTTCTCGATTGATGGGTACCTTGTCTCTGCACCTAGGAGAGATTGACTTAGGTAGTAGATCGCATGCTCCTTCCTTTTCTCATTCTCTTAGGCGAGCAAGCACCCAATCGAATAATGGGCGGATGAGATGTAGAGGGGATGATAGGTTCTCTTTAAGCTCGTCAAATGCTTGTTGGTGTTTGTCCTCTCATATGAACTCTCCT
Organism: Hypericum androsaemum; assembly: GCA_963995505.1. Taxonomy (NCBI): domain Eukaryota; kingdom Viridiplantae; phylum Streptophyta; class Magnoliopsida; order Malpighiales; family Hypericaceae; genus Hypericum; species Hypericum androsaemum. The sequence continues at coordinate 7,706,939 of OZ023183.1, forward strand.
CCCTTCAACTTAAGTAAGTTGGTAAATGACCATGTTCGGCCGCCGTATTGGATATGAACCAGCGTAGAAAGTTGATTTGACCGAGGAAGTGTTGTAGCTCTTTCTTGTTTTAAGGTGGCTGGGCTTGTTGGATTGCTTTAACTTTTTTTCTTATCTACTTTGATACCTCGCTTGTGAACAAGAAAGCCTAAGAAGTTGCTCGCTGAAACACCAAAGGCACACTTCAAAGAGTTCATCTTAAGCTAGTGCTTCTGTATCCTCTCGAATGACATATTCAAGTGGTCGAGATGTTCTTTATGGTCATGAAACTTATCCACAATATCATCAATATAGACTTTAATGAATCAACCAATAAAGTCGGGGAAGATCAGGTGCATGCCATTTTGACAGGTAGCCCCGGCATTTATGAGCCCAAACGACATCACGATCTATTCGAAGAATCAAATAGACCCTGGACAACAAAATGCCATCTTGTGAACATGATCATAGGAAAGATAAATTAGATGTCCAAGAAGCTCGACACTTCATGTCCGGCCGCAGTGTTAACCAACTTATCAACAATAGGCATTTGGTATTCATCTTTTGGAATAACAGAGTTTAAATCTCTAAAGTCAATACAAATCTAGATCATGCCATTCTTTTTTACCACGAGCACTATAATAGATAACCACTCTACATAATCAAATTTTTGTATGAAGTCAACATCTAAGAGTTTATCTATCTCTGTTTTGACCTTCTCTGCCACTTCAGGCATCATCCTCCTCATCGGTTGCTAGTAAGGCCAAAAACCCGATCTTATAAGGAGTCGATGCTCTATAAGGGATCTCTTTAGGCCTGGCATCTCATCGTAGTCCTAAGCAAAGCAATCTTGGGTTTCTGTTAGTAGCTCAACCAGGTCTTTTTCAAAGTCTTCGTGAAGTCGTTCGCTGATAAAAATGGGCCGGCTTCTTTTCTCAGAGTGAAGTAATATCTCCTTTAGGGGGTCTTTCACTTCGGCCTTGGCATCATCCAGCTTGTTTGGGGCCGGGTGGTCACTCATTTTCAGTAGTTCCAGGGGGTCTTGGCCATCATCTTCGAAGATGAACTCAGCTGCTTTATGCTATGACAAAGCATAGACCTCTGACTATCTTGCTAGCTCTTCCTTCGTTGTGTCAGTCACGAAAGGTAAGCTTAAGGGCTCGCCTCTCGGATGTGACATTGACAGGTTAGTTAGAAGAAGGAATCTCCCATTCAACTGAGCTCACATATCCAGCAATTCGGCTATCTATGTTGCTCTGTGCCACACTAGTTGGTACGATGGAGCCGTCATAAAAACTTGCTTTCACAAAATGGGTGGCCTGCCTAGAAAGGGTCCTTATGAGCTGCTACAACCTCTACCTTCCCGTTAGGCTTCCACTAGATTAAGAACTGATGGAGGGAGGATGGGATGACTTGGCCTGAATGGATATAGGAGGTCTTCGCCATAATGACGAAAAATGGAACCTCCTCAGTAACGGAGCCCACATTGACTTCAGCAACGAGTACTCCTAGAGGGCGAGTATCTTTACTAGTGAAGTCAGTCATCATTATGTTAGTTGGGACCAGCTTCTCGTTCTCTCTGTTCAGCTTCTTTAGGAGTGCATAAGAGAGGATATTAACGACCGCCCCATTGTCAATGAGGATCCTATTTATCGGCTTACTGAAGATATGAGCGAAGATGTAAAGTGGCTTCAAGTGCTCACAAATCTTTCGGGTTGGCATTGGTATAGTCATAGTGTAGCTGAAGTCTTCCATCACAGGCACAACTAGGGCTTTATCCCTAATCTCCAGTTCTACCACATCTTCTTCGATAATATCTCCCCCAAGGTAACTAAGTTGGCCCTCTTTCGGCCCAAAGATGGCTGGTAGGGTGATGATCATGTTGATCAACATGTCTCGATCGTCTTCACTAAAGTTATCTTCACTAAAGTTATTTTCTAGCTCCAGCTTCTCCTTAAGGTCAGTGTACCTCCTATCCTTCATATCTTATCTACCTTTGTCATACTCCCTGCTTAGTGTTCTTGCCTTATCAGTCTCCCTCATCAGTGCTTTGCCCTTGTCATGTTTTGGGGCTTCAACTTCCATAGGTCGGCCTCGCTCGATGGCCATACGGCATTTTATCATGGGAAGGGTTAACAGAGCTTCTTGCATCTCTATCAGAGCCTTGTGTCCAACGAGCTATCTCCCAAAGTCCTTTGTAATCTGCTTTTGGGCTTGGACCTTTCTCTCGAGGCGATGCCTCAGAGTTTTTATCCAGGCTTCGGGTGCAGGTGGCTTAAAGGCGAGCCTCTTTTTTGCCAATTGATGGAAGACGCCTCATTATTGGCTGGGATCTTCCTGGAGGTCCACCTTGATACGAGGGTCGTGAGCCTTCCAACTGACGTTCAACACCCTTGGTAGGAAGTACTTGGGTGTCCTTGGGTATTGATCCTCTTGATGCTGGCCTTGCCTCCCGAGTGTTTCCCTCAGTTCTTTTTGAGGGCATTGACCCCTGAGTGTCTCATGCTGATTTTGCTTCTCAAGTGCCTCCCTCTGGTCTCTTCGAGGGCCTTGCCACCAGGTGTCTCCATCAGGACTCTTCGAGGGCCTTGCCCCCCAAGTGTCTCCCTTAAGTCTCGTGGGGGTGTCTTTTCTTGTCTGGGATTGCTTCTCTTTTCACTTCTCCTAAGCACAACCATTGCGACTGGGGCAGTGAAGGAAGCCGTATCTCAAATGGCCGTCCTTGATTGCTTGATGTATCTGGTTACGAAAGACCACACAATTAGCGGTATTGTGTGACTTGCTCACATGCCAATTGCTGTGTCTCATCGTCTTTAGCTCCTTCTCATCCAGGATCTTGTGACCCTTGGTTAGGGTGATTTGGCTCTTCTTGACAAGTTGTCAAAGATTTCATCAGCCTTGGTTATATCAAACGAGTACTCTTTCCCGACCTCGTTGAGGCCATTGGGCAGATTAGGTTGGGTACCGGGGTGAGTGAACTCGTTGGTCTCTCTTGGGCTTTTATGTCTGTGGTGGGCCTAGGTAAACTAAGGCATGGTGCTTCATGACTAAGTTCTTCATGCCATAAAGAAGGCATTAGGGGGGTTCCAGTGAGAATGTCACTCACATCCAATGGTCGTAAGTTACCATTCACAGCAAAGTCCATTTTCACGGCTAAGTCTATTGGGTAATGTATAATCTAGCGGTTAGGCTTTTTTATGCTCCCTTTCACGGCTAAGTACTTCGGGTCAAGCTACCATTGATTGGGAAGGACTCTAGGTCATTGCTAGTGCTACTCGCCCCTAGGTTTCAATGGAGGTCCGTTACCTAACGCATTACGCCCACTAACTGCTACACACTCTAAAGGTCAAGCCCATTCAAAACCAAGTATTTTGGGAGCACTAAGGCACCCGACCCAAACAGAAACTACTCACACATCATCATTTAATTAAAACAACAATGCGTGAATATGAACAATGTCACAAGAGCAAAATTAAAGAGAAGGGATAGAGAATGCTCAATCATCGTGACGAGCCGCTCGATCCTCTCCCGGCATCCACTCCTTGCTCCTTGAGCTCCTCCTTTTTCTACTTAAAAACCCTAATTTTAAGTCTTTTTGTGTCAAAGCTTACATATTGAGGGTTGAGGGGAGTATTTATAGAGAAGTCTCCCCCTTAACCCTAAAATAAGGTGAAAATGTCTGAAAGACCCTCAAAATATCTATTTCTCTCGAGAATAATAAGGCAAAAATGTCATTCAGTGCAAGTGGCACCGTCCGGTGAGCTGAGTTGGCATTCAATTCTGGATTTCGGGCGCCAACCGATAGGTGCGAACTTCAGTCGGCAGCATGGGCGCCATCCGGTAGGCGATTCTGCCGTTCGGTGGATTCTTCGTGAAAAGCTCACCTCCATTCTCTTTGAACGTTGCTCAAAGGGCTGGGGCACCATCTGGTGAGAGACAGAGGGTTGAGAAAAATTCAGATGAAGTCCTCCCACCGCTCGGCAGGTTCTTGCAAGAGAGACGCTGACTGGTGCATATTTTATCGTTCGGTGTTTGCAGCTTGGTTCCGGCTAGCTATCTATTAGCCCGACTCTTCCAATACTTGCCTCTTCTCACTTGATCCTCACATCCCTGCAAAATCCTCCTCCAAAAGACATGAAAACAAAAGGGTGAAACCATTTTAGACAACGGACCTAAGAATGGCATAAAATGACACAAAAGGACTCGAAGATGGGTCTAAATGACTCTAAAATAGGACATAAAGTGAGCGTTTCTCGTGCTCATCACACCCCCACACTTGAATCTTTGCTTGTCCTCAAGCAAAAGACTCAAACAAACTTCTAAGACACAAACACGTAGAGCAATAGTTGGCACACCCTTAGCGAAGAAAACACCCCAAAATTTTGATTTCTTGTCGCAAGACCACCCGATAACCAAATAGTTCACTCCCCCAGGTGCAAAATATAAGAATACGTAAGGACTGCACCTTCGAAAGTTTAAACAAGCTCTAACCCAAAGAGGTGAGGCTAGGGGGTTTAACCACTCAGAGGATAGGAAATCATTTAAGCTGACTATTTTAGTAGTTAACTTACTATCACTCGTGAATATGTCCGGGGTCAAGAAATATCCAACTCCCACTTGGGGCCGCTTCACATAAAATGGGTTCTATGATCAAGGGAACCTTGTCTTGGTTTGTAATGGCGTTAAGGTTTAGATAAGGATAAAAATATGGGTAGTAGCTAAACCACCTAAACCGAGGTACAAGTTACTCAAGTACTCTAACCCTCGTCTAGTCTAATTGCTCACCCTAGCTCCAATATCGCTCAACCCATTGATCCCCCAGACCTATGGCCTTATGACACAAGCATGCCTCTTATTTGGTTGCCTTATTCGCATCACAACTTGCTCTTTTTTGATACTTTTACACCTTTTTCACAACTTTACTTTATTCATACTTGGCAATATTTTGAATTTGGGAAAGCTTGGCATTTTTAGTTTGGCCCTTATTCTACCTGGTTCCTCCATGATTAAACCCAATAGATTGGGCCTACTCTACCATGCTTTCTTTAAAAATAACCCCTTAAGATAAGTCCTATGCGCAACCTCAGACTAGATGTCAAAGGTGGAAGAACTTTGAAAAGTAGTTTAGCGTGATAAGCGTGTATATACAAAGAATGGCTAGGCTCAAAGGAGTTAAAATAAAGGAGAACTAACGGGTTGGCTTTATGGCACTAGGCTCAAATTATTTAAAAATTATTCCCCGTCCTCCCACAAGACACTGACTCAAAAAGAAATGACAAGAGTACTAGCAGGATACCCCACTTATTCAGAACATATAAGCACCTCATGAATGAAAATTGGAGATGGTAATCTCCTCCTTCAGCTCAAATTCTTTCATAAGGTCTCACATCATCTTCACACGCTTACCCCACAATGGCAGATTGCTAGCTTAAACTATCGAGGGTGCAGAAAATCCGTACTCCTATGCTTTTACAACCAGGATATGATCCCTAAAAGGTATGGGGTTTAGCTTTTGACTAAAAATCAAAATTTGAGGGGCGTCCAATTTGCCAAAAATGTTCCAAAACTTATCCTAAATAATGATCTAGACCTAAACATGCAAGTTCCTACATGGAACTCCCCCCACACTTGAATAGCACATTGTCCTCAATGTGAGAGTGTTTAGGCGTCTAAACCGACACGAAAAAGAATTGAATCAATGACCTCCATGGTCAAAGAAGCAAAAAACACTTCAATCAAAAGCAAACATTAAGGCCTCTGTGGCCACAACACATGCCATGATTAAAAATAGACACCAGATACTCAAGATAACACAAGACACAAACAACATATGAGGAGGGTTGAGAGGACGTCCCTGTTTGAAGTGGCGAGACGAGCACTTGATCTTGTTGTTTAGTGAAGAATTCCTCTGGCTTAGCTGCCACTAGAGGGTCGGGTGTGCGCATGGCACCATGAAGCTCGGGGCTTTCTTCATCAGCTATCATCCTTGGACTACCTGAGATGACACAAAAGTATTCCACCACCTAGTGATGGGCTCCTACAATTCTAAGAGAAGTCCTACATGTCTGAATTATATTACACCACAAAATGTGCTAATTTATAGTCTTTAGCTTGACTTTACTCCCTCCAAGATTTAGATGATGAATGGGTCTGGCCATAGAGGTGTTGCCTTCTTCAACTCTACACTTGAATCGGTCTCTCCTATTGTGCAAGCAATTGCCTTCATGACTATGTCCGAGTGGTTTTGACTCCTTGGGTCTTTATAATAATTCTGAATCCATATTGACATTTCAGTGTCTGGATTCTTTGATCTCTCACATTCCTCTTTGTAAGAATGGCATAATTGGACCAGCTCACCGACTTCTTATCTTCTCAAGTCCCTTTGCTCACAAAAGAGTGCTCTGACAGTGTTGGCAAAGGGAAGATTACTGTTAAAGTGCTTCTTGAAAGGAAGTCTTGCTCCACCTAGTGCCATTGCCCTTTTAATTCTAGCTAATTAATCTGGCAGGGCCCACATCATAAAAAAGATCTCTCTTCTAGCCTCACTCACATGCTTAGTGTATTTGCTTGTTCCAAAATTGAGTGTTAAACACCCCCTTTATGAAATTAATCTTAGCTTTTGTTGAGGCTAGAAAAGGGCAACGAGAATTTGAATGTTTTTCTTTGTCAGGGGTACTTCCAAAACTGTGAAGTCTGCGAGCACACTACCATTTTGCACCTCCTAATGAACATCCTTAATGACTTCATGAGGTTTCTTAGTCGTCCCGTCGGTGAGGGTCAAATTCCCTGTAGTTGGAATGGCCTCTCCCAATCCTGCCTTTTTATTCAAGGAGGTCAAAATAACGTTCACCGAGGATCCCAAATCCACAATGTCTCTTTGTCCAATTTCTCCTCCTAAATCCATAGGAATTGTTATATCTCCTGGGTCTCCTCGGATGGTTTGCTCTCTCTTAGCTTTCTTTCTTTTTAGGGCTTTCTCCACCTCTTTGTAATACGATAAGGTCATGTTGTTTACCTTATCGTATCCGAACTCACCTTCCCACAAACGAGGGGTGACCCCTCCAAACTCTAAAAGTTTATGAGTCGTATCTGCATCTTCTTTGGGAGTGTTCACCTTAGCTATCATGGCACATTATTTCTATGGCTTAGCCCTAATGGCATACACTGCTCCTCCTAGTTGTTTTGGCATGGGATTCTCTTGTTCATTGACCACTGTTTCTTCAAGTTCACGACAGGCCACTACTCTCCCTTACACAACTAATTTTGAATCAACCATTCGGGAGTATTGTAGGTTGATGCTAGCCATAAACTCCTCATGGCTCTTAATCCTCTCTTCCATCAACTCAACCGCTACCTCGGTAGATTGTTGGATAAAGGTGCCTCCTGTTGTGATGTCCAAATAGAAAGCATTACAAATGATCTATCTAGCCCGAAGTAGAAAATTTGGATAAGGTGTCTTGATATACACTTAAAGTAGGAGCTAACATTCTTAAACTTGTTGAATCTTCCCCACGCCTCCACCAGATTCTCATTTTCATATATTGCTTGAAGGTCCCAATGTCCATCACCACATGTCCTTGCTTTTCAAATACAAAGTACTTCTCTAAGAAAGCATTTGCTAACTTATACCATGCGATGATTTTGATATCGCTCATTCCTTTATAACACTTTCGTGCTTGTCCTTGCAAGGTGAATGGGAATAGGTTCATCTTCACCCTCTCCTCGAGAACTTCTTTTATCTCAAAGACATCACAAATGATCAAGAATTCTGAAAGGTGGTCATTAGGGTCACTTTTCGTCACCCCATCAAATTGCACTATAGTCTTTAGGATGGAGAGCATAAACAGTGTCACTTCAAAGTCCTCTCTCCCATTCCATGAAGACCCACACTCGTCCCACATTGTCTCCTTCATAGATGTACCTGAGACTAAGGGGTGCTCATTCTAGGATCAAACACAAAACAACAAGATAAATAGTGATAAATAAAAACAACCAAATTAAGAATGCAAATCTACTAGGGTGCCTTGGGGAGATGCCGCTCCCCGGCAACGGCAAAAATTAAAGAGTGCATTTTTGGGTCAACCTTGCAATAATAGGGAGTACGGGTGTAATGTCGAACCACAAAAAGGAGGTTCAAGACATCCTGAGAGAGATGCAATTAAGATTAGGTTGATTGGTATTTTATGAAAAGATTTGGTGAAGCAAGCAATGACAAAGATAAAGTTGAAATGGTATATAGATAATTTAACAGAAATTGGACTAGGTGCCCTTTGTACCCCTACGTGATTGGCCTTTCTTGGGCTTTTATGTCCATGGTGGGCCTAGGTGAACTAAGGTATGGCACTTCATGGCTAAATCTTTCACGCCACAAAGAAGGTATTAGAGGGGTCCCGGCGAGAACGTCACTCACCCCCAATGTTGGTAAGTTGTCAACCTCACATAGCTGTCGAAACTACCACTCTTGCCCTCCTAAACCTTACTCATTAATGCACCACCCTTAGGACTACTACACACTACCATTCAAGGCAAAGTCCATTTTTACGGCTAAGTCCATCGGGTAATGTATAATCTAGCGATTAGGCTTTTTTATGCTCTCCTTCATAGCTTAAGTACTTTAGGTCACGCTACCATTGATTGGAAAGGTTAAGCCCATTCGAAACCAAGCATCTTGGCAGCACTAAGGCACCCGACCCAAACGAAAACTACTCATACATCATCATTTAATTAAAACAACAATGCATGAAAGGGAACAATGTCATCAGAGCAAAATTAAAGAGAAGGGATAGAGAATGCTCAATTGTCGTGATGAGCTGCTCGAACCTCTCCTGGAATCCACTCCTTGCTCCTTAAGCTCCTCCACCTTCTACTTAAAAATCCTAATTTTAAGTGCTTTTGTGTCAAAGCTTACAAATTGAGGGGTTGAGGGGGTATTTATAGCGAAGTCTCCCCCGTAACCCTAAAATAAGGTAAAAATGTCTGAGTGGCAATATCTAGCTAGCTGAGCTGGCAGGCAATTCTGGATTTTAGGCACTAACCAACGGGTGCGAACTTCAGTCGGTGGCATGGGCATCGTCTAGTAGGCAATTCTATCGTTCAGTGAGTTCTTCGCGAAAAGCTCACCTCTATTCTCTTTGAACACTGCTCGGCGGGCTAGGGGAAGCTTTTGGTGGGACACAGAGGGTTGAGCAAAATCCGGATGAAGTCCTCCCACCATCCGCTGGCAGGTTCTTACAGCAGAGACGCCGATTGGTACAAATTTTGCCGTTTGGCAGTTGTAGCTTGGTTTTAGCTAGCTATCTCTAGGCCCGACTCTTCCAATGCTAGCCTCTTCTCACTTGATCCTTGCGTCCATGCAAAATCCTCCTCCAAAAGATACGAAGACAAAAGGGTGAAACTATTTAGGCAACAGACCTAAGAATGGCATAAAATGACTCAAAAGGACTCGAAAATGGGTCTAAATGACCCTAAAATGAGGTGATAAAGTGAGTGTTTCTTGCATTCAACACTCGGGCATCAAGTCTAACATCTCTAGGAATGGCACTGTAAGCTAGATGTCTTCATCTTCTCCACAAAGCTGAAAAACATTTCATCCAAGGTAGCTTACTTCTTTGTCTTTTGGGGGAATGTAGGGCTAGCTCGTAGTGGAGGAGGAATGTAAGGTGTATTTTCCATGTCCTCATATTCTTTTCTTCCTAGGCCTACATCATCCTTTGCGCCAGTAGCCTTTGGAGGTTCCTGAAGTGTCTTATTTACCCAGTGGCCAAATTTTACCTCCATCTTCTTCTGTTGGGTAGCTTGTCCTATGATGACTGTTTCTATTTACTATTGCCTTGCTTCGAAATGATTTACGGCCTGCGCCAGTTGGTTTACCTTGCTTTTCATTGTGTTAACCTTATTGACTAGAAAACCCCTTGGAAATTATCCTTGGCGTCCTTGCTGTTATTGTCCTCCACCATTCGAGTTGGTCCCACTCTAAGAGAAGTTGGGATTAGAAAATATAGTGCTTTTTTGTTGTTGAGGATAATTCAAAGCTTTGACCTCCTCCTCCTTCATCATGGTGTAGTCAATGGTATCATGATCTTATTCACAAATCTAGCATGCTTCTTGCACAGCTGCAACTTTGGCTTTTGCTTAGCCATCTCATCAATTCTCTTGGTAAGAGCTGTCATTTCGGTTTGTAGCTTAGTGTGAGCGTCCACTTTTATCATTCCCTTGACTGCCTCCTTTTGTGGTAATATGCGCTCACAGGGACATTCCACTGATTTCAGACATCTCCTCTATTAACTGAATAGCTTCTTCTGGTGTCTTTCGAAGAAAACACCCACTAGATGCGGCATCAATAATAGCTCTCGAAGATGGCTTCATTCCATTATAGAAAACCTTGAGTAATTTTGTCAGAGGTATTCCATGTTCAGGGAATGAGTGCTGCATGTCACGAAACCTGTCCTAAATTTCAAGACAGATTCTACATCTTTTTGTTGAAACAGGTTAATCTCAAGCAAGAGCTTAGATGCCTTGGCCATCGAGAAAAATTTCCTCAAAAAATCCTGAGCAAGTTATTTCCATGTAGTGATGGAGTTCCCCTATAGTTTCTTATACCATGCTAGGGCACGGCTGCTCAGTGAAACGAAATATACGCAGCTTCAGTGCGTCTGGACTTACTCCTTTATACTATGTGGTGCTGTAGATTTCTTCAAATTGAGAAAGATGCTCCTGGGGATCCTCGTGAAGTAGTTTAGTAAATTGAACTGAGGATTTCAACAGGTTGATGATTGATGGTTTCACTTCGAAAGTATTAGCATCGATCTCTGGCTGGTACACATTATTCGAATTTCCATTCCAACTAGGAATGACCGAATCAAGTATGGTCCTCCTTGCGTGCGCATTAGCGGGCTCCATGAGGGCGTTTGCGATTCCATCTCCTTGGTTGTTTGCCATATTTCTTCCTCTTCTAGCAACTTATTTCAGGGCACACCTATTTGTCCTTTCAACTTTGCGAATGTCATCTTCAAAAGCATAGTCCACGTCGGGGTCCGAGCCTGTGATTCGCATCTTAGGCACACACTGAAACTACCTGAATAAGAAAAGTGTGAAAAATCATGAGGCTAGGGTTGCAAACCAAAAGGCAGAAAATTCTTATGCCTAAAATTGCAGTCCACGTCGACGGTGCCAATTTGATAGGAGTAAATTTAGTGATTTACCTACCAATCATATGCAAATAATAAAGTAGTAAGTAGGTTCGAAGTGAGGGATTGGCACGAGAATCTATGCAAAAGAGATTCACAAACAGTGACTATTAAAGTAGTAGAAATGAGTAAATGGAAATGGGAATAAAGCGAGCCACAAGAACACGTAGAATATAAAAGGGATAAATTCAATAATGATAAAGTAGAGTATGATACTCTAATATGTTGACAGGTTCAATTATAGATTTATTATGGAATGGTATTCAGAGTTTCCTACGATTCTATTAATAACACATGGGTGCGAGGCAACTACCAAGGCTATTTATAGCATAATTGACAAATCTAAAGTGCGAGGCAACGATCTAGATTCATCATTCATTAAGTTCCTCCATATGAATCACCCATAGAGAGTTTGATCCGTCCAGACTGCAATGTGTATTACTTGGCTTTTCGACATCTCAACATCTACTAGGATAATATATTAGCTAGAGATCACATAATACCTCGTATTATTAATCTTGAACTAATAACCCAAACTTATTCTTCACTAGGGTGTGAGGCAATGACCTAGGATTCAAAAGAAAGGCCTACTCCAACTTAACGACATGAAGGTTGAAATAAGTATTAAGTATACTGAGAGAAACAATATCCATATTCAATCCACAATCTCACCCGTCAAGCGTGCCGTATAGGCACCACACTCAAAGGAAACTACTCCCTACTCATGGCAATTATACTTGACATAATCATAGTATTATAGAACATGAAAGTATAAAAGAGAGGGTCAGAAAGAAGTCACCAATAATAGAAGTCTCACGAATACTTGAATAGAAATCAATCCCAAACAAAGCACCGAATGAAAAAGTTTAGAGAAAATGTAACTGGAAAGATGGATATCTAAAATCTAGAATTAAAGGGTATATATAGTAAACCTGAAATGTCAAAAACTCTAGTTCTAGATTCTTCTTAACTCATTCGGCAGAAATGAAGTCTGGCGACAGATTCGCTGACGTGGCTAACAACTGCGCATACGTGGACCAAATTGCGCGTAATCGCACAATGTAAAATCTGGAGACTGAGCATACATGTAAGGGCCTGAGCATACACACTCTTTGGAAAACTTCAAGCTCAGCGTATGTGGACACCCATGTGCGTACGCATCAAAATTCGTAACAGAAAATCACACGTACGTGGCCTGAACTGCTTGTATGCATCAAAATATGATTTGATGCATGCCCGTACATGGAGGAAAACTACGTGTACATGCCCAACTCTATCTCCGGCCCTCAACTGTTCCCGATTCCTTTGCTTAGTACTCGAACACGATCTTCAGACATCGACTCCCTACAAGATAGTACAATGTGTAAATGTCCACTCTCATGACTCAACTAGAATAAAATACGACAATATGAAGATGAAATAGACAAAAAATAATATAAATAATATATCAAGTAATGGTGCGAATTGACACATCATCATCCTACCCAGATCATATCCATTGCCATTCTTACTAATTAGTTAATCCATTTCGTAATTTTTGGAAGAACAAAAATTAGGAATAAAGGTCAAATAACCCATCTACTATCTCAAAAGTTTCAATAAGCACCTTGTACTTGAAAGTGGCTCACATAACCCCATGTACTTCTCTAAACGAGTCAAATAACACCTCAAAAATATTTTTTCGGTCACCGGCGATACATCACCCCCTTACACGAAATCTTTACCATCTTAAATACTTCATGTCATATTTAATTTGTTTTAAAAACAAAACAAAAAGCCTACAAAGAGAGTAAACGATCCAAAAGAGGTGGTGATCATCTTTTAAGTTATTTTCACAACATCCAAAGCCCGTAGCTCGTTAAACTTCTGCACCGCCACCAACGATCCAAAAGAGGTGGTGATCATCTCAAGCAGATCTTCACTCCACAAATGAACTGGAAGTCCCAAACAAGAGACCCATGCAAACCTTTCACTAACATCTAGGTCATAACTCTAGCACTTCTTTTCTTCCAGATTCACAGAGACCACGAGAACAAGATTTGCCCCTAAAAACTTAATGTTACTCCTGTCCACCCCAATCTAGATAAGGGTCTGGAAAATTGTTATAACTTATTTCATTTCCTTACCTTTGACAACCAGACATCGTGAATCTAGCAGCATCCACAAGAATTCTCCTTCAACCATGAACTCTTATGTATCCACAAGAGAGATGGCGGAGGAAGGTTGAAGGCTTGGTTAAGGTTTAGGCTCAGTTTTTAAGTCTGTGAACTCTTATGCATGTAGAAAATGCTTTTTTATTTTATCTTTAAAATAATTTAAACATGGCGTGACATATTTAAGATGACAAAGACTCTATGTAAGTGGGTAATGTGTCGTCGGTGACCGAGAAAATACTTCCGGAGTGTTATTTGATCCGTTTAGAAAAGTAGGAAATTTTGTGAACCACTTTTAAGTACAGGGTGCTAATTGAACCTTTTGAGATAGAAGAGAAATTTATTTGACCTTTATTCTAAAAAATTGTAAAAAGTAGCTGGAATAAGAGAATTGGCGGATGGTTGTTTATTTTTTATTAAATCCATTTCCTAATGCTTTTTTTAAGGGGTGCCCTAGAAGTTTTCAATCATAGAAATAAACGAGCTACAAAGAAGATTACAAGACATAGATATAAGATAAAAAAAATAAAGATAACAAGGAGACTTGACTAGTGCCATTGTAAAAAACAAGAATGTTGGGAATGGGTGATAACGAGATCGTCTTTGAGAACCTAATCTACTTACTCATTGGAAGCACTACCCAATAAACTATTGAATACATGATCAGCTAAAGTTCCCCTCTTGGCTGCAAACGAGTTGTAGGCCAGCAGAAATATTACTTGATGAAAATACTCTTGTCCATGTTACACCAGACAAAGTAGGCACAATATCTTCTTCTACAAATAGAAACATTGCAATAAACAAAACAAATAAAAAATCGAACCAGTGTCGACGAACATATACAGATGCAAATCAAGAAGCACAAAAAAATTACATCAAACATAACAGAAATTACTAAAATCATTAAACACATAAAATAAAAATTAATTAAAGAGGACCACATGGTCACAGAGATCGGAGGCCCCCACCATGACCATACCAAGGCTGCAAGCAAGGCAGCGATGGGAGGAGGCCGGCTCTGTGGATGGGTCGAGAGCCGCTCTGTGGACCGACGAGGAGATGAACGGCGGGCCAGCAAAGAGAGCGAGCGACGGGACTAGTTGCCAGCTGACGAAGGGAGCGAGCGATGGGACTAGTTGCCAACCGGGGAAGGGACGAACAGCGGGCCAGCAAAGGGAAGAAATGGCAGACCGGCGAAGGAAGAAGGGGCGGGACGTGGACGAGCTCACAAGGGAGCAATGCGGCGGCTAAGGAGTTTTTTTTCCTTCTCTGTGCTCTCTATCGTGGCGCTCTCTAGGGTTATTTTTGTTGCTATGATATTTCCTAATGCTTGTTAGTAGATGGATCCTAAGACTATCTCTATCCACAACCCAACCAACCAAACCTTCTAATAAATAAATAATTTTTCTCACATCCACGAACAACAAAAACCAATCTTTCACATCCACAAACAACCCAAACCAATCTTTTTATATCTCGAACAACGACCTAACTCAACTCAAACTTCTTAATAAATAATTTATTTTTTCTCTCGTTGACGTACATATATTAACTATAATCAATTTATTTTTACATTTAAATTGTTATCAATATACAAAGATTATAGAAAAAAATTACAATAAAATAAAAAAATTAGGATTATAAAATTAGAAAGAAATAATTAGATAACCTTCAAAATTGAGAAAAGATTGAGAATTAAGATAAAATTGAAATGTTGGACAATTTTAAGAGTGTGGATTATTTGGATCAATAATAAAAATAATTAAACTAAAGAATATAAAGAGATCATGTAATGAGAAAAGAGAAAATTTTATATTGTTCATCAAAATATATTTATATTGAGACATATTTATAGAGAATTGAAAAATAAGAAATTTTTTATTTTTTATTTTTTATATTATAAAATTAATTGGATAATATCAAAATTAATTAGAAAGGGATGCTTGTTTATCGAATAGGTAGTTGAGAAGGCGATGGAGTTACCGGAGCGATGGGTGTTGGGGAGGAGGAGGTTGGGGGAGAAGAGTAAGGGAGGTAGGCAGTAGGCCCAGGTGAAGAGGAGGACTAGGAGGAGGTGTCCACTTGGGTAATTAGTGGTGGCTACTTTGGAGATGGAAGAAGAAGAGAGGTTTTGCTTTCTCGGCCAGATCCCATGGGCGACGGCGACGTCGTCGTTCGGGGAACAAAACGGCATCGTCAGGGTCGCCCCGATGACTACGGAGGCGAGGTCTGGCTGCTGGACCCAGCCGCCGGTGATGGCATCTGTTGAGAAATAAGATCGAAATGAGTAAAACACGAGACACAAGAATTACGTGGAAACTCCAAGACGAGGAGAAAACCACGGACAAAGGAGAGTCGTCCACTATGTGAGTCCAATCGGTTACAAGGCCTCCGTGAGGGTTCTCTCTACCTCACAACTCTCAACTAGTACAAATAAGACCTAGGCATAGGCCGTATATATATAGGAGACTAGTACTCTACTCAGATCAGGAAATAGAGCCCTACTCTAATTAGGAATTTGGAACAATCCCTAACAAATCTCCACCTTGGACCAAATTCTATGACTCCAACATCAACGTTTTTCCACCTTCACCACCAGCCCCTAAGGGCAATCAGCATCAAGCACGAACACCTACCAAGTCCAAGCAATGCTCGAACTTAGTACCAGAAAGCGGCTTCGTCAACATGTTTGCAGAATTGTCCTTTGTACCCACCTTGCTCACAACAATGTCATCTTGAGCAACATGCTCCCGAATGAAGTGGTACCTCACATTATTGTGCTTTGTCCTCTCATGATACATAGCATCCCTCGTGAGATGGATAGTACTTTGACTATCACAATACACTGTACTGACCTGCAGCTTCTCACAGATTTTACTGAAGAAACCTTTCAACCAGATAGCCTCCCTCACACCTTCAGTTATAGCCATGTACTCCGCCTCAGTGGTAGACAACGCCACTGTGGCCTGTAGATAAGCTCTCCAACTGATAGCACATCCTCCAAGAGTGAAGACATATCCAGACAACAAGAACCTGAACTTATCAAGGTCTCCAGCATAATCTGAATCAACGAAACTAACAACTCCATCACTGGTGCGTCCAAACTGTAGACACACGCCCTTGGTACCCTTCAAGTACCTCATAATCCACTCCACTACTCTCCAATGACCTTCTCCAGGATTTGCCATAAACCTGCTAACGACACTCACATCATAGGCCAAATTCGGGCGTGTGCAAACCATAGCATACATCAGAGAACCAACAGCATTGGAGTATGGAACACCAGACATGTAATCGACCTCAGCAGCTGACTGTGGAGATAAGGCAGACGAAAGCTGAAAATGTGTACCAAGAGGAGTACTCACAGGATTACCAGTCACATCAAACCTGTCAAGTACCTTTTCAATGTAACTCTCCTGACTCAGAAATAATTTCCTTGCTCCTCTATCTCTGGCAATCTCCATGCCAAGAATCTTCTTAGCAGGACCCAAATCTTTCATCTCAAACTCGCTACTCAACAGAGTTTTGAGCTTTCTCACCTCTCCTTTGTCACTTGCAGCAATTAACATGTCATCCACATACAGAAGCAAATACACTTGGGAACCGTCGCGTAGCCTTTTCAGGTAAACACAACTATCATACTTGCTCCTCTCATAACTATGAGAAATCATAAAGGAATCAAACCTTTTATACCACTGCCTCGGAGACTGTTTAAGTCCATACAGGGACTTCTTCAACAAGCACACATGGTCTTCTTTGCCTTCAACATGAAAACCCTCAGGCTGTGCCATATAAATCTGCTCCTCAAGCTCTCCATTCAAGAAAGCTGTCTTCACATCAAGTTGTTCAAGCTCCAAATCCTGCATAGCAATAATACCAAGAAGAGAACGAATCGAGGTATGCTTCACAACTGGTGAAAATACCTCATTAAAGTCCACACCAGGAATCTGACTATATCCTCTAGCCACTAGCCTAGCCTTGTATCTAGGCTCTTCAACTCTAGGTATACCATTCTTCTTCTTGAATACCCACTTGCAACTGACAACCTTCTTATCCTTAGGCAGCTTGGTAATCTCCCAAGTCTTGTTCTTGTGAAGAGATTCCATCTCTTCTTCTATAGCAACCAACCATCTATCAGAGTCTTTCGACTTCACAGCATCTGAGTAACTAGATGGTTCTTCACAGCTATCAACTTCTTCTACCACATTCAGGGCAAAAGCAACAATATCAGCCTCACCCAACTTCTGTGGAGGCCTGATAATTCTTCTGGGCCTGTCTCTAGCAATAGAATACGCTGGCTCCCTCTCAACTATGCCAACATTCTCAGTTTTATCAGACAATCCACCATAAGTAGGACCATGGCAATCAACATCACGGAAGGAACTCGCTTCTGGATCAGCATCAAACTCCACCTGTGCTTTTGACTTTTGCAAGTCCACACTTGGAGCACTGGAAACACCAGGTGAAAAAACATCCTCCCTCTTACTCAGCATGTCTGTCTCTTTGAAAATAACATTCCTACTCAACAAGACCTTAGACAGCTCGGGACACCACAACTTGTATCCCTTCACTCCAGAAGCATAGCCAAGGAAAATATATTTCACAGATCTTGGCTCTAACTTGCCATTATTCATATGAGCATAGGCAGGACACCCAAATATCTTCAAATCAGCATAATTAGGAAGATTTCCACACCACAATTCTTCAGGTACCTTGCCATCAAGTGATGCATGAGGTGAACGATTGACAAGGTGATAGGCAGTGGAAGCAGCTTCAGCCCAAAATGACTTAGGCAAACTAGCATTTGACAGCATACAACGAACTTTCTCCAATAATGTTCTGTTCATTCTTTCAGCGACTCTATTCTGTTGAGGTGTACCCGGGATTGTCTTATGCCTGACAATACCTTCATTCTTGCAGAACTCATCAAACCAACTAGAGCAAAACTCCAATCCATTGTCTGTGCGGAGATGCTTGACATCTCTCCCAGTCTGCTTCTCAATCATAGTCTTCCACTGCTTGAAAGTGACAAAGACATGATCCTTGCTCTTTAAGAAGAACGCCCACACCTTCCTCGAATAATCATCAATAATAGTCAGCATATACTTGGAACCATTCTTTGTTGCAACCTGAGATGGTCCCCAAAGATCAGAATGAACATAGTTAAGTTTTCCCTTTGTAGTGTGCACACCTTTCTGAAAACTGACTTTCTTCTGCTTGCCAAACACACAGTGCTCACAAAATTTCAGCTTCCCAATACCCTGTCCACATAATAATCCTCTCCTATTCAGCTCGGTCATGCCTTTCTCACTCATGTGACCAAGTCACATATGCCACAATGAGGTATTCTCAGAATCTGTCAACGAACCAGATGCAGCAGCAGCAGTCCCTGTAACTGTAGAACCCTGCAAAACGTATAGATTTCCAACCTCTTTCTTGGCCTTCATATGCACTAATGAGTTCTTACTCACACGAAGAACTCCACCTTCTCCGGTATACTTGTACCCCAATGTATCAAGAGTACTCAGCGAAATCAAGTTCTGCTTCAAATCAGGGATATGCCTCACATTCATCAAGGTTCGAATGACACCATCATGCATCTTGATCTTCACTGTGCCAATACCAATAACCTTGCTGACAAAATTATTTTCCATGAGAACATTACCCTCCGCACGTTCATATGTTGAAAACCAGTCCCGGATAGGACACATATGAAACGTACAAGCAGAATCAAGGACCCAAGCAGCATCAACTTTAGACTTCCCATCAATCACAGACAAAAGGTCTCCATCAGATTCTTCTTTCTGAGTGGTGGTGGCAACACTAGCACTACCGCTATCAGAACTTTCTCCTTTCGGAGCACTGGACTTTTCGCCCTTCTTCTTATTCTTCAACTCCGGACAGAACCATTTAATATGCCCAACCTTATGAAAATTGAAACAAGTCTTATCCTTCTGCCTTGACCTTGATTTGCTTCTGCTCTTCTTCCTCGAACCAGACTTAGCATTCCTCTCTTCAGACCTCCCTCTCATAACCAAACCAGTCCCTTGGCTATTTTCAGAGGAACTCACAGTGTGCTTATCAATTCTCTCTTTCTCCAAGAGCGAATCATGAACATTATCCCAACTCAGAGTATCATGGCTGAACAACAGAGTATCTCTGAATTGCTGATAAGAAGTAGGCAACGAGCACAATAATAATAAAGCAAGATCTTTATCATCATACTTCACATCCAGAGTTCTAAGGTCAGCCACTATATCCTTAAATTCATTAAGGTAGTCATGAACAGACTTATCTTCTTGCATCCGGTTAGAAAACAGTCGTTGCTTCAAGCACAGTTTATTGGTCAAACTCTTGGGCATGCACAACTTTTCAAGCTTTGCCCATAATGAGGAAGCTGTTGTCTCCTTCAACACGTCCTGCAAAATATCATCTGACAGATGCAACTGGATCTGACTCACAGCCTTACGATTCTTTGACGCCTTCATCGCAGCGTCCCAACTCGAAGGCATCGACTTCTCATCAAGTAGAGTCTCATCCAGCTCTAGATGTATCAAAATAGCACGCATCTTCACCTGCCACAAGGAAAAATTAGTTTTCCTCGTCAATTGAGGGATTTCGTACTTCATGGAAGTCATCCTGAAGCTCCTCGAACCAAAAAATCAGCCCAAAATCGGTTAGAAAACTAAAATCAGCCAAAATAGTTGACTTTTGGTCAACCAGTCAAATAGTTAACTTTTGGTCAACTCGAAAATTAGGGTTTTTCAACCCAAATCTCTCACAGGCGGCTGCTGACCCTTTCCTCCTCCTCCGCGGCGACGAGTTCGGTGGTGGCGGCTCCAAGGGGTGGTCGGAACGCGGGCGGCGGCGACTCCAAGGGTTTCAAAACCCTAAATCCCGATTTTCCCCCAAATCGGTTACTGTTCATTTTTTTTTTTCAATACTCGAATACTCGAAACTCAGATCCTGCTCTGATACCAATTGTTGAGAAATAAGATCGAAACGAGTAAAACACGAGACACAAGAATTACGTGAAAACCCTAAGACGGGGAGAAAACCACGGGCAAAGGAGAGTCGTCCACTATGTGAGTCCAATCGGTTACAAGGCCTCCGTGAGGGTTCTCTCTACCTCACAACTCTCAACTAGTACAAATAAGACCTAGGCATAGGCCGTATATATATAGGAGACTAGTACTCTACTCTGATCAGGAAATAGAGCCCTACTCTAATTAGGAATTTGGAACAATCCCTAACAGCATCCCTGATCTCTCCGCGAGTCAACTGATCGTAGCCGTCGATCTCTTCCTCTTGAAGCAGCATCGGCCTCTGTTTACCGGCCGGAACTATATCCTGCTCATCGGAGAAGAGGCCGGCGAGGAAGCAGAAGGAGCATGCAAATACTGCCGTCAGTAGCCCTATATCGAACTCGGATTTTTAAGGCTGGGGAATTGGTGAGGAGGTGCTCTTCCCGCACCCGAGCGACGATGGAGGTGATGTGGTGGGACCTAGTACCTAGTTCTTAATTTTGCCTTAGAAGACGATGTTTCTTGACGATGATGTTAGACGAAGTGCTTGGCTAGAGATGACGGAGGACCGAGCTCGAAGGTTGTTGAGGGCCATGGCGTAGCAGTCTTTTCTCTGTTTTGTTGCTATTTCGTGGCTGTAAACGTTATCTGAAGTTAGGTGTTCTTACAGAGCATGTGTGAGTCTGCAACTTCCTCTTGTAATTACCATGTGTGACGTACCTTTTTAATATTTAATAAAATTTATAATAAATAAATAAATTATTAATTAAATAACATATCTGGTTATGTTAAAATGACATGTCTGACTATAATTAAATAACATGCTCTATTATATTAAAATGACAGTTCTAGGTATGTTAAAATGGCATACATGGGTATGTCTAGTGGCATAACTATATAATATTGAATAAAATTTATAATAAATAAATTAAATAATTAATTAAATAATATATCAGTTTGATTTGTTTCACTATAATATACGAATAAAAACGTATTAAATATTATGTGACACGCACGCGTGACAAACACCCCCAGCACCCCCACACACCCCCACAACAATAGAATATGTGACACGCGTGCGTGAGCGTTGGGCTTTTGACCATTTTACCCCTATTTTTTCCTTTCCTGTACCGTCCGAAAAAAACCACCCCTTACCCAATCTGTGCCCATAAATGTAAATCAAACATTAAATTGATTGCTTATTTAATAAACATTCAAAGTATATGAATAGAGAGGATATTCTCTAGATAAAAGATGAATTTGCCATCTCCCTTATTAGTAGTACAATATGATTAACTGACATGAAGCAATTTATATCATCCGACTATTGCTTTTCTCTATTTTATTCATTAAAATAGATGCAATGATTAATTCTTGCATCTCGATAAGCACATCAATAATAGAAAATAATATAGACCAAGTATACAAGTAATTAACTGTGGCGATTCTGGTTCTTTTTTACAGATGTTAGTTTAGGAGTAGAGAGTAGTTTTGGTGTAGATTAGGAGTAGATTGACAATCTGTCTGTTTGATAAAATTAGTATATTGTAATTTACTAGTAGATTAAGAGTAATTTCAAGGGTTAGGTTATTTTATAATTTATTTTAGTTGACAAAAAGTTAAATATTTTTTTACTATAGTAAAATATTTTATTTTCCTTAGCAATTATCTGAAAAATTAAAGATTATATTCTATTATATAAATAATAGGAGTTTTTTAAGGACTATTTAAAATATTTAGAGATTTATTTTGCAAAGTACTATAAAATAGTGGTTTCAATTAATTTATAATATCAAGGATTTGGTTTTTGGGTAACTTTTATATTAATTTATAATATAAAGGATTTCTTTTGGTTGTCAAAATTGAACTAACTTTTTAAGGTAATATAAATATTTCATTTTTTTAGAATTTATTTGAGAAATGAAATATTTTATTTAACTAAACGATATTTTGAATTCTCCCTAAACGATATTTTGAATTCTCCCTAGGAACTATAAATGAATAATTTAGAAACAGTACCTAATATCTTCATATTTGGTTGTTGAGTAATTTATTTTGATTGTCAAGATTTAAATAATTTTTTAATTAATATAAATATTATATTTCGGAGTATGGAAAGCGAGATGAAAAATAGTGTCATACTTTCATTCTCATTCAAGATGCAGAGAGATATTGTCATTGCTACGATGAACATTCGTAATTATGTTGGATTGAATTCCTCGAAAGATGCAATTTTGATAAGGTTTTCTTAATTAGAATAAATGATAATACAATATTTTTTAAGATGTTGTAATAAATATTGATTTGTCTACTACAATAAATGACACGGTCTTATTATTCTTATTATTATTCCTATCTCCTACCAAATGTAAGAAAATAATATATTCAATAAGTTAATTATTTATCATTTATCAAAATATTTATTTAGAAATATGAATAAATAATAAATTAAATTATTACTATTTTAATATAAATACATAATTTAGATTATTTATTTATGCTTAATTTATAAATTAATAATTAGTTTAACAAAAATAAATAATCTACTAAATTGAATCTGCTATCTACTAATTGATTTTACCAAATACGGTCTTCAATTTGATATATGCTATCTGCTTCCAATCTACTATATGCTTTCTGCTATCTGCTATATACTCCCAATTTATTTTGCCAAATAGAACTATATCAACAACTTGAAAAAAGAATGTACTAATAGGAGGTTACAAATAAGCGAATATTTGCTATTTAATGAAATATTATTGAGAATGAGTATGGATGAATGTTTTAAAATCCGCGGTGAGTAGTGAGATTGTTAACCGGGATAAACTCAATATGCTCAAATTCTGGCTTGACCAACTGGTCAAATACTTCCAAGTGAACCGATTCACCCAAAAAATAGATGATAAAATTAAGGGCAAATTACTCTCACATCCCTGTACTTTGGTCACCATCCCTCTAGGGTCCCTAGATTTTGGAAAATGATTGTTCTGTCCCTAAATTTTGATGATAATAGACTCTCGGGTCCCTGGAGCCGGAATATTCCCTTTTCTCCGGTAATTCCCACTTCAAATGACCAAATTGCCCCTCCCACTTAAAAATAAAAAAATCTCCCCCTTCACCTTCTTCCCTAATTCATCTTCAACCCCCCACCTTCAATCAAAACTTAAACAAAATTGAATCAAAACTTAAACAACCCTAATTTTCAAACCCAACTCATCACCCCAGAAATTCAATCTACGTTTTTTGGTTTCCCTGGCACTATTCACCTTCGCCCCACGGCGGCGCCTCTGCTAGACTCCCGCCTGGCGCTCCACCCCCATGAGTTTCGCAGGCCCCCGGCGACCCTTCCTAAGCCGGCCCCTTGCTCTGGAACTCCTCCGCTGACCTCCACGGCACTTCACGCAGCCGCTATTCAAATTCCTCACCGCACCGCCGTCGTCCCGACTGCCTACGACTCTGCCGGCCTGGCGTCAGTCTCTGGTCCTCTCCCGATCCTCCCCTCGTCGAGTTTTTGGGATGGGTCCCCCTCAATCGGCCCCTCCTTCTCAAGCTCGCTCCCCGAGTCTTTGAGCACTGTTCATCCTCCCCTAAACCGATTGCCTTGTCCGAGCTACTCCCCTGGTCTGGCACATCCAGAGCTCAGAGCCACGCTCGAGTGCGTCCCCAACCTCAGCGGTGGCTGGGCACCGAGCCCCTACACCCCGGCGGCGCAACTTTTCTCATCGCCGACAGCAAGAAGAAGAAGGAGACGAAGCCATCATCATCCTCCCCGCTCTCGTAATAACACATACCCAGCACGTCGTTCCCCGACGTTCTTCTGTGTAGCCGCCGTCTTCCGTGGAGTTTTGACGCTTCGGGCCGAACTGACGAGGTCCGACGGGAGTAGGTTTCGTCGAGTTCCCCTACGTCGAACGGGAATTGAAAAAAATGGGGATAGAACACCCAATTCAAAAATTAGGGTTCTAAGTAGAATTGGGGATTTCGGAGACTAATTACAGATTAGACCACGATGTTTCCTTGCATATGCAAATTAGTACTAAAATTTTTAAAGTGGGAGGGGCATTTTAGTCTTTTCAAGTGGGGTTCGCCGGAGAAAATGGTATATTCCGGCAAGAAAAAAGAATATTCTGGCTCCAGGGACCCGAGAGTCTATTATCATCAAAACTTAGGGACGGGACAATCATTTTCCAAAATCCAGGGACCCTAGGGGGAGGGTGAACAAAGTACAGGGATGTGAGGTAATTTGCCCTAAAATTAATAAACGTAAACGAGCCAAAATTTTTAAAACAAAGCTAACAAAAGTTACAAAACGATAAAAAAAAATTTCTACTTCTAGTTGGTGAACATTTTAACTTATTTGGCATTTTGTAAATTTTATGTTAAATTGAACTTATTTTATCTTATTAAATAATTATTAGTATAAAAATAAAAAATACTAGTGTGACCGACGTCTCGACCACATGGGCCACGTGAACCGGAAAATTAAAGATCTTCGGCTCGTCTTCTAGTTCGATTTTAAAAACAATGGTATGGATGGGCACACTATTCTCTTATTGTAAACTTTTTGTATTTAGAATCGAACATATTAAAAATTTATTTAAGAATTAGTTTTTCTAATATTTTTTCAACTGTAAATTTTCAACCGAAAATTTTGCTTAAAAAATCAATTTTTTATTACCTGGATATAACTTTAATTGGTTGGATTGGCATAAAGTTGATGATTAGAAGTAAAAATGAAGTTGTTTTTCTAGAAGGTTTAAGAAAAATAAGTTGTTGATAGCACTAGCATGCCACAAAGCAATAAATGAAAAATCCTTCAAATAATAAATAATAAATAAATGAAAAAGTTGTCGAAGAACATGCGAGTAAACCAGATACGGCTTTGGGCAATAATTGAGTACCTTTTTGCAACATCTTCCGTTGCCAGACCAAATCAAGAGATTGAATTGGTGGAACACCCAATTCACTTTTGTCCTTTTCCTCGGTGACATTTTAAACCAAACACGTTTCATCACTTTGTTGATTTTTTTAATTTATACTATCTGATAAATTAATTTTAGTGAAGTTAAAATAAATTTTTTGTAGATTAATCTAAAATGGAGTGGATTTGTTCATGGAAGGCCAAATCTAACAAGAACCGTCCCGGATGATTCAATAGTTTATTCAGTTATAATTCAATGGTTTATTCAGTTATGATCTAATGATATATTTAGTTATAATTCAATGATCTGTGTTTATCCCGTCCCAGATAAATCGGGATCATCCCAAATAAAAGGGATTGGATACCCAATTAGCGAATAGTTTACTCAGCTATGATTCAATAATTTATTTAGTTATGAACGAATGATTTACTCTATATATATTAAATAATTTACTATCCTGATTAATCTTAAATTTTTTATTGCAGGATCAAATCCGGTCCCATAAAAAATCTTGCTGGTCCATCACGATTCTTATGGGTAACACGATCCACCTTTTATAACCATACAACCACGTGGGTGGATGCCAATTACGTGTCAGGAAAGGGGTAGCTAGCTATTCGTCAGGGTTATCGATATCATTGTCTCCGGGTGGACCATTCAATTGTTTTCCATTTTAGTTAACTTGACGAGTTGAAGATATTTCTCAATTCGCCGTATGCAACTGAATCCCTCAACTGTAAACTAAGATTTTTTTGAAAGGTTGTAAAATAGTTTGTTTAGTATTCGGATATGACTATCACCAAAAAAAATATTCAAATATGACTAAATCAAGCTCGTTTTTAAAATGTGACAAAAAAATTTCAACGAATAATAAATACTATTGTGTCCTAAATAACTCGATTTAGAAATTTCGTAATTAAGTTAGAACACTATCTAAATAGTTTTATGTAAAATAGATATGCGGTTCTTTCCATATTTTTGGACGCGGGTGAAATTTCGAGAAAACATCAATTTACAAGTATGTACGCTTTGCTATTTTTTTAGGTATACACATTGTATTATTTAGCGGGTTAAATTAATTAGCACATTGATAGACATATATTTTTGGCGGAATTGATAGACATATATCATATATGTAGCATTAATAGTTGAGACGTGAATGTATCACGAAGTGTTTCTTTGTATTTTATAGTTACATATTACATTACATTTAAAACACGTGGAGAATTCCCCAACAACGAGATTGTAGCCACATATGCCTCGTAGCATGGAAAAAGAGTTCCCGATCATTAGCACTACCAAAACTCAACAATTCTTTAGTTGGGATTTACAGGTAAATCTTTTGTTATTTATTTTGTCGCTCTTGTGTTTGTTGGGATTCAAATGCAAACTTATTTCACAGTCGGTTATTCGAGAACAACAACTAAGCATATGTTGGTTTTAATCTAACGTAAAGGAATAAGCATGTTCAATCTAGGTTAAAGGTGTTGCAGGAGTATTCTGGTAAAAAAGTCAAATCAATTTCCAAGTTTAAATTTTAGTTCCAAACATGAAAATAGGAATTAAATTTTTTTCTTATTTCCGATAAAATGAGAAAAGAATTCTTTTCTTCTTCAGAATTGGTTCCAAATAGGCAGTAATTGCAAAGTTGGGTCGGATAATAGTGATTACTATGAGAAACAAATTTTGCTGACCATTATGAAATTCGCCCTTCTCTGTGGGCTTGTCCGGCCCAGAGAATAATACAAAATGACCTTACTGCAAAGTCGGGTCAGATGATAGTGATTGAATTGGATCTTCTCACAATAAACCTCGATCCTTATCCATGGACCCTGAGTCAAAGGTCTGTTTATATCAACCCACTGGCCCTTTTACAAAAGAATTGAAGAAGAAACTAATTTCTTTGAAAAACAATGTAACAGAATGTTTTGTGAACGGCTTTAGGAGTTGTACTTTCTTAGTTACGGAACTCTGGATTTAGGTCTTCGAACTTAAGCTGACTTGGGAGAGGGGGTTTCGGAGGGTCATAGTAGAGGTGGACTCGTCATTTGCCATTCTCTGTGTGGACGTGAGACTGACCAGGCTCACCTTTTGACATCACTGATCTTGAGGGCGCAGTAGATACTTGCGAGAAGATGGGAGATCGGCATTCAGCACACTTGGCACGAGGGCAACCAGGTACCTGACGCGCGCTTTCTAATCACGCTCTAGAGATTTTCTTTGACCATATTGTTTCTGATGTACCCTTAGACTCTTGTGTTGAGATGTATCTAGACGATTTGCAGGGAGTTAGCCTCCTCGTTGTACTCATGTGGCCAGTAATGATTTGCGGGGATTAAATTTGGTGGTATCAACGTCAAGGCGGGTCACTTTGACCTTGCTGAGGTGCTCTTTTCCTCTTGCAGGTTTTTTCCACCGGGTTTTTCCGCGAGAGGGTTTTACTAAAGTTGGTGGCCGCTTGTTTCGTCTGTTGTACTTATTGTTATTTTTCATATCTATATAGGGGTATGATCCCACCCTTTTTAACCCAAAAAAATGTAACAGAATGTTTCTGAAATCAGTTTCTCCAATTTGCAGAATCTAATTTCTTGGAGAAACAAGTTTATAAATCTTTGGTAAAACTAATTTCGGAATGATGAGAGGTAACTTCCGTTCGATCTTTGGGGTTATGAAAATTCTGTGGTAAAAAGAAGTTTACATTTATGCAATTTATGAATTTTTTCATGCAATTGTTTCAACACATTCATTTATATCGATAGAGCTTTCATTTACCAAATACAGGCAGAGCCGCAACATTGGCAGACTATACGGAAAATTTTATGATGGTCCGTCCTAAGTTTTATTAAAATTAATGATGGATCGTCATAAAATTACTCCATTTATACCCCACAGTGAAAATGCAAATCCCAAACCTGTTTCAGTATGATTTTATGATGTTCAACTCCAAACTCTTCTCTGTACACATCTGTTCAAAGCCAAAAAGGCGGAAAAAGAAAGAAATGTGGATAGACTAACTAGACTGGTGATATTCTACAGACCCCTGAAGCCAGGAACATCAATCCACTGCAGCTGCAGCTCCACCTCGCCGCATTCAACATTCCGGAGCCTGAGAAACTTGTTCTGCACCACCTTGCCATCGGCCCAGACGATATGGCTCTCTTCAGCGAGGCAGTTCTGCCTGCAGGGCTGAATCCTCACGATCACAGTGCCATCGGGGACACCCTCCAAGTTCATTCTCGCGGCCTCCGTGAAGAGGCCAATGTCGAATTCCGCGTCCCCCATAGGGTCATCTCTGCTGAAGGTATCCTTGTCATAAACTTCCTGCAAAAAGAATGTAAAGTTGTCAATCACCTTTATCAACAAAATGGTATATCATAAGCTCTATCAGAGTATTCATCAATAAATTTATGTCTTAGCTATAAAGTATTTGGATTTTATAGTTCCTAGTATTCTGCGGACTTAATATTAATAACGTTACCATTTTATAGGTATTCTCTTAGTTTCCTATTATTAACAAACAATAAACCAATGAATGTAACTACACCACTTTAGTCCAGAATTAGCAACAGAGCAGACCACTGTCATGTGAACAGGAAAATCACTGTCTTCATCAGACCATAAGCAAGGAATGAGAACTATACTACTCACAATTCTGATAGGAACACTAGGGTCGGTCACAGAAAGCGTCAAGTCTTCGTTCCACTCGGGGTTAATATTTCTCTTCACCACGCGCGTCTTCAACTTCTGCAGTAGAGCACACGCTATAAATACCGAGCTGAATTAATAGATTTATGCATATTATTATTTTCCATCATCATCATCATCGATTATGCCTACTCCATCTTCCGTTTCGGGTTTTTAACGTTCAACTGATTTGCCTTTTGGGTTCCAAACAAGGTCTTGGTATGACTGTTTGTAGTCCAATATCATCACACAGGTCAAAACACGAGATGCTACAAGAAACATCACCAGAGGACAAAGGATATTGGTATGGCCGACTCTAATGAAAAAAACAGAATTCAATGGCTTGGAGGAAGACAAATAAAATCTTTCCCATTTGAACATAGAATATACTCATCGTTTCCCACTGATTAGGCAAGCAAAATTTTGATAAACCACTCAAAGAAAAGGCCAAAGGACACAACTAAAAAAGTGGGTTTCAAAGGGAGCAAGATTTGGTGCATCTGATGCTTCTAATTGATACTTGAACATATCAAGGAAACCCGGGTATGGTCAGGTCCAAAGAGAAGAAACACAGCATCTCACTTTTAGCTTAGCAAAATTGAACTATTCATAATTTTACTTCAAACATTAAATTCGGGTCATGGAATCGAATTCCCATCTATATCTAGAATGAAGATGAGACAACATTTGTAAACGAGACAAACACTCAATTATCGACATCTGATGCGTCATGGTTGTTCGTAGATATAACAGCGGACTTGATAGATGATTAATATATCAAGACCAAGAAATTAAACAGACTAAACAGTGAGGAACCCATAAGCCAAATAGTGATGATCAATCAATCTATCCATGGCTTCCATTTCTCATTTAAAACAAAGAGACTATGTATTCATTTGAAGAGATCTTGAGTTCAAAAGATTGAAAGAACCGCATCTCAACGTTGCTCGACTCTAAATAAAAAACATACAAAGTCGGATTTGAATGAGTGTGGTTTAATTACCTGTTTTCCCATCTTGACCACAACATAAGGATCACTGCTTCTAACATCCCTCACAGCAAGGTTGATCCCTCTACGGACGTGGATTCTGAGAAGTCCCAACAAGCCATCCATGTCCAAACCAAGACAATACCAACTAATATCCAGTAATAGCTATAGGCTTGTGTTTCTCTTGTTTCTTTGGTTAGTTCTTGGTTTAGGCCTTGGACTAAGGGAGAGACTGTGCATTAATTTACAACTAGAAAGGAACAGATTTCTAAGTCCATTCAATACGTTTAGTTGGTTCTCCTTTATAATGACAATGACAAGAGGTTGCCCCTACGCTTGTTGAGGTGTGAAGTCTACGAGGGGGAAGAACTAGGTGATTTTGGGTATTTTTTCGGGTAGGTTTTGAGTGAAATATAACCATGGGATACTTGCTATCAAATGTTTCCTTATTTATGGAAATTATTACTTTATGATTTGATGTATTTTTATTTCCTTTTTTATAGAGCTTTTCCAAATTTACAATTTTAGCGACAAATTTTTTGCTAAATCTTTTTTTATTAATCGGCGTCTTTGTAGATGATCAATAATAAATGTATCGAGCTCAAATTTTATTTAGCACCGACTTCAATATTGATGTCTTTTACACTTATAAACTTTAATTTAAACTTACTTAAGTAAACTTGGATTCCATTGATTATTCAAATTAACCATTAAGTGGTTTATCTTTTTGTAAATTTTCAAGAGCTCTAACATTTTGTTAATTAATTTCCTTGACTGAATTGACGACGCGCTCCAGCCAATCTCCGACTGGTTCGCAGTCCTTTTCTTTCGTTTTCGTGTCTTTACCCGAGAGAGGACGGCAATTGATGTAATCTTGTAATATCAATTTCTTGTTAGGACAGCTTTTTAAGTAAACTGTGAGAGCATATTGAATGACCTTTTTTTAGTTGAAATCTTCATTGATTATGCATAAGTTGTGTTTGCTAATAAGATAACCATGATTTGAGTTGAATTGAATTTTTTTTGTTTGTATAAACGATGGGATAAGGACCTTTATTCATTAAGAAACAGATAAAATGGAATAGTATACCGGGTCAAACTAACCTTTTAAGATCATCCAAATACACATGTAAACAATAGCGGATCATCAAACACGACATGATCAAAGGAGATCGTTAGGTCATGCTTGGACAAGGCATCGGCCATACGATTGCTCTCACGCCAATTATGCTGAATGTGGATTCGCGCAATATCACGTTCAACACAGAGTATAGCCAGCGTCTAGTTGACTTTCACCTGTACTCGCTGGAAAGCTCTATTCCAGGACGTACAATGACTGTTGCCCTTTGCAAAACCACAGATCCAACACTCACCAGAATCGCAAAGCACTCTGCATGCACCTGCTCGTTATGTATGTGTTCTGTTTACTAGTAAGATAATCATGATTTGAGTTAGATAAGATATCAAACGGTTAAGTTATTCTCAATAAATTTTAACGTTGTTATATTTACATGACTTGAATTCAAAAGTCAAAATTATTCAAAAAAATTATATTGTTTTGAAGTAATTGCATATATATATTCAATTTAATTTGACCAGTTGCTTTTTTTTGGTCAGATTTGATCAGTTGCTTTCGCAAAGTTTAAGAACTACAAATCCATCAATATATTTAGAAGAACTTTTCAAGATCGAGAGAGAGGTACGAGGATTTGGATTCAGGGGGGACTACATAAAAATCATCCCCATGGTATGGACTAAATATGGGCCTTTAGATTTGATCAAATTCTTTTTTTACAGATCTGATAGTCAGAATCTGTTGAGGGTATTTTCGA
Organism: Hypericum androsaemum; assembly: GCA_963995505.1. Classification (NCBI taxonomy): domain Eukaryota; kingdom Viridiplantae; phylum Streptophyta; class Magnoliopsida; order Malpighiales; family Hypericaceae; genus Hypericum; species Hypericum androsaemum. The sequence continues at coordinate 7,738,747 of OZ023183.1, forward strand.
GTTTTTATCCAAACATACTCATTAGGGTTCCACTATATAATACCCCCCCCCCCCCCCCCTTCGTAGGTTGGCTATCATGAACCGAAATATGCTGATTTGACGAAACCTCAACTGCCCTCTTGAAGGAGGGAACGAGGGACGCCGACAAAACCATTGCATGTTCTCCGCTCTCCGAGGGGGACTCGACAGAATCCTTAGGGCTCACAGCAAAGAGAGGAAACCCGCCGCTCGCAAACAATTGAGCAACGGCCTGGAACAGCCCTAGGGCCACTAGAGTTTCGGGCGGGAGAGTACCCGCATACGCCAGAGAAGACTCTGCCACAACAGGAAAGAGTGAGGAGGCATGGTCGTCCTGGAAGAGGAGATCTGGCCATCATTCGCAGATTTATTCGGAACCGTGGGAGGCACCCCCCTTGTTTTCTGGAAGTTTGGGTTTTTTTCACCACTTTTTCGTTGATTATTTGGTCCGAAAAAAATGACACATACGCTGTTTCGACTTTGATTATTGCTGGATTGGTCGATTTCATGTGGTTCTGATGATTTTGTATTTAAAGATTGGAACTTTATGTTGGTGTTTGGTTGTTGTTTGAACTTGGTGCTTAAAATTCTAGCAAAAATTCATAGATCAATGATACCAATATTAAAGTAGAATTATACCAATATCCTAGAACGATGATACCAATATTCGAGAAGAATGAAACCAATACATTCAAATGGTATATATTTTCACTTATAATGGGATACCGATATTGGAGAAGATGAAAACCAATATCACGGTGGAATGAAACCAATATCATAGTAGGATGAAACCAATGTCATAGTAGAATGAAACCAATAACATAGAAGAATGAAACCAATATCATAGTAGAATGAAACCAATATCATAGTAGAATGAAACCAATATCCGAGAAAATGAAAACCAATATTCCCATACTTGTATTTTCATAAATTGTATTATTTTGTTAATATTTTTTTAATTTTTTTAATTATTGTATTTCCAATATTGCCCATATCCTTTTCAGTGGGGATTACCCATGTCCCCACTGAATTTGAACCCGAGGTACGACAGTTTAGCTACCTCCACCACCTGGCACCTACCATTGGTAACACGTAGAATTTCTGCGTTAATAGGAAATAGAAGAAGCGGAAAGACCATTTTCTTGCCCGATTTCTTGTCCGATTTGCCCGATTTGCTTCATATTCGAATTGGCTAAATTGGTAGGTGTTGGAGTGGAAAATTAATTCTCGGATTTATTTAACTGTGTCTCAGTAAAATAGACGTATCTTTCTACTCGTATATCCGATTGATACAATTCAAAAAGCAACAAAAAGATAAAATACAGATCTAGAACTTTCTAGTTTGTGACTTCTCCAAATTCGGTGCAGAAGGAGGTCAGACTTGGGTCGGAAGTTTCGGGAGTAGATTTTCTCCTTATTAGGCTGCAGATCTGCTGAACCTATTTTGGTAGAAATACCGTAACTTTCTCCTCAAGTATTGGATTGATACGATTCCAAAAGTCACAGAAGGAGAAGACAGAGATCTATAACTTTGTTGTTTATGACTTTTCCAAATTCAGCATGAAAAATGGTCAAATATGGGTTGGCAGTTTCGGGCAGTTTAAGTTTTCCTTATTAGGCCGAGGCTATGTTAAGTTTTCTTGTTTGAAAACGGCCTAGGGTTTTTCTATGAGGCTGGGGCGAGCTTGTTCTATATAAGGAGAGCTAGGTACAGGCATGAAGAGGACACAAACCAAACACCAAATTCTTAGCTTCATAGCATTTATCTTAGCTTTTATCTTATGTAGCTTCGTAGCTTTTATCTTTTATGTTTTACATGTTTTTTCCCTTTCCCTATCAATAAAATCTTTCCTCCCCACTCTCTTTCTTCTCTCCTCTCAACCCCATATTTCTTCCATCTTTACCTATTCGTTCAAATCACTCTTGGGACGACCACTCCGGACCCATTCTAAAGATCGTTTCTGACGTTCTACCACAATTTATATTTGCAACATATTTTTGGCACGCTCGGTGGGACTAAGGAGGGCGTCTAAGAAGAGTGATTGTTGCATCAAAACACACAAGTTTTCACATACGGTTTCGAGTCCTTCTTCAAAAGGGACGAAACCGGTCAAAGGTTGTGCTGAAAGAAGACGTCCAGCGAAGTTAGTTGACTTTGGAGGGTGTTCCGGCCTTTTTTGGAGCCGAATCTGAAGAAGCTTTCTTCACCAAAATTGAAGATTATTGTTTCCTCTTTCTGTGGATACTAAGAACGCCGAAATTGGAGTTTGTACCAGGAAGATAAGACCAAAACACTAAAGATTGATCGATCTGTATGATTGAGAAGTCCAGTCGGCTTTGGAGGACATTTTGGTCTTTTTTTGGCCGAATTAGGAGACGGCTATTTCAAGAAAAATTGAAGATCTATCTCTCAGCTTTCCAAGAACATCAATATCGCTTTAATCGGAGTTCGGACGGAAAAGATACAACAAAAATACCAAAGGTTGGTCATTCTGTAGGCTGATTACGAATTTTCGATTTATCTTGTCAAATTATGATCAGTTATGAGGGATTTATGGGGAGCAATGATAATTATGAGAGAGAGCCTGTTGAACACCTAGCATTCTGCATGCAATTTAGAAATTTTTTGGAGGAATGTATGAAAAGTTATGAGGATTTAAGAGCTGAACTTCGAGCAATGAGATACAAGCCCTTTAAGAATGAGAATTCAGGGACTACATCAGCAACTGAGGAAGCATCAAGTGGCGTATGCAAAGTTGAGGACCAAATAGTTTATGAATCTCGTAATTTTGAGACAAGTATTGAGACGGTCGAACATGAATCGGCCGAATATACGCAATCTTCTTTCCTTATTGAAGAAGTCGAACAGACGACTAGTCCACAGTTGGCCGACACCACGGCCATCGAGCCTACAAGGCCCACATTTGAGGAAAAGGAAGATCCATGCCCGACACAAGTCTCATTGGCAACTGAGACAACCCTAAGTGTTGTATCAAATACAAAAGGCATTCTAGGGCCTCCGCCGGCTAAGGGAATCTTTGGGCCTTCACCAGCAAAGGGAATTTTAGGGCCACCGCCGAATCACCTGTTGCGGAGATCCGAGTTACCCTTTGTTCCACGAGTAATGAGCCACCTTCGCTTGCCCAATTTTGTCCCAACTCAACGGAAAGACACAGGGGGCCAAGTCTATAGTCAGAATTCAATCTCACCCGGGGGGCATGAAGAGTGCTGCAACATTGTAGTCGAAGCTCCTACATCGGCCAAAATTATCCCAGCCAAAAGGCAAGACGTGCTCATGCCAAAGAAGGTGAAGGATGATAAAGTCAAGTGTTCAACTCCTCCTCAACCAAGCAAGAGTACTGTGAAGCAACAACCTAATAGGCCAGCTCAACCTCGGTCATCAAAGGTTTCAAATTACAGGGAATGTCCTCAAGTCACGTGGTCAAAATCGGCCAGCAATAAAAAAAGGGCGCCTGAGTACGCATGGGTTAAGAGAGACGTGGTCACTCGATTGGCGACCGAGCAAGAAGTTCTCCAGAGAAAGAAACCCTTCAAGGTTTGGGTGTCTAAGGAAGAACTTTTGCGGTCTAAGAAACAACCATTTGAGACACGACCCACAAAGAGTGATTCACCTACAAGGTCTCCAAGTTATCACATGAAGCCTGTGCGAAAGGAGATGCCAAAAAAGTCAAACCCACACTCGGGGGGCAAGTGTCCGGAGTCTCATCGACCGACTCTCACGAAGACTCAACGAAGAAGGTTGGAGCGAAAAATTCAAAAGCAAAGGAAAAAGCTTAGAGACCTTCAACAACAATTGTATGGTCATTTTGATGAAGGACATAGAGCTCCCACTCAACCATGTAGGCCTAAATCAAGTTTTTGCGAGAAAGCCATGAGCACACGGATATCTCGAGATGAGTGATCAACTACACGCCTACAACGGCTAGGTTTCGACCGGTTTGATGGCACATTCTCTGCATATTTACGGTCTTACCTTAGCCGGTTATTTTTTGAGTGGAGTTAATTTTCCGCATGATCAAGGACGGATACACGTCAACGCTTTTCCTAGCGTCAAAACATTGACGTGTGGGGGGCATTGTTGGAGCGGAAAATTAATTCTCGGATTTATTTGACTGTGTCTCAGTAAAATAGACGTATCTTTCTACTCGTATATCCGATTGATACAATTCTAAAAGAAACAAAAAGATAAAATATAGATCTAGAACTTTCTAGTTTGTGACTTCTCCAAATTCGGCGCAGAAGGAGGTCAGACTTGGGTCGGAAGTTTCGGGAGTAGATTTTCTCCTTATTAGGCTGCAGATCTGCTGAACCTATTTTGGTAGAAATACCGTAACTTTCTCCTCAAGTATTGGATTGATACGATTCCAAAAGTCACAGAAGGAGAAGACAGAGATCTATAACTTTGTTGTTTATGACTTTTCCAAATTCAGCATGAAAAATGGTCAAATATGGGTTGGAAGTTTCGGGCAGTTTAAGTTTTCCTTATTAGGCCGAGGCTATGTTAAGTTTTCTTGTTTGAAAACGGCCTAGGGTTTTTCTATGAGGCTGGGGCGAGCTTGTTCTATATAAGGAGAGCTAGGTACAGGCATGAAGAGGACACAAACCAAACACCAAATTCTTAGCTTCATAGCATTTATCTTAGCTTTTATCTTATGTAGCTTCGTAGCTTTTATCTTTTATGTTTTACATGTTTTTCCCTTTCCCTATCAATAAAATCTTTCCTCCCCACTCTCTTTCTTCTCTCCTCTCAACCCCATATTTCTTCCATCTTTACCTATTCGTTCGAATCACTCTTGGGACGACCACTCCGGACCCGTTCTTAAGATCGTTTCTGACGTTCTACCACAATTTATTTACAACAGTAGGTTATTAATTATATATTTATATTCGGTTAGTTCAAAATAAACCATTACATGTGATTAGGTGAGAGTCCCAATGTCATTGATAAGATAATATTCAAATTAAATATCTTGGTTTTTATTCTCGTTCTCCGTTCTTGCATCCACGATCAAAATTAATGTACTTTTTATGATCAAACCTTTTATTGATTATTGCTCCCAGTGTGATGTGCTTAACTTAAGATAAACAATTAATTCGAAAGTGAACCATTTTTTATTGGTAGAACCAATTCTGTTGAATCCTTTTAATTAAAGGACAAATTCGGTTGAAAATCATATTACCGTACTAGAACTCGGAAGACCCCTAAAAAGAACCTTTTTTTTTATCCTAAAAAAGAACTTGGACGGACCACGTCCGGACTCTCGTCCAGTCCCGAGTACACTGATTTAAACTCAGAAGCTCAAAATATTGAAAATAAAATATATGTTAAAATTTCACGCGGCTTCTACTATGGCAACCCCGGGCTGGTCTGCCACCTCCCACATAAGACAAAAAAGAAAAAAAACTGTAAACTAAATGGTGAGGGCACCTCGGGCCGTGGCAAGGACAAGGAAGTTAGATTCGGTTATCCCCAGTGAAATAGATCAAGTAATTATATCTATAGATATGGTTTTTTATGATTGTCATATCTCTAGACACGATTTTTAATAAAATCTGATGGTTCAAACGAAATCTCCTCCGTAGGAACGATTTTTATGTTGTCCCTGCTCAATCCAAAATCAAGGACAAGGAGTGCCTGATCACTCTGACACGCAGCCCAGGGCTGCCAATAAAATATTATATTATTTTTATTTTTAATTTATTTTAGTTACACTTGGCACAATGTTAATCGATAAAAATATGAAAATTTATATTTTTTTATTCTTTATAAATTGATCATAATATTTTCAATTCATATAGCATTTAATTTTTTAATTTTTTTATGAAAATTCGTATAAGTAATACATGTATGTGGATGAGAGAGAAATTAATTATTTATTCCGTAACCTAGGTTGAGGTGGGTTGTGATAGTGGGTGAAAAATATTTAGTTGGGTTGGGTTGGGTGTGGATGAGAGGGAAATTAATTATTTATTCTGTGACCTAGGTTGCGGTGGATTGTGATAGTGGGTAGTCCAAATATTGGTTCTAACGAAGACCATTTTTAGTAAGAAATTATTTTTTATAGTAATTATTTTTTAGTGGATCGGGCGATCTTGTAATGCAATTTACTAGAAGAGTCCGAATTTTGTGGGGAGAAAACTTATCCCCACCTTGAGAGCAAAGAAATTGTAGGTGTAAATCAGTAAATAAAATGGCAATCAGAGGCAACATGAAAATGTGATATCTTATAAATGGTCGGTTGGAATAAATTGTATTCTATGGTACAATCTACATATGAGATGTGTTTAGAAGTATTTCTAGATATTCTATAGTCTTCTTAGGATTCTAGCTAATTACAACAAAGCCTAGTCAATTATTCCAAGCTTTAAGAATTTTGTTGGTCAAGTTCGGACAGCAATGACCTTTGTTTAGTAAATGGAGCACCACGTTCTCAATTTTACTCCAAATATTACAAATAAATATGATCCAAAAACTACACACATAGGGCTACAATTTGTTAGTTGACAAGTTTTTATAAAACGCAATGGAAGACAGTCAAAACGAAGCTTGAATGAGTCTCTTTCTGATTGGACCCCATTGGGAATCAACCAATCATCTATTACCACTTGTTTGTTCATTAGACTTGGTTAAGGAGGTGAGTCAAGCTGGACTCTTACTCACCTATATACTTTTGGGACTCAGAAACCTTAAGGAAGAGGCAAGAAATTCCGAGACTCAGCCATAACTCAAAAGAGAAGAGAAAGTTGAGAGAGAGAGTAAGAGGAAAGAGAAAGAAGTAGGTGACAAAGAACGACTTGGTAAGCTATATTCTGCCTCGAACTAGATTTTTATATCTTCATCAAAGTTGTAGAGGACATAAAGAGCTTTCTGAGCATATATTATATGTCCAGTTTTGATAAAGGAATCGGCGTGGAATTAATTTTGAACATTAGACTAGTTACTGGAGTATCAAGTGAGGTAGTCGAAGAAGAATTGCTTGGTAAGTTATTTTTGGATTTGAATTAGACTTTTATGTCTTCATGGAAGTTGTAGAGGACTCAAATACCTCTATAGCTCACCGTTTGTTCACTATGTGAACTTTTGTGTGTGTGTGATCATATGGTTGGCATGCATCTTGTGGTCTTGCATATTGTTGGACATGGTTAAGTTCTGTCTCTCATATGTAGCAGACATAACCAATATGTTATGTTCTATCTTCTTACTAAGTGTTTCAAAATACTTACCCCTTACTAATCCATCTCAGGTTAAAGCAATCATAGTTTGCCTCGGGTTCTGGAGTCCGTGGTGCATGCCTATCTCTTCCATTCGAGGGCTACTCTTTTGAGGTCTCCGGATCATGCTATCTTTTGTACTCTTGTATAGACGCTCCGTAATGGTTTTCAGAGGCTAGATCCTAGACTATGCTTTGGTTTGAACATGTATCACAGGAAACTTGTTCAGACTTTTGGTGATGGTTCTCACACCATTTTTGTATATCTTATATTTTGAGAGGCATGTTTATATAGCGTGCCCTGGTGTTGCTTTAAATAAATATTGATAAACTTTATGCTATGTTTTGAGGCTGGCTAGATCTACATTTTGTAGTTTGTATACAGTGGAGTCTAGCGCCGGTCACCGACCTCATGATGGGTCGTGACAGAAAAATATATATTAAATCTACTTACCTCTAAATTAAGGATGTGATAGTTATGGAAAAATAATAAAAGGAAAAAAATAATTCAAAACAGACCAAAAATAATTCAAAACATTAATACCAAAAAATTCAGATCAAAGATCCAATTTCTTTGGCCGCCACTACTTGAAAACACTAGAACTCTTTTTTTATTACCCTACTATCGTAGTAGGTACGGAGATGATAAAGCCAATATGATCGGACTGATTTACGAGAATGGTATACAATATTAATGATATAGGTATAATGTAAAAATGATATTGGTACATTATAAGAATGACATTGGTACAAAATATGCAATAATAATTAACTTGAATTACAAGAATGATATTTTTACATTATAAGTTTGACATTGGTACAAAATATGCAATAGTCAATGGTATTGGTATATTGTAAACCATTGCAAGAATAGTACACATATTTCACTTAAAGAGATAAAGATAATATAACTTAAAGGACAAATTATTCTCACGTCCCTGACCTTTGGTCACCCTCCCTCTAGGGTCCCTGACTTTTGGAAAATGATTGTCTCGTCCCTAAGTTTTGATGATAATAGACTCTCGAGTCCCTGGCTGACGTCATCGGCTCTTTTTTTCATTTTTTGTCATAGAAATGACCAAAATACCCTTAAACAAAAAATAAAAAAATTCACCTTCTTCAATCTTTGACCAAGAATAACCAAAAACCAATCCAAAAATAAGATCAAACTAACAAAATCAAGAACACAACCAAGATCATCAAAAACAACAACAACAACAAAAAACACATCTCAGAACCCTGGATCCAGATGAATGCAAACCAGGCAACCAAAAGGCTAAACATTAATATTCACAAAAACTAACTAAAGCATTCATCTTCGGGACAACAAATAACACAAAGATCAAATCTTCACTAGAAATACAGACCCGACATAGAAAACCCAAATCATAGAACACCAAAAACAAAAAGCTAAAGTACACGGACATCGTCCTCCTGGACACGAGCTCCTTTACGCACAAGCTCGAATTGGAACCCAGAAAGCTAAAGTACACGAATAGCGTCCTCCTGGACAAAGACTCCTCCTTTACGCACGAGCTCGAATTAGAATCGTACTGGTTTCTTCCTCGGTGGCAGTGCTCCCCATTTCGAAGAGAGAGAAAGGCGGAGGTGGGACCCAAAAGTGGTAAGGACGATGAGAACAGAGAGGACGAGGAAGGGGATGTCCTTGAAGGGGCGGGACCTGTGGCCGTGGTGGTATGAGATCTGGAGGTACTGGGTCAAATTGAAATCCTCGGGCGCGGGTTCTTCGGTGGGCGAATATGGTATTTCAGGTGGGGGCTTGGAGAGGAGGGATTGGATCATGGTAAATGACGAGTCGTAAATGGAATAAGGTAGCTTGGTTTCTTCCTCGGTGGTGGTGCTCCCCATTTCGAAGAGAGAGAAAGGCAGCGGCGGTCGCCGGTGGTTAAGGAAGGGAGGAGAAGTGGAGATGCATCAATAGGTTTTTTGATTTTTTTTAAATTTGGGTTGGTGTTCTTGGTTATGTTCTTGATTTTGGTTAGTTTGATCTTGTTTTTGGATTAGTTTTTGGTTATTGGCTGTTCTTGGTCAAAGGTTGAAGAAGGTAAATTTTTTTATTTTTGTTTAAGGGTATTTTAGTCATTTTCATGACCAAAAATGAAAAAAAGAGCCGATGATGTCAGCCAGGGACCCGAGAGTCTATTATCATCAAAACTTAGGGACGGGACAATCATTTTCCAAAAATCAAGGACCCTAGGAGGAAGGTGAGTAAAGGTCAGGGACGTGAGAGTAATTTGCCCTAACTTAAATGTTATTACATCCTCTAACAATTCATAAGGCATAACTCCTACCCCTATCCCCTTCTCCCCCCTCATTTCTTTGTCATTGATTGGTACACTAAGATATTCCTTGATCTTGTATTAACCTTTCGCCTTTCGTCAAATAAACTAATCTGAAGCCAATCTAAAACCAAATTAAAATTAATCTAAAACCAATAACACTTCATATATAAACTATTGCAAGAACATATATATACCACTATCGACTACCATTAGAACTCAATCGACTGCCATTATAATCTGTATAAATCACATAAAACCAATGGCAATTGAACCAGTCTGTAACCAATTAGAAAATATTCTGAAATCAATCTGAAACCAATATCACTTCAAGTATAAACCATTGAAAGAACATATGAATGACAATATCACTAAACATGCAAACTAACGTTAGTATAAAGATATAAAGGCATTATGAAACCAAACTGAAACTAATCTTAAAACCAAATCCCTTCATATATAAACCATTGCAAGAACATCTGTATACTACGATCGGCTGCCATTAGAACCCAACCGGCTGCCATTAGGACCTGTATAGACCACATAAAAACAAATAGCAATCGAACTAATCTGAAAATAATATGAACCAATCTGAAAATAATCAGAACGACTTTTAAACCAATATCACTCTAGATATAAACTATTAAACAAACATCTAAATACCAATATCACTTCACATACAGTCGAACTAAGGCCCCATGTAATAATTTCAATTGATGGACTGATGCGCCATGTGGGTCCATATAGGAATGGGTGCCTGAGGGCATCCAAGCAACTGAAAACAAAATCAAAAATCATCCCAGCTTCCTTCATTTACATAGAAGATGGTGCTTCCAAAGGAAACCTATTAAGAACAACTACCTTCTCAAAAAAAATAAGGAACAACCAAATGATACCTCATTCGCTTAGAAGGTTCAGATGTGAGCAACAAGGAGAGGAGGTTCCAGCCAGCATCCCAGTTTTGATCAAGTATCTGTGACAACAACACACAGGTACACAATACACCATATTTTCTAGAACCTTCAAACGTCAAAGATGGTTTTCTGTAGAACACAAATACTTGGAACCCAATATTTTTAGATCTTGAATTTCTACAGAGTGTGTAGAAAAAATTCATGCAAGAAAGATGGGTTATTTTCTTAGGACTACAAGAAATGAGAGGTCACTTATGCACTTGATGTCCAATGGTGGAGAAGGAGAGTGGACGAGACAAATGGGAGAGGCAAAAGGGAGAAGCATTTTTTAAAGAAAATTTCTTGGTCGAACAGATGGAATGGAAGTCAAATCGTGGGAATCTTAGCAAAGTATTCTGGGTGAAAATACCAAAATGCCTCGAAAGCAAGGAAATTGATGGGTAACCTGTCACGACCCAAATTTGTGGTCGGTGACCGGCGCTAAATTATGTCAAACTTAATAAAATAAACCATAACCTAGCAAGCCTCAAACATAACACATTATTCTCATTAACAGAAATCGTCAAAAAATATTTTTCAACAACGTTGTCTCTTCACACATACATATTTATCGTTATCCAAACCTGGTAGACATAATTTAGAAGTTGGAGTACACATCTCCAACATAGTATCATCAAAACACATCATTTTAAAACATAAATATAATTTACACATATATTACATATTAACATTGAGCTAAGGTCATATGTCAAAAGACCAACAAATATGTACAATGGAGCGACCTAGATTACAAAAGAGAAAGACCATCTGGAGACCTTCAAATGTAGCCCGAGATGGAAGATAACGGGCTGAACTCAGAGGGAAAAGCTTCTCCAGATGCAAACCACGGCCTAAACCTCTTCACCTGTTGATTAAACTAAGGGATAAGTGCTTTGAAACACTCAGTAAGCAAATATTATAAGTAACATGTATTTAACCAACCAAACATCCCCATCAAACCCAAATACTAACACAAGGCTACTATGACAAAAGGACCACTTCACAAATAAGGTCATCAAATAATCACATATCAAACATAACCAGAAGTTCAGATAGACCTTTACAAACACATAGCACAAATCAGATGAACTTCAGATAGGTCTAGATAGTGTCACTCCCACACCCACACGAGGATACCATATCTTAAAGGCGCCATCAGAAACCAACCCCGCCGGCCAAATATCATATCATATACATATCCAATGTATCCTCAGTATATGTGCACATATGCCAACATCCCCGGTTGGTCACGGGTAGACCTCATCATCCGCCATCTGACAAATGATATACCAAACAGACATGATACACATTGACCAGAATATATTGACCACATATCCAAATTCATACCAAAAGAGTCCCATATCACGAATTGGGAAAAATAACCCCAAATAGACAAACAATCCACAAACATCATCAAATCACATATTGAAAAAAACTAATCATATAACCATACTTTAAACCAATCAAATGTACACCAAATTATACATATCACCCACGTCTAGTTAACTAAATACATGTTACAAAGAATATCCACTTACAAGACAATGGTTGCTCAAACCATTCAAAGAGAAGCTCTGTGCTTCGTTTTATAACTCGTGGCACTCAAATTTAAAACATCGGTTAACTAGTCAAAAGAACATAAACCACTATCATTACCAACCTCTTAAGCATGTAACTAGATCCTAGGTAACATAAAAATATCTTAGTTCATTTCTTAGATTCGGATTTACACAAGGCAGCCCCAAAACCTATGCTTAGTTCACAAAACTACACCCCCGATGATCAATTTCTCTTTCGCCTTCTATACATACGAATCCTAGCTAAAACTTACCTTAACTTCCTTCATCTAGGTCTATATTCATCTGTTCTAATCTTCACCTACTAGCTTCTTCAAAGTGTAGAAGGGTTTCTATTTAAATTAAGCAAAATCCTACAAAGTTACTCACCTATTCTTCCAAGTTGTTCAAATCTGTCTACCTTTTTTTCTTCTTCTTTTACCTTCGGTTTCTCCCTTTCTCCTAGGCCTTCCTCTCTGTTTTTTTCTGTCCTAAATGACCAATTTGTTCGTGTCTATCTTCTGGTCCAAAAGATTTTCCCTTTTATATGCATGCTAAGTAGCTTAGTCATCCTACTTTCCATTTGCCACCTAGCCAACTTGCAACAAATTTTTTTTTGATCCTAAACTTTTCCAGCCATTCAAAATCATTTCTAAACTTTTTAATATGTTATAATAAGTCCCTAAAATGATCCTTATTCAAATAAAGTCACATAACAAATTATTTTCACATAACTTCCTAATACCGACGAGCTTAGATCAATTTCCGAGCACCTTGATTAATTACTCTGTTACTGCCAGATTATTTCATAAATCATAAAACTCAAAACACCAAAGTTATAGATCCAGATGTTATGAATCCATACGAATTGGAATCACCTAATTTGGAGTTCGGATGAAGAAATTATACCTATTTTACCGAATAATGACAGACTAAGTCTAAACCCTTCCAAAACCAACCTTATTTTGTTGTAGCAAATTTGGTTGAAGGGTGAGGGTATCACATTCTCCCATCCTTATAAAATTCGGTCCCCGAATTTACATAATGGAAGGTTAACTTACTTGTCATACAAATAGATGTGGGTACTTAGTTTTTATTTCTCCCTCCATTTCCCAAGTTGCCTCAGCCAAGGAACGATTTTCCCATTCAACCTTGATCATCGGAAGTTCTATATTCCGAAACTTTCTAACTTCACGATCCAAAATTCTTATTGGATTCTCCTGATATGTCAAATCTCCACTTATCTCCACTATCTATGGCTCCAAAATATGAGTAGAGTCGTGCAAGTATCGCTTAAGCATTGAGACATGGAACACTGGATGAATATGCGATAAAGATGGTGGCAAAGCCAATCGATATGCCACTGGTCCAACTCGCTCCAAAATCTCAAATGGGCCAATATATCTAGGACTGAGTTTGCCCCTTCTTCCAAACCTCATTGTTTCCTTCATAGATGAAACCTTGAGGAAAATATATAATCCCACATCAAACTCAATATCTTTTTGCCTCTTATCTGAGTATGACTTTTGCCGACTCTGGGCTGTTTCCAACCTTTGTCGAATCAACTGTATCTTCTCATTGGTTTCTTGTACCAAGTCATTACCCAATAGTTGTTTCTCACCAACCTCATTCCAACATAATGGAGATCTACATTTCCTTCCATACAAAGCTTCATATGGAGCCATCTTGATACTTGACTGATAGCTATTATTATAAGCAAACTCCATCAATGGTAAATAACGATCCCAACTTCCTCCAAAATCAATGACACAAGTTCGAATCATATCTTCCAATATCTGAATAATACGCTCAGACTGGCCATCTGTTTGAGGATGGAAGGCCGTACTCAAATCCAAACGAGTTCCCATAGCCTCCTGAAATTGCCCCCAAAACCTTGATGTGAAATGAGTTCCACGATCAAATACAATTGAAACTGTTACACCATGAAGGCGAATAATTTCATCCATAAATATCTGAGCAAACCTACTTGCATCATATGTACTCTTTATTGGTAGGAAATGTGAAGATTTTGTCAATCTGTCTACAATAACCCATACTACATCATAACCTTTTGAGGTATTTGGAAGCCCTACTAACAAATCCATTGTTATTCGCTCCCACTTCCAAATTGGAATCTCTAGAGGTTGTAGTAATCCAGAAGGCCTCTGATGCTCTGCTTTAACCTGTTGACAAGTCAAACACTTTGAAACAAACTTTGCAATGTCCTTTTTCATACCTTGCCACGAATAATTGCTTCTCAAATCATGGTACATTTTTGTAGATCCAGGGTGCATACTGTAGACCGCTCGGTGTGCCTGAGTCAATAGTTCTTTTCTTAGATCTCCAACATTAGGGACAACCACTCGAGAACCAAAATACAAGATACCATTAGCACTAAGTCAAAATTTAGGTAATTCACCATGCTCAACTTGTTCCATCATCACAATAACCTCTGGATCCTCCCATTGCAATTCCATAACCCATCCTCGCAAGGTAGGTCTCATATGCATCTCTGCTAGAAACTTTGGCTGAATTAAGGATTTACGACTTAAAGCATGAGCTACCACATTAGCTTTCACAGGGTGATAGTTAATGGTGCAATCATAATCCTTAAGTAACGCCATCCACCTCCTCTGTCTTAAGTTCAAATCTCATTGCTCAAAGATATACTTGAGGCTTTTATGATCTGTATATATCTCAAACTTCTCAACATACAAGTAGTGCCTCCAAATCTTCAGTGCAAACACAACAGCTGTCATTTCTAAGTCATGGACTGGATAATTCTCTTCATGTTTCTTCAGCTGTCTAGAGGCATAAGCAATAACATTCTTGTGTATCATAAGATCACAATAAACTGAATATCCACCTGATCCTGAAGGTAGAACCAATACAGATGCATTTGTTAATCGATCCTTCAATTCTTGAAAACTCTCTTCACACCTATTAAACCATTCATACTTGGCATTTTTATGAGTTAACTGAGTTAACGGTGCTGCCAAAGTAGAGAATCCTTTGACAAATCGTCGATAATACCCTGCTAAACCCAAAAAGATGCGTATCTCGGTAACATTAGCTGGGGTAGGCCAATTCACAACAGCTTCCACCTTCTTCGGGTCAACTGACACTCCATCTTTAGACACCACATGTCCTAGAAAAGCTATACTTTGAAGCCAAAATTCACACTTTGAGAATTTAGCATATAGCTTTTTCTCTCGTAGCGTCTGCAACACTTGCCTAAGGTGTCTCTCATGATCCTCCTTATCAATAGAGTAAATCAATATATCATCAATAAACACAACCACAAACTGATCCAAGAAAGGCTTGAAATTCCGGTTCATCATATCCATAAAGGCAGCTGGGGCATTAGTCAATCCAAATGGCATAACCAGAAACTCATAATGGTCATATCGAGTCCTGAATGCCGTCTTTGGAATGTCCATCTCTCTAATCCGCAATTGATGATACCCCGATCTCAAGTCAATCTTAGAAAACCATTTAGATCCCCGCAACTGATCAAACAAATCATCTATTCTCGGAAGAGGATATCGGTTGCGTATAGTTACCTTATTCAGCTTTCGGTAGTCTATGCACAATCGTAAACTCCCATCTTTCTTCTTCACAAATAGCACTGAGGCTCCCCACGGAGAAACACTAGGCCTGATGTACCCTTTATTCAACAAATCTTGCAACTGATCTTTTAACTCTTTCATTTCAGCTGGAGCCATACGATAAGGTGGTATAGAGATTGGTTCAGTGCCTGGTTCAAGATCAATACAAATTTCAATCTCCCTCTCTGGAGGTAAGCCTGGTAAATCTTCTGGAAATACATCTGGGTACTCCCTGACAATAGGAACATGATCCACCAAAACATCTTCTTTTTTTATTTCCTTTACCACAGCTAAATAGCTTGCACATTCTTTTCTTAGAAATTTGCTAGTCACCTTTTTCTCACCCCGAAACTCAAACTCTGCCTCATCTGTTGAATGAAAAATAACCCTTTTTCCAAAGCAATCCACTACTGCATGATAAGTGGATAACAAATCCATACCCACTATTATATCAAAACCATCCATATCCAATATGTATAAATCAGCTGACAAGTCATGCCCACTAATTTGAATATTGCATGATCTAACAACTTCACAAACATACACAAACCCGCTTGAAGGAGTGGCAACAATCATTGACTCATCCAAACATACAGACATATCATCCAAACATTGAACATATCGAGGTGACACAAAAGAGTGTGTAGAACCCAAATCAAATAGAATGCGTGCATAAGATGATCCAATGGGAAGGTTACCTGACACCACAGTGTTACTAGCATCAGCATCTCTCCTGGTCAAAGCATACACTCTAGGGCGTGCACCGCCTCCTCCACTATCAGACTTAGGTCCCTCAATCCTTAAACCTACTTCTCTTTGATCAAGTAGATTGCCCTGCTGAACTTGTGGTCGAGAAAACTCTTGTATTGGCGGCCTAACTATCAAACTTGCCACTTGCTTACGCTGATCGATTATAGGATAGTCTTTCACCAAGTGACCTTGCATACCACAACGAAAATAAGCTCCTGTCCTTTTGTAACAAACGTCTCCAGGATATTGTTTACCACAACTTTGACATTTCCTGAAATTACTGGATTGGTTCTTACTGAATTGCTGACCACGAAAATCCTTCCCTCTACCAAATCTTCCAACTGGTCCTCCACTCCTATATGATACTGGCAGATTGTTGGTCCATCTTTCTTGCTGTCTAAAGCCTTGGTTGAAACTCCTTTGTGGTGGCTTATCAAACTGCTGAAATTTTGGTTGACTTTGGACCACTCGACGTTCAATATCTCGCATCTCCAAGGTTCGAGCACAATCTAGTGCAGCTGCATATGTCTCGAAACCACGAGGATACATAACTTTGAACATAGAATCATCAAGTCCACGAATAAACCTCTTTACCTTCATCTCATCATCAGGAACCAGATGTTTTGCATACCGTGATAGATAAGTGAACCTCTCATCATATTAAGATAATGTCATCTCTGGAGTTTTCACCAATCGCTCAAATTCAAAAGCTCGAGCATCTTTCAAACTCTCTGGTAAGAACCGATCCAACAAGGCCTTAGTGAAGATCTTCCAAGTCCACGCATAAGATCCCTCATTCTGGAACCAAACTCCTGCCACACCTACCAACTTAAATGAAGCCAACTCCACCATTCTCTCTTTATCACACCTTAAGATTCTTCTCCTCTTCTCCATCTCATCAATGAATACCTGAGGATCATCACTTAAGCCAGAAAATGTTGGTGGATTCAACTTTAAGAACTCACCCAAAGAGTCATCTTTAGTAGTGAATGTAACATTCTGCTCTAATTGTGTTTGCTGAGTAGCGATGAATTTCTCCATTGCTTTCATAACTCTGTCTACACTATCACCACCCTGCCTCTCCATCTCAGAAGTAGGAACAGTAGTAACAGGTGGTGGAATCTCATCTCTAATGACCCTACCAGCGGTAGTGGCCTCAACTGGTGGTGTAGTCTCAGATGCAACATCCTTCCTCTGACCTTGGGAGCTTTCACCATGCTCCCTAACCGTATCCATACCACTACGTGTAACTGTCATATCCTCCTATACAAATAAGTCAGAATTAAGCATACCAAAGGACAACACAACAAAAGAGGTTCAAAGACATGACAAATCCTATGCTCCGTTATACATAACACATAATTCAAATAATAAGCTAGGCTCAAACCTAGTGCTCTGACCGAGCTCTGATACCAAGTCTGTCATGACCCAAATTTGTGATCGATGACCGGCGCTAAATTATGTCAAACTTAATAAAATAAACCATAACCTAGCAAGCCTCAAACATAACACATTATTCTCATTAACAGAAATCGTCAAAAAATATTTTTCAACAACGTTGTCTCTTCAAACATACATATTTATCGTTATCCAAACCTAGTAGACATAATTCAAAAGTTGGAGTACACATCTCCAACATAGTATCATCAAAACACATCCTTTTAAAACATAAACATAATTTACACATATATTACATATTAACATTAAGCTAAGGTCATATGTCAAAAGACCAACAAATATGTACAATGGAGCGACCTAGATTACAAAAGAGAAAGACCATCTGGAGACCTTCAAATGTAGCCCGAGATGGAAGATAACGGGCTGAACTCAGAGGGAAAAGCTTCTCCAGATACAAACCACGGCCTAAACCTCTTCACCTGTTGATTAAAGTAGGGGATAAGTGCTTTGAAACACTTAGTAAGAAAATATTATAAGTAACATGTATTTAACCAACCAAACATCCCCGTCAAACCCAAATACTAACACAAGGCTACTATGACAAAAGGACAGCTTCACAAATAAGGTCATCAAATAATCACATATCAAACATAACCAGAAGTTCAGATAAACTTTTACAAACACATAGCACAAATCGGATGAACTTCAGATAGGTCTATATAGTGTCACTCCCACACCGACACGAGGATACCATATCTTAAAGGCGCCATCAGAAATCAACCCCGCCGGCCAAATATCATATCATATACATATCCAATGTATCCTCAGTATATGTGCACATATGTCAATATCCCCGGTTGGTCACGGGTAGACCTCATCATCCGCCATCTCACAAATGATATACCAAACAGACATGATACACATTGACCAGAATATATTGACTACATATCCAAATTCATACCAAAAGAGTCCCATATCACGAATTGGGAAAAATAACCCCAAATAGACAAACAATTCACAAACATCATCAAATCACATATTGAAAAAAACTAATCATATAACCATACTTTAAACCAATCAAATGTACACCAAATTATACATATCACCCACGTCTAGTTAACTAAACACATGTTACAAAGAATATCCACTTACAAGACAATGGTTGCTCAAACCATTCAAAGAGAAGCTATGTGCTTCATTTTATAACTCGTGGCACTCGGATTCAAAACGTCGGTTAACTAGTCAAAAGAACATAAACTACTATCATTACCAATCTCTTAAGTATGTAATTAGATCCTAGGTAATATAAAAATACCTTAGTTCATTTCTTAGATTCGGATTTACACAAGGTAGCCCCAAAACCTATGCTTAATTCACAAAACTATACCCCCGATGATCAATTTCTCTTCCGCCTTCTATACATACGAATCCTAGCTAAAACTTACCTTAACTTTCTTCATCTAGGTCTATATTAATCTGTTCCAATCTTCACCCACTAGCTTCTTCAAAGTGTAAAAGGGTTTCTACTTAAATTAAGAAAAATCCTACAAAGTTACTCACCTATTCTTCCAAGTTGTTCAAATCTATCCACCTTTTTTCCTTCTTCTTTTACCTTCGGTTTCTCCCTTTCTCCTAGGCCTTCCTCTCTGTTTTTTTCTGTCCTAAATGACCAATTGGTTCGTGCCTATCTTCTGGTCCAAAAGGTTTTCCCTTTTATATGCATGCTAAGTAGCTTAGTCATCCTACTTTCCATTTGCCACCTAGCCAACTTGTAACAAAATTTCTTTTTTGATCCTAAATTTTTTCAGCCATTCAAAATTATTTCTAAACTTCTTAATATGTTCTAATAAGTCCCTAAAATGATCCTTATTCAAATAAAGTCACATAACAAATTATTTTCACATAACTTCCCAATACCGATGAGCTTAGATTAATTTCTGAGTACCTTGATTAATTGCTCTGTTACTACAAGATTATTTTATAAATCACAAAACTCAAAACACCAAAGTTATAGATCCAGATGTTATGAATCCATACGAATTGGAATCACCTAATTTGGAGTCCGGATGAGAAAACTACGCCTATTTTACCGAATTATGATGAACTAAGCCTAAACTCTTCCAAAACTAACCTTATTTTGTTGTAGCAAATTTGGTTGAAGGGTGAGGGTATCACATAACCCATGCACCTGAACCCAGAAGACCATGGTAGAGAAATTGACTTCTGTCCATGGGATTTGAGGATCCCATTCTTTGAGAACCAACTGTTGTTCTGAAATATACCATGGGTGTTCTTATAAATTTTATTTTTATCTTCCTGAGACTGGGAAAGAAGAAGAACGTGTTGGATTTATGCACTTCTACTTAGTATTATTAGGAAAGGCCTATGATTTTTTAACATTGCTGGCCTTTATGGAGAAAGTTTGGAAGGGCCTTGGTGCTAACATCTTTTCCACAAATATAAAATCGGTATGGTTTGGTTCAGTGATCTCGAGAGGAAGTACTTGTATCAAGGGGGACACATTTAAGTAACTCATCTTCATTTAGCACCTCATTAATAGTCGTCATATCCCAAGGAGATATGACGGCTAATATGAACGTGGGGGGGGGGGGGAGCGGGGTGCGGGGGGTGGCTTAGTTTTGTACTTTTATTCTTCATTCTTTCTTCATAATGTGTCTCTCCAATCACGTTTCTCCTTTCTCTCTCCAACTTTACTTTTATCTCTTGACTTCTCTCTTTCTCTCTCCATTCTTTGTCCAGCTTCCTAGTTAAGTTTCCTCCTTTTCTTCTTTCTTCTTTTTGCTACGATTCATTCACTCTTTTTTTTTCTTCTCCTTCTCTTCCATCTCATCTTCTTCCTTTTTTTCCTTTTTGTTTCTCCTTTACGCTTTCTCCAACACTTCTTCTTTTTTTCCTTCTTCTCCTCTTCTTTTTTATCCTCTCTCCTTTCTCATCCTCTCCTTCTTTTTTTCCTTACTTGAGATGCTCTTCCAGTCGACGAATGGCATGACCAGTTATGTCAGAATGGCATGACGCTTATGTCTAAATGATATGTACTATTATGTCAAAATGATATGGTTGGTTATGTCAAAATGGTATACCTGTTATACCAAATCGAGAATTATATGTATTTTGCATTAACTAATTTTAATAAAAAATTTAAAGGCCAAGATGTTTAATAAAATTAAAGTAAACATGATATGCCATGTTATGTCAAAATGGCATGCCCGATTATGTTAAAATGATATGCTCTGTTATGTCAACATAGCATGGCCCATTAATATTTAATAATACTTATAATAAAAAATTAAATAATTAATTAGTGATAAGAAATGACAATTAAAAATTTTTGGTAGCATGATATGCCACTTTTGAATTGAAATCATGATAAAGAATTGCAGTTATGAGTTTGTTTCATTCCATAACTGCCTCATTTCTTTATTAATAGCGAGCATTATTTTAAATCCTTGTTTCAAGTTTGCCCCTTCCTTTTTAACAAATTGTCATTTTGCTGCTCGCGCTACCTTTGATCCAAACAGTCTGAAATATGTCATTTCAGACACAATCTGACCCCGGCGAGAAGATGACGTGTTGATTATCTAATTTTGGTAGCAGAGGGTGGTTGTTGGTCATAAATGGTGTAGAATATGATGGTGTGAATGAGTAATAGTAAAATGGAATTGAAAAGTAAAGTTGGAGAAGTAAATGCAGTAGAGAAGGAAGTGATTACTCAAAAAAATTCAGAGAGAGGATTGTAGAGAGAGAATCCCAAAGTTAGGAGAGAGAAGCAAGCGTTGCCTTATTGGTGGAACACTTTGAGCGACCATTTTGTCATTATTTCTCGGTGTCTCTGGAAATGGCAAAATGAAATGGTCTTTGAGATAGGCACCACCTTGGGACATTTCTCTTTCTTCATCATCTCATAGGTATAAAAATTGGTAGTGTTCTGATAGATCGGATAACTCCATATCCTAGACGACAGATTTTGGTTTCATGATTGCCCACCAAGTAGATTTCTCAAATTAAATTTCGACAAAGCTTTCTTTGGTAACCCTGAACCATAAAGAGCAGGAAAATTCATTCAGGATGCAACAAGTCACTTGATTTGTGGCTTCGCGAAGGGTCCTAGCTTTTGTAAATCTTTGGTGGCTAAGCTTTGAGTAGTCGTTATGAGATTGAAGATAGCGCGATATTGTTGCTTTCAACATTTGATTACAGAGGTAGATATGCCTTAGCTATTTTCTGTGTTAGGCAAGAGAGAGCGCGTGACCACACTCAGTCAAACCTTATCCATCAGCACGAGATCACCTAGCCTGGGATTGAGAGATACAAATCTAACATAATTAGAGATAAGACAACTGTGTTGCTGACGCTTTGTCCAAGCATGTTATTTCACATTTCTTTGATTTTGTGACGTAAAATGTTCCGTTGTTGACATGTTTGAATGTATATCTGGATGACTTAAAAAAGTTAGTGTGTCCTAATATAGCCACACTACATTTCCTAGTGAAATTATGAATAATAATTAATGAATCATATGCTCCTCGTTAAAATAAAAAGAGACAAACTTTAACTATAGAGTGAGTAGAGTACTAAACTTTTCTTTTGAAAGGGAGTGGAATACTAAGTAGATACTAAAACAACAGAGTAAAACAACGTTCCCCCGTAAGCACGAGGGCCACCAAAATTAATAGGGAAAAGTATACTTAAGTACCCTGTAGTTTAGCACTTTTTAAGATAAGACCATGTAGTTTTTTCCGTCCAAAATCAGTCCTTGTGATTTGTTTTCTCAGACATTTCCGAGTCCCGGGCAGTCCCGGTAGATGCCCGGCCACATGTCTGTCCACGTGGGGCCACATCTGCCAAAATGATGCCGTTTATTGTCTGACGTGGACATTTTTATTTGTTGCTGATTGCTGACGTGGCATTTGGTAAATTATCACATTAGTCCCAAATTCGAAATAAAAACTTTCTTTAAAAAACTCCACCTAACCCCACCACAGTTTCAACCCCAATCCTCATTTTTTAATCTTCTTCTTCCTCCAACGCAAACAAAACCCTAACCCATCCCCATTTTTTAATCTTCTTCTTCCTCCAACGCAAACAAAACCCTAACCCATCCCCAATCCATTCTCCTTTCTTCTTCCGCCTCTACAAGGAGCTTCAGCAAGCGTCTACTCGTCAAAGCTCAGCAAGCGTCTCCTTGTCGAAGCTCAGCAACCGTCTACCCATCCTCTCCGAAGCAGTCGAAGCACAACTAGGTACTAAAATGAGTAGTTGTTCTCATTCCGTTGAATTTCAGAATTCAAAGTTCAAATTTTATGAATGTGGTGTTCAATCGACTATGAAAATGGCGAGAACCGACCGAAATGTGGGAAGACAATTCTTTGGTTGTGGTCAATATAACAAGTGTGATAAGAAAATGTGCAAATTCTTTGAATGGGTTGATCCACCACCTTGTAAGATGCTCGTGCAATATGTCAATAAACTACAAGTCGAACTTCGCAAGGCAAAAGAGGAAGTTTGTGCTATGGAGTTAGTATTACAGAAGAGCGAGGCGAAATGTCGTAGATATCGTCGTAGATATCGTCGTTGTCTAATATTCGTCATTTTAGTTAGCTTGTTTGTAATTTGGTTCACTTAATTGGAATGTTTGTTATGTAGATGTTGAACTAATGTGGATCGTTGTAGTTCACTTAATTCAAATATTTGTAATGTAGATGTTGAACTAATGTGGACTGCTATGGAGAGGTCGGGGGAGACTATGACTTTTATTAAAAGGTGGGGTTTTTTATTTTGAATTTGAGACTAATGTGGTAATTTGCCAAATTTTATGTCAGCAATCATCAACAAATAAAAATACGTCCACGTCAGACAATAAATGGCATCTATTTGGCAGACGTGGTACCCACGTGGACAGACATGTGGCCGGGCATCTACCGGGGTTGCCAGTGGAAAAACGCACGTGACAAATAAAACCGAAAAGGAAAAGAAAGAGAGAGAATCGAAGAAGAAGAAAGAAAATCATCACCACCGAGAACTAAAATCCCACTAAACTTCGCTAAACATTTCACATAAAGCTCTCACCGGTTTAATTGAACCCAAATCGCAAAAGAGAAGGGCCGTATATACTGCCGATGATGGCTCAGCAGCTGGGGTCTCTCTCCGCCCCGGTTCTCTTACCCGCCGTCGGGCTCCGCCGCCTCTCCAAACGGCGTCGTTCCCTGTTGCTGCAAGGTAATCGAAACCCTAGACCGCCGAGTAATCGAAACGGCGTCTTCTTTTTTCCCTTTTTGTTGACATGGTCTTGTTTTGTGTTGGGGAATGCAGTTGCCAATTCGTTTGGTTTGGTTTCACAGGAGCGGAATTACACCTGCCGGTACTTGTCCTTTCTCTCGGCTATTTTCTGGGAGCATTCAGTTTAGTACCTGTAGTTTCGCGCCTTTTTTCCGATTTCGTACATTGTAATTTCGAGATTCGTTGCGTTAACGAACAATGAGTCATTGGTGAGTGTTGAACTTTTGGAAACTGCAAGCGTACTAGTTTGATCATGACTCGATACGGACCATGGCCATGTTGGTATGCACCAAGATGCAAGAGAAACTTTGAATTATGCTAAGCTTGGTTAGCGAGTATTTTAGGTTGATGCATATTAGAATAGTCTGTAGAGCAGACTCAGTATGGCTGGCTTGGGATGTAGTTTTACTGCGAAGTAATGCTCGATGTGAGTAATGAAAAAGGATCATTTTTGTTCTGGGGATTCGAATGGATCTTCAATTTCGGTTTTATGCGAGACTGCATACATATTCAAGTCAATCATGCAACTAATCTACTGAAAACTGCATCGCTAACTGGCTTAATCTTGGTGGTTTCTGTCGTTTGGCTTAAATTCATACTTGACAATTTATATTTCTGGTATCGTAAGCTGTTTTAAGATTCCATTATTTTGAAGATCGTGTTTAGTCATTGAACTGTTTCGAACGAACTACAAGTTTAGCTGTTTATTGTAGCACATCCAAAGGATAATTTGGGTAAAGATGGACTTAACAGAGACAAAAAGTTCAATTATTGTGTAATACTTTTCTGAACAGCCATCCGAATCCGAGAAAACTTTTTTTGTTGTATATTTCATGGAAAGTAAAAATAGGTCTTCTTGAGACAAACCCCTTTTTTTCTCTTCGCGTTCTCTCATTCCTCGTGCTTTTTTGTTCTACCCAGGTTGGCACGTTGTCCTGGTTTTGCTAGAAAGCACTGGACAAATGGAGTATGTTGGAGATCGTGGACCATGCCAGTGAGGCTGGAGGAATCTTCTTCAATAACATCAGAAGAAGATGCTGACGACGAGGATAGTGCATCTAAAGAATCGACAGAGGATATTCTTGCTCAGCCATTAGACAGTGAAGAGGTTTGCTTCAATTCCCACTTTTCTGATTGTTCACATTTATCCTAGAGGGGTTTTTTTATATTTTTTATATAGAGGTTAAGCTAAAGAGAATTCGTTGAGGGGTAGAGTAGAGTTGTAGAATGCTTCTTCCATATTTTGGACACACAACAACGTACTAGTCTGATAACCTCTTTTTCCTCCTATGGGATAAAACTATAATCTCTCCTTCAAGCTCTAGAAAGTTAGTTGGTATATCTTGTAAGTACATCGATTGAAGTTGAAGTAAAGTATCATCATTCCACCCAAAAAAAAAAATCATCAACCTGTTGCCAGCTGGTGTCTTTTGTTGCATGTGGGATAACATTGCACATTGATAATCTTTGTTCTTAGTTTATTCATTATCTTCACATCATTTGCAGTTGAAGGCTCTACTAGTTGATTCTGAAAGAGGAAAGCTCCTTCATAAACTGAGTGAAGCAAATCAACAGAACAGGTTCCTGAAGCGGCAGGTTTGTTGTATCCATACAACTCATAACATAGTATGTTTGCTTCATCTGAGTGAGAATTATCTTTTAGCAGGTCTTGCAATTCTTTCCATTACTATATTCCTGGGCTCCTTAGATTCTTCCCGTCTTTATCGCTCAAAGATCAAGTTATTAATATTTTTCCTTTTTCTGGTCTGTCATTATGCAATCCATATAATTGAACTCTGTACATCAGCGTAACAAATTTTCAGTTTGCTATTAATTGGGTTATCTAAAACTTGAAATTTCATTGAACAATGTAAGTTGCCAATTAAATATTCAGTGCGGAAGTACATAATAATTTGTTAGGTCTTCAAGGAAACCTGACAACTTTGACTGATCAAAGTTGTCCAACAACTTTGGAAGAACAATAAGCTAGTGAAGGGCTCCTGTTGTATGAAGATCCCGCAAATTAGGAAATGGTTCTGTTATTTCGAAGTTGTCACCCATGACATCAGCTAGCCAATAATGTTGGATTGATGTTGTTAATGGAGTAGAGGCTCACGGTTGATTTAAAAGCTGGAGAAACAGCTGTCTTTTAGACTTGGAAGAGGAAAGTTCGTAGTCTCCAATGTTTACCGAATGGCATCTTCTTCAGCTTGAAAACAAATTTGACGAAAGCACATCTCTGTTGCTATCTAACAAACTCCATGATATATTGTCGATTACCACCATGGATTTGATTATTTCATGTTTAATTTTGGAGGGAGTTTGTTCTTTAAGGTCCAGACACCTAATATCTGTCTGAAGCTGAGTTTCAGTTTGGACCATTTTGGTGAGGTCAACAATCTAACTAATGTCCTGCTTGAATCTGTCTTGCACAGCTGCATGCAAAGGAGACTGCACTGGTTGACTTCAAAAGTGAACTTGCTATGGTCGAACTCGAAATCCAGGTGCATAAGCTTACTTTCTAATGTCAGCTTTGTTTGTTATTTTCATTCATAATTTTGCATGTTCCTCGTGCGTGAGAGTGGTTGTTTCATCCTTAACCCTTGTCTCCACTACACTTGATGAGTCTTGTAAGTTCTCTCTCTCTTGTATTTATCATTTGGATCCAAGTTTTGCATTTACCTCAGGAGATAGGAAGGTGTATACTTTTCTTGGCATGCTGTTTCCTAGAATTCTCAATTAATAGTTAATTTGAAGGCTTGCTTTATTTTCCAAAATGCTGCTGATCGGACTTGACCTGTGCATCTGGCATAAGATTATGAGTAAAAAACTCTTAGGTCCTTGTAGTTTTGCATATTGTACTCTTGAGTCACTGATAATTCCACATTTAACTGATAGGTCCTCTTCTGACCAAATTACCCCTAGACATTTTCTCCTAAAATATTTTAATTTTAATTTTAATTTTTAATTGTAATTTGTCTTTGTAATTTTCTACTGACGTATTTGAAATTTGCCACCCCACCATACCACACCCCTCTCTCCTCCCTATTGACCACTGGCGCAGCCTGGTGAGAGGATGTGAAGCCGCTCATGCAGGAACTAGGTCCATTGATGGGCGTGGAAACGAGTTGGGGTTGGGTGGAGAAAGACAAATTACAATGAAGAATCAAAACTAAATTATTTATTTATGAAAAGGTCCAGTGGTAATTTGTTCAGAAAAGGACTTATCAGTTAAATATGAAACTATCAGGGACCTTAGAGTAGAATAGGCCAAACTACATGGACCTTAGAAATTTTTAATCTAAGATTATTGAACACATATTTGAGCTTGGGATTCCATTATCGGGATATAGTATCATAGTTGTAATGATATTTACACCTTTAACTAAACAGGCTCTGGTAACTCTAGCAGAAGAAATCCGTCAATCTGGCATCCCTAAAGGTTCAAGACAGATAAATGGAAAATACATTCAGTTTCACCTCGCGTCTCGCTTACAAGGTACTATTGAGAACATTTTATATCTTTTGCTAGTGAAGATTTTCTCTTTATGTGGAAAATGACGTATTTTGTTTTGAGGTTTGTTACTCGAACTTTGCTTCCTGCTTCTTGCCATTGAACTGGTTGTCTTTTTCGTAATAAAAACAATCTGCCTTGAGATATTAATTTATCCTATGAATTAACGACCAATAATTAATTCCCCCTTTGAAATTAAATTATGATTTTTTGAATATTTTAAACCAGTGATGATTAAAGGCATAAACAAATGCTTAAAACTCTTTGATTGAATTGTTATATGTAATTTCAAGGGTTATCATTTGCACTTTCTTTCAACTAGCAAGAGAAAATTGATAGTTTTAACATATCTGATTTCAGTTGCCTTGTTCTTAATTGGGTTCTCTAGCTTTGTGCATTACGTGTTTCATCAATATTTTTGTTCTGTAGTGTGACTAAGTTGTAATTTGAGCATGTCATATTCTTAACAGCTGTGCGTGAAAAGTTACTAGAACAAATAAAGGATGTGGAAGCGGCGCAGTCCAGAGAAGTTCCAGTGTTCTGGTGTGGCATGGCAGAAGTAAGTTGACATGAACTAAAGCTTGAAAAATATGTTGCACTTTCCACTTGTGATCAATTAATCCGTTACAATTTGCGTACTCTAAACAGTGAGTAATGCTAAACTATCATGACATGATTTAGGTCGTCGTTATCACTTCATAGCTCCTAGCATTATTCATATCTCATACTTTCAAATGATTCTATCCTTTACCACTAATGCAACAATCTCTTGGAGCCTTCAATCATTCTAATTCAGTGCGGGACAAATTACTAGTTGGAGCAGATCTTTGCAGTACTGGGGGAGTATTTCCAACTAATTTACGGTGTGATTGGTGATCTTTTATCATGACACAAGTTTTTCATTTTGCAGTGTGTGCAAATAATGGGATCTTTTGATGGTTGGAGTCAAGGAGAGCACCTCTCACCAGAATATGATGGCTCTTTTACCAAATTTACAACAACATTAATGCTTAGACCTGGCAGGTATGATACAGTTCGAGGTAGTTAAATCATCTGCCTCTATGTTCACTCTCCTCTGAACGTGCTCTCTATCTTATCGTAGGTATGAGATCAAATTTTTGGTAGATGGAGAGTGGCACTTATCTTCAGATTATCCCACAGTTGGGGAAGGACTAACCGAAAATAACTTGCTAGTTGTCGAGTAGCTGTACTTCCGGGAATCCGGGTACTCTTGAGAACTCTGGCCGGTATCGATCCGCATTTGTGATCCCGTATGAAGCTAAATGACATATTCTCTAGTACGAGTGACCTTCTGAGGTTCCGTCTTAAGCGTTAAACTAACTACGTACGGCTAAGTCACGAAAGGTATGCAGAACTGCAGATATGATGATGGAGTGATGTATATATGAAATCCAGTTGCATTTAAATAAAATATGTCAAGTGATGTGCGCAAATGAGTTAGTTTCATCTGCAATATGCAGAGCACTGAAGCAGCTTCGCCATCTATCTTGTGTTATTTAAAGGTGCAATGTCAACAGAGATTTTTTTCTAATTCTGTGAAGAAAAAAAACCAATACCGGTAGTTTAACCTCTAACAATTAGCCTCAGCTCATGGTGGATAATTAATTCAAGAGCATATGGCCAAAAAATGGTAAAACGCACTGGAAATTTCTTTAAAATGAACAGGTCCCTAAAAAAATTTTGGGGTAAGGTGATCAGGTCCTAAATTCTGGGAAAACTTTAGTTTTTTTTTGTTAGGATTTTTTTTGGTCGGGAAAAATTTTACTTTAGTATCATGGGGTTTGATAGTTCGACACATATGAACCTGTGGTTTAAAAGTTGTCAAAATGGTCCGTGTGTTTTCAATGGGAATTCACGGGTAGTTGCTCGTGTGCCCAAATCCAAAACGACATCGTCTTGTGTCTATGTGGAACGCCAACTGGGAAAAGTTTTGCCTCTTTGGTACTGACTTGTTTTGAAAGTAAATTTCAAAGTAATCCCAACTTTGGTGCAAGTTATTCAAACACACCCTCTCTTCCAAGCAAAACCATTCCCTCTTTCTCACCTCTTCCTCTTCCTGTTCCCCTCCATCTCCCTCCAAAAAACCCCCAACAAAAACTACTCCTTTAAAGCCTCCTCCTTTCTCTTCACGATTAAAAGTTCTCACCCAATAGCAAGTCACTCTAATTAAATTAAAATTAAATTAAATTATTCTTCACTGCTTGTGAAAAAATTTACCCACCAGATATAAAACAAGTTTGATCTAAAGCCAGCGAGTGATTGCCAAACCAAAGCTCCAAAGAGCAGACGACCGGTAAAATTATTCTTCTGCCGAGTTGCTGATGTCAAGATCCATGTGAGTTTCTCATGTATATGTTTGCGTTTTTTAATTAGTGTGGTTGTGGGGAATTTTGAAGCTTTTCTCCGTTTGAAGTTGTGGAAAGGTCTAGTTTTTTTATTTTTGTTTATGATCATCTGGTCCCTTTTAATTTTATTTGTGTTTGTTGTTGGGGTAATTAGTGTGGCTATGTGGGGTTTATGAGTTTTTTTCCCTGCTTTGGTACTTGCGGAAATGTCTAGTTTTTGTGGCCAAAGTTGGTATTTTTGAATTGAGATGTTCTTGTGG
This sequence comes from Hypericum androsaemum, assembly GCA_963995505.1. Taxonomy (NCBI): domain Eukaryota; kingdom Viridiplantae; phylum Streptophyta; class Magnoliopsida; order Malpighiales; family Hypericaceae; genus Hypericum; species Hypericum androsaemum. The sequence goes on from OZ023183.1 coordinate 7,768,999, forward strand.
TTGATACTTGATTTTGGCTGGGAACAGAGGAGGAGGAGGAGGAGGTGAGAGAGAGGGAGTGGTTTTGCTCGGAAGAAGGAGAGTATATTTGAAAAAATTACAATAAAGTTGAGGTTATTTTGAAATTTTCCTTCAAGAGAAGTCAGTACCAAGGAGGCAAAATTTTTGCCCAGTTGGCATGCCATGTAGGCTCAAAACTACGTCATTTTGGGTTCGGACAGGCGGGCAGCTTCTCGTGAAGTCCCATTGAAACCACACGGACTATTTTGATAAGTTTTAAATCAGAGTCATATGTGTCAAACCACAAGTATCTAAAGTGGAGTTTTCCTAGAATTTTTGGGGGTGAGGTGATCAGGTCCCTAATATTTATTCCCTAACAAAATAAACTACACCTCATTTGTTCGCGCGGTAGATACACCTGTTTTTGCAAATCACTGCACCTGTTTGACTGCACCTGTTAGTTTAAGGTAAAAATAGTTCCCATGTGCTTACTTCCCATTTAGCATACTGCTATACCAAAATTCTTTCCGCTTCTAACATATATTATGTACTAATAAACGCTTGGTTCAACCAACAAAAAAATTATCTAACTTAACTAAAAGTCCTCGAATTTAAGCTATTGGAAAGCAGTAAGACTAAAAAGTTTTGCTACTATTCTGGCTCAAACTTGAACTTCTATAGTTAGATTGCTCCCTATTTTGAGCCACAATTCACCAGCTTAACATATAAACAAAGTCTTGGCTCGTGGTTGGTAAAGAATGTTTCAAGTACTTTCATCAGAGTACGTGAAGACAATCACCCAAATGACAGTATGACAATCCCGACATAATGTTAACTTTAAAGCATAGTTTTAATTGTCCCTTGTTTTTAACCAATAGTTTTATTGTTAACCATAACACCAATGCCTAGGTGACACGAAAAGCATATGACATGCGATAGAAACATTTGGGTGCGTTGTATTATAAAATCAATTGGAGAAAAAAATGCACGCTCCATTGCCTGAACCACCCGACAAAAGGCCACAGAACGACACGACATAGCCCCTAACCCAACGAATAACCCAAGAAATTATCACGTGTTTACATCTCATATTTAGAATCGAAATATTTTGAATCTTATTAATGAATAATTTTTTTAAAAAGAGTTTTATTGGTAAACTTTGAATTCCAGTCCGCAGACCAATATAAGAATATGCATCTTTGAAAACGCTACACAAACAAATTAGAAAAAATCCCTTCACCTGTTCCTTTTATGATATAAACACATCATCTTTATTTCTTTTCCATATTCTTCCTCTCGTAACTAATTATTCTTCGTACCAAAATAAATAAATATATTGTTCCTCTCCCAAACACAAACCAAATTATCTCTCACCCGTAGTCATCTCTCCCTCCCCGCCTGCCTTGGCCTCGGTTTCATTGATCTTCTTCTAATCTCGTTCGGATACTCACTGGACCGACGGCCTCGGAAGGTGAGCATACAAATTAGTGATCATGAAGAGGACACTGAGTGGCGAGAAGAAGAAGGTTGACGAGAAGAAGAACAGGTTCTTGGTGACCATAAACGTGGTAGGAAGTGCAGGGCCTATAAGATTTGTCGTGAAGGAGGAGGAGCTTGTGGCTGCTGTTATTGATACTGCTCTGAAGACTTACGCCGGTGAAGGCCGCCTTCCTCTTCTTGGCTCTGATCCTAACAATTTCCTCCTCTACTGCGCCAATGCTGGTTCCGATGGTACGTATGGTCTTGCTTTGACTAAATTCTCAAGGATTTGAACTCGATTTTTTTAGTTAAGCTAGAGATTTAAGTGACGCTCATTTATTAATTTGTTTATCTGGAAAAAAATAGTATTGATATGATAACTTTTTATTGATAATTATTATTTATGAGCTTGAGAGAGTAGGGCCAAATGGTAAAATGTTTAATTTATTTGATCACCCAAGAAAACTAAAATATTAGTTGGAGAGGTGTACACATTTATATTTCGTTTGATCATCTTTTTAATCTAAGTTTTGTCATGTAAAAGCCCGAGACTAGTTAAACTTTATATTAGGCATGACCCGTAAATACTAAAATTTAATGATGGTTAAATATCAGTATCATGGATGTCCTTTACCCGAGTTTATTATTTAACATATATCCCTATAGTTGACATCTTGGGGATATTATTAATTGATCTTGTTGTATAATTTGGTAGCTTTGGACCCTTTGGAACGAATAGGGTCCGGAGGGGGAAGGAACTTTGTGATGTCCAAGAAGCAGCAAACGCAATCTCAGATGAGATCGGATCAGATGGCTGCTAATCACAAGGGATCTGGTTGGAAAGCTTGGCTTAACAAGTCCTCTGCTTTAAGATATTATTGTCTCATTGAGCCTGGGACCTGACCCACCTTTCTCCTATTCAATGACTATTATTCAATAACCTCTCTTGTAATTTTTAAGAATGTTAACTATTATTCAATATCATTCGGACCGTCCAAACTCTCCTTGTTAACGCTTCAATCAAAATATTTTTAATAAAACTCAAATCATGTGTCACTTAGATCAACTTGTGTTAGTTTTTGGACTCATTGTATGGTTATATGATAGGTCTTTTCTCCGTGTAGGTTTTAATTTTTTGGGTAAATTATTCTTAGGTCTCTTGGTAAATTATATGATAACCTCTATGAATCTTCCTATGATTTAGTTCTTACCGAGCTCCCGATAATATCATCGGTCAACTTATCATTTTGTTAATCACGAAACTTACTTTCATACCCTTAAAACAACTAGAAAATTACGCCAACTACTTAGGTCTTCTTCTCCGGCGACCTACATCTTCTCCGGCCACCCAACATCTTTTCCGGCCACCCTAAAGAGATCAAAATAAAAAAGATTAAGAAACTCAGGCCAATAAATCAAAATCAAGTTCATGGAAGGGACTGCTTTAATCAAGAAACCAAGATTAAAAGAACCCAAAATCAATTCATAAACTTGAGGACCTGTACTATATGTTTTTTTAAAGTACCTGTACTATATATAGGGTTATACTATTCATGATTGAGATTGCAAAAAAATAGCAGCGAAGGGGCTTATTTATTAATTTTTTCCATTTTAAAAATATTAAATCTGCATGCCATAATTTTAAATTTAACGTACTTAAAAATGATGCACACACATCAATTGCGTTACTACTTTTAGTGTACCTTATGTCTCCCTCGTTCATTTGTACTATTTAATTTTCTTTGGAAGCCATTTTTTCCGGCTTCCAATTGGTTTATTATTTGTATGATTAGAGAGAATTAGGTTTCTTGTAGGCAATTGGTTATTGGGATTGATGTTAGACCCAAGAATTAGGTGCAAAGGGCTTTCATTGAGGGGAATAACCGAATAAGCACAATACTTTTTTGAACAAATATAGGGCTGAGGATCAATTCTTCTACATTTTTTAATTCAAATGTACTGAGAATTGCAATAATTAGGAGCAGCAGAAACATATTTATCTTTATTCTTGTGGTGAAGGTTGGTGGGGTGTCTAGTTAGAATCTAGATATTAAATTGGTAAGTAGATATTTCACAAATATTAAAAAGTCCAACAAATGATAATGTGATAATCTGAATATGTCTAGTTTTGAAATGGCTACAAACTAATTATTATGTGTATCATAGAAGATAAATTCTGATTAGTAAGATAAAATTCTCCTCTTAGATAAAACTAAACTTTTGAAGATTGAGTATGTAAGAATCAAAATTCTATTTAACAATTTATAATAAATAAACGACTGACTAATTGGTTGAAACTTCTAAGTTCTAAGTGTATCTTGGATACTATGCACTACCCAAAAGTGAGTCTTTAGAAAAGTGTTGGATTCAAATATTATGAATAAAAAGATATTATTAAGAAATGATACATTAATAGATCCGTTTCTTGACATTCGAAACCGCTAGTTCTCAGCTAACAATTCTGGTGTAATTCTAATGGGCTGGGCTGGGCTACGGAGTCAAGATATTTTTATTTTGGTGGAGAAATTGTTTCCACAATTCTGGATCTTGAACGGTCATTGGGACTCGATCCTCCTACTTCATACTTAAGGACTGACACCGTATCCATTAGACCATACATGCGGTGGTTGAGTCAAGATATTTTAGTATAGTGAATTCGCATGTTTCAAATCTTTAGACCACATTTTGAAAAAAATTGGTTTTGGCAAACTTTAAAGGGAGGGTGGGACACGAATTTTCTTCTAGCCACAAATTAAAATAAGCCACGGTCATTTTTAGCCATTAACCCCTTTTACTAGAGCTATGCATAACTCATATTAACTTGTTGGTTGTTTACTTACAAAATTGTCTATTATCTTTGAATTCAAATTTTCACGCTTTAAATTCAAGCGGTGAGTTTTGGAATAAGAAGAAAGATCATGAAGGTGGACATGTCCAACCTCAAACCCAAATAGTTTTGGCACAGATCTGGAATAACATGTTCAGTCCGGGTCAAAAAAGATAGGTCCATGAACGTGGAACAAACTTGCACCCGCATCCAATGTGCGTGCCTAGCCAAGCCGGACAGACGACAGAAGCTCGTCCTTTCTCCTCTACTTTACTCATGCTAGACTTCTAATTCTTTTAAAACTTGTCTAAAGCTTAGGAAAATGTATGATTTCACATATTCTAGTCTATTAATTTGAAAAAATTTCACACCGAGAATTAATTTTCTGCAAGAACGAAGCTTTATTAACGAGTTTTGTATTGATCTCATAGACACCCAAAATCAATTGGTGTGACTCACATTTTAATAGGCTCAAAATTTCTCATTTAATCAATTACTGATTATGTTTAATTAGATTTATTTTTTAATTAAACTCCACGGTCGAGGCCCAACACACTCATTTGTGTTGGCGAACCTCCATTTTAGATTAAAATTCAATTCTCTAACAGAATTATGTTCCTTTTTTATACTTAACAAAATTATGTTCTTTCCACTTATCTCAGCAGGTGGATAGAAAGGAATTGATTTGTCATTTTTTATTCACACGTGCTGAGAAATAAATCGGGTCGCGAGTAGAATTTCCCGATTTTTCATTAACATTTTATGTTTTCTTTCTCCTCCTCAATAATGCTTAGGATTTTTGTTGAATGATGTGTCCGGATTTTGTCTTAAACTGTGTCAGTTAATATTATTAAGTGAATAAAGATAGAGGCAACGTGACATCCCCTTCACGACCAAAAAACTCGCATTGTTTGTTTCTGCCCATTCTAAAAAGGATCCCGCAAATTTAAGATCCGAATATATCAGATTGCACTTAGTACTTGTAATATTTTGTATTTAAAATTGAATCACTTATCACCATAATTTGTCCAAAATGACGATTTTTACCTTCTCCAATTTTAAGGTAGCTAACGAGACACAATTAACATCTATATCGATATAAATTAACATGTCATTATGAAGGACTTCTAAGATTATCGATTAGCCTATATGTTGACTGACCAAACGATGACCAACAGTATGGGCGTAAATATATGGTGGTAAATTGCACAATTTTGTGATATATCTAAGTATAGGATGGTAAATTGTTCAATTCAGCGAAATATATATATCTACAAATCGTCCATTTTTTATACAATAGGGTAATTGTACTTTTTCATTTAAGTGTGGTATAATTTGATTTTTTTGAGACCATAAACAAACTTGTGACTTCTAAAATGTTTAAACCATTATGACCAGAAAAAAAAAGGATTTCCTGTTATGTAAAACTTCGAGTCCAATAATTTTCTCTTATCTTTATTAAACAAAAACAGCCAAACCATTTGCTTGAATATTGAAATTGTACCTGAATCCGCCAAACATTAAATATTCATATTCTCCTCATCCAGGCGGGCCCATGCTCAATGCGGACCGGGTCCCAGGCCGGCACTTACCGGACCCAATATCTAAATGCTAAATTATAATTTAATAATAGTTGTTATACAAGGTGGTAAGATTAATAAAAAAGTTTAGGAATAGAAAAGATATCATGAAAAAAGTTATTCTTAAATTATATTCGACAGTATTTAACGGTAAAAATAATAGGTTCGTAATAAAGATAAGTGTTCCGACTCAACACTTGTGGGAAAGGCAGAATTAGTAGAATAGCACAAGCACTAAAAATTGTGTGGACTTTGGAGGTGTAAAGAGGATTTCATGCATAGACTGATAGAAGAGGAGGCCCACCTATAGTCGTCCCGAAAAGAAAATTAATTAAAAAATAACTTGTAATGTTTTTTTCAAGCTCTAATAGTAAATTTGGCCCATTTTCAAAGATAGTTATAACAATAGTATTTTTTAGATTTACGCTTCTTCGATTTAATATATTTTTAAGTAAATCTAAAACGTTAATTTCGGTAACTTGTAATGCTGTAGTGCTTGTTGATGTTGTTGTTGGCGGTGGTGGAGGCTGTCAAAATCAGTGGAGCCAACTAGTCAACATCAACTCGCAAATGCCATGAGGCTGTTTGCCGAGAGATTATTTGAGAGAGCGACCCTTGAACCAATCAGGAAGACGGCACTGTATGATCGGATTAGATTAAACCCAAGAGGGAAGGCAAACGGTAGTTGGGATGATTGAGAAAGGCTAATAATCAATAATGATCCGAGATTAACTGGTGATAAGTTATTTTAGTTTAACCAAAAATTAATTTAAAAAAATTACAGTTGTATCAAAATTAGGTAACGAGTTAATTTTTAGTTCGATTCTGTTTAAATCTAAATTGATCGGTTCAGTTGGGCATTAGTATCGGGAAAAAAAGAATAAGGAAGGCAATGAATTAGGAATCATAGTGTCTAACAAGTGGGCCTAAGTGGAAGAAAGGAGAGGAGTAAAGAAATATTATTGATCAAAATGTAACGATATTAGTGTTGACCTGGATCCTTCCTGTTGAACATGGAATTTCAACCAATTATGAAAAGCTCCTTTAAACACGGTTGGTGGGCTGTCGCTCTCTCTCTCCGCGTGTGCGTGGACGGGAAATAGTGACACACGGTTGGGTTGGACTTGGGGCGCAAAGCTGGAAGTTGGAACATGCATTACGATTGCGGCTTCCATGGCTTCGTATCCATGATATTTTCTTTTCTTCGTCTACTTTTGGTACAAAATGGGGGAAGCTGTTAGCATCTGATATCGAAGAGCAACCGTATGTCGTCGTGATGGTTGATCACGTGGTCTCTTGTTACTCATACCTTTTTCGTTTTGAGTAGGAATGGCAATGGGCAGGATCCGGGTAAGATCCATAGGACCCAGATCCTTATCCTCTTTTTAAATGGTCGATCCAGATTCTTACCCTTATCCTATTTTCAAATAAGGATTCAGACATGATCTGAGTCTTAAAAAATCGGGCAGGATTAGGGCGACCCGCAGGTCAATATTTTTTTATAAAATATTTAATTTTAAAAATTAAATTATCTTTTGATAGTTTTCAAATAACAATGGGACATTTTTATTTATTAAACAAATCAATACAAAGAAATCAAAAAAAGTTGAAGTTGGGTAAGTTAAAACTGAGAATTTAGTTCGTGATTTTCACTGCTATTACTTGGGACATGTGGTTGCTTCGTAATGGTATTATCTTCAATGAGACGAGGCGAGATAATGAGCTTCTCTTGAATTCTGTGCTCTTTCATGCCCAAGAGTGGATCTTTTGGATGGATGCCTCGATCATTCACAATCAATCGCTGCTCACTTTCTTGATTGCCTACAAGGATTTATAGATACCTCTTCTACACCTCTTGAGATTGAAGGAACGTTTTGATCGGGGTGGGATTGTAACCGATGTAAATATCGGGCTCATGTATCTTGTCTTTCTTTTTTCGCTTGCTCTGTTTTGAATTTTCGTTTTAATAAAGAATATTTATCTACCAAAAATTGATATTATGTCTAATAATTAATATATATTATTTTAATATTAATTTAAAATTTTTGGGTAGGATCAAAGCAGAATTCTATAAATCCATATCCTTATCTTTTTAAAATATCAGGATCCGAACAGAATCAGGATCTAGATCCGATCAAAATCAACAGGTCTAGATCAGAATATACCTCTGAGTAAGGGTCTAATTGTCATTTCGAGGGGCGTATTAACGTGGAAGTGTGGTGGACTTGGGTGGAAGGGCAATTTCAGGACAATTCTTGCAAGACCGAGACAGCAAGTGCCGTACAGAATAAGAACAAACTGATAAGGAAGGAATCATGTTACTCTCTCTAGATCCATTCCCCATACAAGACGAGAATCAGTTCCAATTTCCCCACTCAGATATTATATAGCTTGGCTACTTTATAGAGAGCCTACTTGAAGAAACCTTAAGAGATTTTTATTAAGCAGTGGCCAATATGGATTCACATGACAATTCTCCATCAATCCAAAGTCCCAACCTTAAGAATGAGCATCACAGAGGAGATTCAAGGGCGAAATTCTAGCAAATTACAGAGAGACTAGTTTTAAAAAAACCCACAAAAAGATCATACCATCATCATCATATTTAAAAAAAGAAAAAAAAGCAGTAAGAATTTCTAGAACTACACACTTGGATTGGATCGGATCGGACCGGACCGGATTGAATCGAACCAGATCGCATCTGATTGTTTTCAATCACATCACGCATTAGTTCCCAATTGACCCCAACCGAGTCTCCACAACCCGGGTGGGCAGCGAATTCTCAACCGGGTAGGCTCATCGACTAGCCCTGACCCCGGCATTCTCATCCCAATCCCGCGATCCGCCAAGCCGAGGTGGCAATGAGCGGCCGAGTGTGCCACCCCAGCATCAGGCACCCATTGCTCTCATCCACCCTGTACCCGTCCCCGCCTGCAAAAAGCGCCAGCAACATGCTTGCCTGGCGGTAGGCGTTTGAACCGAGCAGGACCGGTTGGAACCCCGCAGACTCCATCCGGCCCCTCCACCGATTAAGAGGCTCGTGCCGCTCGACCCGGTCGGCCCCCTCGCATGCGACCACATTGCAAATCTGCCTCCCGAGGTACAACTCGGACATGACCAGGTCCTGGCTCGGGGGTGGCGCCACGGACCCGGACGAACCCTCCAACGAGTCAAACAAGCTCGAGTAGTAATGCAACGCCTCGGTGAACCGGTCCTGAAAAACTGGCCCGTTATGGTTGGCCTCCTGCTCCACAACCGTCACGATCTTAGGCCTCATCGCCTTAACAGAGGACAGAACCTTCTCGATCCCACCCGGCCGCCCTAGGAGGCGGTGGAGCTCGAACACGGAGTTAACCGCGACGACCTCCTCCCTGTCGCCAATCCCGAGCATCTCCGGCTCGATATCCGCCAGGCTGGAGGCGACAAACCCGCGGAACTTGAAGTCAACCCCGACAGTTTCAGCGAGGACGGCGAGCTTCCACCCGACCTGCTGGAGGGAGTCAGAGCCGTCGGGCTGTGGCGGGCCAATCCCGGTGAGGCGAAACGACGGGGCCCCGCCGGGGCGGAGGGCGAGGGCCTGGAGGAGGGCCGGCCACTGCATCCCTTGCTTGAGCCCGAAGTCGATGACGTGGACGCGCGGGGCGGAGGCGAAGGCCTCGAGGATGGCCTGGTTGGCGGTGAAGTGGGCGAACTTGAGGTACGGACACGACTCGTAGAAGTGGGTCTCGAGAGCGTCCGTATAGGACGGACCAAGGGAGGAGTCCGGAGGGTACACCTTGTAGATCCGCCTCGCGAGGGCCTCCGCGAAGTAGGTCGCGACCTTGCGCATGGCGCCGCCGGGCTGAGCCGCAGCGAGTGTGCCCACGCGCTTCACTAGCGCGTCGGCGAGCGTGAGGTCCTCCCGCTGAACCGCCTCCGCGCACGCGAGCAGCGTCTGGACCAGGCAAACCCCGGCCTCCTGCGTGTCCACCAGCACCACCGGCCGGGTCCCGGAGGGCTCGGAGGGTCGCATGCGCTTGGGCGGGGGAGGGTAGGCGGCGACGCCGGGGATTGCCCGGAGGTCGTCGGCGGGGGTGAGCTCGGAGAGCATGGAGTGGACCCACGACGAGAGGTCGGAGGGGTTGTAGTGGACGGTGTCGAAGGAGATGGCGTCGGAGGCGTCAGGAGGGGCGGCGCCCAGCGCCATCTCGAGCTGCTCGAGCTTCTCCGCCACGTCAGCCATGTCGGAGGACCGGACCTTGTAGCCAAGCACGGCGAGGAGCTCATCCATGTCACCCCCGGACTCCTCCTCCCCGAACCGCATCTTCCCTTTCCCCGCCGCCGCGGCCGGGTCGTCCTCCCCCTTGCTCGACACGCCGCCGCCCATGTAGGGCCCCCCCTGGTGTGGCTTCTCTCTCTTCATTTCGGTAGGAGAAGTGGAGACTGTGTGTGATATGGTGGCAGTTACTTACATGGAAGGTTTTTTTTCTCTTTTTTTTTTTGGTGATGGGAAATTAAAATGAAGAGGAGAGAGGAATTGGGAGCTGAAGGTGGAAGAGATAAGGAACAACTATGGCCATAATAATTAATTATATCCGGGAAATGGATATTTATCTCTCTCTCCTTTCTCTTTCCATCCCTTTTTCTTATTTTTTTATCCATAGTCGAAATTTTACATCACAAGTGACTTTCGATAATTTCAATTACTATAATTATCCCATGTATCATACCATATTGTTAATTTATCTATTTATTATATAATATCACTAATTTTATCAACATAACATCTTATTTTACTGATTTCAGGAGAAAATATGAATCCGATAGCGAGAAGAGATTACAAATATCGAGATTGGAGAGTCCAATGTTATGTCATTCCGATAAATTGTTATTTATTTTAGAATAAGGATAAATTGTTGATGTGGAATGACACTTGGTAAAATTAATATTGTGTCTGATAGTTCAAAATTATTGAGGTGAAAGATTGTCAATTAAGTAAAACTTATGTCATCTTTCTATGCGAATGATCATCTGCGTGTCACAAAATGTCCAGGTCATGTAAACTCTTTTATAAATTTTTTATAAATAAATTTGTATTAAATTTATATTTTTTTTAGAATTAACTATTCTATATTATTGTATGGAGCCAATTGCATTTTTTTTATTGCCAACCAAGTGTATGTATGTATGTACAGAAAAGAAGTGGTCCCCATGGTAGATGGAGCTTGAAAGTTAGAAAAAGGAACCGTGGCAGCACCGTAAAGCTCTCATAGATGCTCCATCTCTCTCTCCGGGCCCGGCGGTGCCTCGTTCTCGTCTTCCCAATTACGTGCATTTTACTCGTCAATATTTTTTAAATTCTCGGGTCCAAAATATTTGTTTTTTTCTAGATTTATTAGTGTAATATTTGTTGAAATTTTTTTACGTGTTTGTATCAGTTAAAATATATTTTATTTTCTAATTTTGTACTTCAATCTTGACGACTATTTAATAATTATTAGAACTAGCGAGTTCTGGTTTTGTTCGTAACTTTTGTTCGACGTTTCATGATTATTTAACCATTTATTAAGTATTCAATAATAACATGATATTTTAACTTTTTTTATCTTTGTATTTGAAGTCTCTCCATGATATATTTTATCTTGTAAGATTGTACCGAAGACATTTTTAAATATATTTAAGTCTCTTGTCACTTGAGCCAACTCTAATTTATTTTTATATTCTTATTCTTAACTTTAGTATATAAGCATTATAGAGAGAGTATAGTGTTGTAAAAAACATATTAAAGAGTTTTTTACTCATAAAGAGAGTATTTGTATTGAGGTAACTATGTAGACTTTGTGTTGTGACTATGACAATGCTAATTATGATTGATATGAATTTTCTATACTTGTGAAATTCACGTACTCGTGAGTTGAATAGATAGTATCTCCCATTTTAGCATTTCATAATAATGTAATCGGCCGGCAATATGCTGCCGGATTGACTGTGCGGTGGCATATTGTTGCGAAATTTTTTTGTAACAGAAAAATATTTTTGATAACAATTTCAGTATATTGAATTTTTTTTATGGTTCATAAAAATCCCTGGAAAAACTTTATAATGAAAACAGTATAGCCTAAATGGGTATTCTCATTTCCTCATATTTTCCCAAGATATCCCCATTTTGTTCAAGATAAACGAAATCGTGTATTTTTCTTTTCGCAATGCAACGTACAAGAACCCATTGGATGAATCAGGTAGCTCTCGGGAAAGGATATTATTGTTGATCATAAAAAAATTACATGTTTGGGACCGAATTTGGTCCTGGACCCCTTTCCAGGATCGTCCTGAAAAGCGAAAAATTCCATCATAATTGTTCGAACAATTTCATCATAAACTAGACGAACCATTATATCATAACTGACCAACTCAGTGCGTGTCGAATCATTGTATCATAACTAAACAACCCAGCGCGTGTTCCACGACGTGTTCCAGGGCGAACCATTCGGGACCGCTTCGGACGAACCATTCTATCATAATTGGGCGAACCATTTCATCATAACTAAGCAACCCATTACATTATAACTGATCAACCCAGCGCGTGTTCCAGTACTATCCTAGAATGTTTTACACGTCCAAGACCGAATCCGATTTCGTTTTACCTCGTCAGATTCTAATAAATACCTAACCTTCTATAAGAACATTTTTTATAAATATTTTTTTTATTGCAACAAGTGTTTGAACTCTAATTACTCCATACTTCGTCCTTCTCTTATATTGTTAGAGTAAGTATTATATAAGATTAAATTTCGGTTTGCAAATATAACTATATTAGTTCTATCTACATTTGTTGTTATTGTAGTTGTTCGTTAGATACATACTCGTATGTAATTCATTGTAATTTGAATCGTAACTAAAATTTTAGTTTACTTATAACTCCCAAATTTATTTTTTAAATTTTTTTATCAAATAAATTATTTTTATTGTTATTGTCTCCTATTTTATATTATTACTTGGTCAAATCTATCTCATTTTCATTATCTCAATTTCTTTTTGTACCCGAGCAATCTAAAAAGCTTTTCAATTACTCTACGATTTTCTTTATAAAATCATTACGTAACAGTGTAACAACACCCTTCATGGAAAGGATAAAATATGCAATGCAAGTGAGGCCACGCGCCTGTGACCTCGGTGGGGGATAAATAAACCCATGAAACTCCTCCCCCCCCCCCCCCCCCCCCCCCCCCCCCCGCGTAACTACGATGCCTGTGGGCTCCACGACGCCTGCTGTGTTTGGGCCCCACTCTCTGTTTACGGAGATTCGGGGTTAACGGCGTTTCGGATTTGACGTCAGATACGGAAGGCGTCATCTAGATTTAAACCGGATTTGGTCCTAGAGGCCAAATCCAGCACGGTGCTGGATAATTTTTATTGAAGGATACGCGGGGACTATTTTGAAAAAATACAGAAATACAGGGGTGCAAAATAAAAAAAGTTCACAACCATTGAATCATAACTGGGTAGACTATTGAATCATAACTGAGTAAATCATTGAATCATAACTGAGTAAACTATTGAATCATAACTGGGTAACTGGGACGGACTCCGATTTATCCGGGACGGAAAAAAACGGACCATTAAATCATAACTAGGTAGACCATTGAATCATAATTAAGTGAACCATTGAATCATAACTAAATCAACTATTGAATCGTCCAGGACAGTCTTGGTTGGATTTGACCTTCCAAGACCAAATCCACTCCCAGATTTTAAATAGAAATGAATAAACAAATTTAAATATATAAATACAAAAATAAAATTACAAAAATATTGTAATTAAGCGTCACATCTGCAACTTAGTTTCTAGACGCAGTTGCGCACACATTTTTTAGGGCCTGTATTCATTTGGTATTGGATGGGCATTTTTAAATATATTCAAATTATTTTATCTATTTTATTTTGAGGGATAGACTATATTTCAACTATTTATTAATAATGCACGTTGAATAGATTTCGTTATTCTTTTTCGTGTAATTTTTTAGGATTATTTTCAGGTTTTTAATAATTTTTGTTAGGATTTTTGTTAGGTTTATAGATTTTCACGTTGTTTCTTCTCTATTATTTTGTGCAGACAGTATTGATCAGGTTACATGTCAATTACTGTTTAAAAAATTGTTAGTGGGGTTTAAGAAAACAAACTACAATTCAATCAGGAATCTACGGCAGTGGATTGGGTCTGGAGTGAAAAAATTCATTTCGGACGGTTTGGAGTGAAGGGGGACCGCACCGGCATGCCCCGGTCACGATACCGGCATGCCCCGGTCACAATACCGGCATTTGTCGTTATGTGATACCCGTCTTTGTTCCGGCCTGTGTTTGTGATACCGGCATGTCCTATTTACGATACCGGCCCGCATGATTTTTTTTATTTTGGTCCCCGTGTTTTAGTATTTTTTGTAAAAAAATCTCGCGTGTCTTCACTCCAAACTGTTCGAAATGGGGACATTCCGTACACAATCCAAACCCGGAATCTACATGACTATGAGTAATCAACTGTTAAATTAGATTCTATTTTTTTTATTTTGGAAAACCTGAAATAGTTTTTTTTACCTTTTCAAAGATGAAGTTGTTTTATGTAAAACCATAAAAATAAGAATATATATTTATTTGGATATAAAATGTAAAGGATTTAAATATTAAAAATTTTGAAGTTACAAAATATAAATCAAAGCTATAATTTTTATTTTTCATGAATTCTGATATTAAGAGTAGGACAATATCGGATTCTAATTTAGATAGCTCTTTCAATAATATTTATTTTACATTCCTTAAACTTGGATTCAAAATCTAAGAAAAATGAAAAAAATTTATTACAGATTTCCAGATTTCAAAATTTTATTTTACACAGTTGTTTATGTGTAATTTAACGGTAACCGGACCTATTTGAGTTTTTGTTTTTTTGAGCGAATACCTATTTTGAGTTGGAGGCGTCATAACGTGGTGTCGCAGTCGGTCGGCCTTGCTCCGTGAAACTTAATAGCTAGGTCGAGGAGCACTCACTCTGGCAGTGAGGGAAAGGGTTGGTCCATCGCCATGTGATCTTGCCACGTACCAGAGATTCTCATCTCATTATGGTCCCAACTTTGCATGATGCCTACAAATTATTAAAAAAACTTTGCATGATGGCACAAACTTTATGTATTGGGAATCAACCATTTATTTGTTTTTTCTTTTGAATTTTTCTTTTAATGAAGTATGGAAAATTGAAAATAATTTAATGCACAATTAAGTAGTATAGTAAAAAAGTAGGGTTCTTAGACTAATGGTCGGAACACAAAATTTAAGCACTTTTTCATTTGCATCGAGAAAATCAAAGTTTGTATGAGCAAAAGAAAGTAAGATCGTGGTATAAACAAGTTGTAAATTAGATGAGACAATAAAGCACGACACTCTTATGGAATAATTACCTATGTCGTGGTTATTGTTCTTATGAAACTCTAACTAGTATCTGGAGTATTCTAATGCATCTTCCTAATACTTTCGGTCATCAGAATGACAAAACTAAGATAGCAAAGATCTAGGTTACTAATTAACACTTTCGCTCATCAATTAGACCTAAAATTAGACTAATCTCAATTATGAAGATTCTTTCTAGCGGGTTATCCTTACGATATTAAGACATCTCATTAATACCTAAGAATATGCTAATTAGTTCATATGTCAACTTAAGTGTCTTTCGGTCTACTATCATCAGCTATAATCATGATCTAATCAATCAAGTTAGATTAAGTAGTAAACAGACCAACCAGAAGCTAATATGAACGATAATCAAACCACAACCTAACATAGATAACCAATCACATAACTAGGGCATCGCACTCACAAGAGAACTACTTACTAAGCATAAGAACAACATTGAGATTCAACAATGAGGTACATGATGTAGACTAGCATAAAGTTAGAGGAGAGGCTTAGTCATTCGAGCAAACTTTGTCAATCTCCTCCCATCGTTAGCCCACCACGTGCGCCTTTTATTAATGAGCAAAAGTAGTCTCAATGTCTCAAAAAGTGTGTCTCAATCTTAGGAACTAACAACTTTATATAGCCAACTACAGACCTAAGAAATAGAAAAAATCTAGAGGAGGTTAACATAGATAAGAAAATAACTATAAACTAATGTCCTAAAGCCATAACAAGAGGCCAAAAATTGTGAAAGTCCAAAACGGATTAGATACCCAAAAAAAGAGGAAGTCCAGGAAACGATAAATCTTGGGTAACTAACTGTCGTCATACCCTTTCTTTAAGTCCCCTTAGCTATCAAAATGGAGCTGGCGTTCGACAGGGGTATTGGCGATCGCTAGGCACCTGGCAACAACAAGTCCTCATGTCTGTTCGCTCTGATCATCTTGTCGTCCACTCCATGCTCCAAATGCTCACGAACCACTGCCAGTTTCTATCATAAAATACGACAAAGGATAAAAGTCAACTCCATGACACAAATACATGGAAGCGACACAAGACTTAATACGACTAAATGAAAACAACTGAAAACACAACTAAACACACACAAAATACATAGCAAATAGATGAGTGTTTACACACTAATCAGATGTCATGTTACTTTCGTAAAATTTGAACATTGTTTTAAAAGATGACCCGAGATTTCCCGTCTTCTAAGTTAACCGATCAGAGTGATCGAACCGTCGGCTAGACCAAAGATTTTTAAAAATTTAAATATATTATATTTAGTATTAAAATATAAAATATATTTATGAAAATTATATAATTTATTGCAAATCATAATGTACAAGTATTAAAAACGTGATTTCATCAATTTTAAATTTAAGAATATATATTTTGTCTTAAAAATATTATCTTATATTAAACAGAAAAGTCCGTGAACAAAAGGATATTGAGGTCTGAAGGGTGGGAAGTAATCCAATCTCGATATAGAAAGTTATTCTTAGCCTACTTACATACCTAATCCACTATGTTATTTGTAACTCTAAGGGTATATAACATAGAACAATTAGGCAGAAGGACTAAATATAACTTAATATCGACAACAAAGTGATCTACCTTCCAATCAACTTGAGCTTCAGGAACCGACAAGAAGAGGAAGACGAGCTTTGAGTCCGTCTCGATAGTAGTTAGATTATGTGCAAAAATCATCCTGGATCATCTTTATTACAAGTTGGATGGCTTGTAGCTCAGCCTCAAGGAGAGAAGAAGCGTAAGTGCATATAGCTCGACCATTAACCCGCAGGCCTTAAGATTTTTGAGCAATCACACCAATTCCTCACCTAGTGTTTTCATCAAGCCAAGAACCATCACAATTGAGTTTAAAGGCCCCAGCACCAGGAGGAACCTATGATCTTTGATTTATAGAACCAGCAAGCGCATTCCGATAACTAGAACCTATAGTCTACTTAAATTTCAAACATAGTTTAGAGGCTTGTTGTGTAGTATGCAGAGGTTGAGGTTTTTCACCATCAAAGATGCCCCTATTTCTAGTCAACCGAATGCTCCAATATATATAAACAGCTAGGGAAGCAATGTCCTGAGTTTCAATAGCTTTATGCACTTCAAACATGTATTGCATCTAGCAACCAAAGTTAAGCAAATGAGCAGTATTAAAGCAAAAACCAAGAGGACAAGCTAGCTAGGTTAAGAGGGCATTCAAATAAAACATGCATAACATATTCCAAAGGGTTAGAGCATAAAGAGCAAGAGGAAGAATGACTGATATTTCTCCTATTTAAACTTGTTGCAGCCGGGGTTGCCTCTTTCATTAATTTCCAGATGAAGTGTTTAATTTTTGGTGGAGCTCTTTAACTTTCCAGATCAGTCTCCAGATCACTGGATAAAAAGTGGTTGAGCTTGTACCGGCTCTGTTCGTATTCTTCCTGATCCTGCATAGATTTAAGCCTAAGATACACTACTTTCAAAGAGTAAACACCAATGTTTTCAAATAATCTTATCCTCCGTAGATCGCTGGCCAATCTGGATTTTGAAAATGGCTTGTGTTCCTCCAAAGAGAATAAAGCTTGTAGAAGATCCTGTTTTCAGCTCCTAGTGGAAACACAGATCAAATCAGCCATATAAACAATAATATTAAGAGAAAGAGATTTGGTCTGGGTCTAGAATGATTCAAAGAAGGGATCCACGGGTCCCTCCATATATCCATGGAATGTTCATTACCAATTCTTTTTAACAAACCTTCTGTCAAAGCATCTTTACCCTTACAAATGCTAGTCCAAATCCAAGAAGGCCTATTGCCTTTAACAGACTCAATAATGTCAAAGTCATAGAAGTAAAGTCTTTTAAAGACTTTGTAGCATAATGAACTCTTATTTAAGTTTAATTTTGAGGTATGTTTAGCAAGTAAAGCAAGATTGAATAATTTTATAACCTTAAAGCCTAATCCACCAGAATGTTTAGAAAAAGATAGTTTTTTCCATTTTAGCCGGTGAATTTTTTGATGCTCCACATCTCCAGACCACCAGAACTTTGCTAACAAGTTGTTTAACTTATCACAGAAAGAGGTAGGAAACAATAAATTTTGCATGGCATAGAAGGGTATAACAAATAATACAACTTTTATAAGAACTTTCGTGTCAACAGTCGTGAGAAGTTTTTGCTTCCACCCTTGAGCTTTTTGCCACCTCTTCTCATAGAAAAAGGTCAACGTGTCCTGCTTAGATCTATCCCAAAACGAAGGCAGACTAAGGTATTTATCCCTTATGTCCATCTGCTACATCTCTAGAATTGAACAGATCAGCGTAACTTGTTCACTTTCCCCTCTTACAACGCATATGCTGGACTTCTCAAAATTTATTTCTTGGCCTGAGAAAGCAAAAAAATTAACTAAAAGTGCTTTAAGCACTCTAGCTTCATCAACAGTAGCTCTCCTAAACAAAAGTATGTTCTCGGCAAATAAAATAAGTTTAGGACAATGACTATTGAAAGCAAATCCATGAATCTGACCCGTAACTCCTAATTGTTTTATATAATGTGTCAATGCATCAGAGATGAACAGAAACAAAAACGAAGATAGGGGACTCCTTGTCTAATCCCTCTTAAGGAATCAAACCAATTAAGAGGTTCACCATTGAAAAAAATGTTGTACAAAGTTGATGTAATGTAACTTATCACACAAATAATCCACTTCCATAGAAAACTAAGTTTTCGTAGGACCAGTTCTAAAAATTTTCAACAAACCATGTCATAGGCCTTCTTGAGGTTGAGCTTAATTGCCATAGAAAAGTTTTTCTTTTTCTCCGATGTTCTAAGATAATGGGCCGCAATGATGCTGTCTTGAATGCATCTATCTTTGACAAAAGCACTTTGATATTCGCTAATCAAGTCATTCATCCACGGTTTAAGTCTATAGGCTAGAACTTTAGAATAAATCTTATAGATGAAGTTGCACAAGCCAATATGTCTAAATTCACTCACAAAATATGGATTTGATTTCTTTGGGATTAATGTTATTTATATTCAGTTCAGATCTTTGGAACAACCCCAGACTCAAACATGTCCATGGCATGTTCAATAAGGTCTTTAGAAATGATTGACACGTATTTTTGATAGAAAATACTTGAGAATATGTCTGGTCCTGGTGACTTTATCTTACCCATTTCAAAAATTGCAAGTTTGATCTCTAAAGCATAAAAAGGCTTTACCAACTCAGGAGCCATGTGATCAATAACCAAGTGTGGGATGCACTGCAAGAGAGGAAGAGGATCATCTAGCGGAGTAGCAGAATACAAATTCACAAAATGATTATGCACTAGATCTTTTAGGCAATGTTCATCCTCAATCCAACTCCCTGAATTATCTTTAAGCTTGACCACTTGATTACCCTGCCGCCTGTCCGTGGCAGAGGTGTGAAAAAATGTTGTTATTTTTTCACTATACAATAGCCATTTCACAATGGACCTATGCTTCCAGCACATCTCTTCCTGATTGTAGAGAATAATTAGTTGTTTTTTAATTTTCATGTTCGCATTCTTACATTGCCTGTCGTGATCAGATTGTTGAATCCTTTGAAGCAAAGAGGTGAGTTTCTCAATCCTCAATTTTCTGTTTTCATTTCTATTTTTGCTCCAAGAGAAAAGATCAATAGTACACCAAATGGTCTTCTTTTTACAAGTAATAAGAGGATTAGCAGTAATAGGTTGTGACCAAGAATCATCGATGAACTCCCTACAACCAGACTTATGAGTCTAAAATTTATAGAAACAGAAACGACATTTTTTAAATTTAGAGAAATTTATCGGCAAAAGTAAACTACAATGGTCATATCCCTAAATAGGACCATGCATGAGTTGAGCGTTTGAGAATAAATTCCTCCATTGAGAGTTAGTAAGAGCCCTATCCACACGTTTTAGCATGTTACTATCATTAGATTGTAAGATAGACCAAGTGTATGAACAACCTTTAAAACCAGAACCAAGCAGTTCAATATCATGAATAAAATCTTTAAATAAATTCTTCACCAACACAGAGCCGGGGGTCATTACCAGGATGTTTCCCCCAGCCAAAAGGCCTTTTCTGAGAGGAATCGGGTTCCCAGGGGTCAATACAGAGCCAGCTTTTTCTTGCACTCAAACTATATATGTCAAAATCTTGCTCCCTCAAATGATCTAACCTTAAACGCCTTGAGCGTTTGCAATCTCCTTCAGACCCATTGATGTGACTCCACCTACAATATTATTTTTCACCAACCTGTAAGTGTTTCTTTTCACCCTTCATCCCTACCATAATACCTTTCTCCACCTTCATTAGCCCACCTTTATGACTATACCCATTATAATCCAACGTCCCAAACAAAGATAAATTACGAATATGTTAGGACTTGTTGAGACAGAAAGAAAGTCACCATCAGACCTGTCCGAATATATGGAAAAATTTATGGATACCGATTCCTTTTTCTCTTTGTCTTGATTTCCAATTCGTCATGGATAGTCGTTCTTTATGTGCCCTTTTTCTCCGCAGTTGAAGCTAGGGGTGAGCAAACAAACCAAAAACCGTCAAACCAGACCAATCCGGACCAAAAAAACCAGACCAAACTGAACCATATTCCAAAACGGTCCAGTCCGGTCCCGGATATATGCAAAATCTGGTTTCTGGTCCGGTCTGAATTTTTTTACACAGAACTGAAAATAACCGGGACCGGACCGAAAATTTGCCAACATATTAATTATAATACTTTCACTTTCTCTCTCCCCGTAACCAAAGTCCAAACCAAATAAACCAAAACTCACAGACAGAAAAAAAAGGATGCACCTCACACTCAGAGTTCACCGCCGACGGCCCGCCACCACAGCCTGTCCAACCGCCGACGGCCCGACGCTCAGCCACCGCCGACGGCCCGACGGTCAACCACCACAGCCTGTCCAACTTGGGGTATGAGATAATCCCCCAAATTCTAGGGTTTCCAATTTGAATTGCTCAGGTGTGCACAATCTACCCTTCTGCCATTGTGAACCAATTATGTGAAAATTTTGGGTGATTGGATTAATTGGGTACCCTTATTTGGTTGTTTATCGAGTTGAGGCTTTAGCCTTGTTCTTCGAAGGCTGCTATTTCGCTAAGTTGGTTACTTGATTTGAATTGGAAGTGAAGTAAATTTTGAAGTTTTGTTGCTTGATCATGTTGAAAAGAAGTTGGAGAATGGCTAGTGATTATTGTTGCTGGAGTTGCCATCGTCATTTTGAAGCAAATGCCTCCTGATGTTGTTATGATCGAGCCGAATTGGGCTACATAATCGAATTCTTGTTTCTTGATCGTGAGTCGTGACCTTGTTTCTTGATCCTATTTCGTGACCTTGTTTATTGTAATGATGTTGATGTTAGAACTTGGAACTTGTAATATGAGAACTTGATTCGTGTAACATTTTGGGTTTTTTGTTATAAATCTGGCCCCCGTAATTCCTCATAGTTCGAAGGCAGCTGCTGGCCCGCTGCCAATTTCCAAATCTGGTTTTTTCCAGTTTGGTCTGGTTTAAACCGAATCAACGGTCCGGTCCCAGTTCCGGACCGAATTAGAATCCGTTCCAGTCCGGTTTGCATTTTCCCAGCAAATTCGGTTCCGGTCCGGTCTGGTTTTTTTCGGTTCGGTCTGGTCCGGACAACATGCTCACCCCAAGTTGAAGCAACTTCTTTTGAACTTCCCTTAGAAAAAACTTCCAATGGACTTCTTTGACACCAATTTGGATCTGCTTTCACATTTTTTCTTCTCTTCGATCCTTCATCTTTGCTTGATCATTCCTTACTGAACCAACATATCTAAAACTCGTTGTTTCATCGAACTTCACATGGTCAAACTTCGTGTCAAAACCAACCATATTTTCCTAAAAGCTCTGATACGAAATTGTTAAAAAATCAACCTACTTTGGAGTATGGATACGCATCGGAATTACCTTTGTCCTAACGCAAGAAAACTAGAACATGAAACATACACAAGAGAATTATGTGGTTCGACAAATTGCCTACGTCTACGAGAGTGAGGGAGAAATCGTATTCATTACCCAAGCTCTAGCTCAACTCAACTCAATTAGGGTTAGAACCACCCTATCTATTTATAAGCTAATCCTAATACAATCACGAAGTCTATCTAAGTCACATAAGAGTCTAAAATATGATCCAACTAAGAGTCTAAAATAGAATCCAACTAGTAGTCTAACATAGAATCCAACTAGGAATCTAAAAAATACAAATTCCTAGATTCTTAGTCATTCTTCAACATGATTAAAAATATATATTTTCACATGCATTTGATGTACAATGAGTTTGTATATTGATGCTAAGACCATCAACACTTGTGTAGAGAAATCTTTACAGCGCGTGCATTCATGTCAAAGTATTTCTAGTGTGTTTTTTATAAAATCTTTAACCACCAATTTTTTTTTAAGATTTAAAGTGAATTCTTAATTGTACTTCATCCTAGATATTCATTTGTAATTTTTTGGCTTTGGACCAACTATAAGTCTACCAGATTCTATGTTACGTTGGATTCAACAAGTCTCATCATCTACCACCTATTTCCAAAAATACATTAATGATGATTTTACATATATTAACTTGATTAAAAATTAATATAATTTTATTATTTGTATGCTATCATTGGTAATTTGACTATTTAACAGCTTTCACCAAAAAAAATTTACCATAATTTTTTCGTATAAACTATTTGTAATGCCCCAACTATGTTAAGAAAGACTTATATGTTAAGAAAAGCTTAAATAATTTGATTATGCTATTCATATTAATAAGGTTTAAGGTGTACCCTCTTTTTTGGCAAACATCTTGAAAGAACTCAAAGGTTAAGCGAGCTTAGTCTAATGAAATTTTAGGATGGGTAAAATCCTGAGAAGTTTCCGAGGGTGCGTGTGAGTGAGGACAAAATATGAAAGACTCGTGTTTGTTTGTAGAGATAGTCGGTCAGATCATAGGGCATTACAAGTGGTATCAGAGCATGGCCTCTACTAGTAAGGCGTGGTTTGAGGACTAACCAAGCTGAAACTGGTGGGCTTGTGACGCCTAGAGCCTAGAGGGTTGGGAGTGAACTCCAGTGTGAGAATACACAAACAATGAGCGACTTTTGCCAATCAATCTAGGAGAATGAAGACATGGACGAATCGATTCACACCAAAAAATGAGGGATCCTAAGTTTGTGTCTGTAAGCCGCAACGAGGACATCGCACATTTAAGGAGGGGTGAATGAAATACATGGAATATGTTAAGAAATGCTTGATATGTTAAGAAAGACTTAAGTGATTTGATTGTACTATTTATATCAACAAGGTCTTTTCTGGCAAACATCTTGAATGAACTACAAGGTTAAACGAGCTTGGCCTAGAGAAATTTAAGAATGAGTGACCTCTTGAGAAGTTATTCAGGGTGCGTGTGAGTGAGGACAAAACACGCTGCAAAAAATTCATGTTGGTCTGTGTAGACAATCAATCGGATCATTGTGCATTATACTATTCATTAATAATTATCGATTACTCAACTACCAACTATCAATTATAAACTAATTTTCACCAAGTTCACTAAACAAACCCTTGTTCACCAATCAAATAAATAGAGAATCGATAACTTTTTGATCTACGTAGAAAATGGATATTGAATCTTGGTACCTAGTCCTCAAGTTTATTTTCCCAGCCAAGCTCAATATTTAACACCTTCTTATTAGTTGTGGCCACCACCTAAGCAATTCTATAAAATAAAGTTTTTCCCGTGTCGTTATTTCTTACAGGGTTTATCATGGTAGGATTTTAACTAAGTCTGTAGTTATAATTTTGTATTCATACGAAAGAATTGAACACTGAATTTGTAAATATTTATATTTAATAAAAATTGACTTATGAAAAATCATTTATCTTTTCCTTGTTTTTGGGTTATCGTATTCTTGGGTAAGAACTAAAAAGACATCATTACGCCCAATGTTTTACAGACGCCCGTGAGGCGAATCACATTAGTAAATTATAGTATTAAGAATGCTACACGAATTCTATACATCTGCGAATTTTCCCTGAATTATACTATTTTACTCTCATTTTGAAATATTAGAGGTGGTAACTAAATTAATGTACGTATCGTGTACTGTGAAGAAATTGGTTTCTGCGATGGCGATCATTCTCTTCCCAAGGATGTTCTTGAGTTCAACATAAATAAAAACAGAATGGTTCGTTCCATACTAATTTGGAATATAATTTAGTTGATTCCTACACCGATTTTTGTGTTATGTTTTTCCTAGCGCTTTGATTTTATTAAATAGTGCATCTTATCTTCAATCCGAACAACGCTAACCAAAGAGTTTGTAGCCTAGCAGTACAAGGAGTTGTAAAATTTAAGGAGGTCAAAGGTTCAAACTTTGGCTAGGTATAAAAAATTTACCTTTCAAAAAAAATCCGAACAACTTTGAACACTTGTGATATAACTGGGTTGAATTGTTGCCTTTGTAGCGCTTTTCTTAGATTTTTTTTTAATTACAATTATCCTGAGTATGACTTGGTATACGAAACTGTGAGTTACTGTCCTCCTATATACCGTACATTAATTTTTTCTCTTAATCTTGTGACTTTCTCAGTTGTCGAATATTCCTGTGAGCTGTGACTACAGTTCCCCAGCAATATATCTTGCTAATTCACTCACACCAACTGGCAATTCAGATTTCCAGGTGCACAAGTCTATAATAACTCCTTTATACCTTTTACTCCAGTCCACGATAGCCCTCAATTTTATTCACTTCCCGGGATGTACAAATATAATTAATGGTACATGTATCTTGTTAAAATCTCCATATCCAACCTAAAACTTTAAGGTAATAGGTTGATAGATTTTCAACACTTATAAACTAGCCCATCTAACTTGCACTAACCAATGTGAGATTCTCAACACGCCCACTCAAACAAGACCTAACGGGACGAAGATTGCACGGACTTTGACTTCGCCAACGTGCGAGAAATGTGGATCGTGCGAGCATGACAATGGGCACGGGATCAACCCGTTCAACACTCCATCCCACTTGCACTTGTATCTTTTTTTGTTCAAGGTTTAGGATTTAGGGCAATAATAATCCCAATTCTGGGACTCCTGTTTCACCCGTAGCTTTATCCAATTGGTGTGATCAGTTCTTAGATAACTCTGCAGCGAGAATGCTCCTACAATGACTAAACAAGTAGCAAGTGTGATAATCCTAAGGATTCGGTTCACTTCTTCTATCACAGCTGATACAAAGTTTTGAAAATCTAAGGTAAAGTACATCGATTGTGACACAACAAAGTCTACGCAGTGATAGAAGAAGTATTTGGAAGCCTATGGATTTTTATTTATGTACTATGTGAAACAATGAACCGAATAAGAAAACAAAAGTACTATTTCTGTGTTCATAAATTCAATAGATTTTTTTGACTCTTCTGCTAGATCACTAGATCATATAAATAAGCCTTTTTGTCTATTTCGGTGTTCACAAACAAAGTCAATTATCTTGAGCAAGGCATAGATTGTCTTGCACTACGATAGAAAAAAAATTGATAAACGGACTCAATCAATGATGCCTCTCCATGGATTCGCCTATATAAGCACCAGCTAAAGTTAAAAAAATAAGAGCTTGAATACCACTTGTAAATAATCCAAGGAACATGACCGGTATAGGAACTATGAAAATTGCACGGAAACTCGTTGCTTTTTTCTCTTTCTCTATCCCAGATATTCTCTCTTGCCGCGGCTGCTGGCACAGAGTTAGCCGATGCTTATTCCCGGAGAAGAAGCAATGACGGTATCTGGGGAATAAGCATCGGCTAACTCTGTGCCAGCAGTCGCGGTAAGACAGAGGATGCAAGCGTTACCCGGAATGATTGGGCGTAAAGCGTCTATAGGTGGCTTTTTAAGTCCGCCGTCAAATCCCAGGGCTCAATCCTGGATAGGCGGTGGAAACTGCCAAGCTGGAGTCCGGTAGGGGCAGAGAGAATTTCTGGTGGAGCGGTTAAATACGTTGAGATCGGAAAGAACACCAATGGCGAAAGCACTCTGCTGGGCCGACACTAACACTAAGAGACGAAATCTAGGGGAGCGAGTGGGATTAGAGACCCCAATAGTCCTAGCCGTAAATGATAGATACTGGGCGTTGCACGAATCGATGACCCGTGCAGTGCTATAGCTAACACGTTAAGTATCCCGCTTGGGAAGTACGTTCGCAAGAATGAAACTCAACGAAATTGATGGGGGCCCGCACAAGCGGTGGAGTATGTAGTTTAATTCGATGCAAAGTGAAGAACCTTACTAGGACTTGACATGCCGCGAATCCTCTTGAAAGAGAGGGGTGCCCTCGGGAATGCGGACACAGGTGGTGCATGGCTGTCGTCATCTCGTGCTGTGAGGTGTTAGGTTGAGTCCCGTAACGAGCGCAACCCTTATGTTGAGTTGCCACCATGGAGTTTGGAACCCTGAGCAGACTGCCAGTGCTAAGCAGGAGGAAGGCGAGGATAACGTCAAGTCATCATGCCCCTTATGCCCTGGGTGACACACGTGCTACAATGGCCGGGACAAAGGATCGCGACCCCGCGAGGGTGAGCTAACTCCAAAAACACGTCCTCAGTTCGGATTGTAGGCTGCAACTCGCCTGCACGAAGCAGGAATCGCTAGTAATCACCGGTCAGCCATACAGCAGTGAATTTGTTCCCAGGCCTTGTACACACCGCCCGTCACACTAGGGAATGCCGAAGGCTTGGCTAGTGACTAAAGTGAAGTCGTAACAAGGTAGCCGTACTGGAAGGTGTGGCTGGATCACCTCCTTTTCACGGAGAGGTAATGCTTGTTGGGTATATTGGTTTGACACTGCTTTAAAAAGCCGGGGATTAAGGTATCGCAGGATCATGCACCGCTTCTGTCTTAGTGAAAACAAAAAAAAGTGCAGCTGGCTCAATTCAGCCGATTCTTGAAATAAACAACTTGCACACACTCCCTTTCCAAAAAAAATTAATGCACCAAGGACTACGATTAGATTTATTAGATTTGTTGCTAAAATATCGGTATTCAATCCGAAACTCCCGGCGGATGGCCAGTGATCCAAGGGAACGAAAGAATCGGTTACATTTTTCATAGGATCTCCTCTTCTCTTATAGACAGACTAATTCTCTATTTTTGATTCTTAATTGTAGTTTTAATTTTCTATATTCGAGTTCTAATTTTTATTATTTATTTCATTATTCTATTATTATTTAGTATTTTAATATTTCGATTAGTTTTTATTCATTCATTTACCTATTTTATTTGTAAATAGACGACTCAAAAAAATGTGATTTAGAAAGAAATAGATTTTTTTATTTCCAATTGGAAATTTCGATTTCTAAATATCTAATATGAATAATACTTATTCGAATTAGATATCAGGTCTTGGAATTAGATATCAGGTCTTGTCTGAATCAAGAAATAATTTCTTTTTTCCTTTGTTGCAACACGACCTCAAAAAATTTTGATTTAATTGTGTTGGGGGGGGGGGGGGGGGGGAAGAAATTCGATATACTAATTTCTTATCCTCAAATCAGTCCTTCCCATGGGTTAGTGTACCAATAAATCAGTACTTGTAAATGTGAAATCTTGATAGAATTCAAAAAAAGCAAGCAGCAAGTCCCAAGTAAAAAAAATACAATTTTTTTTGTTAGGATTAGACAAAAGAATTTGCAAATAAAAGGGCTAATGCTACAACCAGCCCATAAATTGTTAAAGCTTCCATAAAAGCCAAACTAAGCAATAAAATACCCCGAATTTTTCCCTCCGCTTCCGGCTGTCTCGCAATACCCTCCACAGCTTCCCCCGCAGCAATACCTTGACCAATTCCAGGTCCAATAGAAGCAAGCCGAACGACCAACCCAGCAGCAATAACGGAAGCGGTAGCAATCAATGGATTCATGAGAAATTTCTCGCACCAAAATAAAGAAATCGAAATGGTTAATGATATAATCAACTAATAAATAGAAATTCTGACTTAGTTCGTCCATCGATAATATGAATATTTCCATATTATGGGCTGACCATTGTATCATTAAATTGACTTAAATCGACTAATTTATTTTAACTTAATCAGAAAAATCGAGTTCAAACCACTAAAACGCATTGGTGATGCCATCATTCAAAGTTCTTATCTAAGTGAGCTTAGATTAATCAACTGGATGAGCCACCAGATAGTTTAAAATTACTATATAGTTCAAATCTAACATATAAATAAATTATAAGAAAATTCCATTTTTGATACCTATAATTTCACATTTTTGTGATGTGATCCTGAGATCTAGAAATAATTTTTTTGGTACCTGTAGTTTCACATTTTTTTGCGTCAGGGATTCGGGAAACATCCTGATCCAAAAATGACTCTAAAACTAGAATCGGTGTCGTTTCGCTACTGAGTTAGATTGCCACCTTGGAATTTTTTTTCCGGTTGGTATGCTGAGTTGGCATGCCATTATACCTTTTGAAACCATAGGTACCAAAAAAATCATTTCCAGACCATAGGATCATATCGCAAAAAAAATGAAATCACAGCTAGCAAAAATTGACTTTTCCCTAAATTATAATACAGAATAACACAAACTAGGTGGCATCGAAATTATCAAAACCCACCTTCACATGGCTTTCCATGCATCACATGCCATGTCCACATTTTCCAATTTATAATCGCTTATAAATATTTGGTACGTACCTGTTTCAAGAGGTAATATATTATTGCACATGCACCATCCTTTTCTCGTTTAAATACAAGTCAACGAGATTCCTTGACTCTGAATTAAGATCCTCTAGGTGGATACCCACGTTGTCCCTATTGAGTTTTTTTTTCTGAAGGACCCTTTTGAATTAAGTATTAACCCCACTTTAATTATTCGAAAGTGACGTAGTTGTTATTCTATTGCCGATCTTGTACACTTGAAACTGATTTTTCTACACCAAATTATACTTGTCTGAAATTCTAAACTTCCGTCAATTTTTGTCACCGTCTTATCCCATTAGGTCGAATAATCTAGTCTTCTCAATTTAGAAAATAATCCTTTAATATCGTAAGTTATATGCATAAAATATCTTTAAAAATCTAAATTTATATTAGATGATTTCGATTTTATTTAATAATAAAGACATATTTAGTTGCACATATCGATAGGAAAAGCTGAAGCTTCTGTTTCTCCGTTGGAGTAATCTGACATTCTCGGTGTATTATTGCTTAAGTATAGGAAGCCGGCAGGAGCAAGGAACAAAACCACTTTTTTTTAAGAGAGAAGTTCACATTTGGTACCTGTGGTTACACAGTTTTTGCGACAGAGGCTCGGGACGCGGTCCGAGCCAAAATTAGCTCCGAATCTACAAACGACGTCGTTCCCGTGTTGACGTGGCACACCAACTAGGATTTCATTATCCGGTTGGACAGTTGAGTTGGCAATGGATTAAAATATCTGTTTCAATCACTAATTTTTAATAATTTTTCAAAAAACCCAGCGTTTAAATAGTCAAAAAATCTCAAATTCTAACCCTAACCCTTATTTCTCTTCTTCCTCCTTTCTCTTTCCTCTCCATCTCTCTCCCCCCTCTCTCCCTCTCAAAGTACGGCTACGAATATGAAACGACGTCTCTTCCCCTTGCCGCTGCCCCTCGACAACAGTCCCCACGTCAAACTACGAGTATGAGACGAGTAGGGACGACTTCCTCGCTGCCGCCACAGAAGCGATTGCAGGGACGATGTTTATGGGATTTCAATTAGAAGCGATTAGGATTTTCAATCGAGGTTCATGGGATTCCAATTAGCAGCGATTAGAATTTTTAATTACAAGATGAATAACCCTAAATTAAACTGGAGTGTGTCGCATTCGTGAGCCGGCCTCTCCCATCTGAATCTTTCGACCAGAAAATCGATACTGTTTGTGTCATGTTCTTACATTGACGAACTGTGGCGGCGGCAAACCCATTTTAATGTCATTTTCCAAAAATAAAAAAGGTGCTTGTCGTTTGCTAGATGGTGGATCTAATTAAAATAGTGGATGTGAGCTTCTCTAGTTAACATTTGGGGAGGTGGCGGTGGGTTTTTAAATTAGGAAGAAGAAGAGGGTTTTAATTGTATACACCATTGATTTGAGAAGGTTTGGGTTGAAATTGGAGAGGGAGAGTCGGGGGAGAGAGAAGGAGAGGAAAGAGAAAGGAGGAAGAAGAGAAATAAGAGTTATGGTTAAAAATTGAGATTTTTTGACTATTTAAAGGCTGTATTTTTTGAAAAATTATTAAAAATTGGTGATTGGAACGGATATTTTAATCCATGGC
Source organism: Hypericum androsaemum (assembly GCA_963995505.1). Classification (NCBI taxonomy): domain Eukaryota; kingdom Viridiplantae; phylum Streptophyta; class Magnoliopsida; order Malpighiales; family Hypericaceae; genus Hypericum; species Hypericum androsaemum. The sequence goes on from OZ023183.1 coordinate 7,799,655, forward strand.
CAACTCAACTGTCCAACCGGGTAAAGAAATCTTAGGTGGCATGTCACGTCAGCACGGGGACGGCGTCGTTTCCAGGTTCGGAGCCAATTTTGGCTTGGACCGCGTCCCGAGCCTCTGTCGCAAAAAATGGATAAATCTCAAGGCCAACATTGGCATTTCCAGACAACAAGATCATGTCGCAAAAACTATGAAATTACATGTATCAAATGTGAAATTTTCTCTTTTTTTTAATGTGGGATTGATTTGATCAAGATGCACTAATTGGCAAGTTCTTCTCTTGCATTATTTATATTGGAAATAAATACTTTCATTACATGAAAGTGAATGAAACTAAGGTTAGCGTACACTTTAGTATCCTGTGGTTTGACGTATTTCGCATTTAAGTTGTGTAATTTAAAATTTCATTTTTAGGTCATGTAGTTTTTTTTGCTCGGACATATTTCAGGACAGCCTGGGTGCCCGACCATTTGGCATCCAACGTGGTTAACTGGTCACTGACGTGGCATGTGACAAATTACCATATTAAGTGGACATTCCATTTGTTAAGTGGACATTCTATTGGCGTCCACATCGTTTTAGGGGATGTGGAATCCATGTCGTCTTGGGGGACGTGGAATCCACAGGGACGTAGATAATAGCTTTACTCATTCATGTACGTACATGTTATGGAGATTAAGTTTGGATTAGGTGCTGAGTAAGCTCGACAATACCACACGGACAAGGTAATGTTAAATGATAAACTTATAATATGAAAAATTATATGGAATTTGTATTTAAAGCATAGTGTGGATAACACAAGCACATCATTTAGAACTGGCACACCATTTGAAGAACACTGGTACACAATTTGGAGAATACTGGCACATCATGAAGCGAACACCGGCATACCATCTAATGGATACCGACATACCATGAAGCAAACACAGGCACACCATACACTGGACACCGGCACACCATGAAACTAGACACTAGCATATCATGCACTAAATATTCAGAGCTTACGCCAAAAGAAAAAATCTCTCCCTGCCTCTTTCTGAAAAAGAGTAAAAGAGCACAAAACCGCGACACTCCCGAGACCCAGTTACCCATCCATTAAGTGCCTCATGAAAATAGTAGCAACCTTGAAGCCCACCAGAAGCAGTTGCTTCCACAAATGGCTGTGCTCACGTCGGTGCCATATGCCAGCCTCGTGCAGACGTTCTCCAACCTTAAACGCCAAGTAGTGGGCTGTGAGGTGCTTGGGAGGAGGAGAGTCAGGGAGGCGAAAGTAGTTGATGTGACAGAAGGGGAAACGAAAAGTCTCAAGGGTAGAACATGAAATGTGTGAAAATCAAGTGTAGATCTTGTTGTTTTCACATGAATTTTCAACTGTCGAGATTGCACATGCGATTGACCTCCTCAAAATCAACAATATAGATTTTAATCAGCATGCACTGATTATCTTATTAGGGGAAGCTCCCAATCCTGTCTTGTAACGCTCCGTGATCTGTCTGACTATTCCCACAAACCAACATGGGTCTTTTTCAGCGTACTTTGTCTTCTTTTGCACGCATTGCAAAAACTTTCCAGGAGGTCACCCATCCCAAGACTACTCCAGGTCAATCGCATTTAACTGTGGAGTTCTCTCAAAGTATGTACCAAAAAAAAGGTACACCTTGTTAGTATGAATAGTACCAATCAAATTACTTAAAAACCTTTCAAACAGAACATATCATTTATGAGGTATCATGAGTTGCATAGAGATAATATACACTTCAGAGAAATAATGATATGATTTGTATAGGGATGAAAATGTGTTTTACCCATGACATAGAGATAACATCTAAGATGCTAGATAAGACTTGATGCATGTGTTTGTAAGCAGGCGGAAAATTGTGATTCAAGGCGAAGGGAACTACATACATGAAAAATAACTCTTACTATAATTCTCCAGCGGAAAAAACTCCACTCATGTGTTTGGAAGAATATTCAGAACATAATTTTTATCGACACGCAAGAAATAATAAAATTCGACGGCCGGTGGAGATTGCTTGGCTCAAGACAACATGGCGTACTTCAACCGATTAAAAGAGAGACTCATGTATTCGAATAGCGACCGAACTGACTAATAACGTTCGAAGAATTTTAAATTGGGAGAAATCAATGTAAAAATCCTGGCATTGGGCTACACTTGAACATTGATTCTGTGCGATCTCAAAGCCATAAACAAAGGAGCAGAAATTCAAATTTTGGTGTGTAATTTTATAGCCCCATTGTCTCTGAAATTATATACACGATCTCTTGGTACAAAAGGGACCCTCACTCTTGATGGAGAGGCATGCATGTGATACGAGCTGAGTTGGGTATATTTTGCTGCCACCATCGAAGGTGGTTTGGATATCTGATTATTGCTCATGAGATTTTGTGTGGCTAAAATAATGGGATATAGATTTTGTACAATTTTTGGAGAGACAGGCCAGTCATGTAAATAACTTGTGTCGGATCCTTGTAGCTAGCAAAGATATTCGATGACAGCTAGGGAAAACGGAATCCTATGCGCTTCATGGCTAATTTTATGATCTTGTACTTGGTAGAATTGAAGGTACGTACATTTAAAGAGTGGCATAAAATCAAAGGCGGAATCCATATATAAATACATATGTTTTTATATAAGTGTGTATATATATATATAATGTATGTGTTGCGTGGAAAGTTGGGAGAACGCAAATCAATCTCAAAGACGGCCCGGAATATTCATCCGAAGGTCGGTTTAACGCGATGGAGAAAAAAGATGGTAGGAACGCTTCTTTATTGGAAGAAACAAAACCGAAAGGAAACGAAAAAATAACAAGAGAAGTGCTCAGAATTTTTTGTGTATGATTTGTGGTGTCCCTATACCTTGCCCCAAGCCCTGTTTATATAGAAAAAGAAAATCTACCCGGCCTCCTACCATAAGCCGTGTTTTAATCGGACTCGATGACCTCAAGCCTATCCCTTTACTATCTATCATAGCCCGATTCGGACTCCTTCGGCCTCCAGAAGTTCTTCCATCCTTGATGTCCTGTCTTCTTGAATCCGTGTTCGCCTATAACTCTAAGAGCCCGAGCACTTCTAGTCTCCTTGAGCCCTTCAACTTCTTCGAGAGTCTATCTCGAATTCCGTCTCTTCATGTCCTCTCCTTGCTTAACCTACCTTAGAGTCCACCTTGATCGGTTCTCTCAATCACTCACCAATGCCGAGTCTGACATCTGAGCATAGGACCTTTACTTCAAAGACCCCATATCAAGGTTCCCTATTTCGATGACCCGAGTGACGGACACTCAAAGTGCTTATTTCGACGATCCAGGCAATGGTCACTCGAGGTCTACCTCAACGATCTGGCTTTAGGCTGTTATTTCAACAATTTGGCCATCGAGATGCCTATTTCGACAACTCAACCTCAAGATGACTCTCGACGATCCAAGCAAATGTCCCTTTCTCTTTAAATCGATGACTCCACTTAAACCTCTTCAACTGACGATCTGACCTTGCCATTCTCTAATTCAAAGATTTAAGCTCGTTCCTCTCTAATTCGATGATTTCAACCCTTAAGTTTCTAATTTGACAATTTTAGCTCCTTAAGTCGACCATTTGCTTACTTAATTCGACCATTTGCAGCCAGATGAGCAATGATCACTTCAAATGGACTTTTAACCCCCTTCTGCTATGAATTAGAAGAAGTCAATAACTTTTTTTTTGAAAGGTAAATTATTACACCATGACATTGCCAAGGTTTGAACATTGGACTTCCTATATATTTACAATGCCTTGTGCTATTGGGCTACAAACCCTTTGGCAAGAAGTCAACAACTACAAAGTTGTAGACATACTTCTTGACTTTGCACAAAAATTTGAATCTTCTCAATCCAAGGTCCGAGTCTCAAGATACGGTGAATCTACTAAAGTCCAATGGTCCTTACTAATGAAGCCAGAATCGATAATTTAATCCTCGTTTTGATCCTCTTCGATGCAGAATTAGGAAAGACCCTTCAAATATTAGTTGGAGATTTATCTCTTAGCTTTCCATGGCTATAAAAATTACTTCATTCCGAGACTCGAGCACCAAACTATAGTGGATTTACTGACGATGGGTGCTTGAGGCAGCTCCTACAAGCCAATGAGTGCCCGACCTCTTCAAGTGACTGACCCGTCTTGACTTGAGGGGATTCCTTATGACCAAGGGTAACTCAAGATGAAGGTGGACATAACCCAAGATGAGCCGAGTATGATTCAAGAAAACGTGAAGCTAAGTGCAACTCAAGCTGATTTGAGGCTATCATGAGGGTACCAAGGTAAGTTGATATCCAAACTCGGGTACCTTGATGATTGGCTTAGTCGTCCCCGAGCTCCGAGCATGTTATTTTTGTACTTCAACAGTATGAATGTTTTTTTAAGGGATTATGTATGAAAGTTGGTACAAGTAGTAAGAGACTTAGATTCATTTAAGGCATTCCTGAGTGTAATCTTACGAATGAAATGACATCATTTAGAGACACACTCCTAAATAAAGTCTGATAGTGCTGACTCTAAATATCAAAAATTAAAAAATATATGTTGGTGTTGCTTTATTGTAGTTCATATGAAAATCCCATGTGTCGCCAGCTTAATTAGAGCCACTTTTTTTCTAGTTAATAACAGAAAATTACGTGCAATATTGTAATCTGTACAATTGACAGAGAGTTAAACTGGACCTTGTGACTAAAGAGGATTTTTTTGTGAAGTACTGATGAGATTTTAGCCGCCTCACTCAACATTATGGCATGTTTTCAGCTATCAACTTGTGGAATAAGATACAAGTTGCTGACGTAAACGCAACATATTTCCTACTAGTGTAATAATAAGTTATTCGAATCGAGTCAACTGAATATCGAGTGTTGAGAGTATTGGCTTATCATTCACCTGAATGACTACTTTTTAACATACCCGAGTTTACAAATGTTTTGAATTAGGTTTGTCAGACTGTGAACCAAGATTCATAGTGGTTCAGGTCAATCTTAAAATTCGGAGGATGGTCCAACCTCATGTAGTTGGACGTTAGTCAATCTTGTTAGATGTACCAGTTTGCTTGTTAAAATGGTTGGTTTATTGACTAACGTCAGTTAATCTTGTTAGACGCTCCAGATCTAAATGATCATTTTTATAAAAATAATTTATAGAATTATTTTAGATTGAAAGTGATTAAATTATAATTTTATCACTTATTAATGATATTATTCCTACAAAGTTAGAAAATATTTAGAATTGTTTGGTATTTTTATTTTAATAAAATTATTGTAAAAAAATATTGATCCCACCACTAATCAGACAGAAACTCGAAGAACCGAGTAGATCGTTGCCTCACAACTCCTGTTTTTGGAAACATTGTTATTCATTGAAAGGCGATTTCCATGAACAAATTGACTTCATCAAAGTACTAATTTCTCATATTCCATAAGATCTTCCGGGTAACACCTAGGGCATAAAACACCAAATAACGGGCTAGCTTGTCACCAATAGATTAGCCAAAACACCATCTCCCAAAAGTAGACACGATTTTGGTAGGGACCAAGTCCCAGACCAAAAGGGACCATGACCACCATCTCCTCCTCCCCCTCCCATGTGCACCAGTTGTAACCATTTTTCCATTACCAGTAACTCTCGTGGGCTCCCTAATGAGTTTCTGTGATCCACTTTTGTTTTGGTAATCAAAATTTAGGCGAGTTGGCCTAAATTTTAGGGCTCTAGACGATATTGTGCTTTATTCCCGTCCCTTTCCGAGCAAAGTTTTTCTATTGGTGTGAGGGTCTGTGCTGCACTCTCATGGGCTCCTTAATGGTGTGAATTTCTGTGCTCCATTTTTGTTTTGATAATTAAAATTTAGGCGGATCGGCCTAAATTTTGGAGCTCTAGATAATATTGTACTTTATTCTCGTACCTAGCAAAGTTTTTCTATTGGTGTGAGGGTCTGTGCTCCACTCGTGGGCTCCCTAATAGTGTGAGTTTATGTGCTCCACTTTTGTTTTGGAAATCAAAAGTTAGACAAGTTGAACTAAACTTTAGAACTCTAGATAATATTGTGCTTTACTCTCGTGCAAAGTTTGTCTATTGGTGTGAGGGACTGTGCTCCACTCTCGTGGGCTCCCTAATGGTGTGAGTTTCTGTGCTCCGGTATGATTATTAGGCGGAAGCGAAAACTGATGGCGAGGTCTCTTACGAGGGTAGCTGTGAACCCGAGTTCCATCTATACAATAACGATATTGAATTATGAAGATTCGCTAATTCAATTATTGCCCATCACCCACATGCACATTTATGTCCCTTTTTTCTCCTGGTACCTTTGCGAAATGGTCCTGAATAATTCTTTTGGGGGGTAAAATCTAATTCTCATGCCTATGGAGTTGGAACCACTTTGAGTGCGGACTTCTTGTTGGCCCCAAAAGTTGCAATAACCATGTGCTATTCAATTCATATACAATTTGTTCCATTTGGATAAAATTAGTGTTTATGTTGTGTTTGTAAAATAATAGGCATGATGATTTGCTGTGTTTGAAAAAATATCTAAATATATACAAAGTTATTTTTATTGAATGATAGCTAGCCGAGGTGATAAAGTGAGAAAAGATAAAATTAATGTCACCATAGTTTTTTTAACTACATGTTACTAACCTATCCAAAAAAACTATAGTAAAAACACGTTAATCTCTTTGACATTAATACGAAGTTTGGCGCTGTTCAAAATATTTGCATCCAAGTTCATTTTCTTTAGTCATTCAAATTCATTTTTTTTAGAGTCATCCAAGTTATTTGAGTATCCTATAAATCGATGAATTTTCACCCAAAATATTTTTATTTCAAAACGCAGGGATCGAATAATATAGATCTTTCTAGTTAACATCTTGGTGGCAAATTGAAGGACCAAAAACTTCTATGAAAATAAAAAATTCACTTTTAAAAATAAACTAAAAAAAATTGAAAATTTTCTTTTGTTAGAATCTCCGTATCCAACCAAAAACTCTATGCAGAGTAGCTATAGTTTTAAAGTCAACCCACCACTCTTACACTACCCAATATGGTATTTTCAACATCTTCTCTCCCCACACTTTTTTCCCTCTTATCTCTCGTCCTCTCTCTTTGGGGTAAGGATTGGGGGTGTCGGCCCTGTTGTGCACGTGGGGCTAGTAGCCGAGTGGATGTTTAGATTTTCTGCGATCTAGAAAGTATGTTAGAATCTTCATATCAAACAAAAAAAATAAAGATAATAGTTAGATGTAACTTAAAAACTAGCTACGTCATAGGGGAGCATCAGCCCAGTTGAACTAGTCCATTGCTACCATGTCCTCCCAAAGTATAGGCTCTTCAAAAACTTGAGCCTCATGTGCATAACAGCTATCACAATGTCAGGTGGATCTACGAGTCGTCTTTGATCTTTTTTTTTTGATAAGTTGAAGAATTGTATAACACGGGAAAAAAATATACACAGATTACCAGGACAAAACAAAACAGTCCGTCCTACATCACTCTATCACCAAGAGAATCGATATACATAATAATATCCTGGTTGGCCAAATTCTTCACAGAGTTCGACCACCTTAACGATTCTTGGACCCGGAATATGATGGCATGAATGAGAAGCTCCTTGTTGCAACGCTCTTCTTAAAAAATTATTCCATTCCGGAGAAGCCAAATGCTCCAAGTTATTACCGCGTAGATAGCATACCAAACCTTTCCGATCATGCTGCCTCCCACCAAGCCCATCCATAACGGTAAGAATGAACGTACCTCCTTACCACCAGACCAAAGAGGTGGTTTACCGATTCATCAAATGTCCCACATAGAGGGCAAAGAGAATCCCAAGCTTGAAGCATTCTTCGTTTGATCAGGTTATCTTTAGTTTGAAGCCGATTCTGGAGCATTATCCATAAGAAACATTCCACCTTGTAAGGGATCTTTTCGGTCCAAACCCTTGCCAGAGACTGTTGAGAAAAAAGATCGAAACGAGTAAAACACGAGACACAAGAATTACGTGGAAACCCCAAGACGGGGAGAAAACCACGGGCAAAGGAGAGTCGTCCACTATGTGAGTCCAATCGGTTACAAGGCCTCCGTGAGGGTTCTCTCTACCTCACAACTCTCAACTAGTACAAATAAGACCTAGGCATAGGCCGTATATATATAGGAGACTAGTACTCTATTCTGATCAGGAAATAGAGCCCTACTCTAATTAGAAATTTGGAACAATCCCTAACAAATCTCCACCTTGGACCAAATTCTATGACTCCAACATCAACGTTTCTCCACTTTCACCACCAGCCCCTAAAGGCTATCAGCATCAAGCACAAACACCTACCAAGTCCAAGCAATGCTCGAACTTAGTACCAGAAAGTGGCTTCGTCAACATATCTACAGGATTGTCCTTTGTACCCACCTTGCTCACAACAATGTCACCTTGAGCAACATGCTCCCGAATGAAGTGGTACCTCACATTAATGTGCTTTGTCCTCTCATGATACATAGCATCCCTCGTGAGATGGATAGCACTTTGACTATCACAGTACACTGTACCGACCTGCAGCTTCTCACAGATTTTACTGAAGAAACCTTTCAACCAGATAGCCTCCTTCGCACCTTCAGTTATAGCCATGTACTCTGTCTCAGTGGTAGACAACGCCACTGTGGCCTGTAGACAAGCTCTCTAACTGATAGCACATCTTCCAAGAGTAAAGACATATCCAGACAAGGATCTGAACTTATCAAGATCTCCAGCATAATCTAAATCCACGAAACCAACAACTCCATTACTGGTGCATCCAAACTGTAGACACACGCCCTTGGTACCCTTCAAGTACCTCATAATCCACTCCACTGCTCTCCAATGACATTCTCCAGAATTTGCCATAAACCTGCTAACGGCACTCACAGTATAGGCCAAATCCGGACGTGTGCAAACCATAGCATGCATCAGAGAACCAACAGCATTGGAGTATGGAACACCAGACATGTAATCAACCTCAGCAGCTGACTGTGGAGATAAAGCAGACGAAAGCTAAAAATGTGTACCAAGAGGAGTACTCACAGGATTACCAGTCACATCAAACCTGTCAAGTACCTTTTCAATGTAACTCTCCTGACTCAGAAATAATTTCCTTGCTCCTCTATCTCTAGAAATCTCCATGCCAAGAATCTTCTTAGCAGGACCCAAATATTTCATCTCAAACTCACTACTCAACAGAGCTTTGAGCTTCCTCACCTCTTCTTTGTCACTGGCAGCAATTAACATGTCATCCACATACAGGAGCAAATACACTTGGGAACCATCGCGTAGCCTTTTCAGGTAAACACAACTATCATACTTGCTCCTCTCATAACCATGAGAAATCATAAAGGAATCAAACCTTTTATACCACTGCCTCGGAGACTGCTTAAGGCCATACATGGACTTCTTCAACAAGCACACATGGTCTTCTTTGTCTTCAACATAAAAACTCTCAGGCTGTGCCATATAAATCCGCTCCTCAAGCTCTCCATTCAAGAAAGCTGTCTTCACATCAAGCTGTTCAAGCTCCAAATCCTGCATAGCAACCATACCAAGAAGAGAACGAATCGAGGTATGCTTCACAACTGGTGAAAACACCTCATTAAAGTCCACACCAGGAATCTGACTATATCCCCTAGCCACTAGCCTGGCCTTGTATCTAGGCTTTTCAACTCCAGGTATACCATCCTTCTTCTTGAATACCCACTTGCAACTGATAACCTTCTTATCCTTAGGCAGCTTAGTAATCTTCCAAGTCTTGTTCTTGTGAAGAGATTCCATCTCTTCCTCCATAGCAATCAACCATCTAGCAGAGTCTTTCGACTTTATAGCATCTGAGTAACTTGACGGTTCTTCACAGCTATCAACTTCTTCTGCCACATTGAAGGCAAAAGTAACAATATCAGCCTCACCCAACTTCTGTGGAGGCCTGATAGTTCTTCTGGGCCTGTCTCTAGCAATAGAATATGTTGGCTCCCTCTCTACTGTGCCAACATTCTCGGCTTCATCAGACAATCCACCATGAGTAGGACCATGGCAATCAACATCACGGAAGGAACTCGCTTCTGGATCAGCATTAAACTCCACCTGCACTTTTGACTTTTACAAGTCCACACATGGAGCACTCGGAATACCAGGTGAAGAAATATCCTCCCTCTTACTCTGCATGTCTGTCTCTTTAAAAATAACATTCCTACTCAACAAGACCTTAGACAGCTCGGGATACCACAACTTGTATCCCTTCACTCCAGAAGCATAGCCAAGGAAGATACATTTTACAGATCTTGGCTCTAACTTGCCATTATTCACATGAGCATAGGCAGGACACCCAAATATCTTCAAATCAGCATAATTAGGAGGATTTTCAGACCATAATTCTTCAGGTATCTTGCCATCAAGTGATGCATGAGGTGAACGATTGACAAGGTGACAGGCAGTGGAAGCAACTTCAGCCCAAAATGACTTAGGCAAATCAGCATTTGACAGCATACAACGAACTTTCTGCAACAAAGTTCTGTTCATTCTTTCAGAGACTCCATTCTGTTGAGGTGTACCAGGGATTGTCTTATGCCTGACAATACCCTCATTCTTGCAGAACTCATCAAACTAACTAGAGCAAAACTCCAATCCATTGTCTGTGCAGAGATGCTTGTCTTCTCTCCCAGTCTACTTCTCAATCATAGTCTTCCACTGCTTGAAAGTGAGAAAGACATGATCCTTGCTCTTCAAGAAGAACGCCCACACCTTCCTCGAATAATCATCAATAATAGTCAGCATATACTTAGAACCATTATTTGTTGCAACTTGAGACGGTCCCCAAAGATCAGAATGAACATAGTCAAGTTTTCCCTTTGTAGTGTGCACACCTTTCTGAAAACTGACTTTCTTCTGCTTGCCAAACACACAGTGCTCGCAAAATTCTAGCTTTCTAATACCATGTCCACATAATAATCCTCACCTATTTAGCTCGGTCATGCCTTTCTCGCTCATGTGACCAAGTCGCATATGCCATAATGAGGTGTTCTCAGAATCTGTCAACGAGCCAGATGCAGCAGCAGCAGTTCCTGTAACTGTAGAACCCTGCAAAACATACATATTTTCAACCTCTTTCTTGGCCTTCATATGTACTAATGAGTTCTTACTCACACGAAGAACTCCACCTTCTCCTGTGTACTTGTACCCCAATGTATCAAGAGTACTCAGCGAAATCAAGTTCCACTTCAAATCAGGGATATGCCTCACATTCGTCAAGGTTCGAATGACACCATCATGCATCTTGATCTTCACTGTGCCAATACTAACAACGTTGCAGACAAAATTATTTTCCATGAGAATATTACCCTCCGCACGTTCATATGTTGAAAACCAGTCCCGGATGGGACACATATGAAACCTACAAGCAGAATCAAGGACCCAAGCAGCATCAACTTTAGACTTCCCATCAATCACAGATAAAAGGTCTCCATCAGATTCTTCTTTCTGAGTAGTGGTGGCAACACTAGCACTGCCGCTATCAGAACTTTCTCCTTTCGGAGCACTGGACTTTTCGCCCTTCTTCTTGTTCTTCAACTCCGGACATAACCATTTAATATGCCCAACCTTATGACAATTGAAACAAGTCTTATCCTTGTGCCTTGACCTTGATTTGCTTCTGCTCTTCTTCCTCGAACCAGACTTAGCATTCCTCTCCTCAAACCTCCCTCTCACGACCAAGCCAGTCCCTTGGCTATTTTCAGAGGAACTCACAGTGTGCTTATCAATTCTCTCTTTCTTCAAGAGCGAATCATGAACATCATCCCAACTCAGAGTATCATGGCTGAACAACAAAGTATCTCTGAATTGCTGATAAGAAGCAGGCAACGAGCACATTAACAATAAAGCAAGATCTTCATCATCATATTTCATATCCAGAGTTCTAAGATCAGCCACTATATCCTTAAATTCATTAAGGTGGTCGTGAGCAGACTTATCTTCTTGCATCCGGATAGAAAACAGTCGTTTCTTCAAGCACAGTTTGTTGGTCAAACTCTTGGGCATGCACAACTTTTCAAGCTTTGCCCATAATGAGGAAGCTATTGTCTCCTTCAATACGTCCCGTAAAATATCATCTGACAGATGCAACTGGATCTGACTCACAGCCTTACGGTTCTTTGACGCCTTCATCGCAGCATCCCAACTCAAAGGCATCGACTTTTCATCAAGTAGAGTCTCATCCAGCTCTAAATGAGTCAGAATAGCGCGTATCTTGACCTGCCACAGAGAAAAATTAGTTTTTCTCGTTAACTGAGGAATCTCGTACTTCATCGAAGTCATCCTGAAACAACTCGAACTAAAAAAACTGCTCAAAACAGGTTAGAAAATCAAAATCAGCCAAAACAGTTGACTTTTGGTCAACTAGTCAAACTGTTGACTAGTCAAACCGTTGACCAAGTCAACTCGAGAATAGTATTTTTTTTTTAAACCCAAAAACTCCCTCTTTCTCTCTCCCCATTTTTCTCCTTCCTCTGCCGTCGATCTTCTCCTCTCTTCTCAGCGGCCGGACTGCGGCGACGGACGGGCGGCGGGGGCAGCGATGGACGGACGGCGGTGGGCGGCTCTCTCCGAGCTCTCTCTCTCTCTTTGCGCTCTCTCTCTCCTCGACGGCTCCCGATTCTCTCTCTCTGCGTCAGTCCTTCTCTTCTCAGCGACGGGGGCGAGCGGACGAGCTGCTGCGGGGACGGTCGGGGAAGGAGTCAGGGCGGCGGTTGGCTCGCTGGTGGCCGGCGCGGCTCCAAGGGGTCAAAAACCCTAAATCCCGATTTTTTCCAAATCGGTTACTGTTCACATTTTTTTTTTCTCGTATGTCAAATACTCTTATACTCAGATCCGGCTCTGATACCAATTGTTGAGAAAAAAGATCGAAACGAGTAAAATACGAGACACAAGAATTACGTGGAAATTCCAAGACGGGGAGAAAATCACGGGCAAAGGAGAGTCGTCCACTATGTGAGTCCAATCGGTTACAAGGCCTCCGTGAGGGTTCTCTCTACCTCACAACTCTCAACTAGTACAAATAAGACGTAGGCATAGGCCGTATATATATAGGAGATTAGTACTCTATTCTGATCAGAAAATAGAGCCCTACTCTAATTAGAAATTTGGAACAATCCCTAACAGAGACATTTGTCTCGAAGAAGGCTGAAAATGCCTCTCTGAATTCATAAGGCAAAGAGATTTCACGCTGAATTCGACACTCCGAAAGGTCCAACTAATGCGGTCAGGGGTATCCGGGCACAAGCTCTGCCCAGAGATCAGCTGGAGAAGCTGATAAACTTGGTCAGCCTCTCTGGAGAAGAAAGGCCGACGCCACTGCAAGGTCCAAATCCAATTTGAACCATTCCAAACTCCACATTCTCCTACTTTGCAAGATTGTTGAGTAGACACGAGATAAATGCCAGGAAACTGAACCATTAACGGCTCGTCACAAATTCAGTAATCCCGCCAAAAGGAAAAGAGAAGCCCATTCCCAATTTAAACTGGAAAGCCGAGCAGAAATCATCACCAATGTCCCTGTTTTCAGCAACAATCTTACAAATTCCAGCCCACGCACCCTCACCTTTGGCCAATGGGATGGACATGGCAGTGGACGGAACAAAACCATGGATATCTGCCACCACCTTAGCCCAAAGTGTCTCCCTATCACTGAAGAATCTGGAAATCCATTTGAGAAGAAGTGCTTGGTTCTTGATCATGAGGTTAACAATTCCCATACCTCCCAATTTCTTAGGGAGTCGTCCTTGATCTTTTTTAGGATGCAGCTCAGAGGCACGTCCCTCCCCTGGGCTACGCCTTTGAAATGTGGTCGGTTGGTGGAGTTGCCTTCTAATTTTTCTTTTCTTCCTTTTTTTCAATTATTTTCATTTTTTTGATTTTATTAGATAATTTTGTTCGAATCTTTATTTCAAAGTCAACTAAGTCAAGCACGACATAAACCTTTATTACCTAGTTGATGACTCCGAACCCACATCACATTTGAGTAAAAATCTGTGAAACTACATGTTGCCAAATATCGTACGTAGGTTTCGATATGGGCCATAAAAATTCGATTACCCAATAACGTGCATTATGGTTGCAAATTGTACCAAATCAGTATGAAATATCATCCGAATAAACAAACATACAAGAACCGCTCAAATTGCCTTCCCTTCAACCAGCCCATGCGTTTTGCGGGCCGTCACTCAGAACCAGGCCCATTGAGCTGGGCTTTTCATCACCTCTACCAAATTTTGCCACGTAATTCAGCATCCGCGACCGTTAAATCGCTTCACCTCCATATCCTTTCTCGACGACTCCTCGCCTTTTAAACCATAAGCAGCCGAAAATAGTTCAATTCTGAAAAGAGACGGAGTGGAGGCTAACAATGTCATCGGCGATCGCTATCTCGGGCGGCACGATCAAGTGGGGACTAGGCGTCGTCGGTTGCTGTCCGTCCACCGTCCGGTTCCGTCAGTACGGCGCCGTTTCGCGGTCTGGTAGGGCGGGAAGGAGAAGAGGCTACGCGGCGGTTGTAGCCGCTTCGGTTTCGGAGCCTCTCGAAATCTGCGTTAAGGCCTCCGCCACCGTCCCTAACAAGCTCGGCGACTGTGAGACTCTCTCTATTTATATATTTGATTTGGTATTGTGCAGTGTAATACTAGAAATTGCATCTTGAAGGTCGCACACATTAGTTTTCGGCCAACCCGACGATACCTCCTGAATGATATGTTCTGCCTGAAAGTTTGAAGTGATTTGATTTGACCATCCATATCAACATGGTGCATCTTCTTTTCTGTCACACATTTTGAGAGGTCAAGTGCACTTGACCTGGAGCAATTTCAGGATTAGTCAGGACAAAACACGCTGTAAAAGCTCGTGTTGGTTTGTAAAGACAGTCGGTCGGATCATGGAGTGTTACAGGTATATTGATGTGTTCCTTTGACAGGCCCATTTTGCCAAAGGGTGTTGCTCACATTGGAGGAAAAGCATCTCCCTTACGATATGAAGTTGGTGGATTTCGGAAACAAGCCCGAATGGTGATGAGCGATATGATTTAGTAGCTTCCTGCAATTTGCTCTGTTGTTTGTTGTTGCATTCAGATTCAGTTGAGCTCCTCTAACCACTTTGGTGTTTGTTGGATTGACAGGTTTTTAAAACTAAGTCCTGAAGGTAAAGTTCCTGTGGTGAAACTTGAGGAACAGTGGGTTCCTGATTCGGATGTTATCACGCAGTCGTTGGAAGAGAAGTTTCCGAATCCTCCTTTGGGAACACCTCCTGAGAAAGCTGCTGTGTATGTATCATCTTATCTTTATGAACATGTGATAGTTTCTGTCATGTCTGTATATACCTTGAAAATCTTTAATCTTGATAGATTGGTTCAGGTATAATTTTAGAGGGTTTTGTGACCACAAAACTTTTAGCCCTTTTATATTTTATGCTTATCCTAGATGTCAATGAGGATGACCATGGATGAATTTTTTGTTAGCTAACCCAAGAATCCCTTTCAGGTAGATAGTCAAATCACTTTTTTGTTTCTCTAGAATTGATGCTTATTAGTCCTGGTCGAACCAACAAATGCCCTCGCATGTAGATTTGATGAATTACTATGAGTCTACAGGCTTATAGCATTCATGTATCCCTGCTCGTTGAACAATTTAATTCTAAAAATATCCGTCCAATGTTCAGTATGCTGATGCTTAAGCCATGTCGTGCTTATTTATGGTTAGCGATGTCGTGAATTGCTTCATGATTCTACTTTTCCTGATACAGTGGCTCAAGAATCTTCTCCACATTTATTGGTTTTCTCAAAAGCAAGGATCCGGCTGATGGAACTGAACAGGCATTGCTGAATGAACTTCTCACTTTCAATGACTACATCAAAGAAAATGTGAGTCTTTTATGCTGTTTGGATTCTTATGTTTTGTTAATGGTTGTCATATCAAACCATAGGAACCTGAAAAATGGTACCACTTGCCAACGGCGGGTAAAGATTTTATGACTTGTTTATTCTCGGAAATTATGATTTCTCTGTTTTATCTGCAATACATCTTTAATGTAGTTGGCCTACATGAAACTGATTTCCCTAAAGCAATTGTCTTATTGAGACTTTTGCATGACTGGGACATCAGAGTTTTCTGTTTCCATGTAGCCCATTTCATGTATTCATTTTTCATTGTATTTTCTAGGGCCCTTTCATTAACGGGGAAAAGGTTTCTGCTGCTGATTTGTCTCTTGGACCAAAGCTGTACCATCTTGAAGTTGCTTTGGGGCACTATAAGCAATGGTCTGTTCCGGATTCACTTCCTTATGTCCAATCTTACCTGAAGGTACGCATTCGAAGTGTCTAAATTTTCCCTCAGTTGTCGGCATTTTTTTAGCCCTGTTGATTTTGTTTTCAACCTTGATTTAATCACATCCAATTGCAATAGTAGCATTAGCTACTGACGATTGTTCTCGGCCTGGTTAAATCTATTGGGATATGCTCATTCTTGTTGTTGTTTATTGGAGAAACTTAACGATCATAACGCTGGGACATCTATTAATTGGCACTAAGGACTTTCTAATGAGCTCGTGGACTCAGATGATTTTTGGAGAAACCATGCTCTTCTGATCTGGGTGATAGCCAATTATGAACATCATATCTAACATATCACCATTATGTTTTGACAGCATTCTAATCAAAACACTCGCATAGAGTAGTAATACAGATATGGAGTCCACTCGTTTCGTTTAATTTTGTCCATCTTATACTACATGTGGGTGAGAATCTATTTTATGTGACTTGCAGGCAATCTTTTCGCTAGAGTCGTTTGCTAAAACTCGTGCACTTCCTGAGGATGTGATTGCTGGTTGGCGGCCTAAGGTTATGGGTTAAATTTCTCCCGAAACGAAATTGCTTGTACTTTTGTATGTTATGTGCCCTGAACTACATAGAGTAGCAAATAATGCTTGTGAATGCCCCAATTTTGAGTAGGCAGCAGCAACTTATAGCTGTATTATAGAGGTGCATTTTCCTATGTTTTGTGCCTTGATGCTGTAGGCTAATTTAAGGTTTGTGATGGCACAGTTCGGTTGGATCTTTCGGTTCTTTTTCCTGGAATCGACCCCAAGATCGAGACTCGTGAAGCTTGGAACCTGAGATCCGAACCAGACCGAATGTTTAGAATGTATGTTGCAAGTAGGTGTTCCAGCTCGTGTGCCCTTTGAAAGTCTTTCATGGCACCATCAATCAAATTAGTCAATTCGTTGGTGAGAGCACGTTCTGGAACACCAAATTAGTCTTTCATAGTTCAACTTCTGGTGGTCTTCCCATCGATTGGAGTCCACATTCCTGTAGAGTTTGTCACTACTATTGAACACCAAACTCAGAATGTAATAATTTTTAATCTAGCAAAACTCAAAAGAAAAATATTTTTGAATAATTTAGTCTAGACTAACTAATCCAATTAAGATGAAATGACCGATATTACTGGTTAAATGAACAATTGGTCCAGAACGTTTAAAATAATGTTTGCGCGTGGCTGAGAAGAGTCTGAGTTTCGTAATCAATGTTGGAAGACGTTTTTACGGCATCGGCGTAACCGAATTAATGGTTTAACCCCCAATTAAATTGTCGCACACTCTACCAACATTTTTTTGATAAGTCACTCTATCAACATCTTTCAGAGTTGTTGAAGCATAATTTCATCATCTTTTTTTTTTTTGAGAAGGAAGCATAATTTCATCTGGGATACAGCTATCTGTCGCCACCACAAAATAATTACACAATTGGCACCAAGATCTCATTATGGAAGCATTATAGCTACATTTCCATCATGCCAATGGAACCAAGGGGAATCCAAGTGCGAAGTTGGACAACCAATCCGCTACTTTGTCCTTTAAAAAACAGTGATTTACCTATAATTTTCAGTCACATTGGGTGAGATTTTTGCAATTACTCACGAACGAAACAATAGCGAGTACTCATTAGCTGTGTCCTAAGTAAGACATTTCACAGCTACTTGCCTATCTGTCTTTATAATGGTTCTCCTATAACCTTTGTCCCAAACCAGATTAAGTCCTCTACATAGCGCCCAAATCTCATTCAGAAAAACCCATTGCAAAAATGCTCGGACTTCCTACGTTGCTCCGACATACCGTACATCTAACATTATTGCAAAAGACAACAAATTGTACATTTTCCATTAGTGCAATAAAAAAGTATATTGCAAAACCCATATACATGTACTATTAGTGAACAAGACAACATAATGTACATATAACATTGAACGAAAAGAAATCCTAACACAAATGTTCTTACAGCCAAACCTCATCATTCTTAATCTGGTAGTCTAAAGACAGTGGACCAGAAGAAGCTTTACCCAAGTTACAAACACTTAAAATTTTGTTTTACATGAAGATCTATGAATTAGTCAGACACAACGCATCACCTTCAAAAGGAATTTTTCCCTGTAATATTCCAGTTGCTCTTGGGAGTTGTTGAGGAATTTGTCTGGAGTATGGGAACGACATTGGCACCGTTGATTGCTCTATCAAACAACGACATGTGAGGAATTTGTCCCAACAGTGGCAGTGGAGTAGACCAATCTGTTGTTGAGGTTTATGGGTGGAAGATCAAACAATAGAAATGATCTGAGTCGAGCTATGCACTATTTTAAAAACATTAATTTAGAATTCACGATCCAACCGATTAGACCTGGTGTTAATAAAGGGTTGTTCTTATGCAAAATTCCAGATAGTATTGGATATGAGATCAATATTATTGACCACCGATTCAAACGTTTGGGAAGCACAATAATAACAAGAAATATGTGCATATAGCAATTTGGAGAAAACAAAGCGCGTGAGGAAGGCAAATATTACCTTAGTTGTCAATCTCCTCTTTTCAAGTCTCATCTTGTATATTGATAATATTTAATTGTAATTTAAAATATTAAAACAGAAAAATAAATATGAGATTTATAAACAACAGTTAAAATAGTTAAGTGCAAACTGTTGGGAAAAAAAAAAGAGAGAACGCTAAGAACGATCTCGGGACGGTCTAGAGTGCTCGTCCCAAGGTCGGTCTAAAATCGAAGGTAACAAAGGTGGCCGAAGTCCGGACTACTAACTAAACTAAACGAAGATAAAAGCTGAAACTTGAGAGAAATTTGTGATTTGATCTGTGGACTTGTTGATGTCCTCTGTCTTGACCCCGAGCCATGCTTATATAGAAGAGGAAAACTGACCCAGTTCCTCCTAAGTTGTGTTGTAGTCGGACTCAAAGTCCTCAAAGTTCATTCACAGCTGTGCCTTATCTCTATCCAGACCGGATTCAAAGACGCCGAAGCTTATCTTTTCCATTGCTTATCGCTACGTAACTCAGACTCCCAATGCTTATCGCGTTCTTCCCGGAGTCCAAATCTACCATTGCCTTTTGAGAGTCCAGATATACTTGGCCTCTTTACACATCCTCCTGAGAGTCTGGGTCTCCTCGATGTCCTAGCTTACCTAAGCCCTTCACTTCATGCAGAGACCTCCAATGGTGCCAAAAGTTGCTGAGTCTCACTACTTGGACCCGAAACCTTTCATACTTACAATAGCTAAGTCTCAGTGTTTGGACCTAAGACTTTCAACACTTACAACCTTCCACTAGGTAGATCCAATAGCTGGCTCCATCAACCCGAGTCAATACACCTGATCTCACGGGCTCAATCAGCTCCTTAAATTTGCTAAGTCGCCATCCCAAGGAGGTGAATACCATTGACCGCACGAGCCACCCGGTCGAGTACTGACCGCTATGGGTCAGCGCCCTATTATTGTCGAATCAAATTGATCTGGTGCCGACCGCCACCGGTCAGAATTCCCGGTGCTGACCGCTACTGTCAGAATGCCCAGTGCTGACCGTGGCTACTTGGCCCCAACCTTGATCCATTTTCCATTGGCGCTGACTCCAAGTACTTAGACCTAGCTTCGTTTTAACTCTCCATTGGCACTCACTCGAAGTACTTAGACCCAACTTCATTTTGACTCCCCATAGGTGCTGACTCCAAGTACTTGGACCTAGCTTCATTTTAACTCTCCATAGGCGCGGACTCTAAGTACTTAGACCCAACTTCCGCATGCGTTGACTACTGACACTCGGTGCCCTTATTGCACCCCAGGCACTCCAAACACCCAAGGCACTCCTCATACCCAGGGCACTCCACATACTCAAGGTACTCCAAGCACCCAAGGCAGTCGACGATCTCTCAAACACGACACCAAGATATATTTTTATGCTTTAATAACAACCCAGGTACCCCCGGCCTCAAGTCAGTTTGCATCCTGGTCAGCTTTCAACTTTCAATGAGTTTTTGACATCTTTTCACTCCGAATTTGAAGAAGTCATCAACTACAAAGTTATAGATGAACGACTTGGCTTTCCACGACAACATGAATCACTTCAATCCGAGGTCAGAGTCATAAGATATGAGCAATCCAAAAATATCTGACCGAAACTGGTCTGACTGGGTTGGCGCTGACCATTACTGGTCAGCCTCTTTGGTGCTGACCGCTACTGGTTAGACTTGAAAATCACTGACCAAAGCTGGCTAGCGATTGTAACTTCAACTAGCTTTTCCACCTTCTTTCGCTCCGAATTGGCAAAAGTGATGAACCACCAATTTGTAGGCCTATCTATTACCTTCCCATAGCCTTAAGAATGACCTCAATCCAAGGCCCGGGCACCAAGATATGATTGATTTACTAATGATAGGTATTATGATAGAGCTCCCTCAAGCCAATGAGCATCCGGCCTCTCCAAGTGAGTGTCCCAACTTGAGAAAGGCCTTCTATCTCTACCAAGTATCTGACCTGACCTGAGGGAGTTTCACCACACTTGAGGATGAGGGTACCCAAATCGACATAAGGTCAGAGGTACCTAGGTCGCCTTACCCTGAGGGTACCCAAAGTGATCCAAGGCTGAGAGTACCTAAGCTGGTTCAAAGAAGAGGGCACTCAAGCCGACTTGAGCGTACCCAGCCAAGACAAGTTGACATCCAAGTCCAAGTACTTCAATGATAGCCCTAGTCAACCCCAAGCGACAAATCTACGACTACCTTCATCAGGTCGTCGCTACCTTCATCAGGCCGCTACATTCATCAGGTCATTCCTTCAGCCAGTCACTACCTTCACCAGGTTGAGGTTCCCATAATAAGTCGACCTCTTGTACCTAAACAGATAGTCGACTTCTTGAAACTAGCGGATCATCTTGACTAGTCGACCTGGCTTCACCTAGCCCACGTTTAAGTTTTTTTTAAATTCAACACAAACTAAACTAAGTATAGTAATGTAGAAACCTTTTGAAATAATTCAATATTTTCCAACACTCTTCCACTTATTTAATTCTTCTGTCAAATTTTCTATCAACAGAGGCAGTTGGTTATAAATTTATAACCATAGTCTGCGAAGAACATTATTTTATTCCATTATAACACTCCAATATTTTGTCTACTTAAGTATTATACTGCCACTCAGATTATAACCGTAAAAGTATTGTTGATTATCGGAGGTGGTGTACTTGATTAGGATTTTAGTATAGTCGAGGCAAGAGTTTGACTCTTTCTCCGTAAGACGAGATTGCCCTGTATTAAGTGCTCACGGACTACGACAATCATTCCCAAGATACAATGACTTTCGGACTTCGAGTTCATACCACAACGACCCTCGAAGCTTCGGGCGAACCGTCGAATACTCGGAACCTTTACTGAGAGAGAGGGAGAGAAGTGTTTGTTCTATTTGAAGCAGCCCCACTTCACACTTATATAAGTGATCTCCTATCAAGAGTATCATACCAAACTCTACCTTTATTTGGTATAGGAATCATTAAAAGCATAGACGCTTAACCTTACCACACCTCTGTAGATTCGTACTTGGGCAGCTTCTAAGAATGGGATGGGTTCCAAGTATTCATCTTAACTATCCATAACTTAGTTATCTCATTGAACCAAGTTTGTGGGATCTCCACTCATCATGGTTGAGTTACCGCTATGAACGTTTTTAATGTGTAGGTTTTAACCCCATTCCCTTTACTACGTTATACATTTGATCTCTGTTGATTCCTTTCGTCAAAAAAATCAGCTATGTTGTCTTTGGACTTTACATAATCAATGGTAATTATACCACCAGAGATCAACTATCTAAAAGTGTTATGTCTCCTACGGATGTGTCAAGACTTACCATTGTACATAGTACTTTGTACTCTCCTAATTACTGACATGCTATCACAATGTATCAATACAAGAGGCACATGCTTGTTCCAACATAGAATATCCTCTAGGAAGTTTATGAGCCATTAAGCTTCTTCTCCGGCTTTATCTAGTGCTATAAACTCCGACTCCATGGTGGATCTAGCTATGCACGTTTGTTTAGAGGATTTCCAGGACACAGCTCCTCCACCTATGGTGAACACGTAACCACTAGTAGATTTAGAGTCTTTAGTGACTGATATCCAATTCGCATCACTGTATCCTTCCAATACAGCTGGATATCTCGTATAAAGTATGCATGGTTCAAAGTATATTTTAGATACTTTAGAACCCTTTCCAGAGCTAGCCAGTGATCCGTTCCTGGATTGCTCGTGAATCTACTACGCTTGCAAACTGAATAAGCAATATCAGGGCGTGTACAATTTATTAAGTACATCAGGCTCTCAATGATCCTTGCATATTTCAATTGAGATACTGGGTCCCCTCTATTTTTAGCTAAGTATAGACTCAAGTTTACTAGAGTCTTAGCTGGAGGTTTGTCAAAAACTTCAAATTTCTTGAGTACATTCTCAACATAGTGAGATTGTGACAAGACAGTTCCTTCAGTCGTCCTAGAGATTTTAATCCCTTGTATGACGTCAGCTGTACCCATATCTTTCATGTCAAAGATCATTACTGCTTCTCATGATTAGCATGTCGTCTACATACAGACATACAATCACGTAACCATCAGGTGTGCCTTTAATGTATACACATTTATCACACGCATTGATCTTAAAGCCATTTGACATCATTGTTCTGTCAAATTTCTCATGCCATTGTTTCAGCGCCTGTTTCAGTCCGTACAGTGACTTGACCAGCTTGCATACTTTATGTTCTTGTCCGGGGATAACAAACCCTTCAGGTTATTCCATATATATCTCCTCTTCTAGTTCTCCATTTAGAAAAGCTATTTTTATATCCATCTGATGTATCTCGAGGTTATCGAGTGCTGCAACAGCTTTGAGCACTCTAATAGATGTGATTCTTGTGACCGGCGAATACGTGTTAAAGAAATCATATCCTTCCTTCTGTTTAAATCCTTTAGCTACCAACCGAGCTTTGTACTTGTCGATTGATCCATCAGCTTTATATTTTCTTTTAAGGATCCACTTGCAACCTAAAGGTTTGCAACCTGGTAGGAAATCTACGATTTTTCACGTGTGGTTTTGCATGATGAACTCTATCTCACTGTTGATAGCTTCTTTCCAGAGAGGAGCATCTGGACTAGAAAATGCTTCTTGGATTGTCCCAGGTTCATTTTCTAACATGTATGTCAGAAAATCTGGACCAAACGACTTAGCCGTTCTGGCCCTTTTACTGCGTCTAGGTTCCTCAAAACCTTTATAAGAACTTTGAGTAGCTTCATGAGCTCTTTTATTAGAGCTTAGGTATTTCCTCTCCTTGTTTGAAAAGATATTCTCAAAGAATGTTGCATTTTTTGATTCTATGACCATTCCCTCGTTGATTTCAGGATTTTCAGATTTGTGCATTAGAAATTGATATGCGCTACTGTTGTAGGCATATCCGATAAAGATGCAGTCAACAGTCTTGGGTCCTATTCTCACCCTTTTAGGTAGAGGTATTTCTACCTTAGCTAGGCACTCCCACACTCTAAGGTAACTGTATGAAGACTTTTTCCCTTTCCATAATTCATATTGGATTTTGTCCCTTTTCTTGTACGGCAGTTTATTTAGAATGTGATTAGCTGAGAGTACACCTTCCCCCACATGTTCTGGGGTAAGCCCGAGCTAATCAACATAGCATTCATCATCTCCTTGTCTGAGAAGATGTGTCGGGTTGCCCCTGTGTCAATGAATCACTCTCTTGGGTTATCCACCAGATTGGCTTCAAACACCATAACAGATAAGTCTAGCTCAGACAGGTCTTCAGCCAGATTAGCCTTCTCACGATCGTCCCTCTTTGATAGGCGACAATCTTTTGCCATGTGACTGGGCTTGTCACAGTTGTAGCAATTGCCTTTGATCTTTTTAGCCTTTTTTTGCTTTGGCTCTTGCTTCTCCTGCTTGTTTCTGGGCTTCTTCCTCTTCTTGCTGGTACCTCCTTCGGTGAGGTGTACCTTAGCCTCGTAGTTGGTCCTGCTAGTCTTGACTTCAGACTTTCGGTTGTCTTCCTCGATCCTCAGTCTCACGATCAGGTCTTCCAGCCCCATGTCCTTCCTCTTATGCTTGAGGTAGTTCTTGAAATCCTTCCACAGGCCAGGGGGTAGCTCCTCAATTAGTGAAACCACTTGGAAGGACTCACTGAGTTGCATACCTTCGGCGTGAATCTCATGTAGAATCAGCTGCAGCTCTTGAACTTGGTCTATGACCTTCTTGGAGTCCACCATCTGGAAATCGAGAAATCTACCGATGATAAATTTCTTCATCCCAGCATCCTCTGTCTTGTACTTCTTCTCCAGTGAATCTCACAATTCTTTCGAAGTCCTGGCACCGGTATAGACATTGTAAAGGGTGTCGTCTAATCCATTCAGGATATAGTTACGACATAGGAAGTCGATGTGACTCCATGCATCCATGGCGTTGATCTTCTGTTGATCAGCCTCATTTTCTGCCACCTTCGGAGCCTCTTCCTTAAAAAATTGGACCAGGTTGAGCGTCGTCAACTAGAACAGCATCTTCTGTTGCCACCTCTTGAACTTGGTGCCATTGAACTTGGCCGGCCTTTCAGCGTGGACAGTTCCTGGGATGCCATCTTCAAGTACACAAATTCTCGTCTTACGATTGTTGATTGTCTGAGGTGCTATACTTGATTAGGATCTTAGTATAGTCGAGGCAAGAGTTTGACTCTTTCTCTGTAAGACGAGATTGCCCCGTATTAATTGCTCACGGACTACGGCAATCGTCCCCAAGATACAATGACTTTCGGACTTCGAGTTCGTAGCACAATGACCCTCGAAGCTTCGGACGAACCGTCGGATACTCGAAACCTTTACTGAGAGAGAGGGAGAGAAGAAAAACTACAATGCTAATGAATGCTTATGCACTTGTAGTTAGGATGATTGCAAATGAGGGCAGGAGGCCATATTTATAGGCCATAGAGGGGCGAAATTCACAGGCACTTCCAAGGGGCACGACCGTTTCTCATCACCTTTTAGAAGGGCCTGGAAGCCTTTCGGGCGCCCTGGCACTTTGCTCGTGTCCCTTGGCCAGCTTCTGGAACATCCTGGAGATCTTGTCGCATCCCCTGCACTGGCTATTGCCTTCGTGACTCTTCGGTGGCCATTCTAGTACTCTATAGTCCTTCGTACCTCTTCGTCCGTGCTCTGGAGCTTTCCGGAATCCTCCAAAAATTTTAGGCTCCTCGCGACGTAGCGCACGTGCGAAGTGCCAAGTGCGCCTCAAAGCGCCCATTGCGACTTGCGCATGCGCGTGCTACGCACCATCCTTGCAACGGTCCGAGTTGGCTTTTCAGATGGTCAATTCATTTCCTAACTAACAAGGAACATCTCCTTATGAACTTGAGAATTTTCCTTGTTGTTTCCAATGTGGTAATGCTATTTCCATTTTTACTTTTGGACCTACCACTTAGACTTTCCACTTTGGCCAAATGCATTAATTTTGTATTCAAAACCCAACAAGTATCTCATCCTTCTAATTAACTTAAAGCGACCCAATCAACACTCTTTCCTTAGATTCAATACTATAATGGTAATTCCCACTTTGTCAATCACCAGTGGAAGCTAACGGACTTTGAACGAAGAATTATTTAGATTTACACATGAAGGAAAGAGTTTCAAGTTGTAACAAATAGAAATAGAAATACAGTAATATTAAATATTTGTTAGAAGAATGGTTAATTTTAAATTTTTTTTATCTAGCTTGAATTTGTATTAGTTAGTCAGCCAAGTAATATCATGTATTATAACAAAAAAGCTATTGGTCTTAGTCAATGAAATTTCTTTGGCTAAAACTAACTAATTTCCACTCTGAAATTAATTTTAAGGTACCCCACGTTGCTGCCACTCACCAATTGATGTCTCATATTAATCCCGAGTCTACCTCCAGGTCGTTTTTTAAAACCATGTTATTAATCCATCTCCTAGAATACTGAAATAACCTTCGCTAAATATTCCGAACCACTTTCACCATGTGGTCACTCATTTATCCTGTTGTCCTAATAATAATCTTTTGGCTTACTAATATATCTACACGTAAATTATTCTGAGTTCTTTGGTTTATAGTAAAATTACCAATAAGATTCTTGTTTTTAAAAAAATTATTTTACCGTCCCTGATTTTCAAAAAATGTTGGTCTCGGGTCCGTGACTGACGACAACACTCTTTTTTTTGTCATGAAAATTATTTTGCAAGTTTTGTGTTTGGAGTTGTTGTAGCTGGGTGTTAGGAGGCCGTAGTGCTGCTTCCTCGCGCAACTTCTAGCATTTGTAATCCTCGAGTAAACTCTTGTACATGGTGCATTGTGAGGCAATAATATTATACCGTTTCGAAAAAATTCTTCATTCATAGATTGTATACCAACTTTCCGAGTTTTGGCCTTTTCATAACTAGTTTGTTCTTCATTTGAATAAATTGTATTCATAAAACATTTATATCTTTGTAAAACAGAATGGTATGACACGTACCTCTCAATGAGGTAGATGGATGTGAAGATCAAGAAACCAAAATGGAAAATTCAAAACTTATAGGGTAGCAAATTGTAAATTGTCAGGGGACTAAAAGGAACTTTTTCAAATTCTAAATTCTGTAAACCCTAGGGCTCCGCCTATAAAAGAAGTCTAGGCGAAATCCTACAACTTCACCCTTCTGAAATTCGTGTTGTCTTTTACCAAGGTAGAGTTGGTCTTCCGGGCGAGCCAAGGGACGGGAACGAACACGACGCTGCATTGCGAGCGCTAGGTTGAGCCATCTCGTCCGTACCCGCTGTTGTTCTTTAAGAAATTGTAGATCGTCATTGATAGATCAAGAAACTATAAAAACTTAAGGAGAACATCGAGGATTAGGGAGTAGGCAGATTGACAGGTTAGAAGACTGCAGAAAAATGAGGTAAGTTCGAATCTCGTTTTACTGTAAAATTGATTTAACGTTTCTGTATTATGTGATGAAGTGTAATCGTTGAATCGTTCATGTGCTACCGAATACTGTACTACTAGCTATGCTATCTATCGGCTTAATTTGATGTGGCCGATTTGTGCATGTCGATCCACCTTATGGTGGTTTCTGTTTGCTTAAAATAATATCCTTTATGTTGGGATGGCGAGAAATATGAAAGATTTATTTCCTTTTCCTATTCTGACTAGGTTTTTGACTCATAATCTGACCTAGATAGGTTACTTGTACACCAAGAGTTTGTCTCTATATAAAGACATGTTACCCTAAGTTTTTGTATGGCTTTGTGGCTCGAAAATTCATCAATAAAAGTTCTCTTTTCTCCCCGTGGATGTAGACATTAGGCCAAACCACGTAAACTCTTGCGTCCATGTTCTTTGCACGTTTTTGTTCCCTGGTTGCTGAATTCCTAACAAGTGGTATCAAGAGCTAAGGTTGGAGGATGTCAAATCACGGCGCGAAGTTTGCTCTTGTGAAGTTTGATGGTTCATTGAATTTTGGGTTATGGCAAAGGCGTGTCAGGGATCTCCTCGTGCAGTAAGGGACGGTTATCGCGCTCTCGGAGAAGAAGTCCAAGAAGATGGAGGAGCAAGAGTGGGAAGAGTTGGAGGCCAAGGCAGTAGCGAAGATTCGCTTGTGCTTGGCGAATGATGAGGAGCCACCAGCTGGGTTGTGGAAGAGGATCCAGGTCGGAGTCAAAGAAGTTCAATGGAAGTGGTTTCAAGTGCGGAGAAGGGCACATGAAGGGGACTATCCAGAACGAACTAGGGATCAAGACAACGAGGAGGGATTGACATCCACAACCATGGCCACATATTCAGACGGGTCGGATGGTCACTGGATTTCTGTCTTATCAAGTCCAATGCATCCTGGTAATCTCCTTTCATTAGGGACCTTGGATTATAACAGTGATAGTTATAAAGGTATGCTAATGAAGGTGGAGAAGGATGCGATGGTAGGGATGAAGGGTGAAAGGAAATACCTACAAGTTAGTGAGGCACATTATTGTAGATGGAGTCACATCAATGGGTCTGAAGGAGTTGGCAAAAGCTCAGGTCATATGAGGTTAGTTCGTATGAGGGAGCAAAGGCTTGACATGGATGGTTTGAGTGCAGTTGGGATTCGCGGAGATATGGATAGCAAGCTATGATTGTTTCGTAGAGGCATGGTTGGCAAAGAGCCATGGTTGTCTCGGAGAAGCATTATTAGCTGGGCCCTGCTATGGTTGTCTAAAGGGACGTGCACGTCAAAGGTATTGGGTAGGTTTTGCATGGGGAATGCGAAGCCGTTATTAACACCACGCGCGGATCGGGTATCTCACTCAAGGCCGAACAGTAGAGTTCGAGACATGTCTAGGGTTCTACTTGGTGGAACAAAAGGTTGCCCTTTGTATGCTATGAAATGTAGCATTGGTTTGAGGCAAGAAGATCTAGCGGAAAAGCAGTTAGAGGTTGTGGAGCATGGGGCTGACCGAAAAATAGAGGGTGTGTCTATTGGTCGCAAGGTTGCTTCAGTAGGTGGACTTGCTAGTTGGGGTTCAATGGAGATTGGAGGAAATAGGCCAAGCAAGCTCAGAAGCTCGAGTTTGGGGGCTGTCTCCAAGTGATTGAACAAAAGGTGAAGAGAAAGTTGAGATGGTCTTATTGATACAGTTATCTATAGTCCGAGATGTAGTCGGTGGAGTCAGATTGGTTTTGCAAGATCTCATGGTTCTTCATGGGACGGTGTTTTGTCAAGGTGAAGTTTGTTGAAGTTCGGGTGAAGCTTCATGGTTCTTCCACGAGATGATTTCTCGCCAAGGTAGAGATTGTTGGGATGGCGAGAAATAGAAAAGATTTATTTCCTATTCTTATTCCTATTCTGACTAGGTTTTGGACTCATAATCTGACCTACATAGGTTACTTGTACACCAAGGGTTTGTCTCTATATAAAGACATGTTATCCTAGGTTCTTGTATAGCTTTGTGGCTCGGAAACTCATCAATAAAAGTTCTCCTTTCTCTCCGCGGATGTAGGCATTAGGCCGAACCACGTAAACTCTTGCGTTCGTATTCTTTGTGCGTTTTGTTCCCTAGTTGCTGAATTCCTAACACTTTATTACATTTCATTATTTCTGAAGTTGGAGATTGAAAATGCCTTAGTGCTTTGATTAAGTACATATCAGAATTTGGTTAAGTATGATCAAGAAAAAAGACTATGCATAGTAGTACACTGATCATAAACTCAGTTATCTTTCAGTACTACAAAATGCTAGTCATGATCAAAGGGATAAAGAAGTATATCGAGAGATTGGTTATAAGCTACAAGAACTTAACTTCCAAGTTAGGTAAGTGACTTTTTCGTTAAGACTAAGTTTATTCTTACACGGATCATAAATTTTGCTGTCATGTAATCATTGATTTCTCGGTGAAATCTGAATGGTCAACAAAGACTGTTTTGTGAGTTTGGTTGTTAAGAATTTACCTAAGTCCAGATCAAGTTTTAACTTACACACTCTCTAGTTGAAGTTTGACCAAATGATCTAGATATTTATCCCAAGGTAAGTTCGAATTTGAACTTTGCCAAGATCAAGATGATTAAGGTTTTTACCCGCCGTATAAGTGCCTTGCCATGGCTTGGTTGCTTCATGGTTAAAGCACTCTTCTATGGATTAGAGAGACTATATGATGGGTGACTACCCAAGACAATTCACTCTTTTGTCCAATGAATAATTGTTTAAATCTTGATTATGTTGATCGAACATAACCCAATACAAAAGAGGTTTCAGAAGTTCTTTTGGCTTTATTTTTTTACAGCTATTTCAGGGATCAAATCAATCCTCATGTCAAAGTCAAGTCAAGTCAAGCCTATGAGGAAAAGTGCTAGCTTTTGCTAGCTTGAAGACTTCTCATCCAACTGCTACTTCAGATGAAATGAGTAAGCTTGAAGGACTTGCTTGGAGAGCAAGGGCCAATGGCTACATGCAAGGGAGATCCTATAAATAGAAGATCAAGCCAAGAACAAAGGTGGACCACTCGAGAGAAAAAGAAAGTGATCAATATTCAAAGAAGAAATCTAGCTCAAGCTAAATTCCTACATTCAAGAGAGAAAAAGCTGTGATCCCGAAGTGGTTAAGACAAAGAGCGTATTAGATATATTTTTGTCTTAGATACTTGCTCAACTTTTGTGTGAAGGTGTGAGAAGTGTATTTGTAAGAGCAACAATAAGCTCAGAGATTTCTAGAGATCCTACAAATCTATAGTGAGGTAACTAGCTGGTGCCTGTGAAAGCTAGTGTATTGAGAGGTTACTAGTGAACCTGGTAAAACTAGAGAACGGTAGCTAGCCGGAGTCCGTGAAGCTAGTGGGTAAGAGGTTTGCAAGTGAACCTGTTAAAACTTGTTGGTTTGCAATTACACCTGGTAAAACTTGTGGTGTACTCTTATGCTTTTATTGGGGATAATAAAAAGCGGGCGGATGGTTGAAGAGTGGATGTAGGCTCAAGTGGACCGAGCCGAACCACTATACATCTGGTGTCAATTCTCTCTATCCCTATTCTTGTCTACGCTAATGGACTAAGTACCAACGAAAGTTGGGAAAATAGATTGAGACCTAATCCTCCCCTCCCTCCCTCTTAGGTTGCTTATTGGACCTACAATTGGTATCCAAGCAGGTTTCATAATTTTCATACTATACGTTTGATGTGCTTGATCAAGTGTGCTGGACTAACATCCAAGGAAAAAGATCATGACAACCTCATCAACCTTACCTTCGCTGAAGGACAGTCTACCATGAGGCCTCCTTTGTTTGTTGGATCTCATTACTCCTTTTGGAAGGTAAGAATGAAAATCTTCATTCAAGCCAATGATTGGGAAGCATGGAGAGCCATCGAAGATGAGAGAGTAATCAAGTCCAAAGATACTTGGACTCCAGAAGAGGTGAAAAAGGTACAAGTTGCTACATTGTGCATTAGATGCTTCAAAGTTTAATTGAATCTCTATGTGTGCTTCGGCCAAAGAGATCTGGGATAAACTTGAAGTTACTCACGAAGATACTAACCAAGTGAAAGAGTTTAAGATAAACATGTTAGTATATAAGTATGAGCTTTTCAAGATGCTACCTGATGAGACCATCGGTGAAATGGTGATAAGGTTTACTAACATAGTAAATAGGTTAAGGTCACTAGGCAAAAGCTATACTAATTGTGAAATTGTACGCAAATTATTGAAAAGCTTGCCTAAGTCTTGGTCATCAAAAGTTACTACCATCGAAGAAGCTAAAGATCTCAATGTCCTTACTATTGATGAACTTATTGTCTCACTTATGACTCACGAGATCAAGATGATCCAAGAGTCAAATGAGGAAATTGAGGAAAATACAAACTCCAGGAAAAAGAACCTAGCCTTCAAGGTTAAGGAAAGAGAAGTTGCTTCTTATGGGACAGGTGAGAAGATGAAGACATTGCCATGTTGGCAAGATGCTTCAACAAATTCTTCAAGGGAAGAAAATTCCCCAATAAGAAGTTCCTCAAGAAGAAATAAGTCATTTGGTGCTATGAGTGCAACAAGCCTGGACATGTCATAAGTGAGTGTCCTAAGCTTAATCCGAAGAAAGGCATTGACAAGAAGAGAGGAAAAGATAAGGGTCACGTAGCCCTTTGGGATGAGATCGACTCTGAATCATTCACCTCAGACAAGAGTGAGGAAGCACAGTTGTGCTTGGTGGCGATTATGCAAGGAGAACCCTCTCAGGTAAATGATGACTTTGTTGACTTTACCTTTGAAGAGCTATATGATGCCTTCGATCAAGTCGTAGGTGAACTGAGAGAAGCTGTGATTGAAAGATCCAAGCTCAGAAATGAGTTAACTCTCAGAGATGAAAGGATCAAAGCTCAAGAATAAGAGTTGGAAGGGTTGAAGTCCAACTATTCCTGACACTACTCGTGTCTCTCAGCTAACACAATCCACTAGCCGCTCAAGTAATAGACAACATAGAAGTCCTCATCGAACTAACAAAAGATGTTATACTTGTGGTAATGTTGGACATCTTGCTAGAAACTGTCAGAATGCCAAGATTTTTAGAACAAAGAGAGTCTGGGTTCCAAAGGGAACTTATGTTTTATCTGACAAGTTTGGACTCAACCAAGTTTGGGTACCAAAATCAAGACTTAATTGCTCTTGGGGGTATGTATCAGAGTGCATCATGAGAAAAATCAGGAATGGTACATTGATAGCGGAAGTACGAGATATATGACTGGAGATAGAAGGTTCTTCTCCAGTATAAAGAAAGAAAAAGGTGGGAATGTCACCTTTGGAGATAATGGACAAGGCAAAATTATCGATCAAGGTAATATTGGAAATTCAACTACCACTCTTATAAGAGATGTGCTGCTTGTTGACTGTTTAAACCATAACTTTTTTAGCGTATCACAACTCTGCGATAATGGACTATGTGTTAAATTTGAAAAAAATGTTTGCAAAGTTGAAAATTCTAAGGGTTTTTGCATGATACGACATAGAAGAGGCTATGTCTATGTAGTTAACCTATAGAGTCTTGATTCCAACAACACATGTTCAATAGTCAAAGAAGAAGAGAGTTGTATGTGGCGTAGAAAGTTGGGACATGTTAACATGAGAACATTGTCCAAACTTGCTAACCGTAAATTGGTTGTAGGCTTCCCAAGCTTATCATTTGATAAGAATAAATTATGTGAGGCATGCGCCAAAGGGTAGCATGTTAAATCATCATTTAAACCAAAACATGGTTTGTCTACTTCTCGACCGTTGGAGTTGATTCATATAGATTTATTTGGACCAACTCGTATACAAAGTCTTTGAGGAAAATACTATGGTTTTGTGTTCGTTGATGACTACTCCAAGTTTACTTGGATGTTCTTTTTAAGATTAAAAAGCAAAGCAACCAATGTATTTGTCTAGTTTTGCAAGAAAGTAAAAAAATGAGAAAAGTACCACGATCATAAGTGTAAGGAGTGATCATGGAACAAAATTTGAGAACGAAGAGTTTGAGAATTTCTGTGATCAAAATAAAATTAGCCATAATTTCTCTGCTCCTAGAATACCTCAACAAAATGGGATTATTGAAAAGAAGAAGCCTATGTAGAACAGCCACCTTCTTTTGAAAGTTTTGATAAGTATGATCATGTCTATCATTTAAACAAAGCTTTATATAGTTTGAAATAAGCTCCCAGAGCTTGTTATGAAAATTTAAGCGATTTTCTTATCGAAAAGGGTTTTAAAAGGGGCAAGGTTAATACCACGTTGTTCATTAAGGGTAAAAATAATAATATGTTGCTTGTGCAAATATATGTCGATGACCTACTCATAGAAATGCCTCTGACCTAATTGACCAAAAAGGGGATGAAGTTTGTATATGATAGGGAGTGTGAAGAAAGCTTTCAAGAACTAAAACAAAGATTAGTAT
Organism: Hypericum androsaemum; assembly: GCA_963995505.1. NCBI lineage: Eukaryota > Viridiplantae > Streptophyta > Magnoliopsida > Malpighiales > Hypericaceae > Hypericum > Hypericum androsaemum. The sequence goes on from OZ023183.1 coordinate 7,833,473, forward strand.
CTACTATGATTTTGGCTTTACCAACGGAGGGGATAATCTTTGTAGTTTAAAGTGATGCCTCAAAGAGAGGTCTTGGTTGTGTGCTTATGCAGGATGATAAAGTCATTACTTATACTTCTAGACAGCTCAAACCCTATGAGAAAAACTATCCCACTCATTACTTGGAACTAGCTACGGTGGTTCATGCATGCCACTATTTGTATGGGGTACGGTGTGAAATATACACCGATCATAAGAGCCTCAAGTATATATTCACCCAGAAGGAGCTAGACATAAGGCAAAGATGATGGTTAGAATTGATCAAAGATTATGATATCAGAATTTATTACCATCCTGGTAAGGCTAATGTAGTAAGTCTGGTGGTAAAGCCCACTGTACAAACAGTACTAGGGGAAGGACAGTTAAAAGATGTCTCACTCACCGCCATTCGTAGCCAGGTTGAACGAGGAGAAATAACTGAGGATTTTTATATTGGAATCAATATATATCTTTACTTTTGGAAAAGGCTCTGCGTTTCGACCGCGAAAGAAATAAAGAATTTGGTACTTGGGGAGGCCCATAATACCCGATATGCCTGCCATCCAGGGGAACTAAAATGTACCAAGATCTTAAGCAAGAATTTTGGTAGTCAGGAATGAAGAAGGATATTGTAGACTATGTGGCTAGTTACATGGTATGCCAACTGGTCAAAGCGGAACACCAACGATCGACCGGACCTCTGTAACCACTAGACATTCTGGAGTGAAAATGGGATAAAATTACAATAGATTGCATGACCGGGCTTCCGAGGAGTCTATATGGAAATGATGTTGTATGGGTAATAGTTGAGTGATTGAATAAGGGAGCCCACTTTTTGGCTCACAAGACGGGCATGTCAATAGAGCAGATGGTAAAACTCTACATAAGAGAAGTGGTGTGTTTGCATGAGATGGCAGAACTCTTCGATAGAGGCACAAGATTCATGTCTAAATTATGGAAGAGCCTTCAAGAATCAATGGGGACAAATTTAATACAGCTTTTCATCCGCAGTTGGATGGACTGTCCAAACGGACTATACAGACTCTAGAGGATATGCTACGAGCATGTGTATTGGATTTTGGGAACAATTGGGAGAGTCATCTCCTCTTGGTAGATTTTGCATACAATAACCATTTTTAGGCAAGTAAAGGGATGGCTCCTTATGAAGCATTATATGGAAGAAAATTCCAGTCACCAACTAGCTAGAATGAAGTGGGCCAGAAAAGAATGTTGGGATCAGAAATGTTTGAAGAATTGACTAACAAGTTATCGGTAATTCGTGGGAGAATTCAAGCAATACAAGAACGACAGAAGAAATTCACAGATCGTCACAGGAGAGAACTAGAGTTTGAGATTGGGGATCACGTATTCCTAAAGGTGTCACCCACCAAGGGTGTCAAAATATTTAGAGTGAAGGGAAAGCTTAGTCCGTGGTATATTGGACTGTATGATATAATAAAACGGGTTAAAAAAGTGGCATATCGCTTAGTTTACCTCCCAGCTTGACCAGGATCCATAACGTATTTTACATGTCCATGCTACGCAAATATGTTTCAAGGGAGGGACAAGTGGTTCAGGAAATTCCGACCGTACTATGGTCTGATGTAAAAACTCAACAGCTGTGAAGGAGGACAATCTGATATGTTCTGGTACAATGGAGCAACCATAGAGAAAGAGAAGTAACCTGGGAGTTAAAGACAAAAATGAAGAACAAGTATTCATTTCTTTTCGAACAAACAAGTAAGTGCATTTATTTAAGTTTGAGGACAAACTTCAATTAGGGAAGGGGGGAGAATGTGAAGATCAAGAAATCAAAATGGAAAATTTGAAACTTATGAGGGAGCAAACTATAAATTGCCAAGGGACTAAAATAAACTTTTTCAAACCCTAAATTCTGGAAACCCTAGGGCTCCGCCTATAAAAAAGTCTTACCTCACCCTTCTGAAATTCGTGTTGTCTTTTACCAAGGTGGAGGTGGTCTTCCGGGCGAGCCAAGGGACGGGGACAAACACACGACACTGCATCGCGAACACTAGGGTGAGCCATCTCGTCCATACTCATGTTGTTCTTTAAAGAATTGTAGATCGTCATTGATAGATCAAGAAACTGTAGGAATTTGAAGAGAACACCGAAGATTACAGAGTACGCTGATTGACGGGTTAGAACAGTGCAGAAAAACGAGGTGAGCTCTAATCTCGTCTTACTGTAAAATTGATTTAACATTTCTGTATTATGTGATGAAGTGTAATCGTTCATGTGCTACGATTTTTGTACTACTGCCTATGCTATCTATCGGGTTAATTTGATGTGGCCGATTTGTGCATGTCGATCCACCTTATTGTGGTTTCTATTTGCTTAAAATACTATCCTTTATTACATTTCATAGTTTCGGATATATATATATATGTTTTCAGTAACCTATCATTTTATGGCATGCGACAACTTGGAATGGTATGATGTGGCGTCTATTTGATTTGCCAAGTTACGATCTTCTTGTAATATAACAACCATATGTTCGGTATTAAACGGTTACATGTGATGAAATTGGTATGATGATTTAATGATGGATAAAGGTATGTTAAATTAGTGGTTGTTCTGTTCAGTTTGGGTATGGTGTATGTATTCGGTTCGTGTATACTTTGAGCTGTACGTATATTCTAAACCGTGTGTATACTCTGAGCCGTATGTATTTGGTCCATATGGAAACTGTTCTGTCATGTGTTCTGATCTGCCCTCAGTTATAATCTATATATGATTCTTGCTCTGTCCTTTTCGGACTTTCTCTTGTCTATTCTGATCGGGATTATCCTGGTGTTACTGTGCTCGTAGAGTACACTGTATGGATTTCGTACTCTGCGCGAGCATCAGTGATATCTGTGCCCTGTGGTGAGAACGTCCTTCTGCTTATGTGATTTATAACGTGAAGGGGATGTCTACTGTGTGCCCTACAGGATCTCGATAGTCGTACTCCAGAATTCATATGTGCTTTGCTATTACTGTTTCTGTTACAGAGTCGGTAATTATGTATTGTTAAACATGCTATATGTGTATATTTGCTATATGTGTATATTTGATTGTGAGTTCGGCTTACTGAGTTGCGTAATCGCAACAAAATACGTATTTTATTTCAGATACGACGAGGACAGATCGGGTGTGAGGGCTACAAGCAAGGACATGCACTCTATTTTTATTTAGTCTCGAACTTCACATTTTTATTTAAAGACTTCTTGTTATGCTTTAAATAATTTTCGGCGAATTTGAGGATAATTTTTATATATTGAGAAATAAGATGCCTAGCGGAGATATTCACTCCGCAGTAGTTGACATCCCTAGATTATCGGAGCGTGACAATGAATGAGTTGAAAGACTTGTAGTCGTTAAATTCCTTGTGAGCCATTCTGAATCTAAAGAGTTGAGAATCGAGGTGATTACTAATAGATCATTTGCTTCCACTCTTTGAACTATTCATCCTCTCGTTGACGTGCAGTAATCTCGCAATTTATATAGCCAAGCATTCCCTTGTTGTTGAGAGATTTTGATACACATCTAGCCCAAAAGAGATAATTATGTTCGGTAAGTTGTACTGGAGTAAGCTTTAATCTAATATTGGAATCAGACTCGGCTGTTGGAAATTTTTTGAAGACATTGAAGAGGTATTTTCTACAGAATTATTTGTTGCCGAATCTGCAACATCTTGAGTGCTTCAATTACGATCTTCCATTGGAAGATTGCTCTAATACCATGTAAATTTGCTTAAGAATCAAAATTATTGGCTTAATTACAACTGATTACAAGTGGAGCTTATATACAGGGAGATTAAGCACCCTAACAGCTATTAATGACACTAAATTACCTAAGTAATGGCTAGTTGCAGCCAACGAACCCGCCACTTTAAAGCCTCAATAACATGAGCTTAATCTAGGTTCGAGCCAGGTGGATATTTAAAATATGGCAAAGTTTTCCCAACAAGAATTTAGAACTGCTGTGTTTTCAAAAACTCGAACTCAATAACTCTTGATTAAGTTAAAATAACGGTCTCATCTATTGATATAAGTATTTATTGGTAGGACATTTTGTCTAGTGACACAAAGCGTGAAACAATCGACCGAGTTCCATTTTAGGATATAATCTTTGACCCTAACATGTTGAACAGATACACATAAGTTCCAGCAACTGATCATGGTTGATCTACCTGTGATCAATCAAGCTAATCAACAAAAATTCAGTGTCTTATTTCAAAAGTGGAGGTCTCACTTTGCACGCAAAAAAGTAGTTCCTATTTCCAAAGGGACGGTAACTTTTAAATAAAAGAATAAACTGCGATCTTCTATTTGCACATGGCGGCTGTCTTTTTCGTAGAGAGAGCTTTGTCCTTCTAGGAAATGAACAGTGTCAATTTTCTTGACCCCCACCAAAACGAGCACGACTTTTTATGACAGCTTACTCTCTTTTTTTTAAGTAAATCATGTATTAAACCCCAAAAGATTACATCCAGTACACATCTAGGGAAACTCCTGCCCAAATCCCGAAGTGTTCACCCTATTGATTCTGTACACCGAAGTAGCTCTTGGCAAGACAAATTAGAAATCGAACTAGATCACCAAAGTTATTTGTGAACATGAAAAAAATGGAATGAACACAAAAATACCCAGTTGTTCCGAAGACCATTAAAAATGAGCAATTTATATTGATTCAAATACTCACATAATTGCATCATACAACGCAAGCCAGATCTTCGCAGTTATGCTCCTTTAATCAGGCTGATCCAAGTAAAAGACGATGAGAGGTCTCCACCTATGCACCACGTAATCCCCAATTTCTTATGACAACTTGCTCTAGTTTAGGTTGATAGTATATAGTATTGGAACATCTAATTAATTTAAATTTGAGTATATAAAATTTTTTAAAAATAACAAAGCTATGTTTTCAAATTTTTTTTTAGGAGTACATTGCCAAAAAACATAGAATTCAGTTTTTTTTTTTGTGAAGTTAAAAGATGACAACTTACACCTTTTGCTCCCAACCAAAACCACATGGACAAACCAAAATGACCACCGACCGTTTTTTTATGATCTTTTGCCGAACGCACCTCCACTATGGTTTGTCGACATTGTCTAAAAAAATTACGATACATGACTCGAGGAGTAGGGTTATTGTTTTTTAACACTCTCTGCAGAAGCGGAGAAAAAAATTAATTTATTAGGATAATAATATTAAATAATTTTTATTTTTGAATAATTGATAAGTTATATTAAATATTTATTTATTTATGAAATTGTTTGATAAAATATAGGGAAAATTACTCTCGGCCCCTGGAATTTGCCTAAATTACTGTTTTAACCCATCCTATTTTAAAACTCACACTTTGGCCCTCCTAATTTGCCATTATTGAACTCTAAGGCCCTTCGATGATGTCGTCATTCATTTTTTATTTTTTTATCAAGGAAATGACTATTATACCCTTCAATAAAAAAATAAAAAAGCATCCCGCTCCCCGACCTTACCAGTCTTCTCCGAAATATTCAATCTTTGTCGGCCCCCTTCTAAACTTCATCGGCCCTTCCAACCTCCGCCGACCCTCCCCATAAGTTCCTGCTCGCCGGCCCTTCCACTCTTCGTCGGCAACCAAAGTAGATTATCGCCGACCCTTCCCCCTGAATTAATTAATTAAGTAACCAAGGTTTCATAATAGGGGTATTACAGGTCACGATTATTGGGGGTGAGGGCTATTGCAAGTGACGGTGTATAAGGCAAATTGGTCGCGGGGCAAATTTCCCCTTCATCGCCGACAATTACAAAGAAGAAGGAGGACGGCTCGCGGTCTCTTAACGGTGTGGAAGATGCCGGGGAAAGACGAAGGAGGACGATGACTCGCGACCTCTTGACAGCGGGGGAGATGCTAGGGAAGACGATGGAGAAGGACGATCTCTATGGGTGCGAGGCAGAGGTTAGAATTTTACTGTCGGAGATGAAGGGGGAGAAGATGGTCGGTGAAGAAGATGTATTTTTTTAAGGGTATAATTTTTATTTTCTTGATTAAAAAATAAAAAATGAATGATGACATCATCGAGGGGCTTTGGAGTTCAATAATGGCAAACTAGGAGTGCCAAAGTGTGGGATTCAAAACATGAGGAGTTAAAACAGTGATTTAGGCAAACCCCAGAGGTCGAGAGTAATTATCCCTAAAATATATTAGAAACTTTGAATAGTTTTGTTCGAAAGAGTTACAGGCAAATTGTCTTCAGGTCTCTGAGGGTTTGACAAAATTACCAGTAGACTCCTTACTGTTTCAAAACCCCCTTTTTGTCCTCGAAGTTTGTTAAAATAGAGCTCTCAGGTCCCTGACTCCGGTACCAAAAAAAATCCTGCGAAATTAGAGCCGTAAGGACCAAAATACCCTTCAGTTAAAAAATAATTAAAATATTATCTCCCCTCCCCTCTTCTCTCTCATCCCCCTCTTCTCTCTCATCCCCTCCATTTTCTTCCATTAGACTACCCACATCAGCAACCCATCCAATCCAGGTCACGGTATAAATTATTAATTTCTCTCTCTTCCATACCCAATTCCTACCCAATCCAATCTACTTACATATTTTTTACCCACATCAGTAACCCAGTTCACAGAGTAAACAATTAATTTTTCTTTCATCCACATATTATATACTCTGATTTGTTTAGATTAAAATTATATATTACGAAAATAATTATATTTTCAATAACACGATTAAATATTGTGATTAAGTCATAAAATTACAAAAGCAAAAATTAGAATACTAAATTAGATAAAAATAATTTAAGGTACAAATGATAAATTACGAATATGAAATTTTCATATTACAAATACAAAATTTAATAATTTTTAAATTATTTTTTAAATTTATTGCTAAAGATAAACTAACTACAAAAATATTATCTGAATAAATCTATTTTTACGAATAATATTATGCCAAGTGAAAATAACTAGATAGTTAGATAAATAAATAAATAAATAAGCGAACAAATCTGCTCGGCCGAGCGGAAATAATTTTTAATTGACGGTGGGTGGAACATTTTTTGAGACAATAATTTTCCATTTACAACCGGCGAAGCAAGGTGGAGTTAGATCGTAGGTTTTGGTTTTAATTTTATGGAGAAAGATTCCATATGGAAGGTTGATTTTTGTAGGAGACTAGGAAGCCACCATTAATGGCTTCTGGAATTTTCTTCTTTTAGAAAGGAGAAGCTCTCAAACGAGGAGAGAGAATCCAGAAAAACTCCTTAGATTCCATTCTTCTGGGTTGAAGAAGACAGAGGGAAGGAGTCCGAGGGGGGAAGGGAAGGGAAGGGACGGGGGAGAGAGGGGCGAGGAAATAACTTTTTAAATTATTTTTTAACTAAGGGATATTTTGGTCTTTAAGTCTAATTTCGCCGGAGTTATTTTCTGGTATCGGGGCCAAAGATCCGAGAGTTCTATTTTAACAAACATAGAGGACAAAAAGGAGAGTTTTGAAACAGTAAAAACCTTGCTGATAATTTTATCAAATTTTAGAGTCCCAAGGACAATTTACCCAAGAGTTATTCACTAGGGCAAATCTAAAACTATCATAGATATCTTTAAAAAATAAAATATATTTATCGATTGATAAATTTAAGTGGGGTCAATTTCCCACACTAATTAATAGTTATGCGCCCATGCTACTACTGGCCGTTTTGTACAATGACTTTTTACAAACAATTTTAATGCATTGTCCTTTAGGCTTTTGTACAATGACTTTTTACAAACAATTGTAATGCATTGTCGTTTAGGCTTTTGTACAATGACTTTTTACAAACAATTTTAATGCATTGTCCTTTAGGCTTTAACTTTTTTTTGAGAAATCTTTAGGCTTTAACTTGATTGTCATTGTTTTATGATATGATATCTCGATATTCAATAAATTTAATAATTTAAATTCGAGTAATAATTTAATATATTTCTTAGTTATATTTCTAAATAAAATTTTTGATAAAGGACAAATGATTAACTTATTAAATTTATTAATCTCTTACATTTGGTAGAAGATATGAATAATAATAAGAATAACAAAACCATGTGATTTATTGTAGTAGATAAATAAATATTTATTACAACATCTTAAAAGAACAATGCATTATCATTTATTCTAATTCTTGTAATTACATCAAACTAAAAGTAATTTGATCTCTTAATGCATGTATCTGCAGTGATCCTTGGACTTAACTGATTTCATATTGTCGATTCAGGTCAATATCACCTAATTGATTAGCTAGCGTGAATGATAAATTTTCAGCAAACCTTGCCAAAATTGCATCTTCCAAGGTAATCTGTTAAATTGAATCTGCTATTTGCTAATTAATTTTACCAAATAAATTTTTCAATCTGCTATCTGCTAGTTGATTTTATCAAACAGATTCTTCAATCTCCTATCTTCTCTAAATCGGCTATCTGCTTTCTGCTATATGCTCCTAATCTATTTTTCCAAATAGGACCTTTATTTTGGCATTTATTTACAATTATAATATCATTACCTGGTACTACACATATCAACTATTTCAACCAACTTATTTGTAAAAGATTTAGGCCCTGTTTGGTGAAATATTTTCAAGCAGTAGATGGTGTTTTAGGGTAGAGATTGCAATCTACAAGTAGTTTATGAATAGTTTTAGTTTTTTATAATTTACATTTTTAGGGATTTTTGTAATTTATTTTGATTGTTAAAAATTAAATAATGATGCTCTGTTCTCAGAACGGAGTTGACCCGTCGGCCGCCGGTTTATTTATACGGAAATCTAGGAGGTCGTTGGGCGAGGGAAGAAGCTAAAGTTACTGTGAGGCGCTTCCTTTTTAATCGAACATTTTATTTTAGTAAATTTGTCTTAAATATTATTTGTTGTGCTCAATTAATAAAATTCAATCTTTTTAGAACTTATCAGGTAAAAGATAATCATAGATATTATGTGCTCATAGAACGTCGAAAATTGTGTTGATTACAATTTTTTTTTCTTATAATAGTCTCTATAATTAAAAATGGTGTTCTGAAGAAGAAAAAATATCACTAAATCTGATATTTTTTGGGACCGGATTTGGTCCTAAGCCCCCTTTTCCAGGACTGTCCTGAAAAAAGTGAATCATTATATCATAATTGTTCGAACCATTTCATCATAACTAAGCGAAACCATTATATCATAACTGACCAACCCGTATCATAACTGACCAACCCAGCGCATGACAAACTATTGTATCATAACTGACCAACCCAGCGAGTGTCGAACCATTTCATCATAACTGAGCAACTCATTACATCATAACTGACCAACTCAGCGTATGTCGAGTCATTGTATCATAACTGACCAACCCATCGCATGTCGAACCATTACATCATAACTGAGCAACCCATTACATCATAACTAACCAATCCATTGCGTGTGTCAGGACGGTCCTGGACAAAAATACATGTCCAGGACTGAATCCGGTGCCTCATTTTTTGACGACTCGAAATACCAAAAGGTTAGGTTAGTTCAGTCAACAAATTATTTCGTGGCCATAAATGTTTATTATCTAATTTATCAGCAAAAGGCTTTTAAAAAATATATAATGTCATGCTCCTAGCATGCTCCTAAATGAGGAACTTCGACTCAAAAGGCTCAACTTGCAGCAGATCTTCAACGGACCCCAATGTGTTTTTCTCATGGACTCTCCATTGGAATCGTGGTCGTAGCCGGGGAATGGGGATGGTTTTTTTTATGTTTTTAACAAGGATAGTCAAATTACATCTTACTATAATAAAAGAAACCTCATTTTTAGTGATTTGGTGTCATACTGTAGAAGTGCCAAAACTACCCTTTCAGTTAAATCGTGAAGCATTTGCTCTGGTTGAGGAGGAAAACAAGAACGGCGTTGTCGAGAGATAGACGGATCCTGGCGGACATGATGGGACGATGGGAAAAAAATTAGGGAGGACTATTCCAGCACGGTAGAGGGGGCAGTTGGCATGGGATCCGAGCCTGATGTCGATGCAATCCAAGTGGAAGGGGTGGGAGCAGTCTGAGAGAGTCGTCACGTAGTCGTTCTCTTCGAACTCCAGTAAGCACACGGCGCAGTCTCTCAGAACGGCATCGTTGGACCGAGGATTGTAGTGGGAGAGAGGGATCGTCTCGATGACGGAGTAGGGGGAGTACACTTGGAAGCCAGCAGCCCCATCGGGGGAGGAATATTTAAATGTGAGGGCAGGCGAGTCCAGGTTGGAGAATGTGGTGGAGTCGAACGACAACTGGAACCTGCAGCGCCGACGCCGGTGCCACCACCGGTAGAACCAATGAATGAGGATGATGAGGTGGCGGGAGAGGAGACGGGAGTAGGTGACTAGCAGGAAGGCACCACTACACTTTTTTAGGTGGTTTGGTGTCATACCGTGCTAGTGTCAAAACTACCCTTTCAGTTAAATCATGATGCAGTTGGTCTGGTTGAGGAGGGAAACAAGAACGGTGTCGTCGAGGGATGGACAGATCCTGGCGAACATGACATGGACAATGGGAAAGGAATTAGGAAGGACTATTCCAGTGCGGTAGAGGGGTAGTTGGCGTGGGATCGGAGCCAGATGTCGATGCAGTCCACGTGGAAGGGGTGGGAGCAGGCTGAGAGAGTCCTCAAGTAGTCGTTCTCTTCAAACTCCAGCAAGTACAAGGCGCAGCCTCGTTGAACAGCATCGTTCGACTGCGGATTATAGAGGGAGAGAGGGATCGTTTCGATGACGGAGTCATTGAGCCTGTAGGGAGAGTACACGTAGAAACCAGTGGCCCTGTCGGGGGAGGAATATTCGAATGGGAGGGCATGCGAGTCCAGGTTGGAGAATGTGGTGGAGCAGGACAACAGGTGGAACCTACAGCGCCAATATCGGTGCCACCACCAGCGGAACCGATGAACGAAGAGGATGAGGTGGTGGGAGTAGGTGACTAGCAGGAAGGCCACCGCTACCCCTTTTTCAGTGATTTGGTGTCATACCGTGGACGTGTCTAAACTACCCTTTCAGTTAAATCATGATGCAGTTGGTCCGGTTGAGGAGGGACACAAGAATGGCATCATCGAGGGATGGACGGATCCTGGCGAACATGTCTGGGATGATGGGAAAATAATTAGGGAGGAATATTCCGACATGACAGAGGGCACACTTAGTGTGGGATCTGAGCCAGATGTAGATACAGTCCACATGGAATGGGTGGGAGCAGGCTGAGGGAGTCCTCACGTAGTCGTTCTCTTCGAATATTCAAACACGAGGGCAGGCAAGTCCAGGTTAGAGGGCTGGTGGAGTAGGACGACATCTAGAACCTACGGTGCCAACATTGGTGCCACCATTGACAGAACCGATGAATAAGAAGGATGAGGTAGCGGGAGAGGAGACGGGAGTAGGTGACTAGCAGGAAGGCCACTATCACATCGACAACCATGATGATGAGCGGTGGGCTGAAATCCACGCTCAAGACACCGATGTTATTTAACTGCGGAATAGACTGACCGGCAGATGACAAGGATGTTATTGGCGAGGTTGTTAACGTGGGTCCTCAAGGGAGACAGAGAAAGAGAAAGGGAGTGAGCTTCGGCCATCACATATATATTTTTCCCTTTTCGCCTATTTAAATCGACGCAATGATCCTCTGTCAAAATTTTGCGGGTAAAAGAGTATTCATCCATAGGATGTCATTGAACCCACCAAAGAATCTTGAGATGTCGTATAAGATGATACGCAAACAGTTTCTGGTACATATGTATTTTGTATTCACGATCAACAAAGCACAATTATAAACGATTAAAAACACCGGTATTTATCTGTTTGAGCATGTCTTTGGGCAGTTGTACGTTGCTCTTTCAAAATATGTTTGAAGTAATAACACTAGGGTGTTAGTCAAGAGAGTGATGTTGCTGATAAAGTTAGAATATTTATAAAAAATGTCATGTACAAAGAAGTTCTTATGGTGTCTTAGATAAATAAAAAAGAAAATAGTGTAATTAAATATGTAAGAGAGCATCTTATTCATGTACATCTTAAAAACAAAAATCAATAAATGATATGTTTTACCAATTTTGAAACAGAATGGCACTCGCGTCGCGCGTGCTCCTTTGCTAGCACATTTTGTCTAATAATACAAGACATAAAGCAATAACCGAATTTCAGGACGTAATCTTTATCCCTAATATGTTGAACAAATACACATAAGTTCAAGCTATTGAGCACGGTTGATCTACCTGTGATATATCAAGCTAATCAACAAAATTGCAAGAAAAAATTACTCTCAAGTTCCTCGTATTTGGTTAAATATACTCAAAAATCTCCCGTGTTTGAAAAATATATGCCAAAGTCCTCGTGTTTGATTTTATTATAATCTTGGGTCCCTTGCTGATATTATCACTCTTTTTTTTATCATTGAAATGATTTAAATACCCTTAAAACAAAAAATAATTAACCATCTTCTTCCTCGATCATCCCCTTCCTCTCCTGAAAACCCCCCGGTGACAACCACACCTAATTCTCGCCTGTCGACGACCCCAGCTTCTCCAGCACGAATCCCAGGCCACAGCACACTCTGTTCTCGATGAGGGAGAGGAAGTCACCAAAGTGGGGACGATGAGGGCCACGAGGATGACCGCTGATACTGCATTGAGAGGCAGTAGGCCCTACCCGAGAAGCGGCTGATGTGAATCCCACTACGGATCTGCGCAAAAGGTGGATCTTCTACATTCAGAATGATGGAGATCTCAAACCTGTTGTTTACGTCTCTACAAGAACCTCGATATTGAAAAACCTTGACCTGCTACTGTAGGGAAACAAGAACCTCGATTTGAAAGAAAATACGCCACAAATGGTGGTGGATGAACCATTCGATAAGTGGTTGTTCGTGCAAGGTTTGGTCAACCTGCAAGAACCCAAAAGAGTGTCAAAGCTCACGAATTTTTAGTCAGTAAAAGTGTTCTCTTTATTCTGTAAGTGCCTCTATAAATAGGCAAAGTCAAAGGACTCCTAATTCGAATTGAGATATGCTCAAAAATAAAATTTTAGCATCCTAAATATGCTTTATCTTCTACAAATTGAATTATCCTATAAGGGACTTTCTAAATAAACTAGAACTCCTAAAAATTTAAAATTAACAAATATTTGATTTTTTAGATAGTCTAGAACTCCTAAAAATAAAATTAAGACAGAATTAACTTCCTAAATATCCTTAACAACGTGTATGGGCTTCTTATATTCTCCTTGATCACCAATGGGCTTCAACAGATTGGCTTGAGCCGAAACTTCTTGAATTAAACCATTGAACTCAGCTTGAAACTACTTGGCTCTTGCTCTTGTGACTGGTCTAATTGGCACTTGAACTTGATTTTTGGTGCCCTTGTCGTGGTGGTATGATTCCTATCAGCAGCGCTCCAGGATCTCGACGAAGAAGGAGAGGGGTGCGAGATGGGTGAGGGTGGGGAGGGAGTTGAGAGCTGGTTGGAAAGGGGAAGTAGGCGGAGACGTAGAGGGCATGGGAGATGGGAAGGAGATCGGTGGCGGTGGTGGCGATGAAGATGAGGTAGCCGATCCAGAAGCCAGACTGGGATTGGAGGTCAACGGAGAGGCGGCCGCAGACGGCGAAGCCGAGGTCGCTGAAAGAGGAGGACGCCCAACGGAGAGGAGGATGAGGATGGCCAACGGAGAGGAGGATGAGGACGCCCAACTGAGAGGAGAATGAGGACGCCCACCGAGGTCGCCCTTCCCGAACTCATATGTGTCATCGTCTCCAGTGAAGATTGGGTTGCTCGACTTGCCATTCTTCAATGTCAAGACAAGCACAGAAGACCCACGATTGTTGTTTGCTTTGGTCTGTGAGTAACGAGATGCAGTGGCTCTATGTAGGAGACAATATGACATCATCGGCTATGAGGTACAAGAAACGATGATAGCAATTTTTTTTGTCATTTCAATGACAAAAATAAAAAAAAAGCTGATGACATCAGCGAGGGACCCGGGAGTATAATAAAATCAAACACGGAAGTCTTTGGCGTATATTTTTCAAACAGGGCAAAGCTTTGAGTATATTTAAGCAAACACGAGGGACTTGACAGATTTTTCCAAATTGCAATGTCTTCTATTAAAAGTGGAGGTCTAAAAAGGGGATTTTTTCTGAAATAGGTAAAAAATATACATATTTTCCCTAAATAGGTAAAAAGTTATACATATTCCCTAAATAGGTTAAACGAATATTTAATATTAAAAAAATTTGAAGAAGGCGCCCATGTGTCAGGGCGCCTCCTCTGCCCATGTCCAACCTCTCCGGGCGCCTCCCTTATTTTTTTTTGAATATTTCAATACTAATATAATTCGATATATATCTTAGTACTAATATAATCTAATATACTGATATAATATATATCAATAAATTCAAATAAATTAAATTTACAACAATTAAATTTATCGATGTATAAATTCAGATCATTCTATGACCAAATAATTTTTTTTTTAAATTTATCGATACCAAATTTTAATAGTTGTATCAGGAGAGAGGGAAAATTCAAAAAAAAATAATGATATAGTGGAGGCGCCAACCTCTCAAGGCGCCTCCCTTCATTTTTTTATATTTTTTTAATAGTTATCGATAAATTTTAAATTTACGAATCCAAAAAAATACTTATCGATAAATGGTGGATAACATATATCGATAAATTTACGAATCAAAAAAAAAAAATTGGAGGCGCCAACTTTATTTGGTCACCAAAAAAAATTATTTGTTAATAGAATGATCTGAATTTATACATCGATAAATTTAATTATTGTATCGTAAATTTATCTCAATACTAAATGATCTATAATATAATTCAATCATTATCATTATACTAATATAATATATATCAACAAATTTATCGATAAGTTTTTTTCAAATATATTATCGAATATATATTATCCACCATTTACCCACCATTGAAAAACCTTATCAATAATATATCGATAAATATTACGAATTCAAAACCTTATCAAATATATTACCGAAATATAATCGTTATATTTTCAAATATATTTGTAACATATATTAGATTATATTAGTACTAGGATATATATCGAATTATATTAGTACTGAAATATTAAAAAAAAATGAAGGGAGGCGCCCTGAGAGGTTGGCGCCTCCACTATATCATTATTATTTTTTTCAATTTTCCCTCTCTCCTGATACAACTATTAAAATTTGGTATCGATAAATTTAAAAAAAAAATTATTTGGTCATAGAATGATCTGAATTTATACATGGATAAATTTAATTGTTGTAAATTTAATTTATTTGAATTTATTGATATATATTATATCAGTATATTAGATTATATTAGTACTAAGATATATATCGAATTATATTAGTATTGAAATATTCAAAAAAAAAATAAGGGAGGCGCCCTGAGAGGTTGGCGCCTCCACTATATCATTATTTTTTTTCCTCTCTCCTGACACATGGGCGCCTTCTTCAAATTTTTTTAATATTAAATATTCGTTTAACCTATTTAGGGAATATGTATAACTTTTTACCTATTTAGGAAAAATATGTATGTTTTTTACCTATTTCAGAAAAAATCCCTCTAAAAAGTGGTTCCTATTTCGAAAGGGAGGATTTTTTGTCTGCATGGTGTTACTGTTCAGGTTTATTGCGAATACGGTGTTCAAATTTTTTTATTACGAATCTGGTGTCCACGTAAGACTACTAGTTAAAAGCCGTATGCTGGACCTGGATACAAGTTTTTAACCGATAACCAATATACGAGTTTTTAATCGGTATGCTGGCAGGATACCTGTTAAAAATACGTATGTTGGTCGATATATCTTGTAATTATCTTGTTTTTTGTTTAATTTTGCCCCATCGCTTTAATTGATAAATTCAATAAAATTAACGATAATAAAAAATTACACGATTCATGATAAAACGCACAAATTTGGTTTATTTTTCCAATAACGCACAAATTATCTTGTAATTATTGTAATTTTCCCACGTGCGTTTTATATAATTTTGCCAAAAAAAGTGAATTTTTTCAATAATTTTGTTGAAAAAGCTTGTAATTATCTTGATTATTTATAATTATCTTAATTTTATTGAAAAAAGTGTATTTTTGTTTCAATAATATTTCCCATGTGCGTTTTTGGTAGAGTTACACCAAAAACAAGATAATTACAAGAAATATATTTGTTGTCTAGTATTAATAGAACCTTTATTTTTATAAAAAACGCACAAATTTTTCCAGAACACACCTTTCTATTTCTTGTAATTATCTTATTTTTTGGTTTAATTTTTCCAGCACAAATTATATTGTAATTATCTTGCTTTTGGATTAAAAAGGAACTTTGGATTAAAAAGTTGACAACAAAAATTTTAGAAAATCGAAAGAAAGAAAGGATTAAAAAAAAGATAAAGCATGAAAACGCCTAAAAAGTTGCATTTTCTTGCGTAGCTTCCCCAAGAAACGCGTTATTTAGTGCGTTTTCGTGTGTTTTCGGACCAACCCTCCAAGTAATTGTCGGAGATTTTAATCCCAGCAAGAAAATATACGGATTTTTTACAGGTATCCTGTCAACATATCGATTAAAAATTCGTACGTTGAATATTGGTTAAAAAACGGTATATTAGTTAGATACCGGTTAAAAAATCGTATCCTAATCAAGCATATGACTTTTTAATCGGTAGTCCTACGTGGACACTAAATTCACAATAAAAAATTGGAACCGTGTCATAATAAATCTGAATAATAACACCATACAAATAAAAAACCTCAAAGCGACGATAACTTTTAAATAAAAGAATATACTGCCATCTTCTATTTGCACATGGCGGCTCTCTTTTTCATAGAGACAGCTTTGTCCTTTTGTAAAATGGCACGTGATATAGTGTAGTAAATTTACCAACCACCCTATTGATTCTATTCACCGAAGTAGATCTTGGCCACATAAATCAGAAATTGATTTTTTTTTATAAGTAAGAAATTGAATTAGATCATCATAGTCATGCGTGAACATGAAAAAGACGGAACGAACAAAAAAAACACCCGGTTGCTTCAAAGGAGTTAGATAAAATGATTTACCTAATTATAATAGAATAGTCATTATGATAAAATAGTTCGTTCTTTAGAATCGTATCAAAAAAATAACTCAAGTACCAAATCTGGTCTCATGTTTTTCTTGTGTGTTGAGATGGTCAATCGCGTTTTAATCATCTTCTCAACAACTTTTTGTAAATCGATTTGTGGGTAGCAAGAATAGACGTTAGTATGTTTTTTTTTAGAAATAGAATAGACGTTAGTTGATACTTCTCTTTCTGTCTTTATTTGGGCGTTGGTTTACAATTAAAAAATCATTACGTGGTATTACACATGTCAACAACACCAACTTATTCATAAAAGAATTGAATCTTGTAAGAAATTTCGCATTCAAATTTTACCAATGAAACTATGGGCTTGTCGAAGGAAAAAAATACCTAAATAATTCTTCAAGCAATTACGAACACGTCTTATAGTCCGGATCAATTTTGGAGTTTTGACTCTCCATAACTCAGGTACTTTGTATGGCGGGTAGGAAAGATTTGCCCGGCAATTGGTATTTTTTCGAATCTTTTTTTTGTCACGACCTTAGGGCATTTTTGGTTTAGATACTTTTGGAATTACCTCGGTGTTGTACTCAGATAGCGCTTATCAATATGGTGCGTATTTATCGGCGTTATCTGTAACCTAAAGTGCGGTACGATACTATTGATGTAACCGTACTTGGTAGACCTTCTTGAAAAATATAATACTTTACCTAAAGTGCGTTTTTTTAACCAATGAAACGAAATCACTTAATAGATTCAACAACAAATAAAACTCCACAATATTCGAATATAAATATAAAAAGTACACAAAATAACAAGTCCGACATGTATCAGCATTCAATAATACATTTCTTTATTAAATCCCATTCGCATTTCCCAATAGGAATCTGATACAGACCTATGGCTTGAACTCCTTTATGTCCAACAAACTACGATCCAAACTAGGCAAATCTAAAGCAAAATCACAGCTAATTCTTACGACTGGCGACGAACTTGGCAATGTGGAAGAGTGGAGCAGCCTTAACAGGGTCGAAGCAGACAAGTTCATGGTTGGCCTGTTCCAGCAACTCGGCGGCGAAATTCCTGGCCCCCTCGAGCCCCAAAAGCTTCGGATACGTGGCCTTGTCGGACTCCAAATCCTTCCCGGCCGTCTTCCCGAGCTCCTCCGATGACCTGGTGGCGTCCAGAATGTCATCCACCACCTGAAAAAGCAGCCCTAACCTCCTAGCGTAGGCCCTCAACCTCTGTTGACTTCCAGCGTCAGCGCCACCGACCAGCGCCCCGCAAACCACCGCGGCCTCTAGAAGCTTGGACGTCTTATGGATGTGAATGTGCTCTAACGTATCCAAACTCACGTCCTTCCCCGTGTTGGCCATGTCGATGGCCTGCCCGGCCGCCACGCCTTTCGACCCGCTGGCCATCCCGAGCTCGGTTATGGCCCTGTTGACCCGATCTGGCGAGACGTTGACCGTCTTGGTAGCTACATGGACAAACGCCTGGCACAAGAGCGCGTCGCCGGCCAGAACAGCGGTTGCTTCGCCGAACGCACGGTGGCACGCGGGCTGGCCTCGTCGGAGGGGGTCGTTGTCGAGGGACGGGAGGTCGTCGTGGATAAGCGACATGCAGTGGACCATCTCCGTGGCGCACGCCACCGGCATCGCCTGAGCGTCCTCTCCTCCGACCAGTTCGCAAGCGGCTAAGCATAGGATCGGGCGGACCCGCTTCCCTCCGGCGAGGAGGGAGTACCTCATGGCCTCGTGGATCTTCACGGGATCTTGCAAAGGGACAGCCTCGTCCAGCGCCTTGTTTACTTTGGCTGTCTGTACGCGGACGTACTGATCAAAGTCGAACACCGGAAGAAGCTTCCGGTCGTCTCTTGCAAGGGTTTTTCCATTAGTAGCAATACCTTCATACGCCCGAAGTCGTGGAAATGGAGAGGAGATCTTGGAAACCGATCTTCTTGTCTGGACTGTAAGTGGATCTGGAAGGAGACCATAAGTGGGTTTCCTTTGAAAAGATGTGTAGAGGCTTGGTGAGGTAGCTGTGAATGCCATATCTCACTCGGGGCTTCTTCTTTTTATTCAAGGATGGGGTTTGGGCTGGTGACGACAAGACAGAAAAATGATGGAGGTACCGCCAGAAAAGTTGGCCAATAAATTTGTCGCAGCTGGTTCTACCACTTTGATATAGTTATACTACTAACTAGTGGGGAACAATTAGTTGTCTAGTCAAAGTAGCATCGGCGTTGATACTACTTAAAATTATGAGAAAAGTTCATTTTAGTACTATGTGGTATAACAGATTCTTAGTTACGTACTTTGTGGTTTGAAATGCATAGAACGGGTCCAACTTATTTCTATTTTCATCAAAAACAAGTCCCGGACAGCCCCGGGAACTGCCCGCAATTTTTTTTCTCGAAACGACGTAGTTCTCTCAATGACGTGGATTGCCACGTCGACAATCCATGTGATAAGTTTTTATTGATATGGCTCGTGGTAAATTACCATTATAATACGACATTGGTTTATAATTTTTCTTATTAAACATAACCCCAGCCACGTCGACAATCCCCTTAAGGGACTTCATTCGGTTCACGTACCACTAGACTGTCCCCTCACAGAAGCTAGAGCTTCTTCAACCTCCAACCCTTTCTTTTTGTCCATGGGAGCTTTGTTCTTGATTAAAATCGGTCCAGCAAACCCCAATTCCCCCCTTTCTTGAAGAACTTCTTTTTTTTTTCTCTGAGTCGGTGGTTTCAGAGGTCGTGGAACCTCCTGATAAATTCACGACACAACAGCCTTGAATCAGCTTATTTTTGAAGGGTAAATTAACCTTCGGTCTATGCTATTATGCGCAAATTATGGTTGCGGTCCACGTTTTAAAAATTATTATTTTTCCCTTATTCTTCAATTAAATGTTGCTCCATGGTCCGTGTTGTTAGAATCGATGATTTTCTTCGGTGAAGAGCCACTTGAAAAAATTCAAATGTCACGAGTCACAAACACCTTGCCCTCGGACCACCTCGCGGCTCCTCCCACCTGCCACTAAAACGTAGATCCCAAGATCCTCCATCAGGAATTTGGCATTGAAGAATCGCTCTCCGGCCCTGGTCTACCCCAGAATCGGCACCACGATGTTGAACGATTCAAGCACGGAATCCCACCTGCAGTGACATGTAAGTGCTAGCTTCGAGGGAGAGCGCAAGCTAAATCATCCGAGAGAGAGCCCAACCTCTCCTACTTCGCCCTCTCCCTTGGTGCCAAACTCGCCACACCTTATGCTACCTCGACCTCCAAGAGCTTAATACAAGTCCAACTTCGCCTTCTGTCGTCCTCTCCCTCGTATCCCACATTGCCCCACCCCGACCTCGCTTCCCTCGTTGCCCCTTCTCGCCCTCTCCCTCAACGACCTACCTTCCATCGTCGTCGACCCAGGTGAGTCCTCTTCTCCAGATCTGGTCCACCCATTCGTCGCCGAATTGAGCTGGGTTGGGGGAGGACCTTTTTGTCGTCGATTTGAACTGGGGTCTGCTAAGGGTAGAGAGCCTCGTCGTCGAACGATTTGGCTATGGTGCACTAGAGTATGGACCTCTTAACTTCGGATTGAGCTAGGGCGCACTCGGGTGAAGACCCTCTTTATCACTGGAAAAAAATGGCCTACTCTAGCAACAAGGACCTTAGAGTAACATCTAATCAAATAACGAGGGCGGTAACATAATTTTCAGGGATCATATCTATAATTTTTAGGGATCATATAATACACCGCACTAAAATGTCTTTATTCCTATTTTTTTGTGTGAAAAAAAGCACGTACGTACTAAGTACGTATTAAGTAGAGTTAATCATTATTTTAAAATACGTGTTTTGGTACGGGTCAGATTTTGTCTATTTTTTGGCCCGGTCGACCGGATTTTTAAATTAAAAATTTAATATTTTTCAAATATTATGTAGACTAAATAGTCAAAATATAGGTTTCAAAATCTATATTTTAGAAAAAAATCAACCAATTTATAACATATAAAGTCAATTTTTCTTTGTTGATTAAGAAAAATCGAGCATACAATACAACTTTTTGTTTATTTTTTTACTGATTTGGTTAAAATTCGGTCAAACTGGGTGGTCTGATTGAAAAACTAGTACGAACCATCTGGTCTTTCCAAATTTTGGCCGGCCTAACTGGAGGCTATTTTTATCCCTAAAAATGAATTGCACTGATGCCCGATTCACGGTCCGACAGGTCGGACTGCCAGTCGGACCACATTTTTTAAAACTATGGAGTTAATGCGGTGTAATACTTTACTCACTCTATAAGCGTAGTAGGTCCTCCCTCTCAAAAGTTTACTCTCTCCTCTTCCATCCGTTAAAAAAAAGTTTACTCTCTCCTCTCCCATCCGTTAAAAATGTAGCAATAATTTGTTTACTACATGATATTAAAGCAAACTTTTCAACATATCGCATGTTTCAAAACTTCAAGTTAAAATCTATTAATTAATCTAATACTTTTTTTAATCTAAGTGATAGTAGCTAAAGGACTTGTAACCTAACGGCATAAGGCATTGTAAATATCCTATGCCGTTGTAAATATCCAGGAAGTCCATAGTTCAAACCTTAGCATTATCATAGGTATAAAATTTATCTTTCAAAAAAATTTAAGTGAGAGAAACGTAACTATTTACATAAACAATGGTTGTTCGTTGTCGTACCATTTCTTGGTAAGAGCAGTTCCAACTTTTTTATGCTTCATTCATTTGTTTTTTATTGAATAACTATATAGTTTTCTTCTCTCATTCGGATTTGATTTATCTAGAAATGAATTCGAATATAAATAAAATTTATTTGAATCGATTTAAATTTAAATCGGATCCAATTAATACAAATCTAATTCAATTTATCATCAATCCCGGAACTTGCTATGGTTGCTGTGAAGGCCATATCTCACTCAGGGATTTACTTGTTCTTGTTCAAGATGGGGTTTGGGCTAGTGAGGACAAAACAGAACTCAGATGAAAGTACCGCCAGAAAAGTTAGACCAATAAATTTGTTGCATCGGATTTACAATTTTTGGTATACTTCTAATTATAAATAGGGAGGTAAAGTTCGTTAGACTTGAATTCACTTAAAAAAAATTTTGAATTCAGAATTAAGAATATAAAAGATTGTATCAGAAGATTAACTTTAAATGTAATGCATGAAAGTCGACCTTTAGATTAAAAAAATAATAGTCGTTTAGTACAAGTAGCATCGGCGTTGATAGAACTTATATTATATAGCATGCGGATATTAAATTCATGGCGCTACAGTCGTTTAGTACAAGTAGCAGCTGCTTGGTTATCTTTTTATCTTCCTCTCCCTCTCTCAACTTCTCCCCAGTCTATTTAAAACTAGGGAAAGTTCAATTTTAGACACTGTAGTTTGTCTTTTTTGAGATGTGATTATTTAGTTTTAAAACGATTTTTTGAATCATGTGGTTTCAACATTTTGTCACTTTTAGGCTCGGTGAGCTCCCCGAACCAATTTAGACACCGAATCTAAAAACGACGTTGTGAGGCTGACATAGCATGCCAGGTCAGATTTTTAGTCCTGTTGGCAACATGAATTGTCTCGGGGTAAATTTCAAAACAGCGTGTACGAAAGATTTGAAGTCTTGGGGTTGGGGGTTGAAGTCTTGGGATAGTGCTAGACCTGACCATGAATTGAATCATATTCGTGATTCGATTCGATTCGATTCGTTAAAAATTATATTCGATTCGTCCAAGATTTGATTCGTTTAAAATTTGATTCAAATTCGTCATGATACGAATTGAATATGGTTCAAGATTTTTATAATTCGTCAAACCGGCGAATTTAGTTCGAATTTGATTCGAGTTAAATTCGAGTCAAATTCGATTCGAGTTGAATTCGTGTATATATAATATAATAATAATATGTTAAAAAAATAAATTAAAAATAGTGGGGGAGGCGGGATTCGGGAACGAGAAGCGGGGAAGAGAATTTTAAAAATTGGGGGGAAGGTGGAGCCCACACAAAATCGGGTGTTTATTATCATACATCTTATTTACTATTTTTGGAATATTGTAATATATCGGAGGCAATATGTAGCGCTTATCAAGATTTTGCATTGTCATCATGCGTTTCGGAAATGGCTAACAAATGGTTAAAGTATTTGAGGGAGAAAGTTTCCAGCAGTTACAACACATTGTTGAAGAATTTAGTGACCGTCCTCATTATCTGCAACACTGTGTTTTATTTACAGATGATTGTAATGTAGAGAGGATGAACTCTAAATTAATGTACTTGCATCTTCTTGAAATGGAATAAAACTGTTATGTCTTGAGTTTCATCTCTAAAACAACAACATTGTACTTGTTGCTAAATAACATAGAATTTTATCTCCAAGACACAAACACTGTTGTGGAATCCCAATCCAAGGCAACAACATCTATCAAAAGAACCATTACATATAAAAACAACTAATACTTCCAAATGGTTGTAGCTGTGGTTCTACTTGTAGCAAATGTGGTTCCAAATCTAGAAGCAGCCCCTCTATTTCCTCTTCCAAGTCTTCCTCTAACAGCCACTCCATTTCCTCTTCTATGTCCTCCTCCTATGGTAGCTCGGCATCTTCCAATAGCTCCCCTTCCCCTGAGTGTTGCAAATTTTGGAGCTCCAAGGATCCCACTAGTAGAAGTTCCTTTGGTTTAGGAGGACATGTCATCGTGCCACAATGGTCCTCCAAATGGCTACAAAACAAACATAACAAAGTAATAGTTAAAACCATACCACTTTATTATGTGGAAAATATTAGCTAAACTAGATAAATACCTCTTGGACATGTGGTCCCATACTTCCTTGGCTAGGTCCAACTTTGACTCATTTTTTGGCCTTTTGCTAAACCAAAAGTCATCAAACAATATTAAAAGCTGAACATGTACACATAACCATACAAAAGCTTTATTTTTAAATGCACTTACCTTCCCTTTTCCTTTGGCCTTGGTAGGTGCTACTTAGCACGACCTTCTGTTGTGGCCCAGCACCTCACAAGTTGACTGTGTTACTCCTAAGGGTTGGAGGTCCTTCACACTCTTGTCTTCTCCTATCTTTTTTTGGGTCTACCAGATCTCCTAGTAAGTGGATGAGGGAGGTATGTATCAAAACCCTCCCCTGGTTTCAGATCTGCTTTAGGGAAGGGATTGATATTCAACTCATATGCCGTCTTCCACATTTTTACTTTGAAGTAGTCATGAACATAATCCTGAAGATCACCAACAATTGAAACTATAATAGTAACAACAGGTACCACCTCTTAATTCAACAACATATTTTTTTCTTTCATAAAGAACCTCAAACTCCAAGTTTCTTGCTGGTAGAATATTACACCTTCTACAATCTCCACTCAATATCATCAACTGCCTCATGACACTAGGACACACTTTAGTATTTCATTTAGAAGCCATCTTATACCTTTCATGGTGTCTAGTCATCAGTTTCTGCCTTAGCTTGTCAAGAAGCTCAACAATTGGGAAATATCTTATCTTCAAAGTCCAATTGTTGAAGGATACCAAGTTATTTGTCACATCTACACACTTGATATAATCATCAAATGCATACCTTGACCACTTCTCATGTGGGATTCTATCAATGTAAGCTGCTGGAGAAATTATTTCACCATTAATCATCCTTGGTGGAATATTCTCCAATCTCAGAAGTGCCATAGTCTTATAGAAATCTGGCCTTGTGGTAAAATATGCCAACTCCCAGAATTTTTTTTCAAGATCCACACCTCTTTAGGCAGCAAAGAAATTAGCTTAAATATGTTTTGCACACCTTCTGTGCCTTGCATTCGAGGGTAATTTTTTGAGAAGGGAGAATGACTGTATCGATTTTACCAAGTTAAAACAGTAAAAGAATACAAAGGGGGCATTTTGATCTTTTCAAGTGGCCCTTTGCGGAAGAAAATTGAATATTCTGGCGTTAGGGACCCCAGAGTATAATAAAAATAAAAACGGTAGACCGCAAAATGTTTTTTGAATAAGGAGAACTAAATCGTCGATTAGAATAATTTATCCTAGATAATATGAGAATAAGAACAAAATTAATTATTTATTTAGTGATATACTCATGAGTGGTCACTAATAAACATAGTCTTACGATCTTTTTAAAAGATAATTGAAAAGAGTTGATTTATTACTTTTATACAAAATATTTATTGATTTTAGTTAATGTCACATTTCTCAACACGTTCAGTAAACTTCTCGGCATGAAAATATAATTATAATTATAGATCCCAATTATGAAAATTACAAGTTGGGGCTCTCTACTTTTTCGGATCAACGTTTACAAGTTGGCACTTTGCACATGATATAGCAATACATAAACCGAGGTATACGTGTAGACTGGTTCAGCCCTCACGTACATATATCTTAGGAAATGGGCTACGCGTTTTCCAACAAAGCGTTGTCTATGTGTTAATTGTATACTGACTGTTTGATACAACCAGCATTCACTAATGTGGCATTCGAATTGACTAATCTAGTCAAATATTAACACGTATTCATGACAGCCAAAACGTAGTGATCCTTCTCTTCACATTAATAATCATGCTGGCTGGAAATAGTTGTTTTTTTCACCAACAAAAAAACACTTTTCTAGTTTGCTTTATGAGGCTCTCTTTTATTTTTTTGAATTTTTAAGGGAAATGGTCCGAACAAAAGGAGTGTTCTGTGGTTTTCGTGAAGGCTGTCTTAAAGATGAGATTTGTTTTCCTTTTGTGCTTTGAGAGAAGAAAAAGAGAGGGGAAGGGGAAGGAGGAGAGGGGAAGGAGGAGAGAGGGATATCTACATGGTGCCACGTCACCAGAAAACTCTTATGTGGCTGATCCACGTGGCTGGGCAGGGTCCGGGCAAGAAGGATAAGGTCCGGGCAGCTGTCCGAGCCTCTAATTGATTTTAATTGGAATAAGTTTGACTCAATTGATACGTTTTAAACCACAGAGTACTGACTTGATTTTTCACGATACCACAGGATACTTAAGTAGACTTTTCCCAAAAATAAAAGTTGAGCTTTTTTTTTGGGAAGGAGACTAAGAGGGTGGAAAGAAAGGGGAGCGTGGAGAGAGAAGAGAGATTGGAAGGAAGGAAGAGAAATTTTTTTTCGAAGATGGTGGCTTAGAAGCCTCTCATTAAGAGTACAATTTGTATCTTAACATCAAATACAGAGATAGAAACTATCACATAATTCACAAGAACTCTACCAAGCTGCATAAGTGAGAGGTAGCTCGTCCTAGACTAGGCATCAACTCCGAGAGTTGAATTAATCTCCGTATAGAAGATAGTGCCTGCTAAGATGCGACCACCTAAAGAACTGCTGAGCGCAATATCAGCTAAACGATTCCATATTGTTGCACACATGGTACAACTAGGAAAGTGACTAGTAGTAGGAGTGTGCAACTGGTTTATACCGATTCTGAATATCGAATACTAAAAAATACCGAATACCGAATTACAAAAAAAAACTATACCGATCCCGAACCGAAATTATTTCGGTATCTACCGAATACCGAATTAAAATTTCGATATTATACCGAAAACCCCAAAAATATCAAAATTTTCAAAAAAAATAATAATCCAACGTTAATACCGAAGTTATTTCATCTACCCGAGGGAATACAAAGAAACAGCGATCAAACAACACTAAGGGAGAACTTCTCTTATAGATAACTCATATCAATTCTACCTAATTAAAAAAATCCCCAAATGTTAAACCCTAATTTCGTTTTTACCTTAGAGTGAGAAGAAGAAAGCAACGCGTCTGTGAGAGAGGTAGGTAACCTGTGTAGAAGCTTACCTTAGAATCTAAGGCTTAGATAAGTAAAAGAAGCTTACCTTGTAGTACCTTCGATCTGTGAGGAGGAAAGAAGAGGAAAAGGGGAGAGGTTTCTCCTGGGAGGAGAAAAAGAAGGGAAAATTTCTAATAGCCCCCTGGTGTTTAGTCTATTCAGTGCTCACCTCCTGTCTTTCGAAAATCGATTAAAAACTCCCAATGGTTTGGCAAAAGTGTACTATGGGGCCCCTGAAGCCAGAATCAAAATTTTTCTCCAGCAAAGGCCCACGTAAAATGACATAAATGCCCTCCCTTCTACTTTTATAAAAAAATCTTCTTCATCTTCTTCCCTGCATCTTCTTCCTTCCTGGGAATCAAAATAAAAAAAATCAATTCTTCTCTCAGTCGTTCGTCTTCGCCGAAATCAAAAGAAGATGAGAATGGCGACGCTGAAGTTGAAGGCCAATATCCATTATTCTTCCTCCTTCGGTCAATTTTAATTTCATCTTCCCTCTTTGGTAATTTTAAGTTCATCTTCCTCCTCCGAGGTTGAAGGCCAACCAGATCCTTCCACTCCGACAGTAGTGGCTCGACAATAGATTGTCCACCACTATCATGCTGTCCCCACGCGCTATTAGCCTGTCCACCAGATGGGTCCCAACGAACCCCGCCCCGCCTGTCACCACTATCCGGATCCCCTTCCTCTTCACCCCCAGCGAGGTCTTCCCTACCCCAACCACCGGCTCTATGGAGTACTTATACTGCTTTGCAGGTACCGAGGAAGAGGACGACCAGAGCTCCCCGTTGGGCTCCATTATGGATCAGGATGGCCACGAAGAAGATGGTGGCGATGGTAATGCCAACGACTACAAAGAGGAGGCGCTGCTCCCGGAGGAGATACCGGAAGGGCTGAGCCACCGAGATCCAGAGCTTGTTATGGGGCTTCGATGAGTAGGCGTTCGCCTCTGTCAGATGGCTCTTGTCGTGCCCCCAGAATATCAGCTCTGACGACCCCATTGGTAGTGGGGTTGGATAGGAAATTTGTGACTCGATCGGGGGGATTGGGCCCTTTATTGGGTTCCCTTTGTTTTGGTTTATTTATTGATCGGAGGAGAAGAGAAGAGAGGAAGAAGTCATTGTGGGCTCGATCTCGGGGGAAGGTGAGGAGTGGGGAGGGATGGAGGAAGAACGTTTGCTGTTTTGTTTGGTTTGTGTGAGAGAAGGGAAGAAACGAGTTGGTGTTCATGTTAAAGGTTGAAGAAGGTGGGAGATGCATATGAACTTTTATTTTTTTAATTTTGTGTAACGGTATAAAAGAGGAGGGCATTTGTGTCATTTCATGTGGGCCTTTGCCGGAGAAAAACTCAGATTCTGGCTTCAGGGGCCCCAGGATACACTTTTGCCAAACTATGGGGAGTTTTTAATCGATTTTCGAAAGACAGGGGGTGAGCACCGAATAGACCAAACACCAGGGGCTATTAGTAATTTTTCCAAAAAAAAGGGAGAGGGTGTTTCTGGGAGTGTGTTGTGTGAGTGGGCTTATTATATAGCTAGGAAAATTTCATTTTAGTACCTCTTTATATAGTTGGTAAACTTACACTTTAGTATTTTGATATTTTCGGTATTACCAAAATAATTACGGTATATACCAAAATTATACCGAATATTGAAATTATACCGAATACTGAAATTCAATGAAATTTTCTAAAAGTCGATACCGAATTAAATCCTGTATACCGATCCCGAAATCCCGGATACCAAAAAAATATCGAAAATTTCGAATACCAAATGCTCACCCCTAGTTAGTAGATACCATAGACCAGTTTCAGTCGCTACCAAAGCCATGACTAGACCAGACCAGAGCCGATCTACACCGACAACAACAAAACTAAACAGATAAACAAACCTAACTACACAAAACACAACGAACAACTGAAAAGACACAAAATAGACAACGACAACATCACAACAAACAGTTAGGACAACTAAATAAACAACAATGAAAAACAGAAAGGAACCGGGCCGGAGGGTATGCCAAGTGTTGGACAACGGTGGTGGCCTTCCCGGGAAAAGATGACTGCTTACGCCCTGAGATTATCCACAACAGCAATCTATCCAATTCAATTCACGGAATAAATAATTAATTTTTCTCTCATTCATACTCAATCCAACCCAATCCAATCCAATTTCATAATTTTCTACCCATAGCAACAAACCAGTTCACAGATTACATAATTAATTTCTCTCTCATTCACATCTTATCTACTATCATTATATATATATATATAAATTATAATAAATATACGATAATGATTATTCTGTAATTATAACAGGAAAAAAATTACAATAAAGTAATAAAATTAAGATTACGAAATGACTACAAAAGTAGATAGAAATTAAGATCCCTCTACTTCATTCATATATTATCTACTATCATTATATATATATATAAATTATGAGTACGAGTTTTGATTTGGGAACCACAACTTCTTATTCAAGAGTCTGATTGAGTTGATTCAAGTTGTTTTATGAAGGTGTGACATATATCTACAACTTTTTAGTTCATGACTTCTCCAAATTTGGAGAGTAAGAATATCAAAAATAGGTTTGAAGTCAATAGTCGAGCGAGTTACGAATACGAGTTTTGATTTGGGAGTCAAAGCTTCTTATTCTTGAGTCCGATTGAGTTGATTCAAGTTGCTTTGTGAAGGTGGGATATATATCTATAACTTTTTAGTTTATGACTTCTCTAAATTCGAAGTATAAGAATGTCAAAAATATGTTTGAAGTCAATAGTCGAGCGAGTTATGAGTACAAGTTTTGATTTGGGAGCCACAATTTCTTATTCCGGAGTCCGATTGAGTTGATTCAAGTTGTTTTGTGAAGGTGAGATATATATCTACAACTTTTTAGTTTATGACTTCTCTAAATTTGAAGTATAAGAATGTCAAAAATATATTTGACGTCAATAGTCGAGCGAGTTACGAGTACGAGTTTTGATTTGGGAGCCACAACTTCTTATTTCGGAGTCCGATTGAGTTAATTCAAAGTGCTTTGTGAAGGTGGGATATATATCTACAATTTTTTAGTTTATAACTTCTCCAAATTTGAAATATAAGAATGTTAAAAATATGTTTGAAATTAATATTCGAACGATTTAGTAATGTCAAAAGTTTGAATACAAATTATGAATCAAAATATGTCAATATTGAGTTCTATTTTATATATATTTTTTTAAAAATGAATTTTAGTTTTGTTAAAGATAATTTCAATTTTTATAACTACAAAAATATTATCCAAAAATATATATTATAACAAATAATATTATACCAAGTGAAACTAAATAGATAAATAAGTAAAGAGAAAAAAAAGTCTGGCCACTCGCGAGCGACGATCGGGCAACGAGCTTCGCTCGGCCGATCGTCCCCTTCTCCCTTTTAGTTGTTGTGTTTTTTTTTAATAATAAAATAACCACCCACGCGAGCAAAAGCTCGCTGCTGCGGGTGGTCTGAGCAGGTGACCTGGGCGAGCTGCAGAGGTGGTGACCTTGACGAGCTACGGCACGAAAAGGATGACTAAGCTGGGAAGACGGACCGCGGGCGAATGGGCTGAGGCGGGAGTCGGTGGTCTGGGCGAGAACGAACTACCTAAGGGGCGACTGAAGCGGCCGGGGCGGGGGACAGTGGACTACTAAACGATCGGAGTTGGGGCTTGCTGGCGAAAGGGCGGAGAACTATGCGATTGGCGGTGGACGAGCGAGCTTGTGGTGGCTGGTAGATCAGGTGGCTGGCATTCCAGATCTGAAAGAAACAGAGTTCGACGCACCTTGGAATCCAGGAAAGAGGACGAAGATGAGATCCAGAAAGTGGAAGGAGAAAGACCGGTGAGGGTAGAGCCAGCCACGGGCAGATGATGAGGCAAGAGGCGTCGACGGTGGGCCAGCTAGGGCAGATAAGGTGTGGGCGGTGCTCTCGGGAGGTTTTGTGGGTGGAAGCGGCACTCACTCGAGAGGGTTCGTGGGAAGCGAGATAAGTTTGAAAGATTGATTTGAAAGCGAGATAATTTTTTATTTTCAAGAAAGAGAAGATTAGTATAAGTCCAAAATGCTCTTGGGATCACATGCGTGGACTTCCGGTCGTCAGAATATTCAAAGTAAATTGTTCATATTTAATATGGAGGATGCTACATCCTATTAGGGCACACTCAATCCTACCTTGATCGTTCTAAATTTAAACGACAATAAAATTGATATTATTGAATTTTAAAACAATTATAATTACATGTATTTTCATGAGTTATACGTATTTAGTAGTTCTATTCTAAAATTCGGTTTCTGGGTAGCCTATTTAGTACTTGCATGAAAAGGTTGAATTTTTGTAGTAAAGATTAATATTATGGGTTTGGATTGGGTACGGAGTGAAGGAATTGGTTCCGGACGGTTTGGACTGAAGGGGGACCGCAGCGGCAAACGCAATTATGTGATAATGACAAGCGCAGTTATGTGATAATGGCAAGTACAGTTATGTGATAATGACATTTGTTTTTGTGAGAACGGCAAGTCCCCCTTATGATAATGGCACGCATAATTTTTTTCATTTTGGTCTCCCATGTTTTAGCATTTTTGCAAAAAGGTCACACTGGCATGCACTGTTATGTGATACTGGCATGTGCAGTTATGTGATACTGGCATGCGCAGTTATGTGATAATGGCATTTGTATCCGGCCTGTGTTTGTGCGTGACTTTTTTCATTTTGGTCCCTGTATTTTAGTGCGTTTGCAAAAAAGTCCCCGCGTGTCTTCATTCCAAACGGTTCGGAATAGTGGCATTCCGTACCCAATCCATACCCTAATATTATATCTTTTCTGAGTTGCTTCCACATCCGGACAATGAAGACCGCCAGCATGGCGGTGTCGTGGACAATGAGAACCCCGAGCCATTTCACTTTCCCAGATATAGAGGCGCCCATAATTTCCTTGGGCGAAATCATCGTACCACTCGAGCTACCTTTTGGGCTGACCAGCCCACTAGTGGAAAACTGCTTCAAGTGCCTACAAGTGAGTGGGCTGGGTTACCAAGTGAGTGGGCCTTTTCTTCACATGATTTCGCCGTTAGCTTCTTGTTGGTGAAATAATTTTTGTAAATAAAGGTGGCAGAATCAGAAAATTAATTTGGAAAATAATTAAAAGAAATAAATGATAGTTAGACAAAATGGGGTGAGTACTTTCTTATATATAAAATGGAACCAATTTCTGGCACACGAAGTTGAAAATAGCTAAACACGAAAATAGAACCACATACGCACAATAATGAAACCACATTTACACGAAAATGAAACCATCTATGCATGAAATTGGAACAACCTAAGCGCAAAGATGGAACCACTTAAGCAATGAAAACAATGCATTGCCTTAATAGAATGATGAAATCAGACCTATCAATCATAAAAAATAACACAAACAGTAACAATATTACACATAAGTATGAAATCACGTTACACATAATGATATAATCGCGAATTGGGTTCTTTCTCGTTTTATATTTTAAATAATAGCCGAAGGGAGTTTGCCTAATGGCACAAGACGTGTCGTGATTTGACGGAGTTTCAGGGTTCAAATCCTCGCAAAGTGTAACTATGTGTAAAAATTTATCTTCACTGTTGAGGTACAAAAATATCAAGGCATGAGAGAAGCGTTGGCTATTATTTCGACCTTTGCCTCGGGTAAACACTTGCCCCGGGTGGAGCGAGACATACCGTACACCCCGGAAGGGCAAGACCTGTGCCGAATTCATCTCTCCGGATGTGGAGACCTGCGCCTAGTTTGGGGAAGATGGTTCAACCTTGCATTTAGTTTGTAGATTGACCGTAACTTTTGCCTCAGAGGTCGGATTGAGATGATTCAAAGTTTTGTGCAAAGCTAAGTCGTAGATCTATAACTTTGTACTTTACGACTTCTTCAGGTTCAATGCGTAAGATGGTCAAAAGTTCTTTTGAAGTGCTTGCACCTAGTTGCTTTCTTCAGGTAGGAGAAGGGGGTTGCACTTAGTTGCTCTATGTAAGCGTAAGGAGGTTGTGTCTAGTCCCTCCAGGTAGGTGCAGGGAAGTTCCCTCTAGGTAAGTGGACTTGGCAGAGGTAGCGTGGTTTCGTCTAGGTAAGTGAAGGTGGTGAGTGCCAGGATGTTAGTGCTTGCGTCTCGTGCCCGACTATGAGGAGGCGCAAGGGTCTTCGACTTTGAGGAGGCGAAAGGGTCTCCAACTTCGAGGAGGCAAAGGGGTCCCTGACTCCGAGGAGGTACAAGGGTCTTCGACTCCATGGAGGCGTAACATCTTGTGCCTCGCTCTTCAACTTCGTGGAGGTACAACGTCTTGCCCCTCGCTCCTCAGCTCTGTGGAGGTGCAACCCCTTACGCCTGGGTCTTCTCTGAGGAGGTGCAACCTCTTGCGCCTGGGGAAAAAAAGGGGCTAAACTAAACTAGACTACGGGCTAAACTATAAAAAGTAAAAAAAAAGATACAAGTAAAAGTAAAGTAGGGTTAGTTATTGTTGTTGATGGATGTTCGTTCCTTTGCACAAGCACTCCTTTTATAGAGAATCTTGACCAGCACTGCGGCCTTTGAATAGGAAACACTCATATCAGGTCGTGCTCCATATAGGAAGACTCCTCTTAAGCCGTTTCCAATACAAGGAGATTCGCCCCTGCTTAAAATAGGAAAATCAATATCAACTCCCAAAATAGAGAGATCCATCCTCAAATAAGAACGTTTAGACTGTGTTGGGCAAGCAACCTCGATCAAAATAGGAAATGTAGGCCTCGTTCAACCGACTTCATGCACTACCCTAAAATGTCTTTCCGAAATAACCCAAGAAGGATTGAACCCATCCGTGATGTGGGCCGACTCCCATTAAGCTTAGCATCCAATATGCTCCTTTCGTCTCTAGCCCGAACCGAGCTCATAAGCTTTAAATTAAATTATAAACATTACTAAATGAAAAAAATCGCTAAATAAAGATCAAAATTTAAATGTACAGATAACCCCTTTTTCCGCCACTAGATATAAATACATATTCATTACTGCAATTCAATAAAAAAATACAAAATTTATACTTTATTCCTACTAAAAAATATCCATGTCACTACATAGGTGTGTCTCTTTAATAATCATCTTCACGAAAAAATTTGTGTATTCTGGTTGAGATGTAATAATTCTGCTGTCAGTAAATTAAATGTCAACGAACCACTCATATGTACATTCTAATTAAGAACAACACAGATCTGATTTATGTGGTGCTCGATAGTCTAATAGTGTTAGCAGGAGGGAATAGCAATATATAATCGCGTACAAGTACAATATTTAAAAAAAGAGTGATTATTAAAAAGTAAGCCTTGAATTTTAATTAAGTTAATTTTTTCCGTTGAAACCTCCGGAAAATTTTTACAGCAATAATTATATTGAACCTGGATCCAGTCAAATATTAGGTCAAAGAGCATGGATCAAACTCACATGTTGTAATATTATGGCCAAAAGCCTCGTCTAGCGACCAGATGCTAGATTTGGAAACCAAAACAATCACATGGAGGAGAGCTTATTTCAAATATTTACCATTAAAAAATGATATTGTAGTCGCGGATCTCCGCATTAAAGTAATACACCGTCAAGGAAAATAAAGAAAAAAATTCAAACCAAAAATAAAGAAATGAAGAGTACAAACCCTAGCTAACATGACAAAGTTGACAAATAGGGTTAAAGCATGAGAAACCAAACCAAGACACGCCGGTTTTATCGCCATCACTTCACCCTTCTATTCTCTTCTTTAAATCTTATTGAGATTTTTTTTCCATGACCACATGTCTCGTCATATCATGGGGGCGGATTTGGTGGGGATTGGGCTAGTCCCCATCTATGAGAATTAACTCAAACCAATATCACTTCACATGCAAACCAATATCACATGGTAGGTTATTGACCATCAGATTTAAAGATAATCAAATCTGACGGCCCAAAATGTAGTCCTCACCTGTGGACAAATTTTCTTTAGTCCCCACTCAATCCGGTCTCGTCATATCATATCTGATGTCATATCCATGAAAACAAATAAATACATAATAAATAAATACATCTTTAAATATATAAACAGAGTCATTTTTTCATTAGTGTCGACTTCATTTATACAGTTCGTACTCAAATCCTTGTTTAAGTTGATTTTTTTTAGGAGAATCAATCATCAAATCGTTGTTTAAGTTGATTCAAACCTCTTATAATTTAAACTAAGTTCGACTATTTATGCATTATAGAGTAGTCTAGTACCAGCTCCCACCCATGTGAGGAATTTGTTTTTTTCATCTCTCTCACGACGGAGTATGAGCATAAGTCTCTAGTCTCATTAATCTCACCCAAAATTCACGCCTTAAACCAAGCACGATTCCATTTTTTATTAAACAAGGGCACAATTCGACGATCCCAATAATCATTTCCCATAAATAAGTGCACCCCAAGTAACCTTGTATTATGCAAAATCGTGCTTACATTTACAAGCTCTCTTTTCTTCGAGAGTGCCCCCAAAAAAAATCTCAAACAATATGGCTGGCCTTAACAGCAAAACCATCTTGATGGTCCTGTCTCTGCTTCTTTTGATTGCGTTATCCCATGTGGCTGAGGTACTTCGTGTTTCCATATGAACATTATTCAATTTTCTCCTTATAAGAGTCCGAAAATCTCACATTGAAATTAGAATGTTATTTTTTTGAAAGATAAATTTTTACACCATATATATACTTGTTAGGATTTGAACGCTGAACCTCCTAGAGTTTAACAACGCCTTATATCGTTGAGTTAAATGTTCTTTGGAAAATTAGAATGTTGTTGAACCTACCCATTGATTTAAGAATTTGGATTAGATGTAAAAATAATAATAATAATATCGTGAATCTAAATTACGTCATATTATTGTTCATTTCCATGATATTCTAATCCAACCATTTTTGGCCTTCTCCTATGTTCTCCCTCCATGAAAATCGAGCAGGCCAAAGGAAAAGGAATAAGTACGTCCACTTCTCCTTCTTACCCACAATTATTCACCAATATTTCATGATTCGAACTCGAGTTCTGTCGAATCCCATCACCAATTCTGGAAATTTTTGTGTGTGGATTATGTACAGATTGCAACAAGTCATGCACAAAGAGGTGCTCCAAAACACATCACTTGAAGCCATGCCTCTTCTACTGCAGATATTGCTGTGCACGTTGCAAGTGTGTTCCTTCCGGCACATATGGCAACAAGGCAAGCTGCCCTTGCTAC
Source organism: Hypericum androsaemum (assembly GCA_963995505.1). NCBI lineage: Eukaryota > Viridiplantae > Streptophyta > Magnoliopsida > Malpighiales > Hypericaceae > Hypericum > Hypericum androsaemum. The sequence continues at coordinate 7,869,690 of OZ023183.1, forward strand.
AATAACATGAAGACCAAGGAAGGAAGACCCAAGTGCCCTTGAACTAATTATATTATATATATTGAAATTTGATTTTGTTAAATCTCCTTTTAATTAAATGTCAGTTGCCATTTTAGTCATTTTTTCATGCCTCTCCTTATAATGGCAGCAACGTATCAGTGTTTTATTTTATTTTTCTTATAACTTTTGAAGCTCTGCTGATCTTCTTTCATGCGGATCTTATGTGGTTCCCGCCTAGAGGCGAAAATTGTAATAGTTTTCTCTCTTTTGGGTTTCCGTTGAAGTTTAATAAAATAATAATAATAATAATTATTATTATTATTGAAATGTTTTGTCTCTTCAGTGATTGATTAATGTTATATGTTGCCGAATAAATTAAAGATATCTTAGATCTTTTCCTGGAATAATAAAAAAGATCGAAGTGAATTAATGGACTGATGGATCTAATGAAATCATATTCAGAAAAATTAGAAGGTCATTGAATCACGTGGCGATGTCAGGAAGCAGATATATTTTCAAAATACCACGTGGCTCTTTACTATTGGAAAAATATATATAAAAAGATCTTAATCTAATGGTCCATATTATACGAAAAAAAATCAAATGGTCCATAGTGGATGAAGGTCATCCTTCCCAATTCTTAAAAGGACTGAATCTGCACTGCAGTAAACATATTGAAGTGAGTTGTTGTTCGTTAAACAATAGTTTAGTTTCAACAGATATAGAGTAAAATTTTTTTAAACTAATATTATTGAGACTGAAAAAAATTATCAAGTTATCACATAAAAGAGATTTACATTTTTTTACTAAAAAAATTATATTGCATGTATTCAAGTCACCAAAAAAATTATAATTAATTCTTTGACAACATTCAAGTCTCTAAAAAATATATTAATAACAATCACACTTATTATCTCATAGAAAATTTCAATAATTTTTTATTTCTAAATAATTTATTAATATCTATTTATGATAAAATGTTCATCCAAAAAAATATTTATAAATTATAATAGATTTCTCTAAACTTATAAATAGTAGTCTATACATATGGCTCCGAAACAATCTCTCAATGTTATCATGATCGATAAAATTCGCAAAGAACTATGTCAATACAGAAAAGACAATCATAATATTAGTCAGAAAAGTCTTGAACAATGGCTTGAGGATAAGCATAATCTCAAGATCATCCATTCTGAAAAGAATGGTATTATGAAAGAATCGAATGAATTAATTCAGAGCTTGCAATATGAAAATTCAATGGATGCTAATCAGTTACTTGATTTTCTAGCTGTGCAAGGGATCTGCTACTCTCTAACCGAACAAAATATTGTTTAAAAATTTTAAGTCAATCAACCGAATAATATTTTCTAACTGGGACCGAGATTCTGTACTAACATTTTTTCAAGAGGTATTAGTTATTACGATAGAGCCTAGGGGTTATTAAAGTTTAACACTAGTTCTGACTCGGGATCAAGACTTTTTATCAATTTAGAGAAGTTATCAATTTAAAGGAGATCACTTTATAAAAATTTTGCTGTATCCATAAAAGTGCACATTTTAGTTGAAAAAAAACATATTTGTTGAAAATGTTATCATAAGTGTCATTTAGACTTTATCTTTATTAGGAAGGGATTTGTCTTTTACATTCTTATGGTTTAAATTCGAAGACAAATTTTTTGTCAATTGATCGACTGGAATTTTTACCATTTTTTTAACTCAACTCATTACACTCTTGCGTTGAAGACTCCTCTCTCAGGAGCCATCTCTCTAAAATTTTCTCTCTTCTTTTCCATGGCCTTTACTCCTTCCTGATTAACCCCAACAATCACTTCTGACGAATCTTAATTTCTCCTCAATGGATCATTTAACTTAGTGATAAGAGAATCGTGGATCTTTTGAAAAAAAATAGAGCTTCTTAAAAGCGGCCCCTCCCTCTCCATCCTTTCTCTTACTATGGTTTTCGATTAGTAATCATTAGTAAATGGTAACCTGTTAACCGATGCCTGATATTGTTGTCGCTACGGGGACTGTTCTGCCTTGGAGGCTTTTTCTGTGCTCCTGGTATATATATATATTGGGGGTTTTAGACATTGGAGGGGTTACAGTGTAATCAAAGAACAGAGATGATCAAGGTTCTATCTTTTTACTAGTTTTCTGACTAAATTATACTTTGATTTATAATGAGAAGGTCCTCTGCTTATATAGGCAAAGGGACACACTCTGAGCGTTGCTGGCATTTACTTTTAAATAGTAAACTTTATATATATATATATATATATATATATATATATATATAGCAAAGTCATTTTTACTATAGCATTTTAGCTGCATATTGCATTTATTGTAGAACCGCCTTCATGGTTGGCTAAGGTTGCATCTGCATCTGTTAAGAGTTTGGTTAGACCATGCATGGTAGTAGGCAGTAAGTCCCAGTGTGTGGTAGTTAGTCCATTGGCTTTGTGCTGGTAGATTCTCTTTGTATATGCTTCTGCATCTTATGTCATCCATGGATCTATTTTCTTGCAATAATGCATCATGCATCTCATCTGCTCATGAACATGCTGAGTCCAGTAACCCACAAAGCCGTATAAATAGTAACGAACTGATCATTGAAGATTTTAAAGGTTGCATTGATAACTGAAAACTACCAAAGATTTCAAAGCATGATATTTATCACGTTTCAAAAAACCTATTTTTAAAGCATGATTATGTTATCAAACAAGAAGAGCATTCTATGTCGGTTTCTAACCCATTGAAACTTTTCAACTATTGTCCACAGATTTTTTTCAAAGTCATATCAAAAAAGGTTTCAATTTCATTCATATCGGTCTAATCCAGGTTGGTATTATACCCTTGACTATTGCCGGTCTTGACGCTTCTATCCTTGCTATCTTAAGGGATGCAAAACATCTCCGTTTTAAAGACTCCCTTATGAGCTTCGCGAGTCCAGTCTCACCGGTGGCCCTTTATCTTTTGATTGCCATCCCAATCTCACTTTATCTCCCACCTGTCATACACCTCCCTGATAAGCCCAGATTTTCAACTTTCGATCTTCCTAACCCTACTTTATAACATGTCAACTATCGTTCCCAAATTTTTCATCCTATTTATACCCAAAATAAAGCCCCTGATAACGAAGAATCTCCTCCTTCTTCCCCAACGCCTTCTCAAATCACTGAGAACCAACAATTTCATAATGAACTCAATGTTCTGGAAATTCTTTTCCACACTGATAAGGATTTCCTCTGATCTGACTTCAATGCTCACCACAACAAAGCCAAAGTCAAATGGTTTTTCAGAAACTTCTGTAAACCTGAACGTGATCAGACTCAAACCTCTTATTATGAGTTTTTTGAGGAATATCGAACCCAGATCTTATTTTTTGACTGGTTCGAATGATTTCTCATGCCTACTTGTATCAAAGAGATGATTGACTCTTATAATTTCTTTACCAAAACGACCATTCCCATCACTCATTTTAAAAGCCATCAAAGTCAATGGAAAACTACCAATGGTGATACCATATCCTTCCCCCATCCTCCCTTGAGACAAATCAATCTGAATATAGCCAACAACCCCATTGAAGCTGCACCTTATAAAACTACTACTGATGACGTCTTACAGAATTCTCGGCATATCATTACTCAGAATAACTTCTGTAACACCCATCTTAGTACTATTGGAAAATAACTTGAGCGCATTGAAAGCCATCTACCTTCACCTTTATCATCTCTGCCCTCTTCATCAATTCCTGTATCCAATATCCAACAACCTATTTTTAAACCTTTTAAAGTTTCCCAATCGAGTATCCACTAGATCCAAGAAAATCGAGATTTTGCTGATATCCTCCGACGCCAAATCTCCAGCATCACGGTCTCTCCTACCTCCCCTCTTATAGCCGCAGATACACCCTCTCAATCATCCAACGCTATTCACACTCTTGACAAAGAATCTGATTCTGAGTCAACCCAATCGCTTTCCTGCCCCCGACCATTTCTAAATCACATTCATGAGCCCCAACGATTCTTTTCTTCAACTCCTATCCCCGGCCCAGATATGGCTCTTGAGCAAAAGCCAAGCATCCTTAACTAGGCCAAATTCAATGCCAATTCTATTTATGAATGGAATATTGACGCCATGACCAAATATAATATTTTGTCTCTCTTACAACAAATGACAATGGCCGCCAATGCCTACAAAACCCAAATGTCTATCTTTGACAAATTCATTACCAAAATCCTTATTTTTGGATTTTCAGGCCAACTCAAAGGATGGTGAGATTTCTATCTCACTGACACCCAACGGGATGAATCCTTAAAAGCCTTTAGCATGACGAATCCAATGATTTGGTCCTAACACCTGAAGGCCAACCCATTCCTGATGCCGTCTCTTCCCTAATCTTTGCCATATCACTTCACTTTATTGGTGATCCCTCTCACCTCAAAGACAAAAATGCTGAACTCCTCTCCAACCTCAAATGTCACAAACTCAGCGACTTCCAACATTACACAAACACCTTTCGAATGCGAGTTATGCTTCGCGAGGATTCTAACCAGGCTTTTTGGAAGGAAAAGCTGATTGATGGTCTACCTTTTATGCTAGGCAAAAAAGTTAGACAGTTTCTCAAAACTACCCATAGCTCCCCTATCAACTATGCAGTCCTCACTTACGGAGAACTCATCAGTATTACCCAACAACAGGGACTTCAGATCAGCCAAGATCTAAGGCTCCAAAAGAATATCAAAAAGGAATTGCGACAGACTAAGCAAGAACTTGGTTCTTTCTGCAATCAATTTGATATTTCTAAAAATCCTCAAAGCTCCAAAGATTGCCATTGCCCTTCCTCCTCAAAGACTTCTCACCATAAGCACAAATCCTAACGGTTCCATCGTTCTTCAAAATACAAATCTGACCCCAGACACGACAAACGATCTTCCAAGAGTTATACTAAACGAACATCCTTCAAACAAGGTGACGAACGCTTCAAAGACACCGTCTGTCACAAATGTGGCAAAAAGGGCTACATTCAACGCTATTGTTGTCTCAACAAAAAACTTCATGCCTTGAATCTTGCCCCTGACCTTATTGCTCAGATCTCCACTTTAATGATCAACGACTCTGACTCCGATTCGGACTCTATCACTGAAGAATCCGAACAACTCGACGAACTCATCCACTCATCTTCAGAATTTGATTCTGAAAAATCGATCAATGTCTTGACTAAAGATCAGGAATTTTTACTTGCCATGGCCAATGATGTTGAAGACCCTGCCAAACGAAAAACCTATCTTTCCAAACTTCTCAACTTCATTGACGACTCACCTTCCTCCTCTATGGCTACTCCTTACAATCTTACCAAAATTCTTCACACAAAGCAGAGTCACAAAACTTCCCTCCCAACTATCCCTATTTTACAAGCTGAAATCAAGCTTATCAAAACTGAGCATAAAGACTTATGCTGCCAACAACAAGAAACACACGCGATCGTCCAGAATCTCTTATCAACCAAATCTATTGCCAGTGATTCTAGTGATTCTGACAATGATCCTACCATTGAGCAAAATAAATTTTTACATGTTCTTAAACATGTCACTTCACGCAAATACCTTATTACTATTACTATAAACTTTTTTGACAATTTTCAACTTGAGACCATTGCTTTATTTGATACTGGTGCTGACCTCAATTGCATTAAAGATGGTCTTGTACCCAAACGATTTTTAGACCCTACTAAAGAAAAACTTTCAGCTGCAAATAATTCCAGAATGCTTATCACCCAAAAAACTAATACTTTTATCAGTAATAACAACACACTTATCAAAACCACATTTTTCTTCGTCTCCAATATGAATCATACTGTCATTATTGGAATACCATTTATCAACCTTATTACTCCTTATAAAGTTAATCACGAAGGCATCTCTTTCAAAATAAAGACTCCGATTTCAAAAATAATAATTTTCCCATTTTTACAATAACCTACCACACGCAAACTAAACCTACTTCATTCTTTAATTTCTTCCAAAGAGCATGATTTACATGACACCAAAAATATCGTTTATTTTCAACAAATTTCTCAATAATTGCTTGATTCTACTATTCAGCGCCAAATCGATAATTTTAAAACCAAGCTCCATAATGAGCTTTGTTCTGATCTTCCTAATACATTTTGGACTAGGAAAAATATCTTATCACTCTTCCTTATGACTCGCACTTCTCTGAAAGACAAATTCCTACTAAAGTCCGTCCTATTCAGATGAACTCTGAAATGATTGACTTATGCAAAAAAGAAATCCACGATTTAGAGAAAAAGGGTTTGATCTCTAAATCCAAATCCCCCTTGAGTTGTGCTGCCTTTTATGTCATCAAAAATTCTGAAATTGAATGAGGCGTCCCACGTCTTGTTATCAATTATAAACCCCTTAACAACATTTTAAAATGGATCCGTTATCCGATCTCCAACAAAAAAGACTTATTAAATCGTCTGCATGATTCTTTCATATTCTCCAAATTCGACATGAAATCTGACTTCTGGCAGATCCAGATCTACCCCAAAGATCGTTATAAAACTACTTTTACTGTTCCTTTCGGGCAGTATGAGTGGAACGTTATGCCTTTTGGTTTAAAAAATGCTCCTAGCGAATTTCAACAAATCATGAATGATATCTTCAATCCTTTTACATCATTTTGCATTGTTTACATTGATGATGTCCTTATTTTTTCAAAATCTATTGACCAACATTTCAAACATCTTAACACATTCTTTGATGTTGTTAAGAAAAATAGTTTGGTCTTATCTCAATCTAAAATTATTTTATTTCAAACAAAAATTTACTTTCCTTGCCATTATATCAGCCAGGGTACTATCACCCCTATTGAACGTTCTATTACTTTTGCTTTCAAATTTCCTGATGAACTCTTAGAAAAAATGCAACTTCAATACTTTTTGGGTTCTCTCAACTATGTTTTTGAGTTTTTTCCCAATATTTATCGCATTATAAAACAGCTTCATGACAGATTAAAGAAAAATCCAAGTCCTTGGACTGCTGAGCATACACGAATTGTTCAAAGCATCAAAAAATAGATTGCACACATTCCCTGCTTACATCTTGATGATCCATCTGCATTCAAAATTGTTGAAACTGATGCATCTCATATAGGGCATGGAGGCATTCTTAAACAATGCAAAGACATTCATGAGCATATCATCTCATTCACTTGTGCGCATTGGAATGACACCTAATCATTCACAAGCTATTGCCTCCCCATCGGCCTCCCAACCACTCTTCCTTACTCAAAAAGCCAAAATCTAATCCATGTTAGCTTCTGCAAGTACTGAGCAGGAATATTTTGCCATTATGAACCAGATGGTCAAAGCCAAGTCCAACGCCTCTTCTTCCTCGCGTTATGCAACAGAAGAAGAAGACGAAGAGGAACCATTCATCTCTCTTGAAGATGATAGTGCTGATTTTCTTGGCCTTCCTTAATTCAGGGTACATGATTCCTTAATGGCGCTATCAACGACAACGACATCAACGACAATCAAAAAGTGACCGGCTTCGGCCTTCACCGAGCCGGCAAAGCCAAATATTCTCCTTCTCCTATTGAAAAACCTTTTGGCCCCTTATTGCTCTTCTGTACAAAATTCTATCTACCATGGGTCTGTGCCTGGCACTATGAATTCTAAGCTTATGATGAGAAGAATAACATCAATCTGCTCGTTCGCCGCTTCAAAGTCAAATGGTGGAACGCCTTCAGAGCAGACGAAAAACTAACGACTACTATTGTTCTGAATTGGCAAAAATCTGCTAATCCTTCACAAGCTATTACCTCCCCATCGGCCTCCCAACCACTCTTCCTTGCTCAAAAAGCCAAAATCTAATCCATGTTGGCTTCAGCGAGTACTGAGCAGGAATATTTTACCATCATGAACCAGATGGTCAAAGCCAAGTCCAACGCCTCTTCTTTCTCGCCTTATGCAACAGAAGAAGAAGACGAAGAGGAACCATTCATCTCTCTTGAAGATGATGGTGCTGATTTTCTTGGCCTTCCTTAATTCAGGGTACAGGATTCCTTAACGCGCTATCAACCACAACGACAATCAAAAAGTGACCGGCTTTGGCCTTCACCGAGCCGGCAAAGGCAAAATGGTCAACGGTCCAGTTAAAACCGTCCAGGGTGAGGGTTTGCCCCCAATAGTCTCTCAGTAGCTTGCTGCCATAACGTCTAAAACTCCTCAAAAGGTTTAAAAAGTGTATGGTGAGATTTGTTGATATCCTCCGATGCCAAATCCCCAATATATAAAGTTATATATATATATATATATATATATATATATATATATATATATATATATATATATATATATATATATATATATATATATATCTCTTTTCAATGTTGGTCAATCGAAGTGTTAGCTTGTGATATTTAGATGGCTATTTGTTTGCAAGGAAACATGTTTAACCTGCTGGATTTGGCTGTTCGCTGGATGATGTTTCTCATGGTTGAAGCAGTTTTTTTTTTCACGGAATTAACCTGTTCAAGGCTATTGTACAAGGTGGATGTAGATTGTGTTCAATTTCATGAAAATGGGCGCCGTTTTTGAAGCAGAAAGTTTTTCTTTGGAAATATGATTGGGTTGCTTTTTTTAAATGTGTCATCTATTTGGAGCATCCAACTTCATTTGATCCCAGTAAGTGCACTCTCGACAATTTTCTTGTGTTGGCTATGAGGCAAGTTTACTATTCTACTGGACACCAAGACTAATACTAAGTTATGGCGATCCATCTGTTCAACAACAGCTTGAAGTATTTGGTCAGTTCTCTTCTACTCTAATGTCTTTTGGCCATTAGACTGAAACCATACATGAATAACTTAATCAATGAGCGTCAAGGCTTTTGTTACGGACATTTGTATACAAGACAATATCATAATAGCCCATGAGGTTTTTCATAAATGAGGCTTTTCACTATCATAACAGCCCATGAAAACTCAATCCATGGCTATTAAATTGGATTTAAAAAAGGCCTATGACATGATCAGTTGAGATTTCTTAGAAAATATCATGCTTAAGATGGATTTTCTTGAGAAGTGAGTTAGATGTGTAATGGGTGTGTTTCTTTTGTGTCATACAACATTCTTTTTAATGGCTAACCTTTACATTGGTTTGATACTCAAAAAGAAATTAGACAAGGAGATCCTCTTTCTTTTTTTTTATTCCTCTTATTTTTGATGCCCTAGCTCATTTTGGGTGTGTTTGGGAACCAATAATTTAGGAGTAGATAGAAGATTAGGAGTAGATTGTCAATCTACTTGTTTGGTAAAATGAGTAGATTGCAATCTACTAGTAGATTAGGAGTAGTTTTGGTTAGTTATTTATTTATTTTGTAAGATGTGAATTAATTTTTTAACTAAATGATTGGGTTTTTTTTTAAATTTATTTGGCTACTTAAAGATTCTATTTAACGATTCTTTTAACAACGGTTTTAAATTAGATTATATATATACATTTTATTAGATTAAATTGAGATTTTTCATTCTTAAAATTACTCTTCCCCTTCACTATATAAATAATAATGGACTATAAACATAAGACATTAGGTACTAAAAGATTAAGTTATTTGTTAAGTTATTTTGGCTATCAAAAATTTATTTAACTAATATAATATTTATATTGCTTAATAATTATTTTTAAAAATTTTAAATTATATTTAAGTAATCAAATATACGATTTTTCACTAACTAATATTTAAAATATTAGAAAAATATTTACTATGGCGATACTATAAAATGGTAGTATCTAATATTAGGAAAATAAAAATTATATTTAACAAAAAAATTAATAGATTTTCTTTTTAACATTGAATAATATTTTTATTAAATAGTTGTATAATACAATTTGATCTTAATTTTACAATGTTAACGATATTATATTTATGAAAAAATATTTCAAATAAAAAATTTACAAAACTAAAACATGTCTTCATTATATCGTTCATAAATAAAACAAATATTGTCCGAACATTTTTACCAAAATGTACTGTAAAAATAAATATATGGATCATATTTTTGTTGATTTATCTCCAACCAAGTGTAAGAAATTATTATATTCAATAAATTAACCTCTTTTCATTTATCAAAATATTTATTTAGAAATATAAATATGTTATTTTACCTTATTACATTTATTTGAAATAAATAAATATATTGTTTTATTAAAATTTATTTTGTAAATTAATAAATATTTTTTAACAATTAATTTAACCAAAAGTATATAATATACTAAGTTGAATTTGCTATCTACTAGTTGATTTTATCAAATACATTCTTTAATCAACCAAATGTAAGAAATTAATAAATTCAATAAGTTAGATATTTGTCCTTTATCAAATTTATTTATTTAAAATATAAATAAGTAATATTAATTATTACTAATTAAGTTTAAATAAATAATTTTGATTATTCAATTTAATCTTAATTTATAAATTAATAATTAATTTAACCAAATATATATATTATACTAAATTGAATCTGCTATCTGCTAGTTAATTTTACCAAACACATTCTTAAATCTGCTATCTGCTCCCAATCTACTATCTACTATCTGCTTTCTGCCATCTACTATCTGCTCCCAATCTGTTTCGCCAAATAGGGCCTTAGTCAATCAATCCAAATCTTTGTGTCAGATTGAACGATTTTCTTTCAGCAGGCACTGTTATTCATTAACTCACATCCTATTTGCAGATGATACTTTACTTTTTGGTAAAGCTACTATGAGTGAAACTGCAAGGCTTAAACCTATTTTGGTTAGTTTTTCTGATATCTCTAATCAAGAGATAAACTTCCAGAAATCTAGCATTTATTTTACAAGATGGGAGGATGAGGATAGACAGAAACAAATCATAAACATCTTTGGTATGCAACAAATGAAACCTGATAAATATCTTTGCTTATCCTCCTTTTGCGGCAAGTCTGTGAAAGAGGCCCTTGGTTTCATTTATGATAGGATTTGGAGTAAAATTATTAGTTGGAAACAGAAAGTGCTTTCAATGGCAGGAAGCGAAATACTTATTAAGTTAGTACTCTCATTTATCACCTGCTATATTATGCAGTGTTTTGATGAGTGTCCAAAACACACATTTTTCTAGGCTATTTTAGAGTCATTTTTAGGTAGCTTTAAGTCCTTTTTAGCTATAGTCTTGTATCTTTTTATCCATTTTAGGCCAGTTACCTTGAATGGAGTCTTTTGTGAGTCTTTTGTGTTTTAGAAGAAAATTAGGGGATTCGAGCGCTAAATGCAGGATTTGGAGGAGGTCAAGCCCATGCCAAGGTCATAAGCAGTCAGAGATGCGAGGCCAAGCTAAAGAGGAGTGAAGCAAGTGCAGACGACCATGAAGCGTGCACTACGAGTTGCCGTTCTTGGTCCCAAGTAGTGAACAGTCCAAGATCATGCGGATGACATTTTTAACCCGAGCAAAGTTGAGGATAAGAAGCCCGCGCGGATCAAAAGAACCGGAGGTGTGTTAGCATGCAACCTGTCAGCTATAAGCTGTACAAATTGTGGAAGGCCGCACGGAGCTCATGGCCGCATGGAGAATTACTGAAGAAGGCTGGACCAGGCGGCCCCTTCTCGAGACAACTTCCCCGCAAAGTTGTTACCCTTGGCGGCCAAGCTTACTTTTGGGAACACTAGCTGCCACATCGCGGGATCTCCATGGAATATTATTTCTGGATGATTTATTTAGATATTTGATCATGTCACCTATATGTAATTTTTCTTTTAGGGTAAGGGTGAAAAACTTGTATAAATAGCCCCCTCCCTTTTAACCTAGTTAAGCTTTTGGGGGGAGAGACACTTAGCTAGAGGAGAGGCGACTATCTTCAGTAGGTAGCCGACCGGGGAGCTAGATCTGTGAGGGAGGTCCGAAGGAGCGCAAATGTCTAAGCCCCTCTATCTTTTCCTCTTTGTATCTTGCTCTGTGATATTTATGGCTTTCCGCTATCTATCTATCTTCTGTTTTGGCATGAGTAGTGAGTAGATTCCTTAAAGGTCAGATGTCCTAAGTACATCCGACCGGTTAGGTGACCGAAATAGGTTGAACATCCTTAGAGTGCGTATGAACCTGAGATCTTAATGCTTCTAGCCCTGAATGTGCCTAGACCGAGCTAGATAGTCGATTGTGCGCTAGCTCGGCTAGGTTCATACTAGATAATTTAATGGTATTCAACCTAAAACTCTAGGAGGCAGGTGACCATAGAGAGTCGGGGAATAAGCTAGCTGGCATAGCAGGAAACACCAGACACGGTTAGCCAATCCTAGTTGTCTATAGGATAACGTTCACGAGTGGGGCTAGTGGTTGAGATGCCATCACTAGGGAGTAGCTATCCGTGTTGCAGCAGATGTACGATGAAACTTGGTACGTGACAGGTTGTCGACTTGCCCTAGTACCCGCTTTGGCTTATGTTTGATGTAAAGTAGTAAGCCAATTTAGAACCCCTGGACCGTGACGATCTTAAGAATCCCACGAGGTTACCTAGTGGAGAAGGTGCACGAAAGGAGCGTTAGAAGTGCCCTAATTTCTTAACTTCACCCTCAATTTAAAATAACAAAAACATATCCGTCCTAGATCTAACTCGACTAGCTTGATCTTGCGACCTTTAGGCCCACTCTCTATGTTCGATACTCTTACTTATCTTTGCTGCATGGTGGCCCAAAACTCCCGTGCATCATGTTTACTCTTCTCAGCCACACTTTGCACAAAGCTTAACAGTTTGATTGCAAAATTTCTGTGGTCTGGAGATGTGGATGTTAAGAAAATACGCTGGCTCACTTGGCAAATATTGACACATTTTAAAACATCTGGAGATTTGGGCTTTAAGGATTTAAAAGTCTCCAATATTGATTTGCTTGCAAAACAATGTTGGAGGTTTTTTAACAATCAGAGCTCTCTATGTCTTAGAATTCTGAAACGGCTGTATTTTCTAAATTCCACTATGTTAGAAGATGTCAAAGTCTATAGACCATCTTGGGTGTGGAGCATTTTGTATCAAGGGAAAGTGACCTTACCATAGGGCCTTTTCTCCAAGATAGGGGATCAAAAAAGACCAACATCTGAAGGGACCCTTGGATCCGAGGTCTTTCACAAGATCGGTTATCTAAAAGGGTTATTAGCTGTATTCCACTAGAGTCAGTAACAGATTTGATATGCATGCAAACAAGAATACGGAAATAGGATCTTATCCAGAATCTTTTCTCTCCCTTTAAGCAGCAAGTCATTGAGAAAATCAGGATTGGGAGAGAAGGAATTCCTGATAAGATAGTGGGGAAACATGCTAAAGATGGTGCATACATAGTTAAGGTTATAATATTTTTAAAATGCACATCTCACTAGCTCAAATTGCAAATTTGGCAGGTTCTAGCCCGGGGCCTTTTGATCCAGGCATCTGGAAGCAATTCTAGAATTATGAGGTCCATCCAAGAATCAAGAACTTTATTTGGAGGGCTATAGAGGATGGTATCCCAACAACTGGGAGTCTATACAAAAAGAAAATGTCTCCTAACTTTTTGTGTAGTATCTGCTCTTTGTCTGAGAAGATTGTTGTTCATATGATTTTTTAGTGTTCGCATGCAAGGGCTACTTGATTATTGAGCCACAAGGTTATAGATATAATACGCATGAACACTTGTCTTTTGGTAAATGGCTGGAATCCACTTTTGAACTCCTGAAGCTTGATGGTGTGCCTGTTTTAGATTCTCTTGCTATGTTTATTTGTTGGTGGTGCAAAACCTGAATTCAGTGACATGAAATTAGCTTTCATGGACTACTCTTTAGAGGGGGAGTGAAAAGTCAATTGTGATGCTTCTTGGCTAGATGAACACACTCTAACTGGGACTACTGCAGTTGCTAGGGACCATGATGGCATGGTTTTAGCAAGTCAAAGGTGTTGCGGCCATGTCTGCATCTCCCTTGGAGACATTACTCCAAGCACTGCAACTGGCTGTGAATCTCCTAAAAGAAAAATTCTTTGCTATCAAGACCAAGATTGAATCAGACTGTCTTCTTGCCTACACCTTTATAAGCAATCAGCAACGCACAGGTTGATTGGTATTTGGAGAACTTGGTCAAAGAGATCAGACAAGATCTCCACTTTTACCATTTTGTACGCTTAGTCGCATTCCTAGGTTACCATTTTGATGTACTCGTGTTTTCGGATTTCCCGACTTAATATAATCTAAGAAGTGCATAAGCACCGTCACCTTTCAAAAAAAAAACTCGTTACAGTCCATATTCACCTAAACCAGCACAACTTCTGCCTTTTGAACCATCCATTCCATCTTGTCACCGCCCAAGCAGCTCCCTCTCACTGGTCACTGCCTTCGCCTTCCTCGTTTGGCCAAAGGGTGCAATTCGTTTAATTTGCTTAGAGAAGATAAACCACGCCTACTCTTCTGAGTGGAAGGCTCGGGGTTCATGGTAAGCTCTTCTGTTCCACTAGAAGTTGAGAATGTTCGGATTTTGGTGCAGTTGACGCGAAAAATTAGTTAAAAGCGTGCACTTTTATATATCCTTTTGTAGTTATTAGGAAAGAAGATAAACCGTTAGAGCAATGCCTCGTTGGAGCAGAATGGTGTAAACCTGGAGTTTGTTTTCTTTTTCTTTTGTTGATTTGAAATCTTAGATTACTTGCAGTTTCGATCACCCGTAATCGTTTTCGATTGGTAATCTTTAGTAATTATAGTAACCTGTTAACCTATGCCTGATATTGCAAGTCGCCAAGGGGACTGTTCTGCTTTGGAGCCTTTTTCTGTGCTCCTGGTATATATATGTATATATATATTTTTCTATTTTTATTGTTGGCTATTTGTTTGCAAGGAAACATGTTTAACTTAACTGTTGGATTTGGCTGTTCGCTGGATGATGATTCTCATTGTTGAAGCAGTTTTTTTTTTTCAAGGAACCAACCTGATTAAGGCAATTGTACTAGGTGATCCATCTGTTCAACAACAGCTTGAACTATTTGGTCAGTTCTTTTCTACTCTAATGTCTTGTGGCTATAAAAATCATGATTTTTTTGTGGAACTAGGTTATGATCATGCTCTGTAGTGTTTGCTTCATTAGTTCATTTCAAACCTAATAATCCCACCGTGCCGAAACTGCCTTCCAGCTTGCAGATGTATTGATCCATTGAATACTTCTTCTTAAACCTGATAAGAGAAAACAATTCTGATTAGCATTATGCTCGGTTCGTTTTTGTGTGTCAGTTTCCTCCCCCATTGCTAGATCTTGTGATGACCGTCCTGAGATGTCAAGGTAGATTTTTAATCTTCACTTTATCGTTTAAAATAAATCATTTCGAGAATGAGGTGAACACAATTTCCACATGCTGAAAGGTTTTTCTACTTTTATGCAGATGATAAAGGACCGAGCAGAGTCTAAAATGAAAATGCAGCTGATAAGCATTGGAGTGATGGAGCTTTAGAGGTAGCTCCTCCCTCCAATGTTCATCTGTCGCTAGTTATTTTTTGAAACTACCATAGAATGGATATTTTCTGGTAAAAAATAAACCGGGAGAAATTAGTCTTCTATTTCAACATTTTGGGTAGGATATGAAAATTCCTATACTCTTCACTGTTGGGAAGTGTTGAGAAAAAGTAATGGTGGAAAAGTCAGGTGGAGCTAACGACCGCCAGCCCCCTGGCGAATGCTAGAAGGGTGTTCCAGAATGTAGCTGATTTTGGGACTTAGCGGCAGCTAGGGTGCTGACAGCCATTTCATGTTTTGCTCGGACTCTTGTTTTGGACTCCTGTGATGACCTAGATAGGTTTCTTGTACACCAAGGGTTCGTTTATCATATAAGAACGTGTTACCCAAGAGTTTTGTATGGCTTTGTGACTCGGATCCATAAATAAAAGTTCTCATTTCTCCCCGTGGACGTAGACATTAGGCCGAACCACGTAATCTCTTGTGTCTGTATTCTTTGTGTATTTTGTTCTCTTGGTTGCTGAATTTCTAGCATTGGTATCAGAGTTAAGGTTGGATGATGTCGGACGGCATGAGTTTGCTCTTGTGAATTTTGATGGTTCATCGAATTTTGGGTTATGGCAAAGGAGTGTCAAAGATCTCCTCGTGCTGCAAGGTATGGTCATCGCACTCTCGGATAAGAAGCCCGAGAAGATGGAGGAGCAAGAGTGGAAAGAAATGGGACCCAAGGCGGTGGCGATAATTCGCTTGTGTTTTACGGATGATGTCATATATCAGGTCATGGATGAGGAGTCACCAGCTGAGGTACGGAAGAAATTGGAGGAAAGGTATATGTCTAAGTCTTTGTCGAACAAGTTTTATCTTAAGTAAAGATTGTACGGGCTCAAGATGAAAGAGGACTCGAATTTAAGCCAACACATTAATGATTTCAGTCAACTTGTGAGCGACTTGAGAAAGGTTGATGTGAAGTTCGAGGAAGAAGATAAGGCATTGTTGCTCATGAATTTCTTACCGGGCTCTTATAAAAATTTGGTTACAACTCTAACTTGGGGAAGGAGTGCTTGGTGTTGGAGGATATTATAAGTACTTTGCTAGGGTTTTATCAAATGAGAAAAAACCGGAGATGATCAAATAGTAAGGCTGGCTGTGAGGGATAGTCATGATTGTAGAGGAAAAGATGAAAAAGGATCCAAGTCGTGGTCAAGGAGGTTCAAGAGAAATTACTTCGAGTGCGAAAAAAAAGGGCACGTGAAAAAGGATTGTCCGAGAAGAACTCGGGATCACGAGGGAAAAAGATCGGGTTCTGTGAATGTGGCCTCTTATTCGGACGGTTCGGATGGTGACTATCTTTCTGTTTTGTCAGGTCCAAAGTACTCTGATTCCTGGATTTTGGCTAGCGCTTGTTTCTTTCACATGCCGCCCAAGAGAGGGTGGTTCTACACTTACAAGTTCGTTGATTCAGGTATGGTGACTATGGGTGATGATTCCGCTTGTAAAATGGCTGGCATAGGTAATATCTGAATCAAGTTGTGTGATGGTGTTGAGAGAAAGTTGTGTGGGGTTAGGCATGTTCCAAAGTTGGAGAAGAATTTGATCTCATTAGGAGCCTTAGATTGTAGTAGGTATGGCTATAAGGTTATAGGCGGGCTAATTGAGGTGGAGAAGGATGCTATGGTGGTGATGAATGGTGAAAGAGATGCAAGAAATACCTACAGGTTAGTGGGGGCATAATTATAGGTGGAGTTACATCTTTGGGTTTCGATGGAGAGGAAAAAAGCTAAGGTCATATGAGGTTAGTTCGTATGAGGGAGCAAAGGCTTGACATGGATGGTTTGAGTGCAGTTGGGATTTGTGGAGACTTGGTTAACAAGCTATGGTTGTTTCATGGAGGCATGGTTGGCAAGAATCTATGGTTGTCTAGGAGCCATGGTTGTCTAGGAGAAGCAAGGTTGTCAAAATCGGGATCCCACTAAGGATCGTTTTGGTATAGAAAAATCGTAGATCATAGGATCGTAACACAGATCGCAAGATCCCACCAAATAGACAAAATTATAGAAATAACTAAGAAAAATAAACTTAACATAAACTTTTATTAATTTAATCATAAGTTATAAACACTCATTGTCTCAAACATCATCTAAAAATATAAATTTCTCAAACATCATCTAAAAATATTTAATTCAACAAAACATTTAAGTTAGTCTGTTCATCAAACCCAACATCTTCCTTCATACGATCTTTGATGATCCCTCTCTCAATCTTATTTAATTCCTTCTTCTTTTTTCTTTGGAATACGGCCAAAGATCCTATATTTATAGTGCAAACTATTAGGGTTAGGGTTACATTGATTTAAACTATTAAGAAAATACCATATATCTTTAAAATAATTAGAAAATTTCTAGAAAACACCAAATATGATTTTAAAAAAAATACCAAAAATATTCACTAAATCTCTCGCATGAACAAGGAGAAAATTAGTTTAAAAAATTCTTGCGATCTTAATCACAGATCTTGCGATCTTATGATTATACTCGGCGATCCCACTGATCCGTTCAACATTAAAATCTTGCATGCGATCTAGCTTGGTAGAACAATGGCGACTCATAAAATCGTGTGATCTTACGATTATAATCACGATCCTGACAACCTTGCGGAGAAGTATTGTTAGCTAGGCCCTGCTATGGTTGTCTAAAGGGACGTGCACGTCAAAGGTGTTGGGTAGGTTTAGCATTGGGCATGCAAAGCCTTTGGTAGCACCACATAGGAATCGGGTATCTCACTCAAAGCCGAACGGTGGAATTCGTGGCATGTCGAAGATTCTACTTTGTGGAACAAAAGGTTGCCCGTTGTATGCTATGACAAGTAGCATTGGTTTGAGGCAAGAAGGTCCAGCAAAAAACTAATTCGAGGTTGCGAAGCATGGGAGTGACCGAGAAAATAGAGGAGTGTCTATTGGTCGCAAGGTTGCTTCAGCAGGTAGACTTACTAGTTGGGGTTCGATGGAGGTTAGAGAAAATAGCCCAAGCAAGCTCGAAGACTCGAGCTTGAGTACTAGATACAAGTGATTGAACAAAAAGAGGAGAGAAAGTTGAGATGGTCTTATTGATGGTGGTTATCTATGATTCGAGGTGGAGTTTGTTGAAGTTCGGGTAGAACTTCATGGTTCTTCGCAAGGAATTTTTTTTTGCCAAGGTGGAGATTGTTGAGAAGTATCGAGAAAAAGTAATGGTGGAGCTGACAGCCGTTTCCTGTTTTGCTCAGAGTTTTGGACTTCTAGGACGACCTAGATAAGTTTCTTGTACACCAAGAGTTTGTCTATTATATAAGGACGTGTTACCCAAGGATTTTGTATGGCTTTGTGACTCGGATCCATCAATAAAAGTTCTCCTTTCTTCCCATGGACGTAGGCATTAGGCTGAACTACGTAATCTCTTGTGTCCGTATTTTTTACGCATTTTGTTCTCTTGGTTGCTGAATTCCTAGCATTCACGACTCTATATGAAGCCAATCCGTGTTATAACCAACTCTCGGCCTTCAACTGCCTTCCAGCCGAGAACAAAGTTCAGCATCTGGCAATGACCCTTTAGTGAGCTGCAGCCAAATACTCACTTTGTAGATATCTACTTTAGGCCTTCTTACTGTAAATTAACCTAGTTCTACTTATATCTAACGAAAGATAGGAATTGAACTTATACTTCCGTTGTTATCATTTTGTGCCATCCGGTTGATGCTCCTTTTGGCTTGTACAACTAATCTAATTCATTAAGTAGCCGTTACAACCTAGAAAATGGGAAGGAAGAAAATCTTGTTTGGTTCAACTGGTCAAATTCCAATACATTTTGAGTTTAATAGTGTTGAGTGGAAAAAAGTGAGAACGTTGATCGATCTCGTGACGGTCTGGAGTGCTCGTCCCAAGGTCGGTCTAATACCGAAGGTACACGGGTGGCCGAGGCCGAGACTACTACTAACCTAAACTAAGATAAAAAGCTTAAAAACTTGAGAAATTTTGTGTGTTGATTTGTGGATGCCTTCCGCCTTGCCCCTTGCCTTGCTTATATAGAGAAGAAAATCGACACGGCCTCCCTCAGAGTCCGTGTTGTAGTCAACCTCAGACGCTCCAAACTTATCTCCGGCAATGCTCATCCTCATCCATCCCAGGCCAATGCTTATCCTTATCCTCCTCGGGCTAAGGCTTATCCTTACCCGACTCGGAGTCCGTTCTTCTGACCCTAAGAGTTCCACCGTCCCTGGTCTTCTAGAGCCCTTCAACTTCCTCAAGAGTCCGCCTTCACTTGACCTCTTCGAAACTACACAACCCGACACTACCTTACTTCACGTATGCTATGTGCCACATTCGACCTTAAGAGACTGGCACCCCACTTGAAGCGAAAGGAAATCAGCTCCCTACTTGAGCTAAGGGCAGTTGGCGCCCCATTTGGTGTCCTCAATAGGCGCCGGGTTTGGGTGACTTCAATAGGTGCCTCATAACGTACTTTGCTCAGTGCCATATTTTTTTCAAATGGCTTTTTGACAACCCTCTGCTTTGAATTTGACAAAGTCATAAACTACAAAATTATAGCTCTATGTCACAGCAACTTGAATCACTTCAATATGAGGTTCTAGTCAATAGATATGACCATTTTACCGTACCAACCATTTTACCGTACCAAGCAGACAACCCCTTCAACCGCCTTCACTTGGCACCGGATTTGGTTGCGTAGACTTGGCACCGGGCTTCTCTTCACTCAGTTGACTCCGTGCTCCACTTCCTGGCTCCGGGCTCCACTTCCTGGCGTCGGCCTTGCCTTCACTCAATTGGCGCCGGGCTCCACTTCCTTCAGTTAGCACTGGGCTTACCTCTCCTCACTTGGCGCCAGGTTTGCTTCCCGTACTTGGCACCAGATTTTGACCCTTCTCTACTTCGAATTAATAAAAATTATAAACCACATAGTTGTAGATCTATGTATTACCTTTCCATAACTTCAAGAATCACCTCAATCCGAGGCTCGAGCTCCAAGATATGGTCAATTTACTAACAATAGCTATTGTGAGGCAGCTCCCTTAAGCCAATGAGCGTCCGGCCTCTCTAAGTGAGTGACTCGACTTGAAAAAGGCCTTCTTTCCCGAACAAGTATCTGACCTGACCCGAAGGAGTTCCACCTCACTTGAGGCTGAGGGTACCCAAACTGACTTGAGGTCAGGGATAGCAGGTCCTCTTACCCTGAGAGTACCCAAGCTGATTCAAGGCTGAGGGCACCTAAGCCGACTTGAGCATACCCATTCAAGGTAAGTTGACGTCCAAGTCCTGACACTTCAACGATTGTCCTAGTCGACCTCAAGCTCCGAACACGTTATTTTCAAACTTCAACAAATAGATAGAATAATCTTAGCTAAGATGGAACTAACAATACTTTATGTCATGAATCTAACAATACATTATGTCAAACGTGTATTAACTCAATTCTTAAGAGATGCTTCTATTTAGGCGATATGTTTTGATAAGTTCAATCAGTAATTTTATGTTGAGTACCCAGATTAATATATCATGAGATCCTTCAACCCACTGGCTATTTTATGTTTATTTCTCCTTGAATGAATCATCGATTATATCGAGTGATATTTGTGAATTTATGATTGTAAATTTTTTTTGGGAGAGGTTGCGTAAATGTTTTTTTTTGGTCAAGGAGGTTGCATAAAATTGAACAAAAGAAAAGGTGGGAAGGGAAGGGGAGAAGGGCCAAGGGGACCATCCCACCACGCCTAATTCACCACTTTATTTCTGCATCGACTTTGGTACATCTGTTTCAAAGCTTTACATCAACAATATCTTTTTTCCTTCTAAAAAAATATTGTCTTTTTATTTTAATGTTTTAGGGGAGTCTTTTTTCTAAAGTTACATCAACATCTCTATTCAAAGTTTTTGCGGACTATTAATAGGAGTTGATCTAAATGATAATAAACTTATATTCACTAAAATAATCTTGGGTTTAAATTTCAAGAATATAAAACATAATTAAGAAAATTACATCTAAAATATAATTCGACAGTATTCAACTATAAATATTATTGTTTAAAAAAAATCCGGCCTATTCATTATTGTTTCCCCTTTATTTTTCCTTTTTCTTTTCCTGGCCTTCCAACATGTTGGTCATTGTCGGCTCCTGCTTTTCATCATTTATCACCTTTTTTCCCCTTTAATTATTGAACAAAATGGAATCTAAGGCGCTTTTTTTTTAAACTCCAGATGGGTGGGTTATTTTTTTATTTTTGACCGTTCAGGCCAATTAGGTGATCATAAATTGTAATTTTTTCTTTAGGCTCCTTTCTGGAAAGGAATTCGTAAATTTGCACATGCAAGACCAAAAATTTACTTCTAAGCAATATTGTGACAAATGGTCTCCAACTGGCGGTATCACTTTACAGGTATGTACCAAGCTTGTGAATCAACAATTTTGTTTTTTTATAAGTAAAATTTTAGTCGGATATAAAATTGTGTTCATATGTACAATCCTGGGTAATAATTCTCTCGATTCACAGCGCATCCTCGGTAAAACTGCCTAGGTAAAATCCAGGAGAAAAATTTTGATAATAAAAAAGCACCTAGCGTTATTACTATTATAGCTACTTAACGTCCGAATACAAACCACCTTCAACCGCTACCCATTACATTACACAATTTTCCTTAGGAACACATGCTCATTTGGTTAAATATAAATTTAAAAAAAAATCAAGTTTGGTGCACCACAATTCGAATTGGTGGACACTTTTTCGAGTTGATGTACTATTATTTTGTATGTGTATCACTAATTGAACTGGTGAACAATTCAATTATTCAAATTATTACAACATGAAAACTAATATTGTCAAAAATATCCTTACGCGAATCCTAACAACTGGATTGAAAATATGTCAAATTTTACAGCTAAATTTGACTATGTATCTCTTGATGAAAACTGAAAAGGACCTCTAGATGAAAACGGAAGATGGTTAAAGAATAACAAAAAAAATGAGATAGTAAATTTTTTTTAAATGTAAAATAAATAATTTTATTTGCTAGCGGTTGGTGATGGAAAGAAAAGAAATAACTGAAATAACTATACTCAATGATTACAAATTACAATTCAAGTTACAACTATTTTTCCCATAAGAAAAGTTCCACTGACCAATTAAAATGTGGAATTCGATTTATCGGCTTCTTTATAAAACATGGTAGAATATTACGACGATAAATTTTTTTTAAAAATACCTTTATAAGGGTAAAAATAAAGAAATAGTGGTAGTGCGACCTGGAGAACCGATCCTAAATCAAAGGTGGGGTGGGTGGGCCACTCTTTAAAGCGTGGTGCCTTCTTTTTCTTTTGGAAAAATACAGGAGCCTATTTTTTATGAAATTTTTGCATTTAAAGTCGAATACTTTTGCATCTTATATAATGGACGGTACTCCGGGGGCTTATTTTGGGGAAAAAATGCCGGAGGACCCTACGCTTGTTTTTCTTTTCGAAGGAAAGACTCGTTGCTCCATCCAGAAAAAATATCAACAAAAATAATTTAAAAGGAATATTTTTGGGCTAAGATAGTTTTGTGTTATAAATATTGAACATAGTTGCAGAATATACTTTTAGGAGAAAAATCTTTTATCCATGTTCAAATATGCTAAGAGAAAATTTTCTTTTTTTTTTGGTTGGATGGTAAAATGCAAGGACCAAGTATATCTGATAATCCTAACCATGGATCACCAAGACATTCAGACGCAACGGTAGGCCTACGAAATGCGAATAATTGTTACTCTTTAGAGACTATAAAGATACCTTTCAAAAAGAATAATTATAAATTCACAATTATGGTTTTTAAAGAATTATATAGTACATATATCAAAATTACCCAATAAATGTTCGAATTTAATATGAAACCTTGAGTTTCAATCATATGAGATGTGTTAAAATTTGGTTAGAACTGTCTCACTTAACTCGAACGTACTGTTAGTGCAGTAAGTATCTAGATATTATATAACTCCAAAAAGATATGTGTGAATAGTAAGATCAAAGAGAGTTTCTTCATCTCAAAACCATTATCACTTGCCTTAACATATCAAAGACATTCTTAATTAATCCCTACCAACTCCATTTTTTTTATTTTCACTTGTCCTGATCCTCCATCTTCTGTTCAAGAAAAGGAAAGGGAAGAAGCAAACAAGGAGAAGAATGGCCACCAACAAGTTATCCACCATCCAAGAGAGGAAGAAGACCAACAGAAGAATCACTGTGATTCTACTCTATGCAGTCTTGGAATGGATCCTCATCATCCTCCTCCTCCTCAACTCTTTGTTCGGTTACCTTATCGCCAAGTTCGCGGATTACTTTGGCCTTAAGCCGCCTTGTTCTTGGTGTTCAACGATTGATCATGGACTCAGCCCTGCAAGTGGTTCCAGCTCTTACAAGAACAACATGTGTGAGGCTCATGCTGCTGAGATTTCCAGGCTAGGCTACTGCTCGAATCACCGAAAGCTGGCGGAGTCAGAGAGCATGTGCATTGACTGCTTGGCCTCGGGGCTGAGCCAGGACCACATGCACATTGAAACCGCTGCTAGGATTGGTTTCATTTGTTGGGAGAGTAAGGAGAGGACTGAAGATGGCAGGAAGGATCGTAGATGTTCTTGCTGCAATGGAAGCTTGATGAGTGATCTATACCCTCCTTATTGGATGTTAGAGCCTCCTTGGGGTGCTACTTTGAAGAGTACTCAAAAGGGAGGTCTGGTTGTTAATGCCACGGATAACGGGAGCAACGGAAGTCAGCTTGAAGAAATATGCAGACCCGACGGTTTGGATGCTTACAGCAAAGATAACGCTGAGATCGAAAGGAACGATGAACAAGGCCATCTCGACGATGCAGGGAAAGAGGATGGTAGTCAGATGCTAAATGATGGTGGGAGTTCAAGCACCAGAGATGATTATGAGAATATCTGTTCAATGACCAGATTAAACTTGCAGCCTGACTTGAAGGAAGCTGAGGAAAATCTGGGAACAGCTGAGGTCAATGTAACAACGTGCTATCCTCGCGAAGATAATTCACTGAAAATCGTCGGTTCCGGGAGAGAAACGAAGAGGCTGGATAATCGAAATGAGGCTTTCAGATCTGAAGAGGCTGATGCACAAGCCCCTGCATTGGAAGATGCAAGATTGCATAACCAGGAGCAGACAAATCCGGAAGAAGTGAATCGAATGGTTCCCGGGAAGAAGGAGCAAGAGGTAGTAGATGATATTGAACAGATGATGGAAGATGTAGTTGGAGAGGTGTGCAAGCAAGTCATCACTCTAAAAGTAAGTCAAGCTTTATCCAACTACTTCGGAGGAGAAGAATCGACAGAATCCGATTTCCCGTCAGGTACATGAAGCATTCGTTTACACTTGAAAAGATGTTTTATGTATCAGTTCTCTCTTTTATAGAATTCATCAGTTGTTGGACTAACTTCTTTCAGCTGATCCGAAAGACGCTGCAGATGAAGCAACATTATCTGCAGACCGAACCGAACCTACAGAACGTGAACCTCGGTCTGATGAACCAATCCAGCAACAAAATCCCTCCTCTTCCACAGCTGTTGCAGTTGATGGATCTCGTCGTAGCTCTCATACATGCATGCCCTTGGAGGAACTTGGTAAGTTCAATTCTCGGCCAATATTGCTACACCATATGAATAGCTAGTTTTACATGGGAAAAGCAAGGTTCTTGGAAATCTGATCAGAAGCACGTCTATCAGGTCTGAAACTGGAAGAAGAAGAACAAGAAACAAGCGCGACACGTGAAATTGGAGCAGAGAGGATACATCGTGCAGTGTTGCATTCAGATCCGAATGAAGCAGACGAGGAAAAGCTTCCTGATACTCCAACTTCTTTCGACTGTATCCACAACTTACATAAGAAACTACTCTTAGACAAAAGAGAAACCGGAACCGAGGAGTCTGTAGATGGAAGTGTGGTAAGCGAGAGTGAAGGTGGAGATCCAGTTCTAACCATCGAAAGACTAAAGACGGCGCTTAAAGCTGAACAAAGAGCTCTGAGTGCTCTATATTCGGAACTAGAGGAAGAGAGGAGCGCCTCAGCCATAGCTGCAAACCAAACTATGGCCATGATAAACAGACTTCAAGAAGAAAAGGCAGCTGTACAAATGGAGGCGCTGCAATACCAAAGGATGATGGAAGAACAGTCTCAGTATGACCAGGAAGCTTTACAGCTTCTAAACGAGCTAATGATCAAGAGAGAAAAAGAGAAACATGAGCTCGAGGAAGAGTTGGAAGCGTACCGTAACGGGGTTTCAGATTCTGAAACCAAAGAAGAAATGAGAGTAGTTTGCAGCTATGCAGATGACGAGCATGGTAGCATCTCCGGGAAACGAGATAGTGTTCGTGATCTCGTAGATGACGAAGTGACAAACTTGCAGGAAGTAGCATTGGATTGCGTGAAGCAAATGACTGCTCTCGATGACTCGTTAGCAGAATACGAGGAAGAGAGGCTATCCATTCTAGATCAGCTGAAGAACTTGGAGGAGAAACTACTCAGTTTGAAGAGCAACGACCATGTTGAGGAAGTGAACTCAGCCGAGCATTCCTCACAGTATGTAGTCAACACACTTGATACGAGTTATGAGCTGGATGAGGCAAAAGAAGATGGAATTTCCAGCAACATACAGAAGTTAGAAACTAATCCCGAAAGAAAAACGATGGAATCAATGGCAAAGAGCCTCCTTCCTCTGTTAGATGCTCTAGATGATGATGCCGAAAAGTTAATGTTCGAAGGAACTAGTGCATCTGAAGCGTTAGCAGGAGCGTTTTCTCCTTTATCGCTGTACGAACTAGATAGCGAACTGATAACTGCCGAAGATGTGGTAGATCATATGCACGAGAGACTGCAAGCTCTAGAAGCAGACAGAGAATTCATGAAGCACTGTATGAGTTCAATACAGAAGGGTGACAAGGGAATGGACCTTCTCCAGGAGATCTTGCAACATTTGCGAGATCTTAAAGCGGTAGAACTTGATACAAGAGACATGACCCGCGATCCTCTGGAACACAGTTACAGTAGCTAAACATGGAAAAGAAAGGTATGAACTGTGGTGCCTTTACCATTTCATTCTACTTGTTTCTGGATTTCATTAGCACCAACTTAAAGGTAACAGATTGCAATAATAATAGCACTACAGGTTATACAGATCTCTGATGAGGCAAATCTTCCCACTAGAAGAGCAACTGCATGAACACCAGGCAATTTTCGAAGGAGTTGTCATTCCCGGTCTAGGTTATTTGAATCATGGATGGCATCCGGATCAAAACACCGGCTTTTTTCCAATCTTGTCTTGGTAGTAATGCCATATGGGAACGAATGGAGAAGGACTGCAGAAGTCCACCTGGTTTGCTTAGTTTCAAGCCTAAGTTACTTTTTTCTGTTTTATTTTTAATGTTTGCACAGGGAACAAGAGCAATGGTGAAAGGGTGAAATTGTTCCTTCTCCTAGATTTTGTATTTCTTATCTCCAATGATTAATACCTTTGTGTAAACCAGAGTTTCATGAAGAAGAAGTGGTTGTGGATTCTACTGCCACCAAGGAGCAGAATGTTTGAAATTTGTCATTGAAATTCAAACATCTTGCACCATTGCTTCATAGAGTACAAGAGATCTTTCAGATTGAAGCAGAGTTATAGGATAGATGGACAGTTGGACACTTTCTCCGAAAAATTAAGTCTTCTATATAGAGCGACGCTTATTAACCTTTATGACTGTAAAACAAGAAGTCAACAATGGCCTTGCTTAACTCAAGTGAGAGCTCCACAAGCACAGAGGTGTTGAGAACTTTATACTTACGGAATGCGTAAAATCGTATGTTATTGTCAATTCTCTAGTTTCATCCAACCAGAGGTTTATGCACAGCTAAGAACTGAGAAAGTGAAGCTTCTAAACATTAAATATACCTGAGTGCTTGCTTTCACAGCATAAAAAAGATTCTATTCTGCAGAAAACTCGAACAACATCGAGTGCTTGTACTTCTCTCCAGCCTGGAACACAATAGAAGGAAAATTTGGCTGATTCATGGAATTTGGATATCCCTGTGTCTCAAAACACAGTCCAGAATGCTTTTCGTAAACTGCACTGCCTTTACCGGCAACACCATTCACGTAGTTCGCCGTGTAGAACTGCATGCCAGGAGCATCAGTCCACAGATTCAACACCCTAGAGCTGGAAGGGTCCTTCACTTTAGCTGCATGTTTTAAACCTGCTTTCTCCTCCCCAGTATCAAGTACATAATTGTGGTCATATCCCAAGCCAGGGACCTCGTTTATAGAGGTTCCAACTTTTTTCTCAGAAGTGAAGTCAAAAACTGTGCCTTTAACTGCTAAGAACTCGCCAGTTGGGACTGAATTCTTATCCAAAGGGGTTATCTGAGTTCCCCATATCTGAACCAAATGATCAAGTGCATTGCCAGAGCTATGACCAGCTAAGTTCCAATAGGTGTGCTGAGCTAAGTTGATTGGAGTCGACTTATTTTTGGCGACGGCTTCCATGTCCAACCTCATTGTCTTGCTTGAAGTAAGTGTATAAGTAGCCGTAACAGTAACATCTCCAGGGTATCCTGGTTTCATAAAGAATCAAATCTTATAAGCTCATCACCAGTTTCGAGTAAGGCGAGAATCAAGGTATATAACTAACCTTCTTCCCCATCATAGCTTTCATACTTTAAGGTGATGGATGGTTGTTCCCCCTGTGTATGCCTTACAACGTCCCAGATCACTTTGTCAAACCCTTTGATACCACCTAAAAGCATTTGAGAAATTTAGCCATTGAAGCACTTGGTTCCTTGCTAAAAATCAAGGGAAAGAAACTGGCAAATTGAACTTGCGTACAGAAGACATTTTTAGCACACCATTCCAAATCCCGGTTTCAGATATCAACAAGATAGCAACCAGAAATACTTGACCAAAACAACTTTGGCCATGAGGATTGAGGACCTTGAATTCATCCATTACAAGCGAGAACAAGACAAAGGAACAGCAGCAAGACCAGAATTCACATGCACATGTCCAGCGCGGAAAGTTGCACTAATCGAAAGAGGGTGATGAACAATGGCTTACCATGGAGACTGTTGGGCCCATTGTTGACAGCCAGAGAGTAATCCTGACCATTGAGGGAGAACTTCCCACCCTTAATTCTATTGGCAACCCGACCAACAATGCACCCGAAATAAGGAGCATTGCCCTTCTGTTCTCCAATAACAAATCAAAACCAAAAAAAGAAGATAGTATCATCCATTTAAACAGCATAAAGTATCAATCTTCTCTCTTCAATCTTCCTTCCTTCAAAGTAAACAGCATCAAGAGATTCAAGACACCAACTTTAACCTTAAACACTACAAAAACCAAGAGACCCTCACCATGTAGTCCTCAACTGAATCAAACCCAAGTACAACATCGTCGAGTTTCCCTAGACAGAAACATCAAAGAAACGAGCATTGTTAGAATCTCCATGTGGTATTCTCAACACGCCCCCTAAACAAAAATCTTCGGGCTAAAGATTGTACGGATTTTGACTTCGCTGTGCCATGAAACGGAGGTCGTGCGAATAACAATTAACACGGGATCAACCGCTCACATATCATAAAATCTCCGTATCCAACATAAAATCTTAAGGCAATAGATTTGTGAATTTTTCACAAAAACACACCGCTCTCGTACCTAACGATGCGGTAATCTCAACGAGCGTCATAACGAAAGGACAAAAATCACTGGCAGGAAAAGGGTATCACTTAATCTTCGCAAGAAAATAAGTCAACGAGGGAAAAGAGAGAAAGAACCTTGCTTGTCGGGGACGAAAAGGGAAGTGATAGTGGCGCCATAGTTAGTGATTAGGACACGTAGGGTCCCGTTGTTGAGCTCCAACAGTTGTGCTTCCTTCTTCTGCTGCTCGCCCATGACGATCTTGTTCTTTTATTACGAGGCAACACCCTGATGTGGTTGGTCACCGCGCCAGTATATAAATAGATGGATCGCGAGCGTTTACGTAGGGATCCATCGAGGATTTTAAGGATTTGGTTGACTACCGCAATCCTCAATTTGGTATTTGATAAGCTTTATAAAAACAAGAATCTCGCTAAATAATATTATTTCCAGCCCGGATTTCTTTTGGTATAAACGCACACCTTTGTTAATCATCGAATAGAGTGGTACATTCGAATAGGCTCAACCCCTTGACATTGTCTGAATACACAACAGCACAAGAGCGAAAAAGAACATTGGATTTGGACCAGACATGGTGGTGTGAAATTGTGAGGGCATAATTTGATAAGTGCATTCGCTACACGGTTATCTTCTCTCCAAATATGTTGGATACTAACGTTCTGATTTCGGACGAATAACTCCCTAGCATGGAGGATAAGGATCGAAAACGGGTAGTCTTGAGAGACATTACAGCCAACACAAAGGATGGCGAGTGACGAAGTAAATGGTCACCCACACAACACCGACCAAAAATTCTTGTGTGCTCCAATACAAAAAATTCTTATGTTTCTGTCTCTTTAATCAACGGTCTAACTTTTACTCCAAATGGTAGTGTTCATTCTTTTACTTACCATTAGTGCTCAATCAAATCTATTTTTTTTATTTACTCTAACTAAATTGGATAAGTCCTTTCCCTTAAGAGATGGAAGGACTATCAAAAAAACATTTAAGTTCATTATATTAGAATTTTGAAAAAATAAAATTTGGCATATTTATATTAGTAGTTAGATTTAATGATGATAACTTCAATGTGTTAAACAAAATACTACAAAAAATCTCACTTTCTCTCTCTCTCTATTTTCTCCATATCTTCTCTACCTCCTCTCTGTCTTTCCTGTCGAATCATCTGTCGACCACCTCCCCTGTGGACTTGGCCAACATCTACTCTTGTTCTGGGGATCTGCCTTCGAATTGGTGTTGTAAGTCCTTGTCATCATCGTTGAGCCCACCTGATCTAGGAACTTGATAGTCCTCACCATCTTCATCTTGCACGCTATATTCTCACCCACCCCTCTTTTCTTCTCCATATCGCTTATTTTATATCTATCAGTTCTAACTAATGGTCCTAATTCATGGTTTAGAAGTGATTCACCATCTGTTTGAAAAAGGTTTCCAAAAGGGTATATCACCATTCATTTTGTGTGAAAGTAGCACTGCTCATCGTGTATGTACCACCACTCATCACGTGTGTGCTATTACTTGGCACAATTGTATCACCGCTCGTCGTAGTTGTATCACCACTTGTAAGTTGCACCTCTAGAACTAGAATAATAGTATCATCATTTACTATATAACATATTTTTTTTTATAAATAATTTAGACGGATTGACCTAAAACCCCGAACTATAAACAGCATTGGATTTCCCCTCCCAAGCATACATATCATTGATCACCACATAATGTAACAATATACTAACCACATATGTGCTGTCTTTTAGCACAGTTGTATCATCATTTGCCATAGTTGAACCACCACTCGTGGGTTGTACCATCATTCACTGCATAATGTATCATCATTTACTCGATAACATATCATTCATCACCACATAATGTAACAATAATATACCCACCACATACGTACCTCAACTCATTGTACCATCAGTCACTGCATATGTATCACTATTCATTAAATATTTATGGTACCACGACTAAAAAATGTTCAATAAAATTTTGAGAAATTTATATATAATAAAATATGTGCATAAACAAATGTTCAAAATACTTGCGTCTTAACCATCCTTCTAAATACAAAAGAACGTGAAAAGTGGGGATGAAACATAACTTTGGAATGTTCACAAATCTGACGAGACACGACTGATATTCGATGTAAACTTGGAATTCCAAATCTGAGTCACCAATTAGCCAAATGTTTAACTCACGATGCTTAAACAGTTCTGATGGAACTCTTCAAACTTGTATTCTTAAGACTTCATTAATAATCAATATCCTTAAAGTGCTATTTATTCCCACCATCTGTTGTCAATGGGTTCCAATAATTATGCTTTTAGGATTGTTCAAAAATTCTAGGATATCTAAGTAGCAACTCTTAGAAATCTACCTCTAGAACTAGAATAATAGTATCTCATTATTGAAATGCAAAAAATAGAGAAGATATTAAATTATTGATTTGATGAGATCAATTGGAATGACAAGATACTTATAAGATCACAATGGACACGTCTCAAAGGTTACAAATGAAGAGAACTCTAAAGGTTTTAGACTATATTAAAAATGACTCAAAATTTAAGAATCCATATTCTACAAGGATTATATTTTAGACTTCTTGTTAGATTCTGTTTAAGACTCCTATATGACTTAGGTAAACTTCATGGTTGTATCAGAGTTAGTCTATAAATAAATAGGAGGCTCTAGCCCCAATATGAGTTGGGGTAAGTTTGAGGTGAGCTAATGTGTCACCAATAAAGATTCATTTTCTCTCCCGTGGACGTAGGTAATTTGTTGAACCACATAATTCTCTTATTTCAGTTTCAAGTTCTTTTTTTTTTGTTTGAACGAAAGTAATTTTGTTGTACATCCATAACTAGAGTAGGTTAATTTTCTAACAAATTAGTATAAGTTTTTTTAAGAAAGGATGGTTGGTTATGGCGTGAAGTTTCACGAAATGATAAATTTTGGGTTATGGCAAAGGTGTGTCAAGGATCTGTTAGTTCAACAGGTGATGTACGCAAAATTGGGAATAATTAAATGCACAAGCAAATAGTATAGTGGTAAGTAAGGTTCTTAGAACTGAGGGTTAAACACTAAATCAAAATAAATAATTATGTGAAGCAGGAAAATTAAAGTTTTATAAGGTTGTGAAAGGTTGCAAGCAAACAAACGAGATCAAAAAATTAAATAAAAGATGAGTTGTAAATCAATAGAGATAAACGAGCACGATACTCTTATGGACTACCCATCTATGTTGAGACTATGGTTTTTATGAAGTTCTAACTAGTACCCGGAGTGTTCTAATGCATCTCCCTAACGCTTCTGCTCATTAGGATGACAAAACTAAGCTAGAGTAGTTCATGATTACTAACCAACGCTTCCGCTCATTAATTAGACCAAGAACTAAACTAAACTCAATTATGAAGTTAACTCCTAGCAGGTTATCCCTTAGTATCAAGATTCTTCATTAATACCTTAAGACATGTCAATTAACTCTTCCGTTGATTCTAATGCCTTCCGGTCTATTATTATCAACTAAATATCATAATCTAAGTGATCAAGTTAGATTAAGTATTAAGATCATCAATTGACAACTACTACGAAAGATAATCAAACCATAGCTAACATAGACGAGTAATCACATAATTAGGGCATCGCACTCATAAGAGAACTACTCGCTAAGCATGTTAACAAAGCACAATATATTAACGAAGAACATGATAGCAATTACCATAAAGGTAGAGATAGAGAAAGCTTAGTCGTGATGATCAAGTCTTGCCAATCCCTTCCTCGTAGCTAACTGAAATCGCGACTTTATTAAGCTCCAAAGGATGTTTCAAAGTTGCAGTAAAAACGTTTCACCCTAAGCCTAAAAAACCAAGGCCTATATATATAGGCAAAAGTCTAACGAGAAATTAGGAAAACCAAGAGGAGGTTAAGCTAAATTGGAAATCTTGCTGGCCAAGTAATAATATAAAATAATATAACTAAAGTCCTAAAGCCGAAACAGGATGCTAAAAGTAGAATATAACTAAAACAAATCGAGTCCCCGTGTAAAAAGAAAGTCTAAAAAATTGGTCGTCGAGGACCTGGCCCCCGCCAATGGAGTTGGCGCTCGCCAACATGATTTTCTGTAACGGACTTGGCGCCTGCCAAGTATTTGGCGCCCGCCAAGTATTTGGCGCTCGCCGGGTCGCTGATCAGCTTCATCACATCTTCGTATTTTGTAGTTTTGACCCTCTTCCACTTCGAATTTGGCTTTGACTATAAAAGAAGAAATGTAGATCTCTCTTCAAGCTTTCCAACGGTATCTCATTGGATATAATCGGACACTCGAAAAAAAAGTTATGACTCTTGAAATATAGTCTCTCGAAATTACCCCTCGAACGACCTTCGTTGAGCTCCAATTTCCTACAAAATATGACAATGGGTAAAAATCTATTCCCGAACATAAATATACTAAAACGATCATAAGATATGATATGACATGATGAATATAACTCAAAACTTGACTAAACACGCGCGAAACATACGATAAAATATGAGCATTTACATACTCATCACACCCCCACACTTATTTCCTTGCTTGTCCTCAAGTAAGGCGCATCAGACACGCCCCACAATTTCATAATCTTATTAAAAGACCACCCCACAACTGAGTAGTGTACTTACCTGAGCGCAAGGAGTAAGAACGTGTAGACACTGCATCCTTAATGGTTTAACCCAGTTTTTGCACTTAGTAGGTTACACTAGAAGATTGACCACTCAGAGGTTCAGAAATTTAAGCTCGCATATATGAGTAGTTAGCTACCTATCACTCGCGTACACGTCCGGAATCTCAAAGTTTCATACATCTCACTCAGTGGTGCCTCGATAAATGCAGGGCTCATGACTTTTCATTAGGTTGTAATGGGGTTGGGGTTAGGGTCAGGTGAGGATAAAATATGTGGGAAGTAGCTAAACCACCCGGCCGAGGAGCTCACAAAAATGTTCTAGCTCTCGTCTACTCTAAATACCTCACACTATATCTAATATGTACTCATTCCAAGATTACACCCAAATTCTATTGACCACTTAGCTCGAGCCGTGCCATTTATTCACTTTCCACTTTCCATCATTCAACGTTTGTTCCATTTCCAACTTTTCCATTCCCTTTTCATCACTTTTTCACTTTTTTTTCCACGTCTTTTCCTTCACTTCTCGCTTTTTTCTCCTTTCTTTTTTGTCCTTTTTTTCTTTTCACTTTTCACAACCTTCCTCAATCACATCCATTCATCACATTACACATTAAAGGCAACTGGTCTCAGCTTCTTTGTTGGCCTCATTTCTACCCATTTTCCCCATTGTTCATTCTCGAGCTATTCTACCAAATGAACCCTTACAATTATACCCCAAAGATAAAAACCTAATGCGTCCTCAGACCAAAGTGATCAAAGGTGGGTAAGATTATGGATATAGGGCTTACATATTGGCTTACATATAATATTTCAAGGAAAAAGGCTTAAGCTCAACGTGTGTAAACAATAGATATACAGGATTTTCAGCTCTAAGGCTCTAGGCTCAAAATCAAAGATGGCCCCCGTCCTGTCACTTACACCCGCACCACCAAAATGGTACCAAGTGATGGCATGAAACCTGATGACCGGAGCAATGTAGGCACCTCATGCTATGCGAAGACGGTTGTCTCCTCCTTTGGCTCTAAAATCTTACAAGGTCACTCATCAATGCCGCTAGTATAATCTACTAAGTGTAACCACTAACCTAAATAGTCAAGGGTGTTATTTCTACACGTCTTTACTCATCGTACTCAAGCTTGATTCCTAACAAAGTATGAGTTTTAACTTCTAACAAAAGTTCAAAAATTCATGGCGGAGGTTCATCATCTGCTTTTGACAATACTTCATTTACAAACACAAACAAACACAATCCTAAATTCAGATCTAGACTCAATCACATATGCCAAACCAAAACAAAACCGCACGTTGACCCCCCCCCCCCCCCCCCACACTTATTAAACACATTGTTCTCAATGTAGGGGACACAAGCAAACAGCACAACTTAGAAACAAAGACTACAAGGACATAACAGACACTATGATAACAGACAATAAGAAAGGAAAGGGATTGGTACTGCCCGCAATCGTCGGTAGGAGGCGGTGGGGAAAGCTGGTGGTGTTCCGCTCTAATTGCCTTTGACGTACTACAAAGCTGGTGGGATTTTGCTCTAACTACCTTTTTGCGCAACAAAGTTTGTGTATGGACTGGCGAATTCTGCTGCAGCTCGATTTTTCTCTTTTTGAAACCTCCTGCAAAGGCTAGTAAAATACTAAATGAACATAACAATACTGAAGCAAACACAAAATATAATAAAAAATTAAATACTAAACGTGCTAATTTAGAGTCGTTAGCTTGACTGTGTTACTCCCTTTGGCACTATGATAGACGAAGGTGCTTATCGATTACTTGGAACTCTATTTCATCTAGGCCTATGCGAAGAAGTAGCTTGCCATTGTGAACATCTACCATTGCATGACAAGTGTTGAAGAATGGACGTCCTAGAATTAATGGACAACTTGCATCTACAATGTAGTCCAGCACTACAAAGTCTACGGGTATAAGAGACTTGTCAACTTTGATTAGAACATCTTCCACAATTCCATGTGGTTTCTTCTTATTGTGATCTGCAAGCTCTATCATCATAGATGTAGGTTTGATATCTCCTAAATTGAGTTTTCTGAAAGTATCCAAAGGCATAAGATTAATATTGGCACCCAAATCACATAAACAATGTGGAAACTGAACACCGTCAATAGTACAAGGAATAGTAAAACTCCCTGGATCTTTTAGTTTTGGCGGTATGTCATTTTCTACCAAAGGGGTCGTCTTGCCATTATTCTGCCTCTTCTTTCTTGCGATGATTTCCTTCAAAAACTCTGCATATTGTGGCCTTTTATCTAACATCTCCAAGAAAGATACATGGCTTTAAATTTCTTCCATTGTCTCTATGAATTCAAGAGCCTTCTCATCGATCACTGCTACTTTCTTGACTTATTGAGGTGATGGTGGAGGAACATAAGAATCCTTTTTTGCACTGATATAGGCTGGTTGCTCCTTCTTCTCAGTAACTACCTCATCCTCTATGGCTGGCTTGATTGGTCCGTTACATTCTTTTGAAGTGGGTTTGTTCTCAAGTGGTGGCTTTCTCCAGAGTCTTTGCGGGAATAGAGGTGGAGGGATATAAGGTGGTGGGGAAATATATGGTTCATCATCCTCGTCCACACTCCTCACTGTGATGGCCATCACCTGTCCTCGCGAGTTTGACTCGGTTTTGCTGGGTAGAGCACCTATTTCCCTTTGAGTGTTTGCTGCAGCCAATTTTCAGAGTGCGATCTCCATCTTCTTGAGTTGCGTGGCTTGCCCCTTTAGGTATGTCTCAAACTCTTGTTGACGTGCTTCACAACGATCCATCCGCTGCACAGTTATACTTTGTTGTTGGATGGACTGCTGGACTACCCCCACTAACTTATCGATCTTGTCACCCATTTCCTTGACTTCCTGGAGTATTGCTGGGCACTAGTGTTGTGTGCTTGCTGGCCAAATCGAGAGAAATTTGGATGAGCATTAGCTTGTTGTGAGTAGCCCATTCTTGGTGGTGTTCTATCAGCAATGGCCTGGATCTCTTCCAATATTGGACAGTCAGTTGTGGGATGTGCCCCTTTGTAAAGCTGACAAGTATCTTGCACCACAGCTGCCTGTTCCTTGTCCTTGGTCGACTTGTCAAGTCTTTTGGTAAGTGCTTCTATTTGAGCTTCGAGCTTTATGTTGGCATTTACTTCGAGTACTCCTCGGGCTGTTTCCTTACGTGGTTGCCTAGCACATTTTTTTGGCCACATACCATTGACTTCAGCCATTTCCTCCAATAAGCGAGCAGCTTCATCAACAGTCTTCCTCAAGTACATTCCTTGAGAGGAGGCATCAATATGATCACGGGATGGGCCATCTAACCCATTGTAGAAGATTTTCATGAGGTTGTCTTGAGTTATACCATATTGAGAGAAGGCACTTTGGAGATCCGTGAACCGTTCCCAGGCTTCATAAATACTTTCCCCATCTCCTTGGATAAACGTGTTGATTTCTTGTAAGAGTTTGGCTGACTTGGCCATAGAAAAGAACTTCCGGAGGAAAGCATGAGCGATATCATTCCAACTCTGAATTGTTTCTCCTTTTAACTTGTTGTACCAAACATGAGCTCGATCTTTCAAAGAAAAGTGAAAGAGGCGCAGCTTCAAGACATCATCATCGACATTTTGGAATTTTATGATGTTGTAGATATCTTCAAATCGAGATAGATGGTCTTGAGGATCTTCACTTGGCAAGCCGCCAAATTGGACCAAGTTTTGCAGTAGTCCGACAATCGCTGCTGGAATCTGGAAAGAGTGGGGACCTACATGTGGTTGTTGTAGACCATTAGAGTTCCCATTCCATGTAGGAATAGATGATTCCAACAGCGTCCTTCTTCGTGGAGCGTCCCCTACAGCTTGGAGCGCTCCGTCTTTCTGATTTTGTGCCATTGCTCTGGCTTGGTCTCGCTTCTCACGCCTAATTACCCTTTCGAGTACTCCGATGTCAACCTCAAGCACAGTATTTGTGTCAAAGTCCAATCCTTCACTCCGAGTTCTTGGCATGCACTAGAGAATCCTGAAAAAGAAATCACAAAAAAAAAATCAGCAATTTGCCACACAAAACCAATTGCTTTTGATTCTATGTCCTAAAATCTCAATTCCGTGTCGAGGGCGCCAATTTGATGTACGCAAAATTGTGAACAATTAAACGCACAAGCAAATAGTATAGTGGTAAGTAAGGTTCTTAGAACTGAGGGTTAAACACTAAATCAAGATAAATAATTATGTGAAGCAGGAAAATTAAAGTTTTATAAGGTTGTGAAAGGTTGCAAGCAAACAAACGAGATCGAAAATATAAATAAAAGCCGAGTTGTAAATCAATGGAGATAAACGAGTATGATACCCTTATGGACTACCCATCTATGTTGAGACTATAGTTTTTATGAAGTTCTAACTAGTACCCGGAGTGTTCTAATGCATCTCCTTAACGCTTTCGCTCATTAGGACGATAAAACTAAGCTAGAGTAGTTCATAATTACTAACCAATACTTCCGCTCATTAATTAGACCAAGAACTAAACTAAACTCAATTATGAAGTTAACTCCTAGCGGGTTATCCCTTAGTATCAAGATTCCTCATTAATACCTTAAGACATGTCAATTGACTCTTTCGTTGATTCTAATATCTTCCGATCTATTATTATCAACTAAATATCATAATCTAAGTGATCAAGTTAGATTAAGTATTAAGATCATCAATTGACAACTACTACGAAAGATAATCAAACCATAGCTAACATAGACGAGTAATCACATAATTAGGGCATCGCACTCACAAGAGAACTACTCGCTAAGCATGTTAACAAAGCACAATAGATTAACAAAGAACATGATAGCAATTAACATAAAGGTAGAGATAGAGAAAGCTTAGTCGTGATGATCAGGTCTTGTCAATCCCTTCCTCGTAGCTAACTGAAATCGCGGCTTTATTAAGCTCCAAAGGCTGTGTCAAAGTTACAGTAAAAATGTCTCCCCCTAAGCCTAAAAAACCAAGGCCTATATATATATAGGCAAAAGTCTAACTAAAAATTAGAAAAATCTAGAGGAGGTTAAGCTATATCGGAAGTCTTGCTGGCCAAGTAATAATATAAAATAATATAACTAAAGTCCTAAAGCCGAAACAGGATGCTAAAAGTAGAATATAACTGAAATAAATCGAGTCTCCGTGTAAAAAGGAAGTCCGAAAAATCGGTCTTCGAGGACCTGGCGCCCGCCAATGGAGTTGGCGCTCGCCAACATGACTTTCTGTAACGGACTTGGCACCCACCAAGTATTTGGCGCTCGTCGGGTCGCTGATCAGCTTCGTCGCATCTTCGTATTTTATAGTTTTGACCCTCTTTCACTTCAAATTTGGATTTAACTATAAAAGACGAAATATATATCTCTCTTCAAGCTTTCCAACGGTATCTCATTGGATATAATTGGATACTCAAGCTGAAAGTTATGACTCTTGTAATATAGTCTCTTGAAATTACCCCTCGAACGACCTTCGTTGAGCTCCAATTTCCTACAAAATATGACAATGGGTAGAAATCCATTTCCGAATATAAATATACTAAAACGATCATAAGACATGATATGACATGATAAATATAACTCAAAACTTGACTAAACACGCGCGAAATATACGACAAAACATGAGCGTTTACACACTCACCAACAGGGAATGGTCAACGTAAATTCAAAGGATCAAAGAGAAAGGAAAGGTGGAAGAGGATCCAAGTCAGTGTCAAATAAGTTCAATGGATGTTAATTTAAATACAGAAAAATGGCACAAGAAGTGGAATTATCCAGGACGAACTAGGAATCAAGATAACGAGAGAAAGAGATCGGTATCTACGTGTAATGCCAAAGATTCAGACGGGTCAGATGGTGACTTTCTTTCTGTCTTATCAAGTTCAAAGTATCCTGGTAATTTAATTTTATCAGGGACCTTAGATTATAACAGATATAGTTATAAAGGTGGAAAAATGAAGGTTCAAAAGAATACTATGGTAGGGATGAATGATGAAAAGGACTCGAAGAGCACTTACAGGTTGGTAGAAAATACTGTTGTAGGAGGAGTCACCTCAATGGGGTCTGAAAGAGATGGCAAAAGCTTAAGGCATATGTGGTTAGATCATACAAGGGAGCAATGTCTTGACATGAATGGTTTGAGTGCAATCATGAAGGTTATTAGAATGTGTCTCAAACAAAAGAGGGTTATTAGAATGGGTATTCATAGAGCCATGGTTAGTAAGAAGCTATTGCGAGAAGCTATGGTTGTCTCGCATAGCATGGTTAGTTAAAAGCTATGGTTTTCTCAAGGCACGTGCAAAGAAAAGGTATTTAGTAGGTTTGACATTAAGAATACAGAACTGTGGATTACACCAAGACAAATCAGGTTTTATCATACTCAAGGGCGAACGGTGAAGTTCGTAACATTTCAAAGGTTCTACTTGGTAGGACAAAGGGTTGTCCAATGTATGATATGTCTTATAGCATCGGTTTATGACAACAAAAACAAGGTCAAACAAGGAAGCGATTCAAGATTGCAAAGTATAAGGATGACCGAGAAAATAGAGAGTATTTATTATTCATGGGTTTACTTCTGAAGGAGAACTCGCGTGTTAGGGGTCCATGGAGATTGAATGTGTTAATACATTGGGTAAGCTTGAGGGATACAGAGAAGAATCACTGTAACTCTCTCTCTCTCTTCGGGTTATGAGTTTTCTTGTTCCTCTAAAAGATGGAATCTTTAGTTACCATTTAATTCCCTCAAGAAAAAGATGGAATCTTTATTGTGGGTTTCCAGTTTTCTGTTAGTGTACCTCATCCATTGTAGAATTCAAATCTCTCTGTTGTAGATCTTACCCTGGGCAGGTCAACAAGGTCTTAATTGGGTTGGCTTAATCTGGCCAAAAATTCAATCTTTGCTACTCATTTCACTTTTGTGATAAGTCAACACCGAGAAAATAGAAGAGTACAAGATAAAGCAAAATGGCTAGCTTTTCTTACATGAACCAAGATTGTCGGAAAATGGTGTGGTTGATTTTGTTTGGGATTGGATCTTGGTCCCAATTAACTCGGGATCTATTGAATGTGAATTAGTTGTACTTCAAGAGCCATTCTACATATTTACATATAGCATCAGAATTGCAATTCTGACCCTTTGCTAAGCCATTATTCTTTGTCTAAATGGAAGAACCTCTAATCCTACGGACATGGATGAAGCCATCGAAGTGGGTCGACTGGACCATCATGATTTGCAGTTTTCTTGTGTTTGGTATTTTTTATTACAAATTAGGGTTTTATGAGAGGTAGAACGGCGAGCCCGAGGGTATGTGGATCGAGGTTTCGTAGTGGTGGACGGTGAAAGTTTATTTACAATAATTATAGATCATAATTATATAATTATCAATCTTAATTAAATAACGAACAAATTCGTTAAATCGTAAATACACTTACTTGTTGAAGCGTAGATCAACTCGGGATCGCAACAGAGTCTTGTCACTGGTCGGTTCTTACTTACGATCAATAGAAATAAGAATAATTTTCACAACTTTATCTGCCTCAGAGTTGAATCGAGAATTCAGGAATCAAATTAGTAATTATCTCTTCTGAGTGAGTGGCTGCCAATTTTTCTCTGTGAGATCCCTCATGATCTCGTCATCTTCTCCTTTTAAGGGAGAATCAATTTTCTCCCACGTCACCACATTTGGTGGCTCTCTCTCCATGTGGAGAAGTTATTATTGGTAACTTGTACACCTAGAGATGAAGTGTCAACAATTGCCACTTCTTACAAGAAAGAGGTGGCCTAAGGATGAGATGGGCTTGCCACATCATGGCCCATTATGAGAATTATGGGTGCAAAACCCAACATTCTCCCACTCACGTAGGGGTGAGCATTCGGGATATTCCGATCCCAAATACCGAATACCAAAAAATCCCGAATACCGAAATTCGAAAAAAGTCCCTACCGATCCCGAACTGAAATAATTTTGGGATATCCCGAATACCGAATTAATATTACGGGATTATCCCAAAAATCCCAAAAATCCCAAAAATTTTCTATGAAGAGTAATAGAGTAAAAAAATTTCCATGCTTCCTCTCTATGGGTGAAGAAACCATCGAGGCATAAATAAATTATGCTGGAGAATGGAGGCATAAATAAATAAACCATCGAGGAGATTATGGTGAAAAAATTCAGCTCAACTTCATCATCGAAGGAACCCAAGTCATGAACAAACTTTCCAGATCAATTCTACCTAATTTGAAAAAAATCTCCAAATTTAAAACTCTAATTTATTTTCGCAATTGGAAACCCTAATTTATTTACAATACCTAACTTGGGAGAGTGAGGTGCGGCCGTGAGGTGGTGGTTCCGTGGAGCATGAGCTGGTGGCGCCGTGGCTTGTGGTGGTGGCCGGAACTTTGATTTGTGGTGGTGACCGGAACTTGTGGAGGGGCAGAGAGGAAAGGAGAAGAGGGGAGAAGAGGAGAGGAGGGGAGAAGTGTTTTCTGGAAGTGGAGAAGTTGAGTGGGGTGGGATTTTTTTCATTATATATAGGTGGGTAAAATTATACTTTAATACTTTGAGATTTTCGGTATTACCAAAATAATACCGGTATATACCGAACCGATCTGAATACCGAGATTACCGAAATTTTTACAAAAATCTTACCGAATAAACTCCTGAATACCGAACTCCCGATCCCGAACTTCCGAATACGGAAATAATTTCGGGATATCCCGAATACCGATCCCATTTGCTCACCCCTACACTCACGCATAATTGATCATAATCAATATTTTCTCTTATCATATTTGGCAGATATTTCGTGCGACTAGCATACATCGAGTGCACATAGCTAAACTCAAGAGCACATAACGGCCACTTGAATGATAGCATCTCGATATCTCCATTACATAAAGTATGCCTTACCCTAGGTCTCATCTCACATTCTTTGTTTCCACATGTGATTTCCGAAATAATCTATTCGTGTTCACTATTGTATTGCTTTCAATACAATAGGTGCACCAGTGAACCACGAAGCTTCTCGAATATGATCGATAGAGAACCTTCTCCCCTAACAATATTTTTTTCATCATGTTCCAGCCTACTTTTTCAGTCAGTCTTGCTAGGTCGAATCAAAACATGACCATTTTAAATACTTTCCAAGCTAGCAGCATTGAATCATACTTCTAAAAAATATTTAGGATCTTAAGGGTAGATTTTCGAAAACCATAATTTTTGGAGTTGGTCTCACACCAGGGAAACTGAAATCACTAAATAATAAAATTAATTTCCCATCCATTGGTCGTAGAGCACACATGACACAATTCATGTGCTATGGTGTACTTTCCTGTTAAAGGAGCACATGTCTCTCGTAAATAACACCATACTAGAGTATCAGCCTCGATGTTTACAAACAACAGCTTTAGTCTACACAAAGACTGCTCCAGGCTATCAAGACAGAATTATGGTAAGTTCTACTTACTTCTTACCATTAGATTCTATATAATCCCATAAGTTCCAAGAACTTATTTAATGTAGCAACTATTGCTTACACGTAATCTTGCTTTAACAAGACTGCTCTTGTAGTTAAGCAAGACGGCATTCATATTTTAGAATAGGCACTCGATATTTAACAATGTTCTAAAATTGCCTCATCTCAATCAAGAATCAACTCATGACTCTCACTGAGGTAAACACCCGTGTGAATGGGCTACTTCTTTGTCTGACATGTATTAGTAAATATTACCATAAATAACATTCACACAATATGTATTGCTAAAAATAACATTATATTGAACAACAAATTCTTTACAATATGAGCAAAAAATACTAACACCTTCGTAAACCCAGGGACCTGACATGTTTCTCAAACACATCTCTAACAACACCCTTGATCATTGGGTCCGCAACCATATCTAGTGTAGATATGTATTTTATGCTCACCTCCTTACACGCAACCATATCCCTAACAAAATAATATTTTATGTCAATATGCTTTGCTCTACTATGATACCTAGGATCTTTAGCAAAAGCTATCGATACTTGATTATCGTAAAATAAGCTCACTGGTTCTTTTGAGTCAGCTAGGAATAAATGGCTCAAAAATCTCTTCAACTATACTGCCTCTTGCACAGCAGCTGCAGAAGCTACATATTTAGCTTCCATAGTTGACAGGGAGACACACGTCTGTTTCTTGCTACTCCATGAAATAGCTCCCCCGCCAAGCAAGAAGATATGTCCTGATGTGGATTTCTTCTCGTCCACATCACCACCCCAATCAGCATCGGTGTAACCTCTCAATGTCAGGTCTTGACCTTGATAACACAGTGAGTATTCTGCAGTCGTATTTAAGTATTTTATAATTTTCTTGACTGCTTTTCAATGTGCATTACCTGGATTAGACTGGTATCTACTTGCTATCCCAATAGTATAGCAAATATCTGGTCTTGTACACAACATTGCATACATGAGACAACCAACTGCATTGGCATAAGGGATTTTTATCATATCCCTCTCCTGTTGAGCTGTTTTAGGATACATGTCTTTATTGAGATGGTGACCTTGACAATTGCGACATATTTGGGATTACTATCATTACAATTGAATCGTTTTACTACTTTGCGGATATATGTCTCTTGTAAAAGAGACAATAGCCTTTTTGAACGATTCCTCGTGATCTTAACCCCGAGTATGTAATTAGCTTCACCCATATCTTTCATTTCAAAGTTGGACAAAAATCAAGCTTTGAGCTCAATAAGATATCCCATGTCATTTCTAGCTATTAGAATGTCATCAACATATAACGTAATTATGACAAACCTCTTACCTGAGCACTTAATATAGACACAATGGTCTTCGTCTATCATTTTAAAGTCATACGACATGATCGTATTATGAAAACGAATATACCATTGTCTAGAAGACTGCTTAAGGCCATAAATTAATCTTTTCAATTTGTAAACCATATGTTCGCTGCCTTTTTGGATGTAGCCCTCTGGCTAGACTATATAGATCTCTTCATCCAGTTCTCTATTGAGA
The DNA here is from genome assembly GCA_963995505.1 of Hypericum androsaemum. NCBI lineage: Eukaryota > Viridiplantae > Streptophyta > Magnoliopsida > Malpighiales > Hypericaceae > Hypericum > Hypericum androsaemum. The sequence goes on from OZ023183.1 coordinate 7,914,598, forward strand.
AATGCAGTTTTAACATCCATTTGATAAAATTCGAGGTTCAAATTTGCCACCATAGCCAGAATAATCCTAATCTCCTCATAGTCAACTCCTTCCTATTGTCTAAATCTTTGGGCAACTAAGCGAGCTTTGTACCTTTTGATACTTCCATCTGCTTTACGCTTAATTTTGAGAATCTATTTATTCCCAATTGCCCTACATCCTTTAAGTAAGTCAACCAGTTCTCAAACTTAGTTTTTTTTCATGGAAGCCATCTCTTCCTCTATTGCTTTACCCCCATTTATTCTTCTCGGGAGATGATAGAGCGTCAAAAATATTCTCAGGTTCATCCTCATCTTGTAGGATTGCTAAAAGAATCTCACTTGGACTATTATGTCTTCTTAATGATACCAAGAAAGTATTTGCAGCACCTTCAATCTCAAATCATCGGCGTGGAATGCTAGTTCTTTTAGTTCTATGAATTTCTCGATTTTGATAAACATCCCTCATGTATTCATCATAACCTGGAATCGTACTCCCACTGAAGCAAAAATCCATACTCCCACTAGAGTTCAAAATTTTACTCCCACTAAGATATTGATCATTTGGATCATGAACTTTTGGATCAATTGGAGATGAAAAATCTTGATTTTCCTCCTCCACAATTCTCCCACTCGGATGGAGTGATCCAGATGATTCTGGCTCATTAACTTCATATAAGGCAAGATCATGACTCACCTCTCCCAATTTTAGAAAATATTTTTCCAAGAATGTGACATCTCGTGATTCAAATTCTGTCACTTGTCTATTTTCTAGTTCGCCTACGAACACGTATCCTTTTGATACTTTAGAGTATCTTATAAAGATACTTTTTCTACCTCTCGATCCTAATTTACCGTATGTACTCGAGGTAGAATGGACGTAAGATGTACACCCTCACGGTCTTAAGTAGCTTAGATCAAGTTTTTGACCTGTCTACATTTCGTAAGGGGTGGTAGTGACAGACTTAGAGGGGACACGATTTAGAACATATGTAACGGTAAGGAGCGCATCTCCATAAAAGGATATAGGCAAATTTGCCTCTGCCATCATAGACCTAACTATGTCAAGAAGAGTTATATTTCTTCTTTCTGGTACCCCATTTTGTTGAGGTGTATAAGGAATGGACAACTGATGTTCAATTTCTTTTTCTTGACACAGAGCTTTAAATTCATCGAAAAGATACTCACGACCACGATCAGTTCGTAAGGCCTTAATCTTTCGATCTAGTTGATTCTCAGCATGATTCATAAATATCTTGAAACAACTTATTGCTTCTGATTTGTGAGAAATCAAATACATTTTACCTTATCTACTATAGTCATCTATAAAAGTGATAAAAAATATGCTCCATGTCTAGCCCTCACATTCATTAGACCACAAATGTCAGAATGGACTAATTGCAATAGATCATTGGCTCTAGTTCTCTTTCCAAATAGTTTTCTTGTCAATTTTCCTTCTAGAAAATATTCGCAAGTAGGTAATATAGTCTTTTCTAAATTATCCAACAGTCCTGCCTTAGCTAGACGATTCAAGCGATCTTGACCAATATGGCTCAGTCTAGAATGCCACAGCAAAACATCATCTTGAGACGTTTGCGAAGCAGTGGCAAACATCATCTAGATAATGCCTCTTGGACTGTCCCAGATTTATTTTCTAACATGTAATTTAGAAAATCTGGACCAAACAACTTGGCTACTTTGATCCTCTCACTCCGTCTAGGTTCTTCAGCACCTTGATCAGAGCCTTGTGTAACTTCATAACTTCTTTTGTTTGAGCTTACTTCTTTCATTTCCTTTTTAGGAAAGATATTCTCAAAGAATGTTGCATTCCTTGATTCCATGACCATTCCCTCGTTGATTTCAGGGTTTTCAGACTTGTGCACTAGAAATCGGTATGCGCTACTATTGTGGGCATATCTGATAAAGATGTAGCCAACAGTCTTGGGTCCTATTCTCACCCTTTTAGGTGGAGGTATTTCTACCTTGGCTAGGCACCCCTACACTTTAAGGTAACCGTAGGAAGACTTTCTTCCTTTCCATAATTCATATGGAGTTTTGTCCCTTTTCTTGTGTGGCAATTTGTTTAGAATGTGAATAGCTGAGAGCACAGCTTCCCCCCACAAGTTTTGTGGTAAGCCCGAGCTAATCAACATAGCATTCATCATCTCCTTAAGAGTTCGATTCTTGCATTCAGCTACACCATTTGATTGAGATGAGTATGGAGCAGTTGTCTGATGAATAATGCCATGTTGTTGGCAGAATTCTTCAAACGAAGCTACATATTCTCCCACTCTATCACTTCGAATCATTTTGATTTTAGTGCTAAGTTAATTTTCAACCTTATTCTTATAACTCTTGAAAGCTTCTAGAGCTTCGTCTTTTCCTTTTAAGAGGTGTACATAACAGTACCTCGTGCAATCGTCAATAAATGTGATGAAATATTTTTTTCCACCTCTAGTTTGCACGTGTTTTATATCGCATATGTCAGTATGAATTAACTCCAAAGGTGTAGTACTTTTTTCCACTGAATGAAAAGGTGCTTTGGTCATTTTTGCCTCTACACATACTTCACATTTATTGTTTAGGTCAAACTCTATTTTAGGCAATAAATTTAAACTTACTAACTTTTTTAGTGAGCTCAAATTTACGTGTCCTAGTCTATCATGCCATAAGTTAGAACACTCAGCCAAGTAAGAAAAATTGATAACTTTATTAGGCCCTTCAAAAATATATTTTACAGTTATTACATTCATCTTAAAGAGCCCCCTTTCGAGGTAATCCTTTCCTACAAAGGTACCAGCCTTAGTCAATACAAACCTATCGGCCTCGAATACTAGTTTCATCCCAGCTTTGCTCAACAGTGAGTCGTATACTAAATTCTTACGAATGTCTGGGACATGCAGCACATCCTTGAGGGTCAACTCTATTTTGGAGGTCACCTTCAGCACCACCTGGCCTAGTCCAACTACGGGAGAAGTTGCAGAGTTACCCATGAACAACTTCCACCCATTATCGGGTTGCCCTTGTGTCTATGAATCACTCTCTTAGATTATCCACCAGATTGGCTTCAAACACCACGGTGCATAGGTGTAGCTCAGACAAGTCCTTAGCCAGGTTAGCCTTCTCACGATTGTCCTTCTTTGGCAAGCGATAATCTTTGGCCATGTGACCAGGCTTGTCGCAGTTGTAGCAATTGCCCTTGATCTTCTTAGCTTTCTTTTGCTTTGGCTCTTACTTCTCCTGCTTGTTTACGGGATTCTTCCTCTTCTTGCCAGTACCACCTTTGGCGAGGTATACCTTAGCCTCGGAGTTGGTCCTGCTGGTCTTGACTTTGGTCTTTTGGTTGTCTTCCTCGATCCTTAGTCTCACGATCAGGTCTCCTAGCCCCATATCCTTCCTCTTATGCTTGAGGTAGTTCTTGAAGTCCTTCCACAGAGGGGGTAGCTTCTCGATTAGAGCAGCCACCTGTATGTGCTGAGTTGCATGCCTTCAGCGTGAATCTCATGTAGAATCAGCTGCAGCTCTTGGACTTGGTCTATGACCTTCTTGGAGTCTACCATCTGGAAGTCGAGGAACCTTCCGACAATGAATTTCTTCATCCTGGCATCCTCCGTTTTGTACTTCTTTTCCAGGGAGTCCCACAATTCTTTCGCAGTCTTGGTACCTGCATAGACATTGTACAGGGCATCGTCTAAGCCATTCAGGACATAGTTATGACATGGGAAGTCGCTGTGACTCCATGTATCAAGAGCGTTGATTTTCTGTGGATTAGCCTCATTTTCTGCCACTTTCGGAGCCTCTTCCTTCAAGAATCGGACCAAGTTGAGCATCGTCAAGTAGAACAATATCTTTTGTTGTCACCTCTTGAACTCGGTACCGTTTAACTTGGCCGGCCTTTTGGCGTGGACAGTTCCCGAGATCGATGGTGCTGGTGTTGGTACGAAGCTTAATGATGCCATCTTCAAGTACACTAATCTTGTCTTATGATTGTTGAATGTCGAGGTGGTATACTTGATAAGGATCTGGTATAGTCGAGGCAAGAGTTGGACTCTTTCTCCATAAGACGAGATTGCCTCATATTTAGTGCTTACGGGCTGCGACAATCATCCCCAAGTTACAATGACTAGGCTGCTTCTGAGTTCGTAGCAATGAGTTGTGGGGTGAAATGCAAATGAGGGGGAGGGGCCTAACGATCGTGTCTCTTCGGTGGGCAACTCGTGGCTTCTCACTTACCAGATTGCTCCAGCCTATTCGTCCCTTTGTGGATGTCCTGGAAAGCGCTCGCAGCCCCTCGTCACTTCGATAGCTACGTAGCTCTTTCCGAACTCGGGCAAAATACTTAAGGCTCCTCAAGACGATGCGCACGTGCGAAGTGTCAAGTGCACCATAAAGTGCCCATTGCGACCTGCGTCCAATGCGCCATGCACACACGCACGTGCGCGAGCGCGTGCTCGTGCTCGGATGGTGCTATGCACCATCCTCGCAATGGTCCGAGTTGGCTATCCAGATGGTCAACTTATTTCCTAGTCAATAAAGAGCATCTTCTTATAAACTAGAGAAAATTTGTTGCACTTTCCAATATGGGATTGCCATTTTCTATTCCACTTTTGGGCTTTCCACTTGGGCCTTCCACTTTGGGCTTTGCATTGAACTTTCATTCAATTTTTTCCCAACAGATACATTCTTGTATCTCATTGTGAACTGAGACAATATGCTCGGTAAGCATTTGTTCATTATCTTTATGCACCAACCGAGAGATTCGACGCTTTAATATCTTTCGGCGCATGTCTTGTGCCTTTGCAACAAGCACAGGTTCAACATACTTTCTTGGACAACACTTCATCCTCATTGATAACCTGCATCATAATGCAAGTTATTTGGGTCAGCTCACAAGTAGTCCCAATTGATTAAAATTACAATGATCAAGGGCACAAAGAATATTCACAATATAGCCTTTTATTGCGTGTTCCCTTTTTTTATTGTTATAAAAAAAATCTTGTAACCTTCTATATTTTTATTGTCTTAACTTTTAAAATATTGGAAGGAATATATTTTAGAACTTATTCTAAAATATATTTTGATTTTTAAAATTATCATGATAATTTTAAAATCAAACTTTATCAAAAGATTATTCTAAAATTATTTAAAAAATAAATTTTATTTGAATAAAACTAATTTTATTCAATCAGGCCAAATAAAAATAGGTCTTCTTAACCATTTTTGTCAAAATGGGCCGAAATCATGGAGCGGCCAAATGGACAAGTGAAGGCCGCGTTGACCTTCATGGTCAACATGCGGGTTGGGCCGCGGTGAGAGGAGCAAGCCCACACGGGCTTTAAAAAAAATTAAGCCCGATTTAAATATATATATAGGCAAATAACCTTTTATCCAAATTATGATTTTGCCACTCTCATTTTTATCACTTTCTTCCCCTTTCTCCTTTCTTCAAAGGTGAAGAAGAGACGAAAAATGGCGACAAAAAAAATGGACGAACGACGCCAATCATCGCCTCGTCTCTGGATTAGAGCCATTCCGGTTAACTGTCAAGAAAGAATGGCCATCCTCGACTCTTCCTCGTCGTGAAAACAACAACAACTTTCTCATATGTCATTGTTGGTTGCCATCCGAGCATCTTTCAATTTGATTTTTGTGGTGGTTGTGGTTTTGGCTCGGAAAAAACCGAGCACTAAGGTCAGCATAGACGCAGCCTTGCGTCAGGAAAAAACGTAGCTCGACGTCCACGGATTCTCCGCGAGTTGTTGGTTGAATTGATTGGGGAAAAACCCGAGTTTCAGAATTAGGTTTCATCCCGATTTTGGAATTTTTGGACAAATTACAAATTAGTCCCTCAGGTCTCACACGTTCATATAAGGACAAATTCTTTATTAGCTTCGATGCGTATAAAATTCAATTTTAATCCTAACAGATTTAACATGTATACAAGTAAGGACAACGCCTTTAAAAACGCGTTCAGAGTGAAACTATTTCACTTTAATCCTAAAGGTTTCTCGCATTTACGAAATAAGGGCAAAATCCTTATTCGCATTCTGCATACTAATATCAGATTAGTACCTGAGATTGTTACCCGTGTGCAAATAAGAACGAATTCCTTTTATGCTTGTTTTATACAATAATTTCAATTCAATCATCAAAACTTTCCTGATTATGCAGTTGGGGACAATAGAAACTATAAACTTAGAAATAGTTTCACTAAATCTGATTTTTGAACTTAAGAAATCACCTACATGATTTTTAAATTAGCAACCAGAACAAGAATCAACCTGGCTCTGATACCAATGAAGATTTATTTACAATAATTATAGATCATAATCATATAATTATTAACCTTAATTAAATAACAAACAAATTTGTTAAATCGTAAATACACTTACTTGTTGAAGCGTAGATCAACTCGAGATCGCAATAGAGTCTTGTCACTGGTCGGTTCTTACTTACGATCAATTGAAGTAAGAATAATTTTTACGACTTTATCTGCCTCGGAGTCGAATCGAGAATTCAGGGATCAAATTAGTAATTATCCCTTCTGAATGAGTGGCTGCCAATTTTTCTCTGTAAGAGATCCCTCATGATCACGTCCTCTTCTCCTTTTAAGGGAGAATCAATTTTCTCCCACGTCACCACATTTGGTGGCTCTCTCTCCAAGTTGAGAAGCTACTATTGGTAACTTGTACACCTAGAGATGAAGTGTCAACAATTGCCACTTCTTACAAGAAGGAGGTGGCCTAAGGATGAGATGGGCTTGCCACATCATGGCCCATTATGAGAATTATGGGTGCAAAACCCAACAGACGGGAAGGTTGAAGGTAGAAGAAGGACGGAAAGGTTCAAGGTTGAAGAAATAGTTTTTTTATTTTTTATTAGAAGGTATAATTGTCATTGGATGACATCAACGAGGGGTCTTAGAGTTCAATAAAAGTAAACTATAGGGGCCAGATTTTTGGTTTCGAAATAAAAAGAGCTAAAACAGTGATTTAAGCAAACCCCAGGAGGCTGAGAGCAATTTGCCCATAAAATTTTTTTCTGTGAATGTAGACAATTTGTCAAACCACGTAGTTATCTTGTATATGTTTCGTGTTCTTATTTTCTTGCGTTAGAACAAAGTAATCCAGTTGGGTATCCCTGTCTAGAGTATATTAATTTCCTAACAAAATGTAATGTCAAATCATTCATCTTTTTCATGAAAGACTCCATTTAATGGTGGAAACCTTCGTTCTTTCTTTCTTCTTCTTTATTTTCTTTGATACGCTTTTACTTAATTGTTAACTAAATGTATCTCTTGGTAAATTAATTGATTTTTAATTTTGTTTTACACCAAAAGAATTCAACAATTCATGCTCCACTACCAATTGCATAAAAAATTGAACCATTTTTTTAGAATGGGCAAAATAGTTCTATATATTTCTAAAAAGTAGAAACATATGGTTTATTTCTTAAGTGGATAGAAGATTAATTAAAAATTAAAAAATAATTATGGAGTCGTTTGTCCGACTGCCACGTGGCGGTATTTGGCAGGTCTTCTATCAATGACAGAGCAAATATTTAAAATATATATTAATTATGGAGTTTGACCCAAGTGACTCGAGAAATTTTATGGTAGGGTATCGATCCACCAATTTTCTATTGACATGTAGATTAGCTAATTATTAATTAAATAGTTGATTAGGAGAGATAAAAAAAATTGTTGCCTAATCAAAACAATTGCCGGGAGAATTCTACATCAATGATTAGGAAACTAGGGAATTCTACATCAACGATTAGGAAACTATCTTAAACAAAGATATAATTAATTTTTCCCAAAGTTCGTTCCTTTTTCCATTGATTTCACTTGCTGCTTATCTCTTTTGGGTTGTGATTAGAAAGAGAGAGGCCTTGAGTGGGATCGAAAATTGAGGGATTACAAATCAAAGAAAGGGTACAAAACAGAGAAGACGCTAGCCCTAATGAAAAAAGGGGCTCTCGTGTCTCCTCTTTTTGCTTGATTTCCTTCTCTTTTTTTCCCCCAAATTGCTCCCATTATGACAGACTCTAATCGTTTTACACTTGATATGAACCCTTGATTTTAAGAAAGAAAAAAGAAGAAGAAAAACACAAGATGAAGGGCAATTTACTTATAAGAATCAAATAAACTGCGTTCCTTCTTCTTTGCTCTTAGAAAGCACGTGACTTTAGAATTTTTTTTAATTGGGACAATAGCGTCCAACAATACAATTTTGAAGAAATATAATCTGCTACTGTTTTGATTTTTTCGGCAGCAAAACAAATAATGAAACAATTAATTCATGATTTAGTTTGTATATTTATCTCTCCTACTCAACTATTTAATTAATAAATAGCTAATTTACATGTCAATAGAGGATTGATGAATTTATATTAAGTTATATTGTGAATTGGTATAGATGGTCCACCAAGTGACTCCCCTACCTTACAAGCGACACACATCTTTATACACTGATCATGTAATTAGTGTAATATGATTTTTTGTTTGAAATTTGTAACAAGTATCTTCAATTTGTTAAAATTTATTTAAAATTTAAAAAATTAGTATAAAAATTCTGTTAATGTACAATTTATATGTATGTTAAATTTTATTTAATTGTGTATGAATAAATGAGAATTTTATGACAAATTCAGTATTTAAACTTTACTTATTATGTATAAAAGATTTGAACATATTATTTCATTAAGTACATCCAAGTCGCATACCACTTGTACAACCAAAAATTAATTTTTTGGTGATTTGAAGTTCTGAATTAGCTCTAATCTCCTAATCTTGAATTTATGCAACAAATCATGAATTCAAGAACCCCTAAACTAGGAGTGAGCAAATGGACCAGATCAGACTTATCTGAACCGAACCATATTAACCGAGAACTATTTAAGAAAAAGTATGGGATCCGGACGGACCGTTTGCTCATTGGTTTTGGACCAGATGCAAATTAACTTTTTTGGTCTGGTCCGGGTTCTTAGCAAAAAAACCAGAATTTTAAAAATAATAGAAAAATGGCGCTTATGGACTTGAGAAAGGCAACGAGAGAATGTGAAGAGGCTGAGAGAAGAGATGTCAATTATGATTTGACATTTATATTTGTTGTTTGGGGATATCGAGCACTCATAAATTTTTTGTCATTGTACTGTTGAGAAAAAATATACATTGATTGTGCGACCTTGCCATTCGCGGACTTTTATTATCCTTGTCTCAAAAAATTATGGTTTGGTCCTTTTTTTTTTGGAAAGGTAAATTTATTAAACACCTTGGGACTGTTTAGAAATAAATTACATCCCAAACAGGTGAACTCAAAGCACCTAATCGGCCAAGGCCAAACTGAACCTAAAAAACCTCCTAATGAAGACAGCAAAATTATAAGGAGTAACAATGCAGTAACAACAGCCAATGTTGAAACACAGCATAAGCAGGCTGAAAAGGTTCCTTAACTGACAGCTACTTATACAGCGAAATTGACCGCACCTAATGCACCTATTCTACATGATTTTTTTCAAAAAGATCCGAACCAGATCCAAAAACTATTTTTTAGCAAATGAAGAACCGATCCGAACTAATTTTTTTGTTCTGATTCTGGACTAAATTTTTTGATTTAGTTCGGTCTGGTTCTATAGTTCTTGATTTTTTGCTCACCCCTACCTAAGCATATATATGAAATAAATATATACCATAATTCCTAAAAAATTGGAAATTTCTAGACTTTTCCGAAAATTATTGTCGAACTCATCAATCTCAATCTAAATATCAAATATTTCGGAAAACAAATATCATGATCTGTTTTCTCTATTCCCGAAATCTCAATTCTAATAAATTGAATATAAAACTCCCAAAGTTCTTGCCACTAATGCTCACCACGATGTTCAACAATAGTATAAAGCCGGGGTTTACTAAACGTGAAAAAGTGACGGTAAAAAATAGAGGATAATGGATTGGTCATAAAACAAACATTTATTCATATAATAGTAAATACAATTTAACATTTATTAAGACTACCACAATTTACTACATAAATCAACAAAATTTAATACATTAACGAAATTTTTATACTCAAAAAAATTTTCAATTTTAAAAAAATTTAAAATATTTACAAATGTCAAACAAATAAACTAATTACATTAATGAAAAAATCAAGATATAGAATTTACTTACCTATTCTCTTTAATTTATTTTGCTTGTACCTCACTCAGGCCACATGTGGCTCTTGTAGGGAGAGTCTACTCGCAATTGGGTTGACTCCATGATTAATAAATTTTAAAAAGATATTTCTTACGCAATGGACATAGAGCCAAAAAAAAGTACCGCCACATGGCAGTTGGACATGTAGAGTTGACATATTACTGGGTCGACTCTATAATTTAAAAAAATTAATTTTCTACATATTTCGGAAAATAGGTATATTTATCTCATTTAATATATATAATTTTTTACCCATTTTAGAAAACAATCTTAAAAAACTCCACTAACTATTCCATACTCGTCCATGTTATTGGACCAAACTGAGTCGGAACGGGCGATGCGCAAACGTGCTGAAATCATTTCCTTCTTTTTCACATCACTCGTGCTAGATTCGTAATTTTTTTATAAACTTGTTTATGCAATGAGAGATTTTTGTTTCAACTTTATTGGCATCAACAATTGATTTTTTACGAATATTTTATATCGTTACAAAATTTTCTTTACGAACTTTACATTTTTTATAAGTACTTAAAACTAATTGATGCATAATTATTTTAGTTTATTTTTTCGCCCTCAGTAGACGACCACTAGTCGGACTCAGACACCTCTAAAGCCAATTTTCTCTCTTCCTTCGTACATATGATATCAGTTTAAAAATTTCCCAGTACTACCGAATTAAACTTTTCAACATTTATACGCTTAAAACAATGTACCAAATGTTCCACCTTCTAAAAAAAAGTTCCATTTTCTTTCTTTCTTTTTTGAAGAGGGAAATGTTCAAATTTGAAGATATACATTTATTTAAGGTTGGTACTTGGTAGGGAACCATCTAAAATTTTCTATTTAATTAAAACAATGTGGGCCCAAGAGTGGATAAAGTTGCAATTTTCTAAAAAGTAAAATACTAATTTCGCCCATGAAGACCGCCACGTCATTGATCTGAACCTCATTCGAAGAGAGCAAAGATCATCCGCAGGATCATTATCCATAAGCCATCTCTACCCGTCCATCTATTCTTACAAAAACATCCAAACAACAAAATAGGATAAACTTGAACGATTAAATGATTTTTTAAAAGGAGGGAGGAAAGGAGTAACAAACAAAAGAGAAAATGGACAAAAAGACACTGAGCAGAGCCTATAAAAAAATTTCTAATTTAAACTTCTAAAATATAACTATGTTAAATATTTGTTAAAAAATTTATGACATTTTTAGATTTCGAACTCAAATTTTGATTTATAATTGAGTGATATAAAAAACAGTAGAGAAAGCAAATAGAACACTCAAAAAGACAAGTGAAAGAAGAGATTTAAAAAAGAAAAAGTGGAGGATATATAATAAATAAAAGGATAAATTATCTCTTAGTCCTTGAAATTTGGTCATCTTCCTTCTCGGGTCCCTGCATTTTCAAAAATTATTTTACCGTTTCCCGTCTTTGGTTTTAGAAACTTTCGGGTCCCTAGTGCCGGAATATTCTATTTTCTTGCCGGAATATGCCATTTTCTCCGGCGAACCCCCACTTGAAAAGACTAAAATGCACCTCTCACTTAAAAAACAAAAAAATATCTTTCCCTTTCTACTTTCACCTCCTTCTTCCTCCACTTCATCTTCTTCCTCCCACCTTCAATCAAAACCAAAACTTAATTATGAACACTCCAAATCATTTAGAAAGAATCAAAACTTGAACAACCCTAATTTTGAGACCCAAATCAATTTTTAAACTTGAAAAATCCAAATTTTAATGAATTTATCAAGAACCCCTAAATTACAACTAAAATATTTAACCCCTAAATCAAAACTTGGTGCTTACTGCCTAGGCACTGCCCCGGCCAACACATAGCCCCGTCCCATCGGGGAAGATACACATAGCTACCTCCAATATCAAACGCACCCCAACATCAAAGACCTAGAAACCAACAGAGGGCGGTGACAACGGAGAGGGCGGTGACGACCCAGGAAGTGGTCTGGATGCAGTAGAGGAAGGAGGAGACGAGGATGCAACTTCGGGCAGCCGGGGCCCTTCTCCAAATTCGATTTCTTCCCTCCTTCGACTCCGGCAGGATAGCAGTTTTCGAGCCGCGGGGTGGGTCAAGGGTAAGGAAGGAGGAGGAGGACTCGCCAAGGCGTAGAAGCTGTTGGAAAAGATTGGATCTCGGCTCCCCTCGTTAGTTTTCTCTCTCACAGACTACCCACTTGTTAATGAATCTCGGCTTGCTTGTGATTGTCCAGGAATCGAAGGAGACTTTGTTCCAATTAGATTATTTAATTGATTTGTGGGAACGTTTTAGCCTAGATTAATTCATGGTTTTAATTGATTTGTTTGATTCTCCTTTGTAACGATGAAGACGACGAGAACCATTCAAATGAAGCAAGTCTCACGAGTTCTTCTCTTCCGGTGTGGGGGACATCGATGACGGTGGGGGTTCGTGGCAATGGAGTTCACAAGAGCCGAGGAGGATGATCGGGCCGAGGAGCCTGGGTCTTGTTTCTTGATTCGTTGATTAGGTTGGAAATTGATCGTTGATTAGGTAGAAGATGATGACGTGGGACATTTTTTTGTTTTAAGGATATTTTTGTCATTTCAATGACTAAAAAAGAAAAAAACGGATTGAGGGACTCGAAAGTATAATAAAAACAAACAGAGGGACTTTGAAATGTATTTTATGAACAGAAGAAATTTTTGAGTATATTTAAACAAATTTGGGGAATTTGAAAGTAATTTTTCCAATTATTTATTACCTTCCCCGTATTATGGATTTTGGAAAGAAAGCTCGTCTTTGGGGTGTGTGCGTCTTTTCTTTGTGTGGGTTTCAGTTCTCTCTCTCCCCTATCTCTCTCCTCCCCTATCTCTCTCTACAACTCACTTGAGAAGAAGAAACAAGCTTCCAGCTTTGTGTTATTCTTTTTTTTCCCTCAACAAAGTTTCTATCTTTATTTTTGTTCTTGGATGAAACTTTTTTTTGGGGGGATTCTTGGGTGAAACTTAATGGCAGCTGAAGATGTTAATAGGCCACCCTCACTCCCTCCATACCCTGAGGTAACTCTCTCTCTCTCTCTCTCTCAAAAAAGAGAGAAGAGATAATTCCTGTAAGAAAAAAAATAGAATCTTTACCTACTTGCTTTGCTTGTGCATGGATTCATTTTTCTATTAATGATAAGGTTTAAATTAAAATTAAAAACTCCAGGCTGGGCGATAAATTGAGTGTCTGGAGATATAAGCATGAGAACCCTTTTTTTATGTGATTCAAATTTATGCCTTTTTTCCCCTAAAAAAATTCTGTGGTTGGTTATAGCTGATTTCAAATTTCAAATTTTCTTTTTTGGTGGAAATCAAATTTTATTTACTGCTTGTGTTTCAGGTAAAAATTGGATTTTTGTGTACTTTTTAGTAAGTTAATTCAATTAAAGCTTATCCATTCTTTTCCATAAAAGGAAAGCTAGGCAATGCTTTAGAGGATTAGACCAAGGAAAGAGCTTTCAGCTTGAAACTCTTGCATAATTTGTTTACTAAAAAAAACTTAAATTATTTTTACGACAAAAAAAAATTTCAAGTTATCTTTTCAAACTCAGAAAATTTGTCTGGAAAAGTTTGTTCCTTGGTTCCTTTTGTGGTTTTTTGTAAGTTTTTCATTGACTTGTAATTTCTCCTATTGAAGTTGGTTTCAATGAATCACATGATTTTGGTTTTTTAGAAAGGTAAATTATTACACCATGACATTGTTAATGTTTGAATTTTGGACCTCTTAGATATTTACAACGCCTTGTGTGGATGGGCTACAAACTCTTTGGCGAATCATGATTTTGGTACTTGTGAGTTTGAGCTTCCCCTGTCTTTAGGGAGTGAAAATAGCCTTCTTGTAGAAAGGATACTTGATGGAACTTTTGTCCTAAGCGTCGAGGTCGTGCAGTTTGAAGATGGCATTCTGGTTTAATTGTTAAAAACAGGGTGGCTGCATTTTCTATGAGTACAGAAATGAACTTGTTCTAGGGCTCGACGGCTAAACAATGTTTTTGGGGAGTGTTGGGGACAAGATCGGACTGGCGTGTGCATTTGTCGTTGAACCGCATCCGAATGAGTTCTAGTTATCTGGATTGTTTTATGCAATGCATTTGTTTAGTTTCTGGGTTTTCCTCCCAAGTGAATTGGCCTTCGTTTAATCTGATTCTGCTTGAAACTTCCTCTCTTTGTAATTAAGATGATTTTGGGAGCAATTGCTGCACTGAATGAGAGGAGTGGTTCAAACAAGACATCCATATCGAAGTACATTGAGTCGAAGTACGTTGACTTGCCAGCTGGTCATACAGCTCTGCTTTCTCACCATCTCAACAGGATGAAGGATACTGGAGAAGTAGTCTTCTGGAAAAACAACTACATGAGGCCAGATCCTAATGCACCTCCAAGGCGTGGCCGTGGAAGGCCGCCTAAGCCAAAGGCTGCCTTGCCACCAGGCATGGTCCTCGGCCCAACCAGGCCTAGGGGCCGTCCACCAAAGGACCCCAATGCACCTCCGAAGGCAATGAAACCAAAGGCTGCAACTTCCGGAAGTGGGAGGCCAAGAGGGAGGCCGCGCAAGATGGCACGCCCATCCGGAGGAATGACTGGTACCAACACGACTTCCACAGTGGCAATGGCTGCCGGAACTGGAAGACCGAGGGGCCGGCCCCCTAAGGTGAATGCAGCTGAAGTGAGTGTTCAAAATTAGCCTGCCCATTCCAACACTACTGATAGTGTTAGCTTCGGCGGGCTGCTGTTTTTTTCCGCTTATTGACGTGCGTGTAGGATGATTCGGTGACCGGTGTTGGTGGTAGCAGTCTGTGTTTGTTTAAAGTTTGCTAATGTCTGTGTTGGTTGCTTGTGTAAAACTCCTTGTAGAATTCGATGATTGTAGCTGTTGTTGTTGTTGTTGAGGTTCTGCTGGTCTATGTAGTTCCCTAGAGAATGCTTTTCTAATAATGATCCTGAAGCTTAATTCACTTTGTTGTTTCTTTGTGCAATAGTGTCATGTTTATGAAATGAGCTTTCCTTTGGGTGGGAAAACCCTGGTCCAGCTTTTTGAAATACCGTTAAATTGCTGACTTTTCTGCTTTCCAAAAGTCGGTTGCCAAAAACTTCGGATGGCTACTAAGCTTAGTGTGGTAGACCAAAGAAGCCCCGAAATTGTACTCCTAACTGATGTGGAACCACAATTCTGAGTTGATGTTGAAGTATGAGTTAATAAATGACTCTAACATAGCAATAATATGTTCCATACACAACTTCGAGTTATGGCACATTAACTAGTTTTCTTGTAGCTGGATCCTCCAGAATCACAAGAATTTTTAGTTAGAATGAGATTCACAATCAAGTCTATGCTAGTAGCATGAACATGATATAAGCTTTAATAATATCGACCAAATTGGCGTGTCATAGCACATTAACAAAGTAATCAAGTCCGTGATAGTAGCATGAAACGTGATGTAAGCTTTTACAGCATCGATCAAATTAACTTTTTTTAGGAAACGTATTGCTGTTTGAATATTTTGAGGAAGCGAATTATTAATCACTCAAATTTTTTGCTTAGCTCTTGTCTCCATGGTGGTTGGTGCTTGCACCACAATCTTAAGATCAAGGGTTTGAGGCGGATCAAAGTGTACACTCTACCAAATAAACTCACTCCAATTTTTGTTAGGTGAGCTGCTCTACATAAAGTAAAACAATGTTCAGCTGCCAATTTTAGCAGTGTTGGACCGTAAAATTATTTACTAAACACGACGACAGACAATTGGACAATGCAAAAGACATTTTCTATATTTCTTTTGTTTCACCAGAGAGAGAAAAAAACCAAGTGTTGCTTTTCTTCTACAAGTTTCGGAGAGATGTCTGTCGAGGTTGGTCATAATGATTTCCCCAAATTGTTATTATTGTCGCTGCGAATGAGAATTTTTATTAGGTGAAAGTTGACGTAGATATCAGCCATCGAATCCAATTTTAGTGAGAAAAAAATTCAATGCTATTTTTAAGAAACTTAAATTTTATATATATTTTTAAGTGAATCCAAAATTTTTAATTATTCGACCAACAAGAATACCCAAGTGACGTGTAAACATGGGAAGTGAGCATCAGAAACAGTAGTTGGAATGAGAGATGACTAGGATGTCTTTTCAGGCTGCTGTTGAAGAAGAAGAACCTCGTACCGTAGATGGGCTCATATCATATCATGTTCTTGTCTTTTTCTCTCGAGAATGATATTCTGTCTCATCCACAATTAGAAAATCGATCGTACCATTAAACAAATTGTCGGCCACAGAAATCGAATACAGCAACCACTAAGAAGTAAAAAAACTATTTGGTAAGTCTACATAAATCTTGAAATGAAATGTTTCTTTGAATGAAAACAGAATATAATTTATTCCATATATAGCGTCTTTATTTGAAATCTATTACAATGAACTCAAAATGCGCGTGGTGCATGCGAAAGGCCGTCATCTTGATATCGCCCGGGTGCATCCGGACCTGGTGGTAGCCGGTAGCCAGAGCGGAGGTCGAGCTTGGTGTAGAAACAGGCGCCCCGAAGTTCGTCGAGCAGTTCTTCAACCACTGGAATTGGAAATTTATCCTTGACAGTCTGGGCATTTAAGGCTTGATAATCGACGCAGAAGCGCCAGGAGCCATCCTGCTTCTTCACAAGTAAGACAGGGGAGGAGAACTCCGAGTATCTCTTGCGGATGAGGCCTTGGCGCAGCATGGTCTCACATTGGCGCTCCAACTCGTCTTTTTGTAACTGGGGATACCGATAAGGGCGAACTGCCACCGGGGCAGATCCTGGAAGTAGGTGGATCCGATGGGCGCGAGACCGGGAAGGTGGAAGACCCGTAGGCTCTGCAAAGAGTCCCTCAAACTCTGCCAGCAGGGCCTCAAGTAAGGACATGTCCGTCCCTTGGATGGTGCGAAGGCCAATTGTTGGTGCAGCAGTTCCGGTCTATGAAATGCGACGACCTCGTGACAGAATGTCAGGCGGAGAGCATCAAAGTTCCACAAGATATGGCCTAAGGTACGCAACCACTGGACACCGAGTACAACATCAAATCCGCCAAGAGGAATGGAGTAGAAGTCGACCTGGAAATTTTTATTGTCGATGCGCATAGGAACTGCGCGGAACATCCCCTTGCTCGCCACGTGGTCGCCATTCGCCACCGCCACCGCCACCTGCAGGCCTAGCCGGGGCTCCACCGTTAAGCCAGCACGGGTTGCGGTGTCCTCGCCGAGGAAATTGTGAGTGGATCCGGAGTCCAGAACGGCGATGAATGTCCTCACCCCGATCGAGACTAGGAGCTGCATGGATGGAGACCATGGGTAGAGCATCACTCGGAGGGTTGGCCTCATCGTCTTGCAAGGGCTCGACTGTGCCGTCGTCCCCATCAATCAGCAGCATGAAAATTCGCTTACAATGATGGCCCCGGACGTACTGCTCGTCACAGTTGTAGCAAAGCCCTTGCTTTCGACACTCCGACAGCTCAGCCGGTGCGGGGGCTGTCTGGTTGGGAGCCCCGGAAGGCGTCTTGGCCGTTACAGGAATAGGCGTAGAACGTACCCAGGGTGCCCCGCGTGTTGAGGTCTTGGACAATTCGGGGATGGGGTTATCCTGGGAAGACCGGCGTTCATACGCACGAGCTAAGCTCATGGCATCTTGCAGATCATGCGGGTTGAGAAGCTCAACGTCGGTCCGGAGTGGATCGGGCAACTCGCCAGTGAATAACGCATCGAAACGTTGTCGATCCAACAAAGCAGCGCTAGGAATTGCTCATGGTACTGCTCGACAGTTCCGGGGAAAGGAAGGCGGGCTAGGGCACATAAGTGGTTGCTTCGGGAGGGGGGCCCGAAACGCTAATGGCAAAGGGTGACAAAATTAGGCCACGGAGGTGGCCCGTACTCCCGCTCAAGCTGATAATACCACTGTTAAGCGACCCCGGTGAGGTGAAAAGTGGCCAGCCAGACCTTGTGATCTTCGGGCGTCCGCTGTCCCCGAAAAAATTGTTGAGCCATGAGATCAAGTCCTCCTTGCCGTCGAAAGTTGGAAACTCCAACTTATAATAGCAGGGGACTTTCGCACGGCCCGTAACCGGAAAGCTCCCGAGCGGTACTCGCGGAAAGGGGGCACCACCGACGTCGCCGACCGTCCGGGTGCGGCTTGCACCGGTGGCCACTCCGTGGCGGGACAGAACCCGACCGCCGGCGATTGGGTCTGAGCGGCTGTAGTGGTCGGCGTCGGCAGGAGCGATGGCGGCGGTGGGCGGCTGCTGAATTCATCTTCGGGCCGTTTCTCCATCGTCGCGAGCCATCGGCCCATGTCACCCATTTGGGTATTCATGTCGTCGAGCCTCTGGGTTAGCGTTTCCATCATCTGCAACAGCTGGGCCACAGGACTCTCCCTGGAATCGTCGCCGGAGTTGGCCATGTCAGGTGGCGGGAGCTCGGCTGGCTCTGATACCAAGTTGTTGGGACCCTGGGAGCTTCGAAGATTATATTGGTGAGTGGGTGGTGGCTGGGGCTTCCGTTTCCGACGTCCAGGAGCCGTGATGGCTCAACCGGGAACGAAAATCAGAAGTGGGGGGAGGAGGCACGAAAAAGGAGAAGATAGAGTAGGATACTTGATTATTGATGTTGATATCGATTACATAGATCGAATCCCCCTTTTATAGCAAGGGTTACACTTATTACAATTATTTATTAGATTCCCGTTATAAAAATCAAAGAGACTCGAAGAATCCCAAAGTATCCAACGGACTAAGCGTTACGATTACGAAGAGATAAATCCTCTGCAATGTGTGCGGCGGTCTCTTTGTCTTCGCCGTTACGGGTAGCCCTTTGTCTTCGGCGGTACGGAATCCCCCACGTAAAACGTGTAATTGGACACAGCTAAATAAGTGGGACATAGAGAGAAATGTAATTGTAAACTACTCTGATATTATCAAGCTACTTTATTCAACTACATCACCAAAATCTGCAACTACCCTGTCTGTCTGTATATTGGGACATTATCAGAAACCTTCGATCTCGTCCTTAATCGCCTGAACAACTTCGGTGCAAGGAATTGTCATAATTTTACTCTCATGTAAGCTAATAAAAAGCTCATTCCCAGAAAAACCACAAGGCTACAGACTAGAAAAATCTAAGGTAATCCCCCACCAGGGAAGAGTTCTGATATCTTGTGTATAACATCCATAACCTGCAACGAAAGAATTATTGGTTCAGACACATTGTTTAAGGGAGCAAGACGAATGCCGAAAACTTCCACTGATTTGCCGATCCTGGTAGTCAGACAATATATGAACTCGATACAGTTGGAAAGATTTGCTTGAATGCATAAAACATGAGACAACAAGCATGGAGTTCAACATAACTTTTCGAAGAAAAATGAGAAGCAAAATTTACCTCTCTGTCGTTCTCATATTTGGCTATGTTCATCGGATTCTGTGTAATCTGCAAAACATAATAAGTGAGTACCCGAAATTTGCTAAACTAACTTAAAACTGGTTGGTCATTCTTGACATACATCAAATATGGCTTGTTGGACTCTAGGATTCTGAAACGCCATGGCAACCTCAGGGTTCGCTATTATCTTTGATATGGCTTCTTGAGGTGTAAGCCCAACTTGTTCTGGATGAATAAAATCATATAAGAATATATTCCCATTGATTACTACGTATTTTAAATTATAAAGGATCTGGCAAATCTGACACCGAGGTTGGTCCAAGTGCATATGGCATGTCATACAAAAGTGTAAACAGCTAGACTCAATTGATATATGCTAAGCAACAGGCTCGTTCAAAATGACATTATCTCCTCCACACAAACAAACAAAAGTCAACAAGATACCAAGAAGATTGAATCAATAACTGCTCTTCGGTGTTATCTTGCAACATTGGGTGTGCAACGGATCACATCAGAAAAAACGGTGAATGTGAAAACAGTAAGCTTACAGTTCTGCCAAATAACATAGTGGTATTTGATTCATTTTGATCAACATACAAGGAAAGTGAGAAGATGTAGCATAGATAAATTAGAAGAAAAAGGTCACGAGAAGACAATTAATTGCATATATAGCTCATCTTTCAATACACCAGCAAACCAAATTCAGAGCCACTAATGCTTCATGATTAAACTTACCAAACTGTTGCTTAATTTCTGGACTGTTGAGATCAAAATTCTTCAATGTGTCCAACATTTTATCGTCCCACGCCATTGTACCACTCATTTCATTTCTGAAGAAAAGAGGTATAGTATGATTATGAACTTTAAGGATAAACTGAATGATATCGGCTCAAATAAACATACTATAAGAAACTTGTTGACTGGGTTCTTGCATGATGGAATAAGGACACTAGGACAGTATACATAATATGATAATAAGCATTACTGCTTTGGCAAAACTGGAGCGGTCCCACTCAGTCCCCGACATCAGAGGAAAGTTGTCTCAAGAGAAGTTGTAATTCCTAGGTAACCACATTCTCATAATGCAAATAAATGTGGTTTATTTTATTTGAGAATTTCTCATAAATGATATGGGAACCGGAGAAAAAAATTTAAGTGATGCTGATTAGAAGAAACAAGCAGAATATCTGAAATATCTTCTGCAGATGCATCTTCCCTAACGTCTTGGAGAATATTAAAGCATTAGCTTCCAAGGAGTAAAATATGGTCAATCTAAAGAAAAAAGAGCTGAGACTAGTATCGTAATTTAGTGAAACAAGCTTTACACGGGCCAGGCCAAGAACATTTTTGGACTAAAATCTAAGTGCAAAACAGGTAAGGAAATATGAAACTTACAGCATTTGTTCCATTTGCTGACGATATTGAGGATTCTGGAGCATCCCTGGAGGCAATCCACATTAGAGCAAAGATGTAGTATCTCGTTGAACAAATAAGACAGGTACAAATCACCGCTCATAATTGCATCATGCTTTATACATAAGCGAAAGGGTTTAACTGAGAGCAAGCAGACAACAGGAGAAACATGAAATGAACAATCACCTACAAAGCGCACATAAACAATGAAACAAAGAAAAATTGGAACCATAAGCATACATGAAAGGCAGATCCTTCCTGAGCAGACATTTAGATTATGCAATTTGATCTATAATCAAGAACGTCCATTACAGGATCATGCAATCTGCTCCAGAAGCAATGTAAATTAGCTAAGATAGTGGAATACATGGCACGCAGAGATATAAAGTGAAAATTTGGATTGAATCATCTGTCAAATTTAAAGGTCTAAACGAATGGGTTTGACATTGTAACCCAAATAATCGTTTCTCTGTTGGCAATTAGTTGGTACTCAGCTGTCATGAACAAAATTTTCAAACTGTTCCATAAATTGGGCTACAATGACTACATACACCACAGTTTATTCACTAAATCTATTTCAACTCCAAGATTGATTGAGATGGCAGTAAAATACAGAGTTATCCCACAAGATGGCACAAAATTAGCAATGGAGTTGGTCAGTTCAGACAACAACTTCAAGCTTTATGATGATTGCCAATCTGTCTTTTATCTTTAAAAGTTTCCCTCAATTGAGATGGCTAATAGATGAACAAAATACAAATCAATTGTTATGAATGAAGGATCCGTTGGAGATTGGTCGGAAAGATTGGAATCACTGACTAAGTTTCAAAAGCAGATGCAGGAGTTGCAAGACTGGATAAAGGGCTTAAGCACTTGAAATGTTCAGATATTTTTAACCAACTAGTTCACTTACACTTTAAACTAGATGGGTTCCTCAATTCCTCGGGTAAGCTTCTGCAAACAAATGACCAGAAACAAGTCAAAGATTGGCAAGCGCTCAAATTTAAGGGTTCAGAACTCTAAACATGGACAAAAAGAAAACTGTAAGATACAAACAAAAAATGAAGGAAATAAAACGCCAGACATGCCAACATCAACAGTTCAACTAAATGATTCAATTAGGTGGCCAAACAGGGACATGTGAAAAAGTTGAAAACGACAAAAATAGATTTCTTACGGATAAACCAACTGCTGGATTGTTGGATCTTCCAACATCTTCTCTAATGCATCCAGAGATAAAACAGATCCTGCCTTTCCTGCAATAGAGCCATAATTACCAAGGTTGATGCTTTCTTTGTGCTAGATGAAACTCTAATGCTTTCTTCTTTTTGAAAAACGTGTGCAAGATGAAACATATAACTATGGCAAAAAAGGAAAAAAGGTGGTTGAAAATTAAGAACCTCATGACCAACAAAAAGAGAATTGTAAAGCCATCAGACTCCAAACAGGGTTCTACAGGAGGTAACCCTACTTTATTTGCTCTCACCAGCTTTAGTTGGGAAAGATCAAAACAGCCTAGATCCCATATATTATAGAGTGCCATAACAAAAGGCGAATATGCAAATCCACAAAACAGATTATCAGCAGCATTTTTGTTGACAACAAGATACACCATGACCATGATAAGAATGCTTGTTTTATCTAATGATTTCAAGATTTCACTTGTTTTCTTGACATAATATTATAGTGTTAATCGGCTGAATGCCAAAATCACCACTTGCAGAAGCGAATTATGCATTGGACAAGGAAAATGATCCACAGTGATACCAGACAAACATCCACATCATATGTCAAATGGTCAAGAAAATAATTTCATTCCATTCTAACATGTATTGCTCACAATACTGGGAAATTTATGCATAAAGATTGTCAGGGCAAGTATCATACGCCATCTGATTATATGATTGGAACAACTGATGCGGAATCAGCATTATAATTTATAATCAGTAAATATGTTTTACTCAACATTTTGATCTTGTTCCTCAGATAGATACAAGGAATCATGTAGTGTTTGAACTAATCTTGGGAAGGGATCTTATGGAAAATCTCTGCATCAATTATAGTTTATACTCTTGTATTCCACTTTGCTTCGATTGGTACAGGAACCTAGGCCAACTGTTTTAAAAACAAGGAAGAAGAATATGCATCTCAGCAAGCTAACATCATTCGATCTCCCTAACTCCAGAACTTGTGCTCTCTATGGAAAGAAGTTTGAATGTCAATCAACCTCACCAACTAATTACATTTCCAAAGTTTAGTACTTTCTCTCACTGAGAAAATCCAAGGGAGAAGAAAGACAGGTAAGTCAGAGATTGCATAGGCATGTGAGCATTAAATGATATGATAAGAGTTTAACTTACTTGTAGATTGATTACTGTTAGGAACTCCCGCACTTGATGATGGAATAGCTCCATTTTGAGAAACTGTCTGCATAAACAACATATTCATTTACATTTAGCAAACAAACAGCATATCCATTTACAAAAATTTCAGAGTACTGCCTTCCATGGCTCAATAGGAAAACGAACCTCATTGAAAGATTTGGTGTCATCTTCAACACTACTGAAAGGAGTCGGTGGTAGGGAGTCTTCAGGAGAAACATCAACAAAAGCTGCAAAAGAAGTTTCATTGAATTCCTTGTTTATGACAGAAAATTAATATCCTCAACTGTTGAATTTTACGTAAAGAAAGAACCATGACTTTTCAAGATCATGGTGCAACAATTTATCAGAAGGATAAAATATAAGCCGGAGCATTCAGAAAGGTGACATCACAGATTCGTTTTTTGCCCATGTTGTCCGCAGACGTGGTCGTTAAAATTGGCATATGAACGCAAGATTCAGAGAACATGTGTACAATGCAGATACATCGAAGGGCGAGAAAACAGAGAGAGAGAGAGAGAGTAACTACACAATATTTCTCACAATAAAAACTGATATCACAAGAGGCAAAGACTATTTCTCACAATATTTCTTTCGCTCCTCCTTTGTGCTTGTCTCCTCCTCCACGCTCTTGGCTGGTTCTGGCACTGGAGCCACTTCCGATGCAGGAATATCTACTGTTAGAGGAGTTTGAGAAGCAAAGGAGGGAGTCGATATAGTGGTATCTGTTGCTGAAGTCCTAGTTGTAGGAGAGGCTTGTGGGCTCGAAGTAAAGAAAGGTGGGTTTGCTGATCCAGGTGCTGCAGAAGGAGGAAATTGAAAGGGAGATCCCACTGGGAAAGGAGAATTGCTAAATTGATTATTTTGGCCTTGGGGATTCATCTGGTTCATCATAGTCTTGAAAGCTTGTTGCATAGCATATTTCTGAACAGAAACATAAAAATGCTTAATTTCTGAATGCATCAAACAATTGAATGCACTGTTATTGTCAAACAGAAACAAGACGGATAGATCTCATAATCCGAACGGTATAGGTGGTCAACCAAATCATCAAGGCATCGGTGACTGCTCACACCCACCCAGGAAACCAACTGTCCCGGACTACATTTTGTATCCTTATATTTTTCTGCCTAAGCTTTCACTAATATAACAGTCAAGCTGAAGTTCATTGACTATTTTAAACCTTTAAAATCGTAACCTAGAACCTTGTAGAAGAACATTGTTTGCTCACCTTCAGGTACGAGGCAACCTGCCAGTACAAACGAACCAAGCATACGATTAGCAAGATCCAAAACCATTACCTAAACACCAAGCTCGAACAACAACAACAAAAAAGAGGAAACACATTGCAGCCCTCACCCATGAGAAGATAGCAGAGAAACCAACTCCAACTCCGATCCAGAACAGCGGCGATCCTCTGCACAGCCAATCCCAACACAATACCGACATTAGGCCCAAAAAAATGAAAGCAACAAAATCCGAGAGAGCGGGGCGAGCTGTAGCATACACTTGGGAAGGCGGGGGCGGGACAGGCTGCGGGTTGACCCCGACGGAAGTGGTCTGCCTCCCGCTGGACGACAAAGCCGAAACAATCCTGACGCTCGACCTCCTAGCTGCTGCAAAAAAGTAAAAACCTCCATAATTAGTCAAAAAGTTTCGAACTTTATACAATACAAATTGAAGGGGGGGTTTGACCCGGGAGTTACCGTTAGGGGCAGGGCGGTAATTTCGGAGGGGGTGGGAGAAGGGCCTGGAAGAAGGAGAGAGGAGCTTGTGGCGGGTAATAGGGTTTCTCCAGGCCAGGGGAGAGGAAGCTGGAGAGGAGAGGAGGGCCAAGTTTAGGTTCTCCATGGGTGGGTGGGCTCCTCTCTTTCTTTGTCTGTTGGATGGGAGTTTGGTGAGTTGAGAGAGAGAGAGAGAGAGAGAGAGAGAGAGATGTGTTTTATGGCTTTGGTCTGGTCGGGTCTGGTCGTTTACTATCAAGGAGAGGGGAGAAGTGGCTGGGTTCCGGGAATCAACCTAAAACAGGGTAGGTGGCCGATCCAATTATCCATATTCTAGTTTGGGGGTTATGGGCCTGTGTCTAGGTGATTGGGCTCCGTTTTAGTTTTTGAATTGCATAGAGAGCCTTGTGCTGATTGGTGATTATCATAAGTTATATTTTAATCAAGTCTCCAGTTTAAATCTTGAATTATTTTTAATATTTTTTATTCTCACAATCTTGCTTCTTCATCTTCTATTAATGGTGGTTTTTTTTTTGTATTTTGGTCATCATCTGTTATCCATTTCTCTCTTCATTTTTGCATCCATAGAATTTCTTCTTATTGTAGCACTCGGTCCAACTCAATACGAAGCTTTTCATCCAGGGCTATGAACATCTTGTTCGGTCCCTGTCTAAGGCTTTTTATAGGCCACATACCCGAGCATAAATTCTTTACTTCATCCATTCAATGTTGCTTAAGACGTTTGCATTCCATCCCTTCAGTTCTTCTTTCAAGTCCCTCAATGCTTCTTCAATTTCTTTATTGTTGTTCCACTTTGCTTGAACCCTACGTGCGAAGCTAGGATGCGTTAACCAGACGGCTTGAAAATAGAAAGGCCGCCTATGCCTGGACTCTGTATCCTTGACCGGAAAGTGAATTAACAGAGGAGAATGGTTTGATTGGAAGCGAGCTAAATGGTGTACAGATCCTTTTGGCCATTAAATCCTCCATTCCTCATTGCAAAGAGATCTATCCAAGCATTTCGATACTCAACTGCCATCTCTGGTCCCTCCCGACCAAGTGAAAGGTAACATATGAACCCCAGGTCAATGAGGCCAGTATTTTATTTCTTATTTTTTTGTAAAGGTAACGAGGCCATTATTATTAATCTAAATAATGAAGTGTTTATCTTAGGGTTGTAGCCTTTCGGAACCCCCTTTTCTCTCATTTAACTTTGTAATTGATTGAAATCACATGTTTATCAACTAGGGCTCTAAGTTTTCTGGCTTTAAAAAGGTTATGGTATTCCAATACGACTAATGTACAAAAATTTGATGACAATTCAACGCAGAAACAAATATTATAGTATTAACGTAAGGTTCTTGAACTGAGAATTCGTCAACAAAATGTAAAACATTGTTTGTTTATAGCTTGAAAAGTAGGGTTGTATGAGAACAAGAGAGAGCAAATCATAATAAAATAAGTTGTAAACCAGATGAGTTTGATACTCTCGTGGATTAATTACCTATGTCAAAATTTTGGATTTAATAAAGTTTTAACTAGTACCTGAAGTATTCCAATGCATCCCCCTAACGCTTTTGCTCATTAGGATGATAAAACCAAAATAGAAAAGATCTAAATTACTAATTATCGCTTTTGCTCATTAACTAGGCCTAGAACCAAACCAATCTCAATTGTGAAGTTTACGCCTAGCAGGTTACCCCTCGATATCAAGATATCTCATAAATACATAAAGATATGTTAATTGGTTCATACGTCAACTCTTGTGCCTCCTAGTCTACTACCATCAACTAAGATCTTAATTTAAGTGGCTAATTTAGATTAAGTATTAATTATACCAATTAATAACTAATACTAAATATTATTAAGCCATAATCTAACATAGACAATCAACCATATTTAGGGCATCACACTCATAAGAAAATTACTCGCTAAACATAATTATGAAGCACATGATAACAATGAGGGATATGATGTAGTAACATAATAAGGGAGAAAAGAAGACTTAAGAGCAAGCCTTTCCAATCTTCGCATCTTAGCTAGACCACCACATACGCCTTTATTAATATCAAGAGTAATTTTCAAGGTCTAGAATGCATGAATAAAAGACTGAGAGCTAATGGCTTTATATAGCCAAATTTACCTAGCTAGAGAATCTTTCATAATTAGAAGTCTTAAAGGCTAAAACAAGAGGTCAAAATAAGGAAAAGTAATAGAATCTAATATCCTATGGCCATAATAAGAGGCTAGAGATCGAAAGAGTCAAAATGGGTGAGTTACCTGTCTAAAAAGGAGTTTCAAAATGGGTTGCCTCTCGGGAGCTGGCGGCCATGGGTAGCAGGTGGTCGCTAGGAATTTGCTACTATTTCCTCCTTCTATCGCCAGTCAGAGGGCTGGTGTCCCCTAGCTTTCATGTGGTTCTGCTCTTTGCTCCTCATCGTCCCATCCTTGCTCTAAATGCTCACGAACCACTCTGAACTCCTATCACAAAATACGATAAATGGTAGAAGTCCATTCCAAGACACAAATACATGAAAATGACATAAGGCTCAACATTAAAAAGTAACTAAACACGAATGAAAAGCACATCAAATAGACGAGTGTTTACATACTCATCAAAGGCTTATACCCACTCACTGGTGGGAAAGCATAAATAAATGTGACCAAATATGAAGCTTGATTCAGGTACAAGGCTTCGACATGAAGGAAATTATTTTTGACAGAAATGATTTTTATGGATATACAAGGAGACCAAAGTAACCAAATACCTCATCGACATCTTATAGCTTCTATTATATGGTATGCAAGTCCTATTTTGCAGCACAACCTTTGCCTATGGGCTACTAATTTGGTCTCTAACAAGGCTGCTATGCTGATCTCATATACCCATATGAGATACTTGAAAGCTCAAAGAAAGCTGGGCTTTTGAGCTCTGCAATAAGTCTAAATAAGGATCTTCAAATCCATAAACAAATTTATGTGAGGTGGGGGTTTTAGTGATCTAGTAGCCTCATTTAGGCTTATACAATCTGGTTCCCTTCTAGCTCATATTCATAGACGCAGGCAGGGTCTCTTTAAGTGCTATCTTAGTGTGTCTCGCTGTTATCAGGTTCGGTAGTGGCATTTGGTTTATGACTATGATACCGGGTGGGGGCTAGGGTCAGATGTGTAGGAGCTACCTGACTGGTTACTTGGATCATCTAGCATATGGTTTTCAGATTTGTTGTTGTGGTTAAAAAGGGAGGTAATGAAGTACGAGGCTGGATTTGTTTGGGCAGTGGGGAGCGAGTTTTTGGATTTAGGTTTAAGTTTTCTTTTGGTATGGTGTAGCGGGATATTGCATCGTTTAGCTTGGGGTTTAGCAAGATTTCATCATTTTTGGCTCTTTTATAGGCTTGGTTTGGTCTGGACGTAGGTTGGTTGGGGGTTAGTGGTTTTTCAGGTGGTAGGGTTTAAGGTTTCTATTTGGTATGATATTTTCGAGTTTAGGTGATGGGCCAGAGCTACAACCAAATTTAATAGGCCTTGTACAGAGCCTGTCACATACTCCACATCATTAGCAGATGACTCTGGCAAGAATCGAGCTTTGTATCTACTTCTGGAACCTGGCTCGTACTTTAGAAAAGCAGGTCGGATGGTTTTGCCTCTTTTGGCAACAACCATCCAAAGGCCTAAACTCTCCTCTAGTGTCTTGGGATTAGGTAAGGTAGGGTTTTCCAATAGTTTGTCACATGTGTTTTACCTCATCTTCACGAAGGTTGCAACTTTGACTTTCGACTATGGGAAGGTGGCAACCCTTTGATGTACCTTCACATTCGAAGCAGATGGCGTGGAGACTCTCATACTCTATTTTTGTTCTTGTCCGCTAAGAGAAATTTTCCTAACTAAAGGTTTGGAGGGATTCATCTCAACACACAAACATACTAAGTGGCTCGAACCTTTTTAGCTGTGTTAGGATCAATTTTGATAAAGTTACTAATTATTGTGATCGCACACTTCAACAGGTTATTGTTATAGAAATGGATAAGGAGGTTAGGTAACTTGATCCATATGCAGGTTTTGGTGACTTTCTTTTCTGATAGGTTAAAGCTGATTTCCCTTTACCATAATGTAGTGATCCTGGTAAAGCCACGAGCCTCCCGTTAGTGTGTGATTTCTTTAGCTACAAAACATACCAAAAAATGGCCAAGAGGCAAATCCACAAATTTAATTATTGCCCATGGAAATCTTAGGTGTTGTATTCAATTTAGCAGAGCTCGATAGCCTACTAACTTCCTGAGCACCTTAATAACTATTATCTTTTGCCACCATCCTGCCAGCCATTATTTTGCATACTTCGTGTGATGTGTGTGAGGGGTTGGTAGATGTGTCTTGTGTTGCTACACCAGAGGCCAACTAGTTTTTTTATCTTGTTCTTGAGGAGTCAAGATATGAGTGGTACTAAAATCTTGGATTAAGTCGCGATAGGATTTCCTGGTCTAAGTTGCATCATGTGGGATGATGGGTAAGGTTGTGGGGGTATGGGTGTCCGGTATGAGTATGTCGTGACTACTTAGGTAGGGTTGGGAGTGGACATAAGATGAGAAAGGGTTTAGGGTTAAGGGTTTAGGTAGGGTCGGGAGTGGACATAAGATGAGAAAGGGGGGACTAAGGTGGGATGGGCTAACATGAGGTGTTGGTTCTCAGGTGCATGGTGAGAGGTTGGTTATAAGCTACTATGGAGGAGAGATTGGTGAGTGGGAAAAGTGATTGGCGATGGTGATTGGGCATCATGGGGTGGGGGGTGGGAGTGGTGTTGGGGGAATTGTTCAGGGAGAGAGAATTCATGGTTCATTTTTTTAGTGGTAGAGGAGAAGTAAATGAATTGGAATTGAAACAAATCACCCCTTTCTTTTCCGCGAAGATTCTAGAACCCACTATGGATGGACGAGAAGATATAGCTCAGGGAAAATTGTCATCAAGAAGTGAAGGAGCTAGACGACGGGAACCCCATCCACCTCCCACTTGCTGTGGTATTTGGAGGTACTGCCTTTTAAGGTTCTCTTTTCCTAAGATCGTGAACTAATCTCGGTTAAAGCTTTCATCAAATTATCTCGTGTCTAATTTATTGACAAGAAATGTGCACAAATCAATAATATAATTCAAGTATAATAAAATCTCTTCCAATTCTCAATGATTACAAACAATCCAAAATTTGTTCACGTCTAGTTACGAGAGAGAGAAGTAGCAAGAAGGGAGTTGAGGTAGAGACATGAAGGGGCTGACATGGTTTTGATGGTAGCCTCAACGGCCTGGACCTGGAGGAGGGAGATGAGCCCAGATCCAGTACTGTTAGGCTCCCAATACCAAGAACCAGACAAAGTGAAAATGACAGATAGATCCGCGCACGTGTTGGCACTTTTGTATATCAATGACATGTGGGGACAATTTTGGAAATGTGAAAATTGTAATATGCACATACAATGAACTAAAAGGTACAATATGTATTTAGTAGTACAATATGCATATACTCTCTTGTAAGATTTTGAGTTGCCAATATAAAGTTCTGTCAAATGAGTAATTAGCTGCCCTGGAAGCAAGAAAAGAGAGGAGTGCTAGATTGTTTTTTAATCTTCAGCTGGAAATGTATGTAAATTGAAATGTACTGTGATTTTTTTAGTTAGTGCAAGAGGCGTGCAAACTTGCACAATGTATACACCTGTAAGCTCGTGCGATTTGTTCACATTACAAGCTCTTACATATTGTACCACTATATGTGCACATTGTACCATCGTATGTGCATAGTATACAAATGTATGCACTTATTATACTATCCAAGGATGAATTCGAATACGAATTATATATCGTCGAATTTGAATAATCAATATTATAATTTGTATTCAATCCGTCCAAGGACCAACCCGAATACAAATTATAAACAGTCAAATTCGAATTGATTTCATCCAAATTTAAATTATTTTTATTTGATTTTTTTTACTTTCGCGTTGAAGCACATCCTCAACATTAATCACTTGATCTGGAATAACATAAGGAGAAATCGGTAGAAAAATCGACTCAAAAAATCGTGATATTCCATACATTTTCTTTATCCTTGTTTGTTGCTCCTCTTAATGTGATAATATTATTAATAACATCACTAATTATGTAACCAATAATATGACTAAAATATCTAATTGGTAAAATTTGAGATATAATATTTATAGAGATCAAATAATCAATAGAGAGATTAGAGAATTGATATTGAATTATTTTAATTTTGAGAAATGGAAGGGGTAAAGGCCCCATTTATCCATCTTTTCAAATTTGATCCTATTCTTTTCTTTTTTAATTTTTTACATAATTTGCAGAAAATAATTTGACAAATTAACGAATTCGTGATATAAAGATTCAGATTCGTTTCGTTCAAGGACGAATTCGAATCAAAATTGAAATCCGTTTGAGCCTATTTAAATCTGAATCAAATTTTTGATCAACATATTAGATTTAATTCATGGTCACAATATATATGAGGAATAGAGATTACAGTTAACTCTTTTCTACCCGTTT
This sequence comes from Hypericum androsaemum, assembly GCA_963995505.1. Lineage (NCBI taxonomy): Eukaryota > Viridiplantae > Streptophyta > Magnoliopsida > Malpighiales > Hypericaceae > Hypericum > Hypericum androsaemum. The sequence goes on from OZ023183.1 coordinate 7,946,289, forward strand.
TAAGAAGTAAATTTGTATCTATTTAGTGAATTTGATAAAAAAAATTCCCATAGGACTGAAAAGAACTCGATTAGTATTCCTAAAAAAAACTACTCGATTAAAACGCGTCACACAAAGTTGACAGGAAACCCTACACCCACGACCCCCCCTATAAATATCTAAAGCGCGTTGCTAGGAGGAACCACAGAAGCGAAACCTCCCATTCCTTCAGAGAGGGGGAAAAAAAACCCTAAAGAACGTCCCCAAATCGTCAAACCCTAGATCACAGTATTCCCTCGCGTACGGTTTCTCCTCATCTTCCAATCGGATCGAATCGAATCGAATCTTATCTGTTCTCGCGGTACGCGCTCTTTCTCTCTCGGGGGTTTGTTTTCGCGTTCGACTTAAGATCTCGCTGTCTCCGTCCTTTCCTGGATGTTTCTGTTTAGTTTCGATAACATGTGATTCTGTATTTTGTTTTGCTTGCGTGAGATCTGGTGGTTAGTTGTATTTTGTGCTGGTGAGAAAGAATTAGGGGTTGAATCTGTAAGCTGGGAGTGGCTAGCTCTCGTATTGCGCGAGACCATGTTATTGCGTACGCCGTACACTCTCTCCGTAGTCGTCGTTTTTGAGATTGACCTATAACTTCAGTTCTCGCTCCTGTTGAGAACATCGATTTAGACTTGTTCAGCTTGCGAATTACCTGGATAGTGTTTGCTAATTTTTTTTGTGTTGGTGGTTTTAACTATCTGATGAGGAAGGACAAGAATCTGTTGTTGTTAGATTAGGGTGCGAGTCTGTAAGCTAGGAGTGACTAGGTCTCTTAATGTGCAAGAGTTTATGTTATTGGGGTTTGTTGTGTTTTTTGACCTTATTTTGTGGTTTCTTTTTTCGTATTAGGTTATCGCCAAGTTGTGTTCTTTTTGAGGGATTTAAGCTCTTTTGCTGCAAGATACAATGGCAACTTCAGTGGACATGTCGCTGGATGATATCATAAAGAAGAACAGTGAGAGGGGTAGAGGGCGTGGTAGGGCCCGTCGTGGTAGAGGATCTGGTGGGAACTATGTTGGTGGAAGAATGGGAGGTGCAGCTCGGAGAGGTCCTCTATCTGTCAATGCTCGGCCATCACAATTTTCTATCTCAAAGGCAAGCTCACAAGTGGATCTAATGTGCCTACGACTGAGAATCTGAATGCTTAAGAATTCCGTATACTGGGGGTCTCTATACACACTTTAGAATGCACCAAAATGGGATCTACAGTATTGGTTTTGATCACGGAGGAGCTGATTTTGACTGCATCTCTTAATCTCCTATGGCCAATTCATACATGTTATTATCTGTGGGTAAATTCGAGTTGGGGGTAATTTTGGTTAACATAACACATGGAGTTTTCAACGAACCAGGTCCATAAAGTACATAAAAAGTTCTACTTCATTAGAGTTTTATGTTCCACAGCTTATGATCGGGGCTTCATTAGTTCAACCCCATTGAGTGGAGCTTTCGGGTCTCAGCTAACAACATGAATCTTCATTAAGCTCAAGCAATAGATCTGTAGCATTTGACTTGCTGGTTGTCTAGAGCAGGAGTTCAAGGTGGATCCTTTTGCTAGATGTGGAACTTCTCTGGGAGATTTGTATTTTGCTCCTACTCCATGGTTGCATAAGAGCAGAACTGGATCACTCGGCTTTGCTTATGCAATGAGTTGAATGCTGTACTGCCAATGGCCATCCATTTGTTCAATTCTCCTGAAGTGCGGTCTCATGGTTGCTTAAGTTTTACTGAAAAAATGCAGTTTCCTTTTTGTCTTTTGGGACCTTTCCTTCTGAGAATGACACTGAAGAGCGGTGATCTTGTTATCTGGTAGCAAGCTGACGTCTTCTGTTTGCTTTCATCAGCCTGCTCGCAGAACTAGGAATTTTCCTTGGCAGCATCATTTGCTTGAAGATAGTATCAGAGCTGCAGGGATAACAGGAGTGGAAGTTGGTACCAAGTTATACATATCAAACTTGGATCATGGAGTGTCTAATGATGATATAAGGGTACAAATTCAGATATCTTTGTTCATGATAGATCTTTGCACGACGGGTTCCTAAGATACTTTTTGCTGCGCCTCAGGATCTCTTTTCTGAGATTGGAGACTTGAAACGATATACTGTTCACTACGACAAAAGTGGTCGATCTACCGTAAGTTCTTTTCTGTCTAATTAAACTTTCTTCTTTTAACCATTTTCAGTTATGTTAGTATGATTTGTCTTCTTATTTTGATGAATGGGACTCTTTTAAATGGTAATTGAGACTGGCTTTAGCATATAATTGCTTTCTTGAATTTTTCTACCAGACTACTATTTAGTGTTTTTAACTACCAATTAAATGCCGAACTAGCAATTTAACATTGCCATGTATGAATCTGACTCCAAATCACATGTGGGATGAATGCCTTCCTTACTTGATGGATGTTGATGCAAAATCCTACCTTATGGCCGTTTTGCTTAACCTCATAAGTTGCTGAAGTAATTAGGTCCTATTTATTGATAATCCAATTGGTGACGAATATGATCAGATAGTTTAGAGTAGTTCTTGTGCGTGCTCAGCTGTTAGGTTTTTGTCGATTCTGTTGTTTCAATGTTGAAAAATCTCATTCATTGGAGCCTCATTACAGGGTTCAGCTGAAGTAGTTTACGCCCGGCGAAGTGATGCATTTGCTGCTCTGAAGAAGTACAACAATGTTCTGTTAGATGGAAGGCCAATGAAGATTGAGATTGTAGGTGCTTCGGCTGAGGTGTTACCGATTACTGCTCGAGTAAATGTGACTGGAGTGAACGGGAGGAGGAATAGAACAGTGGTTATGACGTACGTGTTTCTCCTTTAGCTTGATTTTTGTACTCGGGTTCAGATTACGTTGACCTCATCTCAAATCTAAAATGCATTTGTACTGATCGGCATGCATATCTGCATGTTCTTTTTATAATGTTTAATAATGGTTTATGCAGTGGGCAGTTAAATTTGTATTTTGGTAATTTCTTGACACTTTGATAGATGCCTCTAGTTGAGCCAAATGATATAAATGCTTGCTTGTACCAACCTTATTTACTCCTGGAGCTTGTTTTGATAGATGCCTCTAGTTGAACCAAATGATATAAATGCTTGCTTGTACCAACCTTATATATTCCTGGAGCTTGTTTTGATTATGCTTTATAGATGCACTCATCGCCATTGTCAATGATCATTTATTTGTTCTTTACGTGGTTATCTTTCCTGAAAATGCACTTCCTTGAGCGGTTCTTTTTTGCAAGTCCCAGATATGGTAAATTGTTTATGGAAAAGCTCAAGTGTGGTTAGCTGTCTGCCTCTATTCTATTATGCAAAAGATATTGGATAAATAAATGTTCTACTCGGAATTGTGCAGGGCTGGACCTGCTCGTACCAAAGGATCTGTTCTATCCAATCGCGGCACTGGGTAAGTTGTCTAGTCTCGTTGACCGCTTGTTTGATAGATGTTTTCTTTCTCGTGAATGAACATGGATGACTGGCATCTCGAAATGTTGCTTTGTTATGTTTGGCTTTATGAACTGAATTTCTTTTGCATGGTTGCTCAAATTACTATCAACTCTCGTGCACTTATTTAATCATCATAATCTGCCTTAAGAATTTAGGAGCTTCTTTTAACTCTGTATGAAGAAGAGTTGAACAGCTTCAGATATCATTTAACCTGTGTGTGAATTTTTGCAGCCCGAAGAGTAGTCGTGGTGGCCTGAAGAATGGGCGCGGCCGAGGTGGTGGACGAGGTTTTGGTGGTGGACGAGGACGTGGTCGAGGTTTTGGTGGTGGCCGAGGAAAGCATCCTGTTGAGAAGACCGCAGAGCAGCTTGACAAAGAATTAGAGAACTACCATGACATGCAAAGTTGAGTGAGAAATTGAGGTTGTGGATGGTGGAAGTTTGCAGCAAGCGATGCTTAGAAGTCTGTCTGTCGCCGGTTTAATTACCTGTTGAGATTTACATTTCGAAACTAGATGTGGAACTTTGGTGGTGTACATGGAGGAGGTTAGGTGGTTTTTGGTTGGTGATTTGGTTCTGCATCTTTAGTGTCTTTGTTAACTGAGCTTTTGCTAATGTTAGTTAAGAATTTAAAGGATCTCTCTTCTGCTTCATCTGGCTCTCCTTTTGGAATGTCCTTATGCAACAGAGCTAAATTCAATGCACATAATCTCGATCTAGCCATCATCATAATCCGATTTCCTATCTTATTTATCCTCTCGGAATATATAGCTGAGCCTGCAGTTGTCCAGAAGTGCAAGGGAGTTACTAGCGATAATATATTTGGCTTTCTCCTAGATCGTATGCATATGCACTTTTGGCCCTCTCGTATATTAGGTTTCCGAGGGAGTTATGTGTGTGAGAGGCCTCGACATGAGATTCTTGTCTGTTGGATGCGGCCAAATGAGGGCTTCGTCAGGGAATCGGGGACCAGCAAGTGCAGCAGGAGTTGTTCAAAACTCGGGAGGCATCTGGATATCTGACTTTGCTAGAGGGATTCGTCACTGTATCGCCCTGACCGCTCAGCTTTGGGTGCTTGTCCTGGGGTCTGGAGATGACATGGGAGAAGGGTCTCCATTGGATACAGGTCGAGGTTGACTCATTATTAGTCATTTTTTACGTTAGCCGAGATGTCTCACATGATCACCCGCTTTTGGTCTTCATGCTAGGGAGTTGTTTACTTGAGACTGGGAGATTCACATACAATATACTTGGAGGGAAAGTAATCGCGTTGCGAGCGACCTCTCGAAATATGCCTTTGTGATCCCACGAGACTATATCCTGTATGATATTCCTTTGCACTTCTGTGACTGTGCTGACATATATTTTGATAATTTAAAAGGGGTGAGTACCCGTTGTATGTGTACTATTCAATGATTAATAAAAGTTAGGGGTCCATTGCCTCTCGGTTAAACCAAAAATAAAGTTTATATTTTCGCAATCTATTTGAATATCTTTCTATTACCGCTAGTTAGTAGTCACAATTGTTATTACAACTCAAAGCAAGGCTTCTCTCTTTTTTTTTCTTCTGAAAAGGGCACACCATAATGCATAGTTTTCTAGATTAACATAAATATAAGAGAGAAAAAATAACAAATGGAACTCCACGAGTCGCAAGTGTCACGGGCTAACTTCTTGGAGGTCCAAAGATGCCATGGAAGGCCCAAAAATGTTGCGGATGCTCAAGGAGTTTTCATGAATCTCCCAAAGAAGAGTGGAGAATGTTCTAGATTGTTCAACAGAATGTTGAAGGATATTCTACAATACTCTAGATAGATGGTAGATAGTAGTTGGTAGGTGAGAGCTGTAATTAAGTATGTAGATGATAGTTGGTATTACGAGGATACTTCATCCATATGTAAAGGACTTATCACTCTCATTTGTAATTATCTTTCAAAATCTCATAGCTGAATAATATATAAGAAATGCCTACGACTTCTTTAGCATTTTAAAATTTTAGGTCTCCATCTGGTGCAAGTCGAAGTTGACTCATCATTAATTATTATTACTGTATAAGACAAAAATTTATAAATAAAACTATATAAAACAACTAAGCCGGCGTTGCAGGTGGCCTACCCAATATTCCCGCTGGGAACAAGCAAACATAAAAAATGAACGAGAAAACCGAAACAAAGAAGAGAGAAAAAAAAGAAACGAAGAGAGGAAAAAAGAAAGCCAACTAACTCCCAACGTTTCTCCGCCCAACTCCCCGTTTGAAGGCTCCAGCAGCTCCACCCCTGTCGTAGACCCAGTTTGCGTGGCCTCGACCCAACCAACGGTAGTCCGGTTCTTGGCTTCCATTTTGGTTAGTTTGGCCTTTTGGTTAAAACATGAAAAGGGTTTTCTAAAGCTTCTGATACTAGTAGTGGAGAGCTTTTGGTTAAACTCAAGACATTCAATCCGAGTCCCTTACCACTTGGACGAAACTTTGAACGCGGGTACTGCTTTTGGATGCGAAACTTTGATTCTTGTTAATTTTTTAAAAGGTCTTAGGTGGTCAATCCTGGTCAACATGCTTACTGGGTGTGTTCTAATAAGCGATTGCATGCCGGTTATCGATAGAAGAAGGCCTCTCCGACATTCTAATAGAAAGCTGTCAATTTCTGTCAAATGTGCCAGTCCTTTGGTGAGAATTCTTCCACACTCTTTGCCCGACTCGAGAGTACGTCTACTTTTTTTCTCTAAATATCGTTGGACATAGAGTAGTCCTTGTTCTCTCTGCCTCTGATAATTGGGACATTGTCCTTTCTCGCATTCTGCAGAGTGCAACATGCTCTGCATCAGGAGAAACCCAGACCGTCAAACGTCAGGCACCAACGATTACCAAAACCCCTGCACGAGGTAACTATTTGCGCGTTTTACGACTCCATTTTTTGATAAACCCGAATGCAGTTGTAACGCCTCGTGATCCGATCGACTGTCTCTACAGATCAACACCAATCAAATCACTTAAGACATTTCAAGTAGAATAGGGTTTTGTGCTGCACCTGCCACCTGGTCTCCTGGTTTAATGTTTCTTGCAATGTGTATGCTCTTGTATTTCTCAACCGACATGTCAATTATCGAAATATTTAACATGCTGGAAAAAAAAAATAACTTATGGAAATATTTAACATGCTGGAAAAAAAAAAGTTTTCCATGAGACAGCTCTTGTCCAATGACTTATGGCTGACGACGTTCTTCAACTGGATTCCAGGTCCAACACGGGAGCCAGAGATCGACAATGGGGGTGGAAATAATGGAAATGATGGAGATGATGGCGACGATGGTGGCGGGGGTAATGGCGGTGGTGGAGGATGGTTCGGTGGATTATTTTTTTTCGGGTTTATTGTTTTACTAAGCTTCCTAAAGGATAAAGAGGGTGAGGAAGACATGCCAAGATGTAGAAGATGAAATAGGAGTTCCATATTAGATTTTTTTTCTTTAAATTTTTTGATATAATGGTCACCTCTATACTTCTTATGTTCATCCAATTGCTATTTGAAATTCTTTTTTATCCCCATACTCTAGGTTAAAGTTAACATATCATTCAAATTATGTTAGGTGAGCAATTGAAGATACACGAGGATTAAGCATTTGAAAATATTGGAGGAAGTACACACTTTTTTTGTACATACCAAAAAAACTTATCCTTTTTTGTTATATTTAAAGCTTTTGGAAAAAAAATTATTATTCAAAAGAGATACACCCTACACATCTTACTATAATAAAGAAAATTTCTATTTTTCGTCCGACGACTTAGAAATGTCTAAATTACCCTTTTAATTAAATCATGTGTTTAAGAGGACGAGGGTAATTTGCGTAGGGGTCGTGGACGAGCTCCAGGAGACGGCGTCGTCCTCCCCACAGCGCTTCCGCCAGCTGCATACAAGGAGGAGGAGGTAGTGGTGACGCTGAATTCCGTCGCGGCGGCCGACGCTCTACGTTGGAGGAGGAGGTCAGCTCGGGTGGTTCGATCGGATTTGGAACACGGTTAGGGGAAAATTTGGGAGAAAAAAAACAAAGAAGAACTCTCTTGATTTCTCCCAATTCTTTCCAATTTTCCCAACCCTAAACTCAAAAACAAAGAAGAACTGGGGATTTGGAGGTGATGTAACTTGATCTTTGATTCTCTACGCGTTCGCTTATCGAGGAATGACGTGCCACTGGTGGTATCGATGAAGCTGCTTCGGAGCTTCGCACAGGAGCTTGGGTTGGACGTTGAGACAACCAAACGGGGAGTGGAAGAATATTAACCTTGGACTTTCCAGATCTAAGGAAGCCACAACAAATGAACGACGAAGGACGAAAAGAAAGGAAAAAAGAAAAGAGGGAAAAGAAAGGACGAGGGAGGGGCTGGATGGAGTGCAGTTTGTTTCTATTTGGTGGAAATGGGGAGAGGTTAATTAAGATTTGGAACTGTGAGAGATTAGGAAATAATTAAGGGTAAATTACGCTCAAGCTCTTGGTGTTTGGTATATTTCACGCTCGCCCCTCCCTGTATTCCGGTTATCGATTAAAAAAATTCTATAGTTTGGCAAAATTATACCATAGGGCCCCCTGAAGCCTGAATCTGAGCTTGTCTCCGGCGAAGAGCCATGTGAAATGACACAAATGCCCCCAGCACAAAAGACAATTTTTCTCACCTCCTTTCCCCACTTCATCTTCTTCCTCTCAATTCATCTTCTTTCCTCCAACCTTCAACCAAAAAAACTCAAACCCAAATCATCTTAATTATAACAAAACTAAAATTAAAATAAAAACTCATATCTTCTTATTAAGAATCAAATTGATTAAAAATAATCAAAATTTAAATAACCCTAATTTTAAAAACTCAAATTCCAATTAGAAATCAAATTAAAAAACAAAAACCCTCACTGATTTCTTTTCGTACCAGAAGCTCGGAAGAGGCCGCGAGGAACCACCTCCCGATGCCAAGGGGACTGGTCCTACTCCTCCGAGTGGTGGGGCGACTCTTAACTCCTACGGCCGCACCATCCTCCGGTCCGCCTCTCGCAACGGCAACGGCCATGTCTCCGTCGTCGCCTTCCCCTCCTCTAGCCCCGTAGGTACCCCCTTGCTCGCCGCCCTCTTTGTTGTGGTTGTGTGGGTTCCACTTCCACCCTACTTGCATCGTGCCCCACCTCGCCAGAATTGTGTCCTTTCCAGGCAACAACGACGTCGTTGTCGATGATGGTGCTACTTGCGTTATCATCATCCAGACGAGAAGGGGCGGCGTTGTGAGCATCTCCAGCCTCTTTAATGGCCGCTCCTCTTCTTCTTCTTTTAATTTTTATTTAATTATGGTTTTTTATAGTTGAACAGTCAAAGCACATAGAAAATTATTTAATTCGTTCCTCCTCGTCTGCTTGGTCGATCCCAAATAAAAGAATTAGATCTTTGCCAGAGGAGAGAGAAGAGAGGACGAAGGAGGAAGGATGGGAGAGGGAAAGAGAGAGAGGAAGTAGGAGAGAAATTTTTTTTGTCTTTTATGTGGGGTATTTGTGTCATTTTACATTGCTCTTTGCCGGAGAAAAATTCTGATTTCTACTTCAGGGGTCTCACAGGGGTCCCATGGTATAATTTTGCCAAACTATAAAATTTTTTAATCGATTATCGAAATACAGAGAACGAGTATGAAATATACCAAATATTAAGCCTGAGTGTAATTTACCCAATAATTAATTAAGGAAAAAGAGAGAAGGTGTCTTTCATCGGAAAGAAAAGTGAGAATTGAAAATAAACTAAAAGTCACTAGAATATTCTAATTCCTGCAAAGCCGTTTTATATAATATATACATACATGTATTTCTAAAAAAATTAGAAGTATATAAGAAAAAAAATTCGGTTCGACTAGCAATTTGATCAATTAGACAGATCAAACTGCTACCTGGAGAGCAGAACAGATCGCTCCCTAAATTTTTTTAAAAACTATGCTGCATAGTAGGGGAGAAATTTTGAACTTAAAACTTCCTTCAAAGGATTTATTTATTTTTGCTAAGAAAATGTTTTCTATTAAAACAATGAGATTTTTTAAAAAACAATAAAGGCAAATTACTGTAGCACCCTTCTTGTTTGACTTAATCGATAATTTAGTCCCTCTAATTTTCTGACATTCCCATATTTAATTTTATTATATTTTGGAATCCATGGTATCAAAATATTTGATTTTCTCCGACGAAGGACGACTTGAAAAGACAAAAATACCTCCCTTTAAAATAAAAAATCTCCCCCCTCTCCTCTCTCATCCCCTTTCTTCTTTCTCCTCTCCGCCTCCCCTCTCCCCTTCCCTCCCCATGTCTCCTCCATTAAAGAGAAAAATAAATTTCCCCATATTGAAGCGAAAAACCATCAATCCTTTGATCCAAAAGCAAAAAATCATCATCTCCCCCTCGTTCAGAAGCCAAACACCATCTTGAAGCCACACACCAATTCAGAATCTGACCAAAAGCCATGGGCCTATTTTAATCACAAACAAATTCCTCACTTTAATTAATCTGCCTCACAAACAAATTTAATTTGCCTATTTTATCTCGAGATTTCTCCCGACCAGTGGGATAGATCGAGAAGAGCGACCTCCACGCCCACGCCCAGCCCTTGGATCCAAAAGTCACAATTAGGGTTGATGCCAAAAGTCACAGAGAGGTCGATGCCATTTTCACTGGATTGCCGAAGTTCTAAGCTGGGACAAACAAACCCTAATTGGGACAAAAAGCCACAATGTCGTTGGGTTACATAATTAAAGATTATGTTATTTAATAGGTTGAGAAGAGAAGTCGAAGGGGTGGATTAAATTTTAATAAAATTTTCTTTTACTCATTTCTGTTGTTTAAGGAGAAAGACATCGATGACAAATAACCAACCCTTTGTGAACTTTTTCGATATGAAGCTCCGATCTGAAATTTTGATTAAATCATTAAGGATTGGGTTATTTAATAGGTAGCCGCATCTGCTGGGTTAATAGGTGGCCACATCAACTAGGTTAATTAGTTTTAATTCTCACTAAAGTTTGAGTTTTAGTTAAAATGGGAGGAAGAAGATGAAGGGGGAAGGAAGAAGAGAAGAATTTTGTTTTTTGAGTGGGAAGAGCATTTTTGTCTTTTCAAGTAGCCTTTCACCGAAGAAATTTGAATATTTCGGTACTAAGGACCCCAAAATATAATAAAATCAAGAGATAATTACTATCAGGACCCCAGGGTATAGTCAAATAGACTCTGAGGACTCTGTAGTTTTCCTACTAATTACTGAGCCCCTGTAGTTTGGTTATTATTATACATTCCGATCCCTGGCTGATGTCAGCATTTTTTTCTTCCTTTTTTTGTCATAGAAATGACCAAAATGCCCCTCCCACTAAAAAAAATCAAAGTACGCGACCGGTGGCGTCGTCGTCGAGACCGCCACAGGGATTAAACTCTCGCCGAACCACCACCAATTAACGCAAGCGGGAGGCTGCGACGAGGACACAAGCGGGAGGCTGCGACGAGGCTCCGGTGTGGCTCCATTCACGTGAGGCTGCGACGAGGGCGCAAGCGGGAGGCTGCGACGAGGCTCTGGTGGCGCTCCATTCGCGTGAGGCTGCGACGAGGACGCAAGCGGGAGGCTGCGATGAGGCTCCTGTGGGGCTCCATTCGCGTCTCCGGTGAGCGCTTGCTGATCTCCTTGAAGTACATCTAGAGGATCTCGATCCCGTCATCGACACCGGCTGGGACGGAGCCATTGGTTTTGCCGCCGGCGACACCGAATGCCTCCTCCTCGATGCGACAGGTACATCGGTGGCCTCCTCGCGGGGGACGATGCCACACCGTTTGGAGAGGACCGATTCGGTGGATAGAGGCTCGATTAGGCGGGAGATGATGGCAGCGCGGAGGGCTCTTTTTGTTTTTTTAAGTGAGAGGGGCATTTTGGTTATTTCTATGACAAAAAAAAGGAAGAAAAAATGCTGACATCAGTCGGGGATCGGAATGTATAATAATAACAAAACTACAGGGGCTTAGTAATTAGTAGGAAAACTACAGGGTCCTCAGATTCTATTTGACTATACTCTGAGGTCCTGATAGTAATTATCTCTAAAAATCAAAGAAGGGGATGTCAGAATATTTTTCAAAACTAGAGGGACTAAATCGTTGATTAAGTCAAATAAGAAAAGTGCTACAGTAATTTGCCCTAAAAAATCAAAAGACCTTTTTTCGATAAATTCTTACATTGTGTCATAGAAAATTGTTCTACACTCTAATTCATCAGTTTTTTTTCATTTGAAAAATATTTCCTAAAAAATATTTTTAATGATATATTTGAATTTAAATTATATCTTTTTCATAAAACAAACTAATCTTAAAAAGATAGTTTTATCGATCTCTTACAAATATGAGTGGCATATATCTAACTATAATAAAAGAAAACTCATTTTTAGGTAGTTTGGTATCACACCGTAAAAATATCAAAATTATCCTCCACGTAAACGGTAGGCGTGAGCGGCCGCACGAGAGCTCGGACTCCCCTTTAACGGCGGCTGTAGGATTCAGGTCTCTTTCTCTCTCATGTAACTAACTCCTCTCCCTTCTCTTCTTGGGATGGCGGCCCGAAGATATATGACGGGGAAGATGATGCATTGCGGCAAGGGCTCGCGGGCTAGGGCAGTCCTTCTTTGGTTGGGGCAACAGTGGCCACTCTGGCTGCCGGCTTCATAGTGGCAACCCAAGCCTCCCACGGTGAATACCTTATTCATTAATACCTTATTCACTAATTTTTCAAAATTTCTGAAATGCCCCTGCTCTTATGAGGAATTTCAAATCTCCATCTTTCCTTATTTCTCTTCTGAAATTATGAATCTGCCACTTCTTGAGAAACCCCTCTGCCATGTTCTGCTTGTTAGACTAAAAGCTACAAGGGGGCAAATTATCGATTCGCGTCTCATCAGGTCACATTTGTGGAGAAAGGTAGAGGTTCTTCATCTGAAGATGAATATGCGTGCAGTAAATAACATGTTGTGATTTGATTTTTTTATTCTCTTTGGTGATGGGCATGAACCTTCTTTGGCAAATGACATGATAAAGATTCGAGATGATATGGTCATGTTCTGGACTGGCGAAGATTCAGTGTCTCAACTGATAGACATTATCTTTTCCAACCAGGCCGATAATTCTAAGGATTGGGATTACTTAGCTAATAGAGCATTGATCACACCATTGAATGCGCATGTCGAGAAGTTAAATGATCGAGTGGTTAGTATATTTTCTGAACATGTCTTCAGTTATGGGTAGTTGTATGTTGCCCTTTCAAGAGGTATTTCAAGCAAGAACAATAAGGTGTTAGTCAATAGAAGTGATGTTGGTAATAAAGTAAAAATAATTACAAAAAAATATCGTGTATAAAGAAGTTTTTATGACGTTTTAGGTAAATTAAAAAAGAAAATAGTGTAATTAAATATGTAAGAGAGCATCTTATTCATGTACAGCTTAAAAAAAATTAATAAACCATATATTTTGTGGGTTTTGAAACAAAACAGTACTCACATTGCGCATGCGTATTTGCTAGTTATTAATAAAAAGAACTGAAAAAAGGACATAGGATGACATGGTAGATTCTATGCTCCTTAGTACAGGATGTAAAAAAAAGGGACTTTGGAGAACACGGTAAATTTCATGCTTCTTAGTACCATATGTAAAAATGACTTTAGAGGACATGATGGATTTCATGCTCCTTAGTACCATATGTAAAAATGACTTTGGAGGACATGATGGATTTCATGCTCTAAAGTATTGAATGAAAATTTTACTTTGGAGAATATGGTAGATTTTACGCTCCTTAGTGTCAAAGTTGCCAACCAATTTATTTATAAAATTGATAGTTGCATATTTTGTGGGTAATTGGATCCATAATATGTATCAATATTTGTGTGTAAGGGGTTGTTAAGCCTTGACGATCTCAATACATTCCAAAATTTAGTACATTGGAATTGAGTACTTAAAGTTTAAGAAGGCTATTACCTAAGATGAGTAATCTAGGAGCTAGTCTAGACTTACCCTTTGTGCTAAAAGGATACTAGAAAGCTAGATCAATAACTAGCTAAAAAACTATGAGTCAATTTAAGTTGGATATTGATGCAGGAGGTATGGTATTTTGGTATCAAAGAAAGAAGGGTAAATTACCCTCATGTCCCTGTACTTTGGTCACCCTCCTCCTAGGGTCCCTGATTTTTAGAAAATGATTGTCCCGTCCCTAACTTTTGATGATAATAGACTTTTGGATCCCTAGAGCCAGAATATTCATTTTTGTCTGGTGAACCTTCACTTGAAATGACTAAAATACCCCTCCCACTTAAAAAATAAAAAAACCCTTCTTTCTCCCACTTATCTTCTTCCTCACATCTCATCCAAAACTAAAACTTAAAATAAAAACTAATTAAATCCTCTGCCCTTCGCTTCCCGCCCTCTTCTTCTCCACCAAACTAAAGGAGGCAAGCAGAAATGAAAAAAAAATAAGAACAGGCAAAATTAATTATCCAAGAATTCAATTAATGGACGCAGACCAAAGGATACAAAGAGTTGCACGGTGTCAGCCTTCTCGAAGGGGGCCTGCAAGGGAGAGATAGGGGAGCATCGAAGCTGAGCAAGGGACAGAGCGGATGGAGGATCTTGTTTGATCTTCCCGTTCCCCAGAACCTTCTCCCAGAACTAGCTCTCCACCTCCGCTGGGAAAGGGTCCCTGGCCCCGAACTCCCCGAGCGGGTCCTTTCCAGCATCAAAGTGGCCGTTGAAATTGAACATTTGTTTCTAGTAAAAGACGAGGAATTGCGTGTAAAGCTTGGGAGAGGATGTCAGAATTGAGTGGATCTTCGATTGATTCAACCTCTCGCCTTGTAGAACCCCTAGCAAAGACCTTGTAGAACCCCTTGCCAGAGTCGCCGTAGCTGGAGTATGCGGAGGGGGAGAACAAGGAGAAGAGGTCGGGGGATCTGACCCAGAAGAGCTTCTCCGCCGTGAAAATCTCGCCATGGAAAACCAATTGAAAATTTTTGGACCACCATGGCTGCTCCTCTTTGTCCCTTCCGCCTCCTCTTTGAAAAAATTGGGAAGAGGAAACTTAAAAGAAAGAAATGTTCCGCCCTTATGGGTACAGAAAAAGATATGCAAATAACACGAGTTAGATTTCGAAAATGGAAATAATAAATGCGGTGGACGGAGCATTGGTAATAATAAATGCAAATAACACTAATTTTTTTATGGAGTAGGTTAGAGATTGCAGATGGATGAAGATGGCGGATGGATTTTCTGCATTTTTTGTGTTTGATTTTAGGTGTTGTATTTGTTGCATGGAGGTTGAAGAAGGGGTGGAGGTTGATAAATATTTTACTTTTTTTTTGTAAAAGTATAATATTATTGCTCCAAGATAAAAATATCAACACAAGTATTCAGAGAAGCACCGAAGGTTGTACAAGACATCAAGTTTTCATTCTTTCTAAATGATTTGGAGTGTTTAAAATTAAGTTTTAGTTTTGATTGAAGGTGGGAGGAAGAAGATGAAGTGGGAGGTATGAGGAGGTGAAAGTTGAAGGAGAGAGAATTTTTTTTAGTAGGAGGGGCATTTTGGTCATTTCAAGTGAGAATTCGCCAGAGAAAAAGGAATATTCTGGCTCCAGGGACTCGAGAGTCTATTATCATAAAAAATTAAGGACCGGACAATTATTTTCTAAAATTCAGGGACCATAGGGGAAGGGTGACCAAAGTACAGGGATGTGAGAGTAATTTACCCAAGAAAGAAACATCTATATCACATCTGATGATGAAGTCAAAGTTTACAGGAGAAATTACTCTTAAGTCTTCCGTGTTTGCTTAAATACACGCAAAAGTCTCTCGTGTTTAAAAAATGATCTTGTTGTTCCTCTTATTTGATTTTATTATACTTTTAGGTCCCTAGCTGATGTCATCTTTGATTTTTTTTTTAATCATAAAAATGACAGAAATATACTTAAAAAATAAAAAAGCTCATCTTCTTCCTCCCAATTCTTACCATATTCAACCTTAAAACACCAACAATCAAGAACACTCTTAATTAAGAATAAAATCAACCAAGAACACTCTTAATCAAGAATAGAATAAACCATGAACACCCAAAAAACAAAAAAAAACTAGATGATACTCTTCATGAGATTACGAAAAAACAGAATCAAATTAAACAACAAAGAAATGACCAACCTAGATCTACGACCCAGGGACCCAAGGACAGCGTACTTCTTGGATCTGCGATATTATTCTACCTATGGATCCCGTGAAACCATCATCGTCTCCCCGGCCCGTTCCCCTCACGGTGGTGCACCACCGGCCGCCATCATCTCCCTCACCGTTGATGAGATCTGTCGTGAGAGAGAGAGAGAGAGAGAGAGAGAGGAGATGGAAACTGGCAAGTCGCTCTGTGAGCCACCGCCCTGTTCACTAGCTCTGTCACCAGCCATTAGCCACCGCCCCGTTGTTGGCTCTGTCTACAGAGAACCTACTGATTAAACTCAGAATTGCTATCGTTCGACGTCGCCTCTGTCATCAACCATCGGAGAAGGAGAGAGGCGGAGGAGGTCTTCTTATGTGAAAAAATCACTAAGAAGATGAGCTTTTTTATTTTTAAGGGTATTTTTATCATTTTCTTGACAAAAATGAAAAAAAATTGAAGATGACATCAGCGAGGGACCCGAAAGTATAATAAAATCAAATAAGAGGGACAACAATATCGCTTTTCAAACACGGGAGATTTTTGTGTATATTTAAGCAAACAAGGGGGACTTCAGAGTAATTTCTCCTAGTTTATAACTTTGTCAAATGCAGACGAAGAGAAAGAATGACTAAAGAATGTATTGATAGATGTTGAGTTATGGACACAACCAATGCTAGTCGTCTCTTTGTATTATGATAATCGAGCGACTATATCTAGCATTTAACTTGGTGTACAATAGGAAATTAGACACATCGGCTTGAGTCATTAGTACGTCAAGCACTTGATATTGGCGGGTATATTCACAATATTGTTTATATGTCCGATAATAATTTAAAAGATTCATTTACTAAAATGACTCGCGAGAGACTTTATGAAAGCGCGTGATTTTTTGGAATGAATCTAAATATATTTGTAACAAGTCATCAGTATTAGTAACACAACCTTCATTTTAGCACTACCACTAGTCTAACGATTTAATGGGTAATTATAAACTATTATTGTGGCAGAAAATAACGTACAGACCAAAGTACTTATTTTGTATTTGAGGTTGAAGTATTACAAATATTCTTAATGGAATCAACTTGTCGGACAAAGAGACGAATGTATTATCTTAAAATACCAAAACATAAAAGGACAACTCCATCTATATGAACATTGGGCACTATGCCGCTTCTAACAAAATTCGCAGGTAAAATTTTGTAAATGTTCATAAAATTAGGAATAGCACAAGGCCATTAACGGTGCTACAATTCTCTGGGAACTCAACAAGGTGTTCATAGCTTACGTGTGAAACTATTTCTGGTTTTGACATAATAGATCGAAGTTCAAGCAACAAACCACCATCAATTTCGTTCAAACTTTGAAATATTTTTACTAATAAAAGGTTCAAGTCGAAATACACCTTGTCTAGTGAGATTGGTGGATTGATCCAAGTGAGGGATTGTCGATGTCTTTTAGTTTTAACCACCTGACACGTTACTTGGTTTAAAAAAATAGAAACAATTTGGTTAACAATTAATCAAAGAACATGAATAGAAAGAAAGTGGAAGAAAGAATTAATGAATGTGTCCTTCCAACATGGAAAGAAATGTTTTGGAGATCACCTTTGGAAATTATATTCACATATGACCATTTAGAATTGTTTTAGATGGCTTTTGAGATCTTATAAATAGGAGTTTTTCTTTGCCATTTGATAGAACTCGATCCAAATCAATCATTTACATGTCTTCTCTCTTTTCTACATATCCACCATAAGATATATTTCTCGGATATATTTTTCGAGGTGACTTTCTAGAATTCTTGAGTAATTTTAGAAGTGTATTTGCCGGAACTCATTAGCAACAAATAGTGGGAGTAAATAGTACTTTAAGTACAGTTATTCCTAATCACGTCTCAAGAATATAAGTTCGAAAGTTTTCATTAGAGTCGTTCAATCATCGTTGAGTCAATCATCTGGACGATTATTGGTGACTCAACAACCAGATTTGGAGTATCAAGTTTGCTCGAAAATTATTCATGTCTCGTTGGATTTATCGGCACTCAAAAGTCGAATTCTATCCTCATATTTGTACACTAATAAATTCATAGGATAGAGATAGGTCTGAGCCACGAAGTATGAATATTTCTCTCGTACATAATTTTTTCAACCTCATTCATGATCACTTAATTACGAGGAAAATCACTAGAAGTGAGGGCATTGAAGCTGTTTGAATCCCAACCACAGTAAAAGGAAAATTTAATTTTATTATCTTTTGTGGTTTGAAAATGTTCGACCGAATGATTAAAATTTCTCCAGTAGACATCAAACTATTTTAATATTTTTTTAGATTGAAAAAGCCTTAACTATGGTTAGGAAAAATATCTGTTTAAATTTTTTAAGAAATAAATCAGAAAATATGAAAAAATCATCTCATCTCTCGTAATATTTTTCATATTTATTTCAGTTTATAATTTAATTATACTTATGAGTATTTGAGACGTGAACTAGAAAAACATCAACCACTTAATTATATATTTTTATCTAGATTTGAACCTAAATAAAAAAGATGAAAAAGAAAGAGAATAGATCGGAAACCGAAAGGAGAGGCACAGACAAAAAGAGAAGAAAGACACGAGTCATTAATCAGACGATTTCCCTAAAAACTGATAATTTCTATAATTACGGCACTTTGCTGTTATTTCAAATAACATAAACTACTTATTTATAATTAAACTGTTCCAAACATCATGTTGTACATTGTCTTGACGAAAGAATAAATTGAACGAATCTAAGGTCACCCCCTCGTGTAATTTCACTTTAACTCGATATAACTTTGCATTCTTGGCTTACAAAATCTCTCCCCTTTCTAGAATATTTATACAAAGTGACCGAGGAAAATAAAACTCTCATCGAGATAGCTCGAGAGGAAAAGAATCATTATTGTCTGGGGATTTCAACGTTTTCATTTATAGCTACTTCTCCTGATTCACTCTTTTTGAACAGCACCTTGACGACTTCATCCCAGTTTGAGTCGGCCTTGGATTTATTTTTCTGTTCAAGTTTCCCGTCGCGCTGAGAAGGCTCGGCCTCCGGACGTTCTTCCTCCAATGTCGACGCAGCATGAGGAATATTCAAAGAAACCGCTCTTTCCAATGCGTCTTTGTGTTCCTTCTCGAGTGTCTGCAATCTTTCCATCTTCTGTATCTTTGGAGCAGTTGCAATCGTATCAGTACTGCATTCAGACATTCTCTGCAGAAACATGTCCATTTCAGCGGAGAAATATCATAGGACCAATGAATTTTCATTTTAAGTTTTGTTTTCCTTTGAAAATGTTTTTGCCACAACCGCTCTGGCATGTGAAACAGATATAATTTCTCCTGGAGGAATAAGATTCGATGACTTGGTATGTTAGGGTTCATTATCTCTGTTGGAGAGTATGATTATATGATCAATCAACCTAACATCTGCACATGTTCATTTCACAGAAAAATTGCCAGACAACCGCAGTGAAATGAATATATAATACTCCAAGGAAATGGATTAGAATCACAGAGAAACTATGAGAATGGCAAATTCTTTGGGTTCAAGACAATGGTAAGAAGGGCGAATCACAGAACCAGCTGTTGCTTTCACAGAACAAGGCAAAGCTGAACTTTGTTTTACGGGTTGAATTTTCAAAAGAGAACGATAGATCCGAACACAGAAGATAAAAAAAAAGCACCTTGTTTACACTTTACATGAACTTTACAGGTGGAAAAGGAACCAAAAAGACAATGAAAATCTCTGGAAAGAAAGAGAGAGAAGTTGAAGTACAAGAAAGCTCTCATGTGGAAGACAGCTATACAGAAATTCCTTTTTTGTGTATGGTCATTTTTTAATAAATCAAAGCTTGGGGACACGAACCTAGTGGGAATTTGTCAGTCTTTTTGTGTATGATCAATATTAAGATGCATCTTATATCAGAAACTAAATGTAATCTGGCTTCTTTACAATTGCGCAATAACAGAGGGAGAATAGAGAAAAGATTACCTGCAAAGCTTTCTCTGCTTCCCTTACAATCCAAATAATAGCATGATCTGACGTGGCATTACACGATAATACAATGTGTTCAAATCTTCCGTCCACGGGAATAGCAGTTCTCACCTCTGGAGGGTATCTTCCACATCTGCAGAATACAAAAATGTAAATGTTATTGCAGCAGATCCACCATCTCCTAAATAGCCTTCTGTTTCATCAGAATACAACTTCAATGTAGCTCTGTGCACGCACAAACTTAACAATGCTTAAATCAATTTACTCAAAATCGCAACTCGATCAAGCCATACATGTGCTATGTTTAAAGACATGAAGAGAACATCATTGCTAAGCTAATCTCAATGAAGAAACCCTTCAAAATCTAGAACACCAGTTTTGTTTCGATGCGAGAATTCAACTAGGTTTCCAGAATACGAAAATGAAAATGTTATTGCAACAGATCCACCACCTCCTACATAGATTTTTTGTTTCATCAAAATGCAACTTCAATGCACGCACAAACTCAACAACGCCTAAAGCAATTTACTCAAAAGCTTCCCACTCAAAACTGCAACTTGATCAAAACCATATATGTGCTATTACAAGACAGGAAGTGAACCCCATTTGAATCTAGACACCAATTTCGTTTCGATGCGAGAGTAGTTCAACTAAAGTTGCCATGAGCACAAGAACTTCAACAACTGTATTTGAATAATCACCTGCAAAACTTCCTCTCGACAATATGGTACATTCTTCCGGGAGCATAAAGCCTCCTTGAATCCTTAAGCTTTCGATCTTCCGGGATGAAGGTATCCCTCAGACAAACCAAAAACAACAAGCAGGGCAAGCTATGCAAGGAAACAATAATTGTTTTAAACACAATTCCATAGAATAACAGCTTGTGATTTCCTTAAAAAACAACAAAAAAAAAACATCACTAACCAGAAAACCGACTTGAAAATATCCTCCAATGGCGTAGCTGTTCGCGGCAAAAAATCATCCTGACAACACAAAACGGTCAGTCAAACTCAACGTCAACGAGGAGAAGCGAGGAATAGTCCTCACCTGCAGGATGACGGAGTGGATGACGTCAGCGTACTTGACAGCGAGGTTGAGCGACATGCAGCGGGCGGGGGCGACCGCGTAGCAGCGTATCTTGTTGCGCGGGATCCCGCCGAGCTGCTCCCTCCGATTGACGGCAACTAGGGCGAGCAGCGAGGCGACGCCGGAGCCGAGGGAGTGACCCGCGAAGACGACATCGAACTCCCTCCCGGTCTCCTCCCAGATCCTCCGGAGAAAATCCCCCTCTTCCTCGAGGAGCCAGAGGGCGGACTTGAGGAGGCCGTCGTGGACGAAGCCGCCGTCGAACATCTTCCGGCCGAGGCCGTTGTCGAGGAGGAGCTTGTAGTCGGACTCCTTGGCAAGGTTGAGGCCGCGGATGGAGAGGACGATCTCCTTGTTGTCGCGGTCGAGGTAGATGAGGTAGGGCGGGGCACGGCCCTGGGTCTGCTCGTAGGTGACGCGCTTGAGGACTGCGGTGGGGTCCATGCGGTAGCCGCCGGGGGGAGGGTACTGCGGGTGGGCCAGGTCTTGCTCGTAGACAGCGAGGATGGCGCGGCAGACGCGGGGGATTGGGGAGAATTCCGCCTCCGTCGCGGTGGGCCAGGACGCGCTGTCGTCCGAGCCCACGTACGTGCAGCGCTTCCACGCCCACCGAAGGCAGCCCAGCACCACCACGCACTCCACACCGCACGACACCGACATTTGTGTATTCTTGTTTCTGAGAGGAGTAGAAGAAGCTTCTAGTGGAACACGAAATTAATTAATTAATTAATCAATCAATCCAGTTTTGTATATCGCATATTAATTAGGAGATCTTTAATTAAATTATAACAATTATATGATTCGGGATTGGAAAATGGGCTGAGGAGTCTTTGTTCGAAGGGGTAGGGATTCGGGGAGGGAGATGCTAACTGGAAGAGTGTGGTTTGATGGGTTTTGGCTTTTTGGTGAAGTGCACAAGAAAAAATTCTTGTTTTTAAGACGAAGAAAAGAAACAGAGGAGACGAATTTTTTGGGAGGGGATTTGATAGACAGATAGATAGATCCGTCAAAGCAAATTCAGACATTTTTGGAACCTTCTTCGCAAGGGGAGAACAGAAATCTTTCTTGTACGGTCGACCTTCAAGGAAAGATAAATGTTTAAACGGGCATTTAATTAACATAAGATTTAGTCTTCTATTTCTTTTCAAAGGAAAATTCATTCTTTAATCAAGGACTATACTTGCATCTAATTATTTTGGAAACTTTTTTTTAATCAAAACTAAGTAATTCCTTCATAATACACAAATTATTCGGATACAATTACGTGTATCTTCACGAAATTAATATCATATCATAAAGGTGTAGAAAGCATTCTGTATACGATAAGAATCGAGATGTGGTTCCAGATGGTTTCCTCCTGTCCTCTTCTTGTTTTTGACAAAATCTACAGCCGCGTAACAGGGCGTGTCTTGTTTGGAAAGCTCCAGAAAGTGCCCAATGCACTTTCCAGATTGTTTTTAATGCGCTTTTAACTTTTTCAGCGACAAGGATTGATCTTTGATTCTTAGATTTTTAACTTATTACATTTTAAGTGCTCAAACGGAAATTTTTTAAACGTCATCACTAATAATTTAAGTTGTTAGTTCTTCCTTTGATTTGTTCCATTAATTAACCGGACCAGTCTTTTTTTATCATTGTTTTGCGGCGAAAAGGATACAAGAACGTTAGGACTTTTTGAGACAGATCCAGAGTAGTTGACCTAACAGAGAGGCGAAACAAAGCGACTAAGACTATGCTAGGCTAAGGGTACGGCCGTACGCTAGGAAAGAGGAAAACGATACAAGAAATAAAAGTAGAGTTTTGTTGTTGTTGTTGTTGTTGATGGATGATCTCCTCCCCTGCCCGAAGCCTCTTTATATAGAGCGCCTTGGCCTAGCCCTGACCTCCAAAATAGGAAAAAATCTCAAGGTGGACCGACTCCCCTTAAGCCGTTCCTCTAGCCCAGGACGAGCTTACAACCCCGACCTGCTTCCTTGAGCTAATACCAAGTCCACTCCTCAAACTTCTTCCAAACGTCCTACAACATGTAGCTGAATACCTTGGACATCTCGTACTCACCAAAGACTAATCCGCCAAATGCAACCCCGCCTCTTACCTAGAAGAAGGAACTAAGCGCAAGTTCACACCTCCTCGGAGTAACTTGGCACATGCTTCCCTTTCTCGGAGGGACTTGGCCCAGGCTTCTCTTCCCGGAGGGACTTGGCCCAGGCTTCTCTTCCCAGAGGGACTTGGCCCAGGCTCCCGCCTATACGAACAAGCCGACATTTTCATACCCAACTGAAAGAACAGCTAAGTAACCCGCTATTGCCTTCTTCTACTCCTCGATATTTTTGTCCTTCAATACATTGATCACTTAATTCAGATTTTAAAACAATTCTTTCTTGCAAGTTTAATTTTTACCATATAGTTTGACGTATTTGATTACAACACATTGTTGTGCATGATGTTTGAACCATCATATATATTATTATTGTGTGGTTTAAAATGGAGGGAAAAAAAATTTCTTGACACACAAGGATTATATAAATTTCAATTTGTTTCCACAAAAATAATATACACATAAATATTGTAAAAGTAAAACTGAAAATAAATCATAAAAATTGATTTTTTCTCTCTCCAATCTCTCTCTTCCCTCCTCACTTATTTTCCCACTCTCTAACAACGATGAGAGAGTGGATGTCAATTTGTTCGTCTGACTTCCTCAGTTCAGTCTTTTACTCGGTGCCTATCATCTATATACTTGTATAAAGATTGAAAATTTGTCATTTTTGATAAACATAATTTTATTAATTTGTAATAATACGTCATTGGAAATTTGTCCTTGCGTATAAATTTACTTGATGTGAAGTTGTCCAGTGAACATAACAATTGGGTCTTGTAATTTTTTTAATTGCATCTGCATTTCTGTAGTTGGGACTTCCATAAACGAGAAATTGTCTTTAGAAAACTTCGCAATAGTAGCACGTTTTGCACTTGTTTATCGGTGCAGGTGGAGTCGAGCAAAAGGATAAAAGATGCAAAATGAGATTGGCGGCAGTAGAAAGTCACGGTGAAAGAAACTAAGAGAGATTTAAAATTAAGATTAACGTCGACTTGCATTTGTGAATGACAATCATAATTCCTCATACCTATACTTAATAGTTACACCAATATTTTTTTATTATAAAGATATTAATTTCACGCTCCAAAATTTTGACAATTGTGATATGTGAAATTTCTTATTCTTCTATGTAACCAATGTTTTAAATTATGTTGTTGACCGGTGGTTTGGACGGTCCGACCATCAACCGAAAAGAATCTCAAATCATTTTGGTGTCAGATTTGGATTGCGTACGTATTACCAAAAATTCGAACGATCATACGGTTCGTGAGCTTGGTTTGGTCAGCTATGACCGGTTCAGCTGGACACTAGAAGAAAGAGAAAAAATGGACCAAACCCTCGATTTCAAACGTCCCACAATTTACCTAGAACAATGGAGGGGAAGGTTGTGGCCGATGAAGGAAGTGTTGTATGTAACGTGGATAATGGAGATAAAGATAGGTTAGGCATATCGAAAAATAATGATATTTTTAAAAGTATTAATTTTTTTCAGGATACAAAACCTATGTCACTTGAAATTCGTAAATTACACTCTTAACGAATTTCTTGAAGCAAGAATCACAAGTTTAGACTCAGAAAAGAAAGAAGAAATTCTCAGAAGGGAAATATCTGTTTTCAATATATCTGACCCTCGAACTCATTTGAGTATTTATAGATACTAAAGAGTTATCTTCGAAAGGTGACAACAATTCTCTAGAATGAGCCGTTGCACCGAAAGGTTGCTACGTCTCCTTGGTGCCGGCCTAAATTGAAATGTGCCGTTGCACCAAGGAGTGTGTTGTTGCAATAAAAGTGTGCCGGCGTGCTCCAAGCGTTGCAACTCAAACTGAAAAAGTCTGCAACTCCCGAAGAGGCACCTCCAATTTAAAATCTTTGACTATTTTTTATCTCGTGACAAGACCAACTTGATCTATTATCTTTCTACTCCCTTTATTTAATATTTATTTATTTATTATAATTACTATCAGGCCCCTGGTGTTTGGCATATTCATCTCTCACCTCCTGTCTTTTGACAATCGATTAAAAACTCCCTATAGTTTGGTTTTATTATACTCTTAGGCCCCTCGCTGACGTCAGTTATTTTTTTTCATTTTTTGGTCATGAAAATGACAAAAATACCCTTGAGAAAAAAATACCATCTCTTTCCCAGAGATCTTCATCTTCAACCTTGCATATTCTTCCTTGAAATAAAAACTTTCAACTAAATATTAAAATTAACAAAAAGAAGAACAAGATCAAATTAAAAAAACCCAAGATCAAGAACACCCAGATCGATGAATATCCATGTCGTGAAAAAAATCCAGATAGAAAAACCCAAGATTAAGAAAACCCAATTAATTGGCGAAAGAGGAGGAGGGTGAACACCGAAGGAGGTGAAATCAGAGCTGCTCCCTCTGCATCTCTGGCACCTCTCCGCTCGACGCCATCACCTCCCTCTTCGTGGGGTGAAATCAGAGCCTAAGAAACCCCTCTTCGCGGGGTGAAATTTGGTCCCTTGAGGCCCCCGTCCCCCGTTCCACAGAGCACAGCGGTCTGTCGCCTCTCCTTCTCCACGGCGGTGCTGGACTCGAGCTCCGTCCTGGACCGGGTCTCCTCCATTTTGCCCAAGCAGAAAAAGCTCGCACCAAGAAAGAGGGAGCACGAAGTGGACCTAGCTGCGGGCACCTTCGAGAGGAGAATCGAAGCCCTCTCTCCTCAGATCTCTCTTTCTCTGTATCTCTCCTCGAGCTCTCTTTCTTCCCGGTGGATTGGAACGGCGACGCCACGGGGTTGCTCTATAGGAGCATTTTTTGAGTTTTTTTTGTCATTTTCATGACAAAAAAAATATCGACTAACGTCAGCGAGAGGCCTAAGAGTATAATTTTGCCAAACTATAGGGAGTTTTTAATCGATTGCCAAAAGACAGGGGGGGTGAGAGGCGACTATGTTAAACACCAAGGGTCTGATAATAATTATCCCTATTATTTATATATATATATAAATATTTGAACTAATAAAGCTCCTATTATTTTCCCTCCATATTGGATGGAAGTCCAAATGAGCTTGATTGATATCTAAAATGACAACAAAATGACTAGATGACAGAATAGACTAAATTACAAAATGCAATACATAAATATATACAACAGAAAAGAGGTGACTAATGGAGGAAGCAGGAGTTTGCCCGATATGAGTCTAAATAACATTTAATTAGGATATGGTCTAAATTTGCTGATGGATCTATAGATAAGGTCGGGATATAAATTATATTTTAAACTGTACCATGAACTATCTTTATGCATGGACCTGCACACATACTCCACCACTAGGCCCCTGTGGGATAGAGTAAAGGGTGATTTTATAGGAGTATTTTTCTGCCATTCCTAGACAAAATTTATTGGGCTACTATTCTCCTCTTAAGTATAATGAGCTATCTTTTGTAGGTCGTGCGACCCTTGTGAGTTCGGTTATAGCTGCCCTGCCAAGCTATGCGATGCAAACAGAACAAAATACCTGTTGATATATGTGAAGAGATCGAGCGTATCCAGCGGGAATTCCTCTGGGGATCTACTTCATCGGCTAGAAAACTACATTTAGTGACTTAAGATACTATTTGTCAACAAATGAATTCAAGAGGATTGGAGGTGCATTTGGTATCTCTTCTGGACAGATTTGGAGAGACAAAACAAGACAGTAATGGACATAACTATTTTTTTTAGCTGTCTTGTCCCATGTTTGGTAACTTCAATACATTCAGTACAGTTATTATTTGGTACATGTAATAGTTCAACCTAAGGTTTTGTAAAAGACAAACAGAAATAATAGAGAAAATGTATTATCCATATTCGAATATTAACTATCTCAAATATTCGAACAATAATCTTTTTGGTATCCGTATTCAAAAAAGAATATAATATCTAAAAAAATTAGATACGAAGAATCTGAACTATCTAATTTATTAAACAACTTGTTATGTGCAATTTCATTGAAATGAAATATCTTCCAACATTATGCATAGCAAATAAAATATATTTATATTTTTTAATATCTTATATATCTTCGCTCTCGAAAATATAAATTTAGAAAATTTGAATTTATATCAAATATTGAAATATTTGAATACGAATAAAAAGAATTGGATATCAGATATGACAATCTCATATTAGATAAAATAAACATTCATAATTGGATTAAATATGGTGAAGAAAAATATAAAAAAATAATCTTAGGTAATATGGTAAAAGAATACGAGAAGAAATTTTTGTCATAGGATAGAATTTTCTGGCCCATGTTTAAAGATGTGACAAGTATTTGGAGGTGGGCTTGGACAAACTTCCAACTTTATGCAGGCCATTTGTTGCACCAAACATGGGCTTGGACAAAAATCCATGTTATGTTCGATCCAAGCCATGGAAACAAACGCAGTCTAAGTGTCTGAAAGATTAAAATCTTGCCCTTCTCATGAAAATTGGATCGCAACTACTCACTGACCGCTCCTCCTTGGTTTCGCAGGTTCTATGAAGCAAATACGTGCGACAGGATGCAAAAGTCCCAACAATTACGAAGAGAACTGTGTAATCCCCTTTATGGAGGGCTATTTCCATGCTCTGGCCTACTCTTTTACAGGGCATAAGCTGGCAGCTTGGAGATGACAACTCCACACTCCTCTGGATGGACAAATGGCTTGAAGGATCCCCCCCTCTATTGGACTTATGCACTCATCCGATTCCGGATAAGGTCCACATATGAAAGTGTGTGAGGCCGTTGATGTACAGGGTGCTTGGAATTGGAATCTACTTGAGCAATACTTACCTAACTCTACTCTACTACTAATTGCAGGTACAATGCCTCCCCAATCCTCGCGCGGCCCTGACTTGATAAGCTGGGATAGAACACAGAATGGGCTATTCACAACCAAGTCTGCATATGATCTCATACATGAATTTGAGAATATGGAGGAAAAGAAAAGCTTGTCCGCGCTGTGGAAATGGAAGGGCCCGGAGTGGCTCAAAAAACTTGCTTGGTTAGCAGGGCACAGAAAAGTTCTCACTAACTCTATTCAGAAACGTAGAAATATGACGTAAGATGCTACCTGCCCTTGTTGCCAAAAGGAGAAGGAAACAATCCTGCTCGCTCTAAGAGATTGCGAAAAGATCAAAAACATGTGGATTCAACTACTTGCGAATTAGCATATCTCTACCTCTAACTTCTTTTCCATAAACCTCATTGAGTGGATGAATTCCAACCTTATTGGCCCAAGTAGCTGGTTACAAAATTCGTTGTTACTATAAATAGTTTCTGGGCTTGGCGTAACCAGCAGGTTTGGGGGGATGGCCTTGATAGACCAACTAACCCGAGCTGGTTTATTCTAAACAGGTGGAAGGAAATTGATGCAGCAAGCACGATCAACGGTAGCCTGCAAGCTAAACCCATTTGGGAAGAGCGGGTTATTGGCTAGGAAAGGCCAAGAGAGGATTGGATCAAACTAAACACGGATGGGGCTAGGAGAGCCTTGACGGGAAGAGCCATGGCTGGTGGACTTCTTCGTGATCCAAGGGGGAACTAGATTGGCGGATTCACAAGCAATTTGGGGAGCTATTCGAGCATTAACGCAGAGCTTTAGGCTGCCCTGCACGGCCTCACACTGGCGAAATCTCTAGGTGTCAAGAAATTCATCCTTGAAACCGACTCCTCACTGGTTGCTGGTTTCATGACGTCTACTGGCCGCACTCATGTTCCACGGCCTCTCCTTGGTCAAATCTATCATGAGTTAAATTGGGATTGGACTGTTGAGGTGGTGCATATTTATCAGGAAGCAAATCGGTGCGAGGATCACCTCGCGAATGTTGGTTTTTCCATGCCTTTAGGTTTGTATATTTTACAGGAACCTCCCATTGATTTGTGTCATTTATTATTGAATGATATTGGGGATATTGCCTTCTCTCGTAATGTAATAGTTTGTGACGGTGCAAGGCCAATTTTTGCCATACACCAAACGTCAAGGAGGTTTTTTTTCTCCTCGACATACTCTTTCCCTATCACGGATTTCTCCTACTGGGTTTTCTCATGATAGAATTTTGATGAGGTCGGTGATCGCAACTTTACAAGAGGCCGAGATGGGACCTTACACTAAGTAGGATGTATATGGCCATTTACATTTTGCCCCTCTCGTTCCAAAAAAAATCTATATGTCCAACAATTAATCTTTCGAAAATTAATGACAGCCTAATGGGATAAACTAAGTCATAAACTTAGCATTTGTTTGGCCTTGAAATCGGAACAAATATCAATACCTTTCAAATGAGAGAATCACTTTTTTTAATCTTTGTTATTTAGAGTCGAGCACTACTAGACATTATTCAATGGACTTTTTCTAATAATGTCTTTTATATTAATAAGACTTGAATCCAAAATCTACTTAAATGAATCCAAATATCTAACCACTTGAACCAACTCTCATCGAGAACCGCTCATTTTGAATGTCATGAAAATGCACGATGCTTCTTTCCCGAATTGTTACCCAACGGAAAAACCTAACAAAAACAAAAAATGCTGACTTAACAAAGTAAGTTGGCCAACTGCAATAACACTAGATTGTAGTGCATTACCCCCTTGTGGTTTTGAAATTCGCCACCTACTATGTGAAAACTTGAACAA
Source organism: Hypericum androsaemum (assembly GCA_963995505.1). Classification (NCBI taxonomy): domain Eukaryota; kingdom Viridiplantae; phylum Streptophyta; class Magnoliopsida; order Malpighiales; family Hypericaceae; genus Hypericum; species Hypericum androsaemum. The sequence continues at coordinate 7,975,822 of OZ023183.1, forward strand.
CTGATGATGGCTACAATTTCCACATCTAACATCTCTAGTTGTGGTATAAAAACCATGACGGTGACGAATTCCTCAGTACAAGAAAAACCCAAATCGAAATTTGATTAGAAATAATTAAGCAACGAGGGATATGGCATGTAAAGGACTCATCTTCTTGGCTTTAGTAATTTTGGCAACTAACCAAGGCACCGCCATTGAAGCAGCATCCTCCTCCTCTTCTCTCGTCACATTCATATTTGGAGATTCCTTGACCGAAGTTGGTAACAACAATTACCTTCAGTACTCTCTTGCAAGGTCGGATTATTCCTGGTACGGAGTTGATTACGCCGGCGGCACGGCGACGGGAAGGTTCACCAACGGGAGAACTATTGGTGACATAATATGTACGCCAATTTTTCTCGAAATTAAAAATTTTAATTAAGAATAACTCTCTCGATAATTTTTGTTATCGAAATTGTGACGCAGCTGAAAAGCTAGGAATTCCACCGCCTCCGCCGTACCTTTCACTGGCAAAGGACGATGCCGATGCAATGGCAGAGGGAGTTAATTATGCTTCGGGAGGTGCAGGGATTCTAAATGATACTGGATTATATTTCGTAAGCATACACCCTTTCTCATTATATAATTGTAGAGTTTGTTTGGAGTGGATTCCTAAAGTAAATTGTATACTTCAATTTCTATGCAAAAATAGAAATATGATTTATATTATATTCGGAACAAAACTAAAACTAATACGTTGATTTTTTAAAGTTTTATACAAAAAGTATGTAGTGTTAAATTATAATGGGGATATTATTGTCATATTTTACTCTCAATTTCTTTTAAATTTCTAAAAGTCTTATTATTTACAAAATGAATTCCAAACTCAAATTTCTCCTAGAAGTGTAAATTTTGGGACTGTAGAAGTAATAATAGCGTTTTCCTCCTTTCCAATTTACTCGGTAAATATTTGTTGTGATGTAAACTATAACAATCTTATAAGGTGTCAATCTGATCAATTACAAAGCACTTTGGGGTTCGTATCCTGTTGTTACATTGTAATTAAGCGACAATATTGCACCCTTTAGAGCCCATCACATTAAAAGTAGTTGCTTTCTCTCCTTGTTGATGCAGATTCAGAGACTGTCGTTCGATGACCAGATAAATTACTTTAAGCATACCAAGGAAACAATCAAGTCCAAATTAGGAGATGATGCTACTAACAAGCTCTGTAACGACGCCATGTACTTCGTCGGTATCGGTAATCCGATGTTTTCAACACCCTTTTCTATATATTTATATGAATTATTTTGCAGATATGTGTTCTGTAGCACAAGTATAATAATTTGATGAGCACCAAGAAATAGTAAATAGTTTCGAATTTGTGTTTTTTCCAGGTAGCAATGACTATGTCAACAATTACTTGCAGCCCTTTTTAGCTGATGGGCAACAGTTCTCCCATGATGAATTTCTCGAGCTCTTGATTTCTACTTTAGATCAGCAACTTTCGGTGAGGAACTCTTTTCTTTAAGATAAGTATCATTCCATCGGTTATTTTCAAGGAGGTATTAAATTTAAACTTTACAAATTAAAAACTTTACAAATTAAAAAGATAACATTGCGAAAGCCACTCTTGAATAGGCCCGACGTTGCTCGAATATGATATCTTTCCCAAGAAGTTGTTAGTATTTAATCCTCTTAGTGTGATTATATTAGAGGCTGCACCAATTAGGAGCAAGGAAAATAGTGATCCATGGGCTTGGGCCACTGGGTTGCATCCCATCTCAGAGGGTGAAATCCAAGTCAGGGGAATGCCTGAAGCAAGTCAATGAGTGGGTGTTGCAGTTCAACTCCAGAACCCAGCGACTGGTCGTCTCTCTGAACAACCGGCTTCCGAATGCCAAGCTCGTATTCGCCGACACTTACCAACATGTCTTAGATCTGATCACCAACCACACTGCCTATGGTATGCTTTATATTTCTGACCCATTTTAAGAATTCTTATATATTTTTAGCTTTTATACTAAAAAAGAGATCAATTGTTATTTAAAAAACAAATATATTACAAAATTTATTTTATTTAAAAACGCATCAATCTAGAATAAGTTATTTATGATTATATATACAAATTCTTATATTCATTAGAAATTCTCAAAATGTGATGAAAAAGTCATAAGAAACCGAGATACATATAATTGATTAAAGTTTGAAATTACGATTTATCTTTTGAGCCTTTCAACCGGATCGATTGCTCAAGATTTTTGATCTCTAATCGGATCCGATATTTCTATAAAAAAAAATCGAATCCGATGAAAAGAAAAAGGAATTCACTTCTTATAGACTTATTGAGGATACTTCTGCTCTAGTTCATGGCTTATGGAATTGGTATTCTCACAGACTTAAGTCAGTTGCATAATCAACTAAGTTTTTTCCTCTTAAACTAAACCCATCAAGTCATTACTTTCCAGGTTTCAAAGTGGCAAACACATCATGTTGCAATGTAGACACAAGTGTCGGTGGGCTGTGTTTGCCAAACTCAAATCTCTGCAGCAACAGGAACGACTTCGTGTTCTGGGACGCATTCCACCCGTCCGATGCTGCCAATCAAGTCCTTGCCCAAAAGTTCTTCTCCACACTTTTCCCTGACCACTCCTAAATTATCTAATTTCCCACTCTCAATTATGTGATTATTAAAAAATAATTATACTTCAGATTTTCACATAATTATAGGACCACTGAGTTGCTGTACCACTACAATAACTGGCGCTTCAGCTAAAGAGTGACCTCGTACTAATTTCTATATTGTATCGCCTTTTGATTAATTAAAATCCAACAAGAGTCGCATCATACTTTTAAATTCCAATAATAATCAATTCTAAATAACATTTATTATGCAGGTTTAGGATTCTACGGTCTATCTTATTTCTGATTCTTCTCGCACAAGGAATTTGAAATAAATTTAAAAAAATAAAATTAATTTTCCTTCATGGATTAAGGATAAAATGCAAAGACAGAGAAACGAAATCGATCATGGACATCGAGGAAAGTATTGGATTTCTTAAAATATAGAATCCAATTAAAAAGGGGTAGCTCTCAGACAAAGGCCAAAGTTTTCCACTCGAGAGAATTAGAGGAAGCCAAATCCAGAATTGTTTAACCCAAAGAAGAAAATCGGCTCGGAAAAATGCCTAAACATAATCCCAGGCCTCGAATTTCTTTGGGTTAAACAAAACGGATTTAGAAGACCCCCAGATCCCTTTTCGGTGTGGTTAAAGCATAAATGAATCATCATCGAGCCAAACCCTAATATTAAGAATATAATGAAGACCCAAATGAGAAGAGAGCGAGAAAAAAATGTGGAACCTACGAGAAAAAGCGAGAATTAAAGGGAAATAGTTGAAAACCCGCTCGTCCATAAGTAACCTATTAGGGTTTAATTTCGCATCTTCTTCGTAATCGACAAGCCACTGGGTGTGTGTACTCGACGAATCATAGTAGATCAGATGCCTTTTGGGTTTACAGAAAACCACAAATGAGAGTGATTAAGAAAAAAGGAAGAACAAATTATGGTTGAAATCTAGCATAGAAACTAAAGCAATAATTTTTTTTTAAAGATAAAGCAAGGAATTGGTAGATCTTCAAACCTGATCTGGGTTACATGGGAGAAGAGGCTACTGGTGACCACTGGTTGTGTTTTTTATATACCCAGCGGATTAGGGTTGGGCCGGTTGGCAGTGGATTACCATTGAATTCCTATTTTATACCTAACAAGCTTTTGGTTTATTTACTTGGGAAAACTGCATTTCACTACCTTGTAGTTTCACCGATATCATTTTTAAGCCGTGTAGTTTAAAATTGGTAATTCAATCATGTACTTTCCGGAAATTTGTAGCATAAGGTCCCTTCCCGCTGACGTGGCTGAAAGAAGCATATTTCTTGCTGCGTAGGCCGAAACATAGTTGTTTTGACGTCTACGCGACATCCTGACTAGTAAGTTGCGTGCCATGTTTTAGAGTGAGTAAATTACCTAACACTACCCGATTTATTTATAATTTAAAAATCATCCTCTCATTTTCTCCTTGTTTTCCTCCTCCCCTCTCTCTCATTTTCTCGTTCACTACTTCGACTCTTCAACCAAAAAAACCCCAAAATAAAATTGCATCAAATTCCCAAACTTTCACCTTTCATCCAGAAACAAATTGCATCAAATTCTCAAACTGCCACATTCCAGAAGGTCATCTCGTTCTTATTCCCAGAAATGAAGGCCTGGAGCATCCCGTTCCTGACGAGAACATCACCGGCGGCGGCTAGTGCGCTGAGGGAGAACTGGCCATAGACGAATTAGTTGACAAATTAGTGAGGCCCAACCACCAGTCTGCCCTTACCTCCACCGCTAGCGGCAGTGTCGATGAGGGATGTGGCAAGGTTGAACTCCTTGAGGCCGTAGGAGGAGGCATTTCTTCGTCGCTTACTTGCTCCTCTGTTTTCTTCTTCTATTGTTTTTTCTATTTATTTTTCTATCAACTACCCGCCAAAGCATTGTTGGGGTTTTCAGTGGTTTCAGCTTATAAGAGAAGCTTCAAGAGAAAACTTCACTTTGTGTTCTGGATGGAGAAGAAGAAGAAAGGGGTTGGGAAAGGTGGGATCCACTAAGTTTACAGTTGTAAATGTTAGATATTTATTGATATTATAAAGAAAAATTAGGATTGAATTTGTAATTTTTTCCTATAACGATGTCATTTCGAGTATATTTGAGTCACACAATTTACCAGTCAGCACGCCTCGTTGATGCCAAAATGACATCTTTAAGGCCTACGTGGCAAGAAATCAGCCATGTCAGCGGGAAGGGACCGTATGCTACAAATTTGCAAAAAGCACAGGGACTGAATTACCAATTTGAAATTTCACTGGCTAAAAGTGATATCGCTAATACTATAAGGTGGTAAACTGTACTTTTCCCTTAACTTATTAATTATTATCACTTCTTCCTCTATTAGTTTTTGGGAAAACATCATTTTTAGTACTTGTAATTTTACAGATTTTGCGATGTGATCCTGAGGTCTCGAAACGATATTTTTGGTCATGTGGTTTCACTATTTTTGTGTCAGAGGCTCGGTAAGGGTCCCGACCCAAAAATGACTCCGAACATATAAACTACGTCGTTTGTAGGATGAGTTGGCACGCCACGTCGGAAAATTTGGTGTGGTTGGTATTCTGAGCTGCCAATAAACCCATCCTTAAACCCAAACCCAACCCAACCCAACCCAACCTACCCTAACCCATCTCCTTCAACATTCAACCCACAACCCAACCTAACTCATCTTCTTCAACCTTCAAACTAAGTAATAAAAAAACCAAAGTATGTACGGAGGTTTACTGGGATCCATGGAAAAAAATTCTGAAAGTTTAAAACAAACTCTCACTAAGCTGATCGGGTAGTTGACAACATTTCCCAAGGTAAACACAAGACAACCATCTCAACTAAATGCTTAAAAAAGGGAAAAGTACACTTTTGTACCCTTTGGTATTGCATTTTTTGCAACTAGTCAATGTGGTTTAAAAACTATCAAACAGGTCCAAGTTCTTCAAAATTTATCAGGACCCAGTCCCGGGCAGCTGCTTTGGGCTGACCAGCCACATGGCATTCTTTGGACTCGGGATCATTATGGTCTTTCTCTAGACGCCGCTCCTCAAACCCTTCCTATAGGGGCTCGACAGTTCATAGAGGGTCATCCTCGATGGTTCCAAATCTGGATATGGCACCTTCCCCATCTCCGATGGAGGACGGGATGACTTTCTCTTCTGGGCCGGGACCCACTCGGCCTATTGGAGAATTTTTGGATATTATCTCCAGCCTTACTCCCTCGACTTCACTAGGTATGAATAGGATGTCGATAGCTCGACTTACTCAGGAAAAGTCAGCGCCTCTGGAGCATCTTGCGTCTCTCTCATTGGGTACTTCCATCCCATTAGCTTTCAAGACATTTATCCTGCCATTGTCTGCAGGTATTCATTCCCCTACTCCTCTTAATGCTAATTCGACCTTTTAGTTCGAAACCCAAATGTCTTACGGAGGTGACTAATGTTCAGGCTATGAGGTGGGCTTACTTCTTGTTCTAATGTTAGGCCGAAGGGGCCTTGTGATTCCTTGGGCCAAAATTTAAAACTGAAGGGACCGGTTATTTTGGAAAGTGCTGAATATCTCCCATCTTCCTTGGGCCTACCTTTCAAGAAAAGGGGAGGGGTGTGTATCTCTTATGGGTTGGGCCTGGATTTGGTCTCTTCTGGTTCGGGTAAACGAAAAGATGTGGGCTCCCCTGATGAAGTCCTGCTTAGCAAAAAGGCCTCGTACTCACTTCGTTGCTTCTCCTCGAGTGCCTCCGTTACCTCGACCACTGGACATTCTTATGTGTTTTGGGATCCCCACTTCGGTGGCATCTATTGGGTCCATGTTCAAGATGCTGAGAATCTAAGCAATGCCACCTTCTCTGTTGGGCGAGCTTCTAATGTTCCTACTCATGGGAGAAGCCAGAGAAGATTCTCCACCAGGAACCGTGCAGTGTAATCAATCCAGATCTCGCCTATCAACCTTATTGAAGATCAATCCTCTGAGAAAGCTGGGGCTACCAAGTTTGGTGTTCTCCATATGGAGTCATCTTCAGGTAGCTCTTTCTCTTCTCTATTTTGAGAGGTCGCTTTACTGTCTCCCGAGTATAAATGAATGCTATGTCTTGGAACTGTCGAGGTTTGGGCCAGTCCTCGATAGTTTGTAGTTTAAAAGGCTATGTTGGTAAATTTTCCCACTCTATTATTTTCTTAATAGAAACTAAGCAGCGTAGGGGGAGGGTTGATAAGATTAGACATAACTGTAAGTTTGCTAATGCATTCCATGTGGATCCTTGTGGCCTTTCTGGGGGCCTATCTCTGTGGTGGACTGATGATGTTGTTGTTGATGTTCTTAGTTGGAATTCAAACTACATTGACACTTGTAGGTCAGAGGTGTCTTCTGGTAATGTTTGGTACACTACTTTCTTGTACGGGGAACCTGATTCCTCTAAGAAACGTAGTTTTTAGGAATCTGACAAATTTCCTAGGATCAAGTGTTTGGATCCCAGGCTAGTCATGGGTTATTTGAACGTCATCTCTTCTCCTCACGAGAGACAAGGGGGAAATTTGCCTGATTTGAGGCAGATGGTTCCGCTTAATAATTTCATTGCTAATGGTGACTTGATTGACTTTGGTTTCAAAGGGAACCCCTTTACTTGGTCAAATTTTTAATTAAATAGCAGGAACATATGTTAAAGGTTGGATAGAGCTCTAGGGAATGTTCTATGAAGCTCTTTATTCCCTAATGCGCTGGTTATTCATGGGACGATCAACCCCTCCGATCATTGTCCTTTGGTTGTTCAATTCAGATCTAGGTCTCGGGTTAAATGCCCCTACAGATTTGAAGAATTTTGGATTAAGAAGGACGGTTGTTATGATATTATTGACTATTCCTAGTCTGGCCCTTATAGTGGCACGGCTTCTGTGAATTTCTCACTTAAGACTTCTCGATGCTCTTCTTACTTAACTTTTTGGAGACTTAACAAGAGTGAAAATAGAAGAAAGAGGATTAACTCTCTTTCTTTTTAGCTTATACAGCTTACTGCTCACACTTCCCTTTGTAAGAGTGTGGAAGTCTTCATTAAAAAAGAGCTTGACCTTTTGTTGGAAAAGGAGGAAATTTTCGGGGCCCAATGCTCTAAGATTAATTGGCTGAAGTGGGGGGACCAAAACACTAAATACTTCCACTTTACTTGCACAAACCATCGATGCACTAATCAGCTTACTAAATTGCTTGATTCAGATGGTAATTGGGTTGAATTTGAGTCTCGACTAAAACTTATGGTCAATGAGCACTTTCATAAGCTTTTCCAATATGTTCCTATTTTCGATCCTTCTGAGATCCTCAACTATATTTCCCGGTTGGTTACCCCTAAAATAGAATCATGCTTTCACTCTGGGGGATGAGAAAATACGTACTGTTCCTTTTAAATGGGTGGAAGGAAAGCTCCGGGGCCTGATGGCTTTTCTGGCCTCTTCTACCATAAGTATTGGGCCTCTGTAGGCTGGGACCTTATTGCCCTTATAAAGGAATTGTTCAACTCCTCTATTATCCCAAAAATTTTGAACAGGACCTACATTGCCTTGATTCTAAGTCCAGTAAACGTTAATGAGTTTAGACCTATTACTTTATGCAACTTTACGTACAAGGTTTACTTTAAAGTTCTCGCCAATAGGCTCTGCCCCTGGATGCCTTCTCTTATTCACGAGTTTCAATGGGCCTTTGTTAAAGGTCGATTTATTCATGATAATATTATTGTGGCCCATGAGGTTTTTCACCACCTCATAACTAATCCAAGATGCACGAACTTATCTTTGGCAATCAAGCTTGATTTGAAAAAGGCCTACGACCTTGTGAACTGGAAGTTCTTGGAACTTGTTATGATCCGTTAGGAATTTCCTTGTCGATGGATTGCTTGCCTTATGGGATGTGTCAAGTCTGCCTCATATAGCGTCCTTTTTCATGGCCAGTTGCTTAATTAGTTCAAGGCATCAAGAGGAATTCGACAAGGAGATCCTCTTTCTCCATTCCTTTTTCTCTTTGTATCAGATACATTAGTCCACAACTTGAATCATGCCAAGCTGGAAGAGAATTTACTTCCCTTCGACTGATTTGATTCATGCGAGAAAATGTCCCTCTTGAATGTGGAATAGTTTACTTGCTAATATTGATTCACTTGTGGGGGCCTGCTTTCCCGTGTGGGAAATGGGCTCTCGAAAAATATTTGGCTGGATGCCTAGGTCCCATCTCTCCCACTTGGCTGGCTCGCCTCTCCTCTAACTCCTCCCCCCTTTTCCTATGCTGTTGATCTTTTAGTTCAGGGCTCCCGCTCCCGGAATATGTAACTGATCAATGATCTGTTCAATCTGATTGAGGCTGAGGCCATTTTCAGGGTTCAGATTGGGAGTTCTAACTCTCCTGATCGACATGTGTGGCGTCATGCTTCAAGTGGTATTTACTCGGTCAAAATGGGCTATCATGTCTTAAACTCACCCCGGATCTCCAACTTGTCTTTGAATAGGGCAGATATTAGTCAAAGTTCTTTTGACCCGGGGATATGGCCCTCTATCTGGAAACTAAAGGTTCCCCCAAAAGTCCGGATGTTTGCTTGGAGACTTGCTAATAACGCCCTTCCCACAGCTCAGAACTTATTTTATATACATGTGAGCTGATGTGATCTTTGTTCCATTTGTCAATCAGCTCCGAAATCAGTTATGCATTTATTGTTTGAATGTTCACATGCCAGCGCAATATGGTTTGTCTGTTCTCTTAGTGGCCGTGTTTCAGAGGTCACTTGTTAGAACTTCCGGATGTGGCTAAGACAAATTCTGAGTCTTTTGAAATCCTCAAAAATGGCGCATTTTTTGTCTCTTACCTTATTTGTGTGCTAGGGTATTTGGGGAGCTAGAAACAAGCTTTTGTTTGAGGGTGTGAAGATTGTATCTTATGCGACTGCTTCTCATGCCCGTGATCTCTGTAATAAATTCTTGGAGGTACTCAGCCCCAAGCCTAATGATGTTTGCCCCATCTCTTCATGGGTGTCCCCTTTAGCGGGCGACATGAAGCTCAACTGTGATGCCTCTTGGATGGATCCCCATTCGAGAGCTGGTTTAGCCTGCATTGCAAGAGCTTTTCAATGCCTCATTATAAGGGGTCAGTCATAACTTTTGTTCGCTTCTTCTCCTTTGAAAGTGGAACTCCGTTCGATACAGATGGCCATTCCTACTATTTTCGAGCACTTTCGGACGGTGACCACTTCTTCTGAATCGAATTGTCAGATTTCTTGCACTTTTCTTACCCACCCTGACCCAGTTTTAGCTTGGGATATTGAACTTCTTGTCATGGAGATTAGACGCTCCCTTGCTCTTTTACCCTTATGTTCAATTGTTTGTTTCCCTAGGTCGGTAAATCAGGTTGCTGATTGGCTTAGCCACCAATGTCGCCTCCTTACTCTTGATTTGGATTGAGCTATCTCTCGTCCTACTGATCTTGATGTACTTTTGTTCACGGATTTCCCTACTTGCTCTTGGTATGTTTTCCAAAAAAAAATAATCTCTGCAGCAACAGGAATGACTTCGTCTTCTGGGACGCCTTCCTCCCTTCCGATGCTACCAATCAAGTCATTGCCCTAAAGTTCTTCTCCGCCCTTTTTCCCAGACCACTCCTAAATTATATAATTTCCCGCTCTCAATTATTTATTTATATGATTATGAAAACATAATTAAGTTTTCAATTTTCACATAATTATAGGACCACCGAGTTGCTGTACGACTAAAATAAATAGCGCTTCAGCAAAAGAATGTCACCGTACTAACTTTTTTTTGTATCACTCTTTCATTAACTAAGGATCAGTCCTCTTACAAAACATTGCTAACATTATTGAATAGCATAAGTTACTAATGTTATTGATCTGAACCTCATATATAGCTCTTACATAATCAATATAAGTGATATATTCAAACTAAATCAAATTGAAACTACAAATCAAATATGATCTAATCTAAAAAGGAAACAAATGATATGGTTGTTACATTTGAAAATAGACCAGCCGAGAAGGATATCAATTGGTTGTATTCTAACGTAATCAACATGATCTCTGACACTCTTGCTCAAATTTACGCATGAAGATCCGTAATGCTCAACTTGCCAAGTAGAAAGTGAAATCGCTTCCGAAGTACATTCAACCATTGGAGAGTTTGATTTCATCTGATTCTAAAGGCTCTTTAGTTTAAAAAATAAGTTGATACTGATATCTTCTCCTGATGCAATAGTGATATCAAACGACACAAATCATAATCGCAACGCAACTAGCTACTCTAATCGACCGAACTTGAATCTGGTTTAGTGATGATACCATCGAAGAAGCCGAGCTTGTTTTTGGCGAACAAGAAATTGATCGTCTCTCCGATCTAATCTCCATAATTTCTTTCATTGAGCAACTTGCTCAGATTAACTTGCCCTGGATTATTCGAAGGGTGCAAGAAGTACGGTGACTCAATTTTGCTCACTGAATCATTTATGCTTCTCGCCATTTTATTTTAGTGGAGTTTAAATATCAGGTCTCTGCTCTGATACCTTGTTGAATATCATAAACTAGTGATTAGATTCATCATCACTGAAACCTCATATATAGCTCTTAGAGAATTATTAAACTAATTATTTTTTTAATAAATTGTGAAATTTATTACCAAAAAAAAAAGAAAACTAAATAATACAACGTACCTATCATCTAACCTCCAGCCTAAACCCCTAGCCTTAAGTTGTCCCACACACAGGTAGACAGGTTTGAGGAACACATACACCCACTAACCCACACATAAATAAGAATGTGGTTTCAGTCGCAGACTCTGCAAAAAACTATGTCGTTGTAAAATGCAGTGGGACAAAATCAACAGTAAGGAAAAAGAGCACCAAAATCACGTTAATACTGCATTACCTATGAAAAACAAAAGTGAGGAATTCGGGATAAATCTCGACCAATATGACGCATTAAAAACTCGGGTGACGATGACCACCACATAACCTCCTGTACTTTTAACAAAGTGTGTGTTGTCGCATTACCCTCATGTAAGACATGCGAAACTTGGAACTCTATTCTGCGCAATCTCTCATGTACCTGCAACGATCTATTTCAAAATCTCCATGATACAGCTTGCCTCCTATCCGAAAACAAAGTGAAGACATACATGGAGCTAGTCTCAATCCATAATCGTGTCCATCCTCTCTCAGCCACAATTTCCACTGCTAGTTGTGCATCGCTCAACTCTGTCTCAAAAGCATAGCAAACCCCATGGGTCTTGACAAAACAGTCTTGCACAAAACCCCTGCAATTCCTAAAAATCCCTGATGCTATGGAAACGCCTGGTGAACCAAGCGAATTTCCATCCGTATTTTTTTTATCCATCCTGGTAATGGACAATGCTAAAAACCTCCTGAATACGCGGAGGCTGTCCGGCTGGCCATCCACCCCAATTGCCTTTAGACGCAACAAGTCCTCATGCGTGTTATATATAGAACTAATATGATGTAAAACTCGCTGGGAATTCCACACGAACGGACCGCTGCTACTTGATGGATGAGAAAGACTCCAACTCCAACTACGCAATGCACGAACCTTGGTGATGTCTCACCGCAACCCGAACAATGGAAGTCAAGAACCCAAGTCCTTAAGTCGAATCACGCCACAAACAGAGGTGGATAATCTGTTTGATAAGTGAAATACGTTGCCCTAGCTAAGCGACGCACTAGCCTAACCAAGAACACACAATGAGTATCAAAACTCACAAACTAGCAATAGCTAAGTATATTCTGAATGAATAAAAGGTTGTCCCCGTTTTTATTGCTAGGAGTCCCTTTATATAGGCCCCAAAAGTCTCAAACATTCCTAAACAAAAACTAACTCCAAATAAGGAGTTCAAAGCTGGCCAAAACTCACCTTCCTAAATAAAAGGGATTCTGGCCTAATTATTCACTAAGTAGGAAAAACAAACTAAACGAAGATAGATACTAGAATATCTAGTAAATATCACGTCCTAAAACATAGGAAAAGAAGTTCCTAAAATTTAGGGATGCATGTCCAAGATAAGCTGAAATTCTGTTTGCATGCATCCAAAAGAATCTTGCGCATGCTAGGCTTCTAAAATAGCACCAATAACGTGTATGGGCTTAACATGGCCTTCTAGGTCGTCCTTGGGCTTGCTTGATTCAACTTGAGTCCGAATGCCTTCAATAAACCCATTCAGTTCAGCTTGAAGCTTCTTGGCCCGTGCTCTTGTAATCGGCCCAATTGGAACACGCAATGCTCCATGCTCGTTGTTGGATGGTCTCACATCATTCCCCCTCTCTTGAAAAGGATTTGCCCTCAAATCTTCACCTGCATCAAAAGGGCTTAAGTCAGCAACATTAAATGTAGCACTTACATTATACTCACCAGGTAGATCAAGCTTGTAGGCATTGTCATTAATGCGCTCTAAAACTTGGAATGGACCATCGCCACGAGGTAGTAACTTGGAGCGACGTTGAACGGGAAAACGCTCCTTTCGCATATGCAACCAAACCCATTCACCAGGCTCAAAGACAACTTTGTGCCGTCCTTTGTTGGCTTGCCTTGCATAGTGCTCCGTTCTCTTCTCAATATTCAGCCTTGCCTTTTCATGTAATTGCTTGACAAATTCTGCCTTCTTCTTGCCATCGAAATTAACATGCTCACTCAAAGGTAAAGGTGACAAATCCAATGGAGTCAGAGGATTAAATCCATAAACAAGCTCAAATGGTGAGAATTGAGTAGCAGAATGAACTGATCGATTGTAAGCAAATTCAACATGTGGCAAACATTCCTCCCAATTCTTAATGTTATGCTTAATAAGTGCTCTTAAGAGTGTAGATAGAGTTCTATTCACAACTTCAGTTTGACCATCAGTTTGTGGATGACAAGTAGTAGAGAATAACAACTTAGTACCTAACTTGCACCACAAGGTCTTCCAAAAATAGCTCAAGAATTTAGCATCTCTATCAGAAATAATTGTCCTAGGCATGCCATGCAATCTAACAATTTCTCTAAAGAACAAATCAGCAACATTAGAAGCATCATCAGTTTTATGACATGGAATAAAATGTGCCATCTTAGAAAATCTATCCACTACCACAAAGATAGAATCTCGTCCACGCTTAGTCCTAGGAAGTCCTAACACAAAGTCCATAGAAATATCAATCCAAGGCTCACTAGGTATAGGTAGTGGCGTATACAAACCATGGGGTTTTACCTTTGACTTGGCTTGCTTGCAAGTGATGCAACGGCCACAAACTCTTTCAACATCCCTCTTCATGTGTGGCCAAAAGAAATGATCTTGTAGCATTGCCAAGGTCTTTGCGATTCCAAAGTGCCCCATCAATCCTCCTCCATGTGCCTCCTGCATAAGCAATTCTCGCATAGAACAATTAGGCACACAAAGTTTGTTTTCACGAAATAGGTAACCTTCATTCCGAAAGAATTTATTACTCGCACCCTTCTCCGTAGCTCGGAATAGATCACCAAAATCAATATCTTCAGCATACAACTCTTTGATGTGTTCAAAACCAAGTAACGTAGCATCAAGAGTTGAGATCAAGGCATACCTCCGTGATAGTGCATCGGCAACCACATTTTCCTTACCTTGCTTGTAGCGAATGACATAAGGAAATGTCTCAATGAATTCTACCCAGCATGCATGCCTCTTATTCAGCTTGTGTTGCCCTTTCAAGTGCTTCAACGATTCATGATCAGTGTGTATCACGAATTCCTTGGGCCACAAGTAGTGCTGCCATGTCTCCAATGTCCGAATTAAAGCATACAACTCTTTGTCATAGGTCGGATAGTTTAGAGGTGCTCCGCTTAATTTCTCGCTGAAATAGGCAATTGTCCGTCGATCTTGCATGAGTACAGCGCCAATTCCTACACCTGAAGCATCACACTCAACTTCAAACATTTTAGAAAAATTAGGTAAAGCTAATAAAGGAGCATTCGTCAACTTCTCTTTGAGTAATTGAAATGCTTTCTCTTGCGCTTCTCCCCAGCTGAATCCAACGCTCTTCTTAATGACTTCGGTGAGTGGTGCGGCTATGGTGCTAAAATCTTTCACAAATCTTCGGTAGAAGCTTGCTAGTCCATGGAAGCTTCGAACATGTGCAATGTTTGTGGGGGTCGGCCAATCCCTAATTGCCTTTATCTTTTCTTCATCAACCTGTATTCCTTCAGCACTAACAACAAAACCCAAGAATACAAGCTTATCTGTGCAAAAGGTGCACTTCTTCAAGTTAGCAAATAATCGATCCTCCCTAAGTGCAATCAAAACAGATTTCAAGTGCTCTACGTGCTCCTCAATGCTCTTGCTATAAATGAGTATATCATCAAAGTAAACAACTACAAATTTGCCAATGAATGGACGTAAAACATGATTCATAAGGCGCATGAATGTACTAGGTGCATTAGATAATCCAAAAGGCATGACCATCCATTCATACAAACCATACTTTGTTTTAAATGCTGTTTTCCATTCATCACCTTCTTTCATGCGAATCTGATGATAACCACTTTTCAAATCAATCTTTGAAAACATGCAAGAACCATACAACTCATCCAACATGTCATCTAAACGAGGAATAGGGTGACGATATTTTACCGTAATGTTGTTGACAGCACGACAATCAACACACATCCTCCATGATCCATCTTTCTTTGGCACAAGTAAGACCGGAACAGCGCATGGACTCATGCTCTCTCTCACGTACCCTTTCTCCAAAAGTTCATTGACTTGCTTCTCAAGTTCTTTCGTCTCCTCCGGATTGCTTCTATAAGCTGGTCGGTTTGGAATTGATGCTCCCGGAACGAAGTCAATCTGATGTTCAATTCCCCTTATTGGTGGCAAACCTGGTGGTAGCTCATTGGGGAATACATCCTCAAAATCCTGTAAAAGAGATTTAACCATGCTTGGCAAATGTGGCTCAAGCTCGTTAGCAACCAAGAGTGTCTCCCTATACCGAAGTAAGATCATAGACTATTTTTCAAAACAAGCTTGCTTAATCTCACTTGCTCTCACAAAGTAGTTTCTTTTCCATCCCTCGGATTTTCTCTCAATGGCCGACCTTATTTCTGTTTTTCCGGCTTCTTTTGTTCTCTCAAGTATTTCCTCTCTTTTGGCCATTTTTTCTTTCTGTTTTTCGGCTTCTTCTCTCCTCTCAATCTTTTTCTTTTGATCACTCCTTTTCTTTTCATCACATTCAATTTGCAACTTCCTTTGATCCTCACAGACTTGTGATGGTGCCAAGGGTGCTAAGGTGATCAACCGCTTCTTGAGTATGAACGAGTACTTATTGGTGTAGCCATTATGAGTTACTCTTCTATCAAACTGCCATGGCCTTCCCAACAGTAGGTGACCCGCTTGCATTGGTACCACGTCACATAACACCTCATCTTCATAATTGCCAATGCGAAAGGCCACTAACACTTGCTTCATCACTCTCACTTCTCCACTATCATTCAGCCATTGTAGCTTGTATGGTTTAGGGTGTTTTTCAGTGCGCAACCCTAGCTTCTCAACCATAGTGGTACTTGCTACATTAGCACAACTCCCTCCATCAATGATGACACTACACACTTTGTCTTTAACATAACACCTTGTATGAAAGATGTTTTCTCTTTGGGCTGCATCATCTTCTTCTTTGGCTTGGGAGTTCAAGGCTCGCCTACTGACTAGGGTAAGTCCCCCGGGTGCGTGATACTCCTCCTCGGACAGATCCTCCAATGAGGGTAGGCTTTCATGCTCCGACTCCTCTCCTTCAGTTTCAATCTCCCCATTTTCTCTAATCACCATGATCTGCTTGTTGGGGCATTGACTAGATATATGACCCCTTCCTTGACACTTAAAGCACTTAATGTCACGGTTTCTTGCGGGAGGGGCCTCCACCTTCTTCTGAGAGTTGGTGTTGGAACTCTCGGATTTTTGCCCTTCTTTGGTAGCCTGTGGTTTGTCAAACTTCCTTGGATAACTCGGCTTCCAATTAGAACCTGATGTAGCTCTTGTTCCTCCTCCTCTCTTTAGTTGCTTCTCAATCTTGGTGGCCATGTGCACCATGTCCTCCAACTCCACATAGTGTTGCAACTCTACTTTGTCTTGGATCTCAGAATTGAGTCCATTCAGAAATCTTGCCATGGTAGCTTCTCTATCTTCCTCAACATCAGCTCTTATCATGGCTAGCTCCATTTGCTTGTAAAATTCCTCCACACTCAAGCTCCCTTGCCTCATGCCTTGTAACTTCTTGTATAGCTCCCTATAGTAATGACTTGGAACAAACCTCTTCCGCATCACCACTTTCATTCCCTCCCAAGTAGCTATAGGGCGCTCTCCATTACGCCTCCTGCTTGTCACAAGTTGATCCCACCAAGTTATAGCATAATCAGTAAACTCAGTGATGGCAAGTTTTACCTTCTTTGCTTCGGAATGATTGTGGCAATCAAACACAAATTCAATTTTCTTCTCCCACTCCAAGTAAGCTTCCGGATCAGAACGACCAGCAAAGGTAGGTATTTTTAGTTTAATGCTTCCTATGTTGTCATCCTCTCTTCGCCTTGCCTCCCTAGGATGGCGTTCAACTCTCGGCCTCCTATAGTTCCTTGTGGATCTTGCATCTTCGTCATGGTCAGATTCTTCTCCACATGCTTCTATAGGCGCTCTCCCTCTACGTGCATGAATTTCGCCTCGTATGGGTTGTTCAACTCTCAGCCTCCTATAGTTACTTGTGGATCTTGCATCTTCTTCATGGTCAGAATCTTCTCCACTTGACTCTTTTGGTGCTCTCCTTCTTGGTGCATGACTTGTGCTAGCTCGCTCCATTGCACTCATTTGTTCGCGTATAGGCTCAATTTCAGCTTGCATCATGCGTTGGAAATTCCTTGTTAGAGCCTCCGTGAGCAACTTAATGTCAACTTGGGCCAAGGTTCCCTCCTTTTCTCCCTCGCCTTCGTGAGACATGCTGCAAGAAAACTTGGTTAGTAAAAAAAAATATGGCCTCACAAGTTCACTCCCTTACGTGTTTCTCTCAATGTAAGGTGCACTCAAGTTCCCTCGTGTTTGCGCTCAAATATTTGGTTTTTCTCTCTAATGAGCTCACACACTCTTGCCTTTTTCCACTCGTGATACTTGTATGTTCTTACTAAAGCTAGCACCGCCTTTGCTTGAACTACAAATTTCACCAAACAAACAAAATGTTATCCGCTTGTTTTCTTGCGTTTAGAAGGCTCTACTTGGTCTCCCTCTTTGGTCTTGCACGTTTCTCCTTGCCCTAGGCGCTTCCTCTTTCTTGCGAATGCCTATTTAGTCTTGCAATTCCTGTTTGGTGCGTACTCTCTCTTTTCTTTCTTTCCTTTCTTTTCTTTTCCCTTTTCTTTCTTTTCTTTTCTTTTTTTTTCTTTTTTTTTCTTTCTTTTCTTTTCTGATTGTATTCGCTCTCTTTCTTTTCTCTCTTGTCTCAACCGAATGCAACCAAACAAACTCTACTCAAGTTCGGCAACAAAACAAAGACGAATTGTAAGCTGAACTTAGTAAAACGAAATTAAAGGTAGTAGCAAGCCGTAGCTCTGATACCAAATGATGTAAAACTCGCTGGGAATTCCACACGAACGGACCGCTGCTACTTGATGGATGAGAAAGACTCCAACTCCAACTACGCAATGCACGAACCTTGGTGATGTCTCACCGCAACCCGAACAATGGAAGTCAAGAACCCAAGTCCTTAAGTCGAATCACGCCACAAACAGAGGTGGATAATCTGTTTGATAAGTGAAATACGTTGCCCTAGCTAAGCGACGCACTAGCCTAACCAAGAACACACAATGAGTATCAAAACTCACAAACTAGCAATAGCTAAGTATATTCTGAATGAATAAAAGGTTGTCCCCGTTTTTATTGCTAGGAGTCCCTTTATATAGGCCCCAAAAGTCTCAAACATTCCTAAACAAAAACTAACTCCAAATAAGGAGTTCAAAGCTGGCCAAAACTCACCTTCCTAAATAAAAGGGATTCTGGCCTAATTATTCACTAAGTAGGAAAAACAAACTAAACTAAGATAGATACTAGAATATCTAGTAAATATCACGTCCTAAAACATAGGAAAAGAAGTTCCTAAAATTTAGGGATGCATGTCCAAGATAAGCTGAAATTCTGTTTGCATGCATCCAAAAGAATCTTGCGCATGCTAGGCTTCTAAAATAGCACCAATAACGTGTATGGGCTTAACATGGCCTTCTAGGTCATCCTTGGGCTTGCTTGATTCAACTTGAGTCCGAATGCCTTCAATAAATCCATTCAGTTCAGCTTGAAGCTTCTTGGCCCGTGCTCTTGTAATCGGCCCAATTGGAACACGCAATGCTCCATGCTCGTTGTTGGATGGTCTCACATCATAATATTCAGAGAGTTCGCATCCGCTATTAAAACTCTCACTAAAGCCACCACAGAAATGTGCCCATGACTTTTTCCTTAAAAAAAACTCTTATACTTTGTTCAGCCCATAGTATCCTATTTCGTTGAGCCTATAGTGCCCAAACAACAGATACTAATGCAACCTTCCATAATACTAGAGTTTTCTTGTTAAAAAGAAGCCGCATAAAAAAAATACCAAAATCTCTCAAAAGCTTACACCCATAGAAAAATCACCATGAAGAGAGAGAATATGTTTTCCCAAACTGAAACTATAAAAGAGCAACGAGCAAGAATATGATCAATATCATCCTCCGCATTCTGATATAGAGGACAAATGGAGGGATTAACGAAACTGCCTCATTGCAGAATATCATCCCAATATAGCCAGTCACCCATGCATTCCATCTAACACACAATTGAACAGCGCGACGGAATAAACCGTGCCCGAATCCACGATCCCCAGCTGACCCTAAGGTAAGAAGGCCGAATAAGTGCACACACTTCATCCGCTGTGACTGAACCGTCGATTGATTGGGGCCATACAATAGTATCCGTGCATACCACTATAGCAGGATAAGCCTTAACAAAATCCATGCGCATCTACCAACATCCATTATACACCATCATCCAATTTACCAGAGAGCCATGAATCACTGACTGAACCAAATATATCCTCTCTGCCATTTACAGTAACGTCCCCCTTCAAATTAGAAAACTTGGCCAGAGTAGAGTCCACCAACTCCCGAAGATGCCTCGTAAGGCGACTGATGAGTGTGAAAATACTCTATCATCCATATATATTTTAGTGTTAGTTTTCCGTTGTTTCTAGTATTTTTGTTTGTTATGTAGTGATGTAGTGTCATATTTCATGCTTTGTATGCTGTAGTGTAGTTATTGTGATTTTCATTGCGTTTCATTTGTGTTTATTACTAGGAGACTTTGTGGTGATGCAAGGAGGATATTGGTGCACTTTGGAGCATGTCATAGGTGATCGGATCAGCCGGGACAATTGGCGTTTTATGAGACCCAAGAAAGCGTAGAGCAAAACTGACCCCTTGTGACTCAAATACCGATAACTTTCTCATCCGAAGTCCAATGGAGGCAAGCAAGGTGGCGCTGGAAAGAAGACATCCGGAGCTACAACTTTCTTCATGGGCTTCTTCAAATTCTGAGTCGAAGTGGGAGGAAAATTGCGTCCAAAGTTGACCTTCGAATCTGCCAACAAATCTGACGAGTGGGCCGAATTTTAGGATTTGTTTTGGGCCCATTTTTGGGCATGAATAGTGAATTTCGTGGCTGGAACTTCCTAAGCCAAAAACTTGTATAAATAGCTTCCTTGGCTTATTTTGGAAGCTAACAACTTTTAGAACTTTAGACTTTTAGATATTTTGCTAAAAACACTCACCAACTCCACTTTTTCTCTCTCTCTTTTGGAAGAGAACTTGGCTCACCATTATTGGAGTTTGTAGAGAACTTGAAGGAGAATTTTTGGAAGCTTGAAGATCATCTTGAGCTTTCTCTAACCCTCTCTTTTATGTTTATGCTTTACTTGCTGCATTTAATGGATGTGTTTAGTTGTGTAGTTGATATGTGTGAGTAGTTGTTTAGTGGGTTTGGTGCCTTGATGGCATCTATTTAGCCTATGGTTTTGTGGGGTTAAAATGCTAAGGTTTGTGAACTAGTTAATGAATTTAATACTTAATCTTGATTGATCACCTTGATTATGAACGTAATTAAGACTAATTGCCAGGAGGAGTTAGGATTAATGGACCATTTAACTAGTTAGTTAGTTGCCTTTTGATGAGGGATCTCATTAGGTGGTTAGTTGTCCAAAGGGTGATGGTCATAATTGGTAATTAGTTAGATTAAGTGACTAATTAGTCGCAGGAGTGCAATTAGTTCAACTAAGCTTAATTAATGATCAATTTAGACTAATTAATGGCGGGAGCATTGATTAGTTGCTTTAGAAACACCCGAACCATAACACGAACTTAATAAACTCCATTGGCCATTTGGTTATGTAGGTGTCATTGGTGCCAAGCCCACTCTTTCCCTTATTGTTAAAACAATCTTCTAGTTAGTCGTTGTAGTAACCAACTCGTGTTTAGAATTGACAAATTTATTACTTGTAGTCCTAAACTAGTGGTCGAGTCTTATTTGTGGCCTAGAACTTAGTCCTTGTGGGACGACAATCCCTTACTTACTCTTTATTGCAAGAGGGGTGTAAAAATCCTTCCTTTCAATTGGCGCCGTTGCCGGGGATTAGGTGATGGACACTTAATTTGGCTTACAAACTTGGATTAGGACATTTATTTTTGTTTACTTGGTTACTTAGTTCCTTTGTTGTTTGTCTTGCAAGGTACTTGTTTGTCGCATGCCCCGAACTCGTTCCACCAACAACCTTTTGGTGGAAATAGAAGTGGACATTGGATACTTGGAAAGGACATTGCGACAAGAGCGAAGAATTCAAGCAAGGATGAACGCACAAGGAGATCCGCAAGGTGATGGAGCTCCTCGAAGGACTCTCATGGATTATTCTAGGCCCACCTTGAGGGGGGCAATGTCCGGAGTCCCTAGGCCAAATATCCAAGCTAACAACTTCGAGATCAAGCCGGCCGTGATACACATGCTCAAATCTTCGGTCCAATTTTATGGGTTGCCGAATGAAGACCCCAACGACCCTATTGCTAACTTTTTGGAGATAGCCGACATATGCAAGTACAATGGAGCTTCCGATGATGCCGTGAAACTTAGGTTGTTCCCATTCACTTTGCAAGACAAGGCCAAGATTTGGTACAAGCAATTGGTCGGGACATCGATAGCCACGTGGGAGGAGCTAGCAAATGCCTTCCTTGAAAAGTACTTTCCCTTCTCAAAGATGAATAGGCTCGTGAAGGAGATCAACAACTTTCAACAATTTGAGAATGAGTCTTTGAGTGAAGCTTGGGAGAGATTCAAAGGATTGCAAAGGAGTTGTCCACACCATAACTTGACAGAGGAGTCTTTACTCCAAACATTTTACTTCGCTCTTGGATCCTCAACAAGGGGCACGGTTGATGCCGCCTCCAACGGATCCTTCTTAAGAAAAGATAGGGATGATGCCCACCACATCTTGGAGGAGTTGGCGGCTACAAACATTCTAATGGCCAATGAGAGAGCTAGGCAACCGAGTAAGGAGCAAGTAGAAGTGATTGATGTTGATATTGCCTCCTCTATTCAAGCTCAATTGGCTTTGTTGGCAAAGAAAGTTAATGATCTAAGCTTGAACAAAAGCAATGTGGCGGCCGTGCAAACAAATTGTGAAGTTTGTGGCAATGTAGGCTATGAGATGAACAAGTGTGCCATGTTGGGCTCTTCTATGGAGCAAGTAAATTTCATGGGTGGCCAAGGACAAGGATCAAATAAGATGGGAAACAACCCATATTCTTCTACTTACAATCCCGGTTGGAGAAATCACCCGAACTTCTCTTGGAGGGGTACCGAAGGAAGTAGTGGCGATAACATGACAATTGTTCTAGATAAGGGACTTCCTCTTCGCAATGCACATCAAGAGCCTCCTCCGGGTTTCCAACCACGTTTTTCTTTGATGGATCGGATGGGAACTATTGAGGAGAAGTTCGAAAAGATGGACAAGTTTATGCAAGAAGTTGGAGGAGTGGTTAGCTAACAAGGACAAATTTTGGCCGCCATCAATCAACAAGGCTCAAGGCAAAACAACTTAGAACAAATCCTCAAGGGTCAAGCAACCGCAATGCATAACATGGAGAGGCAACTTGGGCAAATAGCAAATGCAAGTACCCATAGAGAGTCCGGCTCTCTTCCAAGCTCCACGAAGGCTAATCCTCGAGGAAATGTGAGTGCAATTACCTTGAGGAGTGGCAAGGAAATCATTTGTCAAGAGACGAGCCCGAAATCAAGAGAAAACTATGTGGAGGCCAATGAAAAAGAGAAGAATGACAAGGAGAACGAAGAGGTGGAGAAAGAGAAAAGTCATTTTGCTGAGATTGAGGAAGAAGAGGAGTATGTGCCACCACCACCAAAGATCCCTCCTCTACCATTTCCTCAAAGAGTCAAAAAGAAGAACGTGATGGACGACAAATTTCTTGGCTTTATGGAGAAAATGAAAAATGTCCAGATTAGCGTCTTATTTCTGGAGATGTTGGCTCAATTTCCGCATTACTCCAAGTTTTTGAAGGAACTCATCACAAAGAAGAGGAAGTGGGAAGATGGAGAGACGGTGGCCTTCACGGCGAAGTGTAGCTCTCTCATCTCAAAGGATCTCCCGACAAATTTAAAAGACCCTGGGAGTTTCACTATTCCTTGTTTCGTTGGTGATGTTGAGTTTCCTAAGCGCCTATGTGATTTAGGCGCTAGCATTAACTTGATGCCTTTATCAATTCTTAGGAGACTTGGGTTGTGTGAGGTGAAACCCACATCTATGCGTCTCCAATTGGCGGACCAAACCATAAAGAAGCCATTCGGGGTCGTGGAGGATGTCTTGCTGAAGATTGATAAGTTTATCTTCCCTGTGGACTTTGTGGTGCTGGATTTTGATGAGGACAAGAATTGTCCACTAATCCTCGGCCGACCGTTTCTCAACACGGCGCGTGCCTTGGTGGATGTGCATGATGGAAGATTGGTCCTCCGAATAGGGGAGGAGAAAGTAGAGTTCAAGATGTCAAATGCGATGCGCCACCCTCTTGATGAAGGCGTGTGCATGAAGGTTGATGTCGTGGAGGAATGTGTCCTCGAGTTTGGCAAGGAAAGCATATTGAGGATTAAAGATAGAATGGATGAAGAGATTCATGGAGAACAAGAGGAGGATGACCTAGAAGAGTTCGAGGAAGAAGCTGATAAAAAAGGTCTCCATGAGGATTTAGAGCTTGATTTGAAGTATCGTACTCCACCTTCCATCATTAAGGCTCCAAGCTTAGAGTTGAAAGATCTACCCTCCCATTTACGATATGCATTCTTAAAGGATGGAGGAAGACTCCCCATTATCATCTCCAACAAGCTCTCTAAGGAGCAAGAGGAGAGGGTGCTATTGTCAACAAACGGATTAAGGCCATGGCACGGCAAATATCCGATATCAAGGGGATAAAGCCCGACATTGTTATGCATCACATCCACATGGAAGAGGGAGCCAAGCCGAGGGTAGATAGGCAAAGAAGATTGAATCCCAACATGAAAGAAGTTGTAAGAAGGAGGTGATCAAGCTCCTAGAAGCTGGCATCATTTATCCAATCTCGGATAGTGAGTGGGTAAGCCCGATCCATTGTGTGCCAAAGAAAGGAGGAATGACTTTTGTGATCAATGATGAGGGTGAGCTCATTTCCACAAGAATTGTGACTGGATGGCGGGTATGTGGACTACCAAAAGTTGAATGCCGCCACACGTAAGGATCATTTTCCGCTTCTATTCATTGATCAAATGTTGGAGAGAATTGTCGGTTATTCCCACTATTGCTTCTTGGATGGGTACTCGGGCTACAATCAAATTGCGATATACCCAAGGGATCAAGAGAAGACATCTTTCACTTGTCCCTTTGGTATTTTTGCTTATCGAGGAATACCTTTTGGATTGAGTTGTGCCCCGGCCACTTTCCAACGGTGCATGGCGGCTATCTTTTGGGGGATGAATGAGAAAATTATGGAGATCTTCATGGATGATTTCTCGGTATTTGGAGACTCCTTTAATAGCTGCTTGGCCAATTTGGACAAGGTCTTGGAAAGATGTGAAGAGAAGAATCTAGTTCTCAATTGGGAGAAATGTCATTTCATGGTAGATGAAGGGATAGTTCTTGGGTATAAGATCTCCCGAGCGGGCATCGAGGTGGACAGAGCCAAGACAGAAGCAATAGAGAAGATGGAAGCATCGACTTCAGTTAAAGGAGTAAGAGCCTTTCTTGGCCATGCCAGTTTTTACCGAAGATTTATCAAGGATTTTTCTCTTATCACGAAGCCGCTCACTAATTTGCTTGTGAAGGATGTGCCCTTTAATTTTGATGAGCCATGCCTTCAAGCATTTGATACCTTGACGAAAGCTCTTGTCACAGCTCCAATTATCTCTTCTTCGGATTGGAAGCTACCATTTGAGATGATGTGTGATGCGAGCGACATCGCATTGGGAGGTGTGCTTGGTCAAAAGAAGGAGGAGAAGCTTCATGTCATCTACTATGCAAGTAGAGTGTTGGCGGGTGCCCAACTAAATTACACCACCACCGAGAAGGAGTTGCTTGCAGTCGTGTACGCATGTGACAAGTTTCGACCATATTTACTTGGGTCGAAGGTGATAATCTACACAGATCATGCGGCTTTGAGGTACTTATTCTCCAAACAAGATGCTAAGCCGCGACTTATCCGTTGAATTTTATTGCTCCAAGAATTTGACTTGTCCATTAAGGATAAGAAGGGTTCAGAAAATGTTGTCGCAGACCATCTTTCTCGGCTAGAGAAAAGCGATGGAATGGAGACTCATGGAAAGATCAAAGAAGAGTTTTCGAATGAGGATTTGATGCTCGTTAATAATGTGGAGGCACCTTGGTATGCGGATTTTGCCAACTTCCTAGTTGGAGGTATTATTCCAATGGATTTGAGCTATCCCCAAAGAAAGAAATTCCTAAGGGATGCCCAACTCTATGTGTGGGATGAGCCTTACCTTTTTAAGAGGTGTAGTGATGGGTTGCTTCGACGGTGCATTACGGACGAAGAAGTTATGGATGTTCTAGAGCAATGTCATAGTACCCCATATTCAGGTCACTATGGAGCGACAAGGACCGTATCGCGAGTCTTTGAATGTGGATTTTATTGGCCCAATATTTTTAAGGATGCTCGTTCTTTTGTTGCTCAGTGTGATCTATGCCAAAGGACCGGAAATATCTCAAAGAGGAATGAGATGCCGCTCTCTGGAATCCTTGAAGTGGAGCTCTTTGATGTTTGGGGGTTAGACTTCATGAGACCTTTCCCAAACTCTTATGGCAACAAGTATATCTTGGTGGGAGTGGACTACGTATCTAAGTGGGTGGAAGCTTGGGCATCACCAACCAATGATGCTAAGGTGGTCATTCGCT
This sequence comes from Hypericum androsaemum, assembly GCA_963995505.1. NCBI lineage: Eukaryota > Viridiplantae > Streptophyta > Magnoliopsida > Malpighiales > Hypericaceae > Hypericum > Hypericum androsaemum. Next base: position 8,001,929 of record OZ023183.1, read on the forward strand.
TTATCAAAAAGCTCTTCTCAAGATTTGGAGTGCCAAGGGCTATCATAAGCGATGGCGATTCACACTTTTGTAACCGACCATTTGAGATTTTATTGAAGAGGTATGGGGTCACTCACAAGGTTGCTACACCTTATCACCCTCAAATAAGTGGGCAAGTTGAACTCTCCAACTGGGAATTGAAGAAGATCCTTTAAAAGACGGTTGGAGGAACAAGAAAGGATTGGGCAAACAAGCTTGACGATGCCTTATGGGCATACCGAACGGCATTCAAAATGCCTATCGGGATGTCCCCATACAAACTTGTTTATGGCAAGGTGTGCCACCTCCCCGTAGAGCTAGAGCATCGAGCATTTTGGGCCATCAAGACCCTAAATTATGATTACAAGAAAGCAGGTGAGCGAAGGGTGTTGCAACTTGAAGAGTTGGACGAAATCTGCGACATGGCGTTTGAGAGCTCTAAGCTTTACAAGGAGAAGACGAAAAGATCACATGATGCCCACATCGTGAAGAAAGAGTTCAAGGAGGGTCATCAAGTGCTACTCTACAACTCCCAATTGAGACTTTTTCTGGGAAAGCTCAAGTCGAAATGGAGTGGCCCGTTCAAAGTTGTGAGGGTTTTTCCATTCAGAGCCCTCGAATTAGAAAGAAGTGATGGAGGAGCTTTCAAGGTGAATGGCCAAAGGTGCAAGATTTACCTTGGTGGCAATATTAAACGACAAGCGGAAGTGCAATCCGTGACTTCACCCTCCGATGCATGAAAAAAGGAGAGTAAAGTCAAGCTAACGACTATAACTTAGCATGTTTTTGTATTGTACTTATATTGTCATAGTATTTACGTGTTTTTCTTATTACGCTTTTTCTTATTCGGGTATGATTTTGAAGCATTAGTTCATGCTTATGGGATCTCTTGCATTTTGAAGGTGATTCGGATGGTTGGATGCTCGATGAGGGACACGGGGGGGCGTAGCCCCCGTCCAAAACTGGGATCGACCTGCCAGGTCAGGTCGCGGGGGTCTAGGGGGAAGCGGCCACCAGCCAACCCAGCGGCCGCCGGAAGGAGAAACGGCCCCCCGTTGCTGGCGGACGCCGGGTAGTCCGGCGGGCGCCGGGTACCAGCCAAAAAAAAAAAGGGCGGCAGCCGCCGGGCGGAATCAGAAGCCCCGTTGCTGGCGGACGCCAGCCAAAGCCAGCGGCCGCCGGGTGCCGTAAAAAGGGGGTATAAAATCCCCCTTCTTCCCTTTTCCTCTCCTTATTTCCTCCCACTTCTCAAACCTCCATTCTCCCCCAAAAGAAAAGGCTAGCCCCGACCACCATCCCGCCCGACCAACATCCCGCTCAACCAAGACACCGCCACCACCTTCCCGCAACTCCGACCAGCTCCCTCCGACAGCCATCGCCACCTGCTTCCTCTCCGAGCTACAAAGGGTAAAACCCTAATTTTTTTCTTCTAGAGTTAATTCCCGACAAACGGAGCTTCAAAAATGCACGCTCCTTTGGACAAACTTGACCATCAAGGTGAGGCCTATACACCGAGCCAACCAACTCCGACCATCACCGCCGGCCGCCGCTCACCGGAGTTCAGCCGCCAGCCGCCGCTCGTCAAGAATTTTCTGCCATTCCTCTGCACACAGCAATGGCCACCAAAGCAAGTTCAAGCCATCGAGGTTGGAAAACACCCGCTCCTAAACGCAGGAATGGAGCGACTGGTCCGAACCCTCTGCCACCTCCTCCGTCTCCACCGCGTGAAGACTTGGCTGCCCAATTCGGGGCGTCCTTCAAGATATATTCTGCGCACGAGGGCGACAGGTATACCTCTTTCCGAAACCTTGATCGATTCCCGCATGCAGCTATTAATTGGGTTTATATGAGCACCTTAGGAATTGATGTGAAGCTGAAGGCCGCAATGAAACATTTGGATTGGGAAACATTTGCAAATAATCATATTCCCACTTGTCTGCATCCGACACTTGAATTTTACTGCACTTTGAACATAGCTGAGGACAACTCGTCCTTCACTGCTCGTTTATTTGGTAAATCCATTAAGGCAGATGAAGATGTCATGATCGAAATTTTAGGCCTTCGTAAGTCGGGTGGGAATAATTTAGACTTTCTCACGCATGGGGAAGCAGATAAGGAATGGAAAGCACTCACTCGTTTTGACCATTACTTATCCGGTGAAGCACCTGCTGGTCTAATCTTTGAACCCTATATTTGTGTACTGCATCATTTTATGTGTTTAGCCATTAATGGTCAGTTTGAGGAGAGTAAGGTAACTCGTACTCAACTGTACACCATTCATTACATGCAAACCAAGAAACGGTTTAGTACTTTTGCCTTATTAATGTCTGTGCTTCGTCGAACCATCACCCCTCCGCGAACGAAGTATCTATATCTTGGACATGTTGTTTCACTGCTCGCAGAGCACTTCTTTCCTGATGAATTTGCAGATTACAAAGGTCCTATGCAAGATTTGTACTACATGGACATACAACGCCTGTGCTCCTATCAACTCCTTAACAAGATCAGGCAGAATGGTCAAGATGTGTACTCGTTCAAGGCTTGGGAGGACCGCAAAACTATCAAAGACCGCCTCAAGGCTGATGCTCCGACCAGAGTGCTGGCACACCAAGTTGAACTTAATGAACTTGCAGATCGTGTAGCTGCCATCGATGTGCGAGTGCAAGAGCTGGCAACTACAAATGCAGCCTATTGGGAACGGTAAAATGAATACAACGCTCGTATGGAGGGAGCGCAACAAGCTCAATTTGAGTAGATGCATTCTCATTACAACATCCCACCACCACCACCCTCTCCAACTCAAGACTAAGGGCAGTCTCCTAGCACTTTGTTTTTCTTTAGTTATTTTTTTATCTTTGTGATGTCTTGTTCTTCTTGTTTGATTGATGTTCATGCTTGGTTGTTAATACGTTTGTTAGTATAGCTTAATTGTTTAGATGTTTATGTGCTCCCTACACCTTGAGGACAATGTGTTTTTCAAGTGTGGGGGTGTGGTTCCACTTAGGAATCCTTTGTGTGTTTAGGTCTAGGTTATTTTGTTAGGCATTGATTTGGCATGAATTTTCAAAATTTGACCCCCTTCAAAATTCTTTAACTTGTGTTAGAAGCTTATCACACATCTAGTTAGGAAATGAACTCGAGCACAAGGCCTAAGAACTTGTAGAAACCTCACCCTTGGTTGTTTAGACTATTAGTCTCATTATGTAGATTAGACTAGAGGGTTGATGAGTGACCTTGTAAGGAACTTTGAGCCGAAGGAGGAGACAACCGTCTTCATTTATTCATGAGGTGCCTACATGAGTCCGGTTGATCGAGGTATCCTACTAGTACTTGACATGGTCTTGGTTGTGTGGCGTTAGTGAATGATGGGGGCTAATCCTTTGAAATTGAGCCTAGAGCTTTAGAGCCAAGAACCTTTATATCCATTGTTTTAACCCATTGAGCCTAGCCATTCTTTGATCATATTATATATAAAAACCAACTTTAAGCTTTATATCCACCATCCTCCCGACCTTTGGTCATCTGATTCGAGGACACATAGGTTTACACCTTTTGGGGATTTTATGTATTGGGTTTAGTTGGTAGCTTAGTATTCATGTGGGTTAATTTATTGGGAATTTGGGTAGTTGAGAGGCCATACAAAGAAGCCGAGTTTTGCCTACAAAATGCCAAGTTTGTGTGTGTGAAAAAGAAAAGCTTGAAAAAAAATTTGAAAAAAAGGGGATGAAAAAGAAAAGAAAAAAAAGAAAGAATGAAAGAAAGGGAAGTGAAGGTTGAATAAGGCATTAAGTATTGGCATAACTCGTGCTACGCGGTCTTAGAAAATGGGTGAATTTTGAGAGTGTGCTTTAATTCTTTATGGTAAGGATGTTTAGAATAGACGAGAGACTAGAATGCTTTGGCAACAAGTCCTCGGATTGGGTGGTTTAACTACTATCCATATATATTATCTCACCAATACCTTAGCCCCATTACAGCCCGAAAAAGTCCCCATGTTCACGAGCAACCACACGACTTTGAGACACTGTTGAGTAGGACGTAGGATACTTTGAAAGACATCGGTTATGTACGCGAGAGATAGGAAGTTGGCTACTTACAAATCGTGACCTAAAATTCCCGAACCTCAGAGTGGTTAACCTTCTAGTGTCTTTTACATAGTGATAACACTTGGTTAAACCACCGAGTGGTGAGGTGTCTACCGGTTCTTACTCTCTGTGTTTAGGTTGATGAACTAGCTAGGTTGTGGGGTAGTCTTTTGATGCGAGTTTGAGATTTTGAGGGGAGTTAATTTGTGAATTAATCATGCTTAGTCTTGTCCTTGTCGTGTTTTTTCTTTCTTATGTGTTTTGTGTTTGTGTTTGTATACCATGGTTGAGTTTTGCTTGAGGACAAGCAATGATTCAAGTGTGGGGGTGTGATGAGTGTGTAAATACTCTATCATCCATATATGTTTTAGTGTTAGTTTTCCGTTGTTTCTAGTGTTTTTGTTTGTTATGTAGTGATGTAGTGTCATATTTCATGCTTTGTATGCTTTAGTGTAGTTATTGTGATTTTCATTGCGTTTCGTTTGTATTTATTACTAGGAGACTTTGTGGTGATGCGAGGAGGATATTGGTGCACTTTGGAGGGTGTCATAGGCGATCGGATCAGCCGGGACAATTGGCGTTTTACGAGACCCAAGAAAGCGTGGAGCAAAACTGACCCCTTGCAACTCAAATACTGATAACTTTCTCATCCAAAGTCCAATGGAGGCAAGCAAGGTGGCGCTGGAAAAAAGACATCCGGAGCTACAACTTTGTCTTCATGGGCTTCTTCAAATTCGGAGTCCAAGTAGGAGGAAAATCGCATCTAAAGTTGACCTTCGAATCTGCCAACAAATCTGACGAGTGGGCCGAATTTTAGGATTTGTTTTGGGCCCATTTTTGGGCATGAATAGTGAATTTCGTGGCTGGCACTTCCTAAGCCAAAAACTTGTATAAATAGCTTCCTTGGCTTATTTTGGAAGCTAACAACTTTTAGAACCTGACTTTTAGATATTTTGCTAAAAATACTCACCAACTCCGCTTTTTCTCTCTCTCTTTTGGAAGAGAACTTGGCTCACCATTGTTAGAGTTTGTAGAGAACTTGAAGGAGAATTTTTGGAAGCTTGAAGATCAGTTTGAGCTTTCTCTAACCCTCTCTTTTATGTTTATGCTTTATTTGCTTCATTTAATGGACGTGTTTAGTTGTGTAGTTGATATGTGTGAGTAGTTGTTTAGTGGGTTTGGTGCCTTGATGGCATCTATTTAGCCTATGGTTTAGTGGGGTTAAAATGCTAAGGTTTGTGAACTAGTTAATGAGTTTAATGCTTAATCTTGATTGATCACCTTGATTATGAACGTAATTAAGACTAATTGCCGGGAGGGGTTAGGATTAATAGACCATTTAACTAGTTAGTTAGTTGCCTTTTGATGAGGGATCTCATTAGGTGGTTAGTTGTTCAAAGGGTGATGGTCATAATTGGTAATTAGTTAAATTAGGTGACTAATTAGTCGCAGGAGCGCGGTTAGTTCAACTAAGCTTAATTAATGATCAATTTAGACTAATTAATGGTGGGAGCGTTGATTAGTTGCTTTAGAAACACCCGGACCATAACACGAACTTAATAAACCTCATTTGCCATTTGGTTATCTAGGTGTCATTGGTGCCAAGCTCACTCTTTCCCTTATTGTTAAAACAATCTTCTAGTTAATCGTTGTAGTAACCAACTCGTGTTTAGAATTGACAAATCTATTACTTGTAGTCCTAAACTAGTGGTCGAGTCGTATTTGTGGCCTAGAACTTAGTCCTTCTGGGACGACAATCCCTTACTTACTCTTTATTGCAAGAGGGGTGTAAAAATCCTTCCTTTCAGCGGCCCCTAAAATAAAGGAACTCCTAGGTAGACAATAAAAAAAGAAGGGTGCCTTCAACAATACCAAGAATCGATCGAAGACCCTGCCGTCTATGCCCTGCAATTATGGAACCAAAATATAACCTTGACCTTTGCAGACCGAATTGTTGTGCATACCCCACCCCCACACAAACAATGGTTCTTGGTGTCCCTGCAGAAAATGATGATGTCGTATGCGTAAAGCAAATGAGATGCATAGGAAATGCCATGGCCCACAGAGAACGGAGTGAGACCCCTGAAGGACATCTCGCTGTAATCTACCAATTGAGTACCTCTTTTGTTGCACAAAAAAGAAGTGAGAACAGTGAATCCCCCCCTACCTAACCCTGCAAGAGCAAGAAAAATGCCATTAATTAAAATTTGAGAGCCTTGCCGATAATAGAATTTCGTGAATAATTCATGTAAACTTCAATAAAAAGCCCCACTGAGCAAGTACTTCCCTGTCGTACCCGCTTTCTCAAGACAATTCGTCCCCCTCTAAAGTTAAAGCAATACAGTCGTGAATTCGCCTTACCGGAATAATACCAAATTGGTGAAAGGATAATAAAGATGCCAAGATCGGTTCCAACAGCGCAGCCATGTAATCTTTGCCATTATTTTATATATAAATTTCCCCAGCACTATTGGTCAAAAATCTTCTAATCTACTTGCATCAGCGACTTGGGGAATTAAAGTCACAAAGCTTGTATTAAGACCTTGTGGGAAGCTACCATGCTAAAAAAACCATTGTATTAAGATTCGTTTGCTGCTCCTCAAATAAAGCCTTGTAAAACTGAATTATCTGCTCTTTAATACGCTCCCTGTCATCCGATCGCACACCATCCACCTCCATAGTAAAAATACCCAGCCAGTGCACCTTGCTTTGCTGTCTTAAAAATGTACATTTGCGATCCAACATCCCAACTCTTGATATCATCGCTGCTTCTTGCTCACTCACCAAATCCGCGGTCGGGCCCATCTCACTCAAATCTCTGTTGCACATCATCTAAAAAAATTTCAGCCGCATGTATTTAATCATGTACATTGCCGAAGGCACCTTATTCCATTGTTTTAAGACAAAACTTCAATCTGTTGAGTTTGAGAATTACTTGCTGTATAGGATCAAAGGCTTCCACCGGAGAATTACTTGCTGCAATAGTAAGCCAGTCAGGACGATGTTCCAAAAGAAAATCCTCATTGTGAAATATCAGGTAGGTAAAGACTGAAATGGTGAAATGCTTGTTATATATTTCTGTACAGTGGAATACATATTTATACGGAGAACATGAGTGTTGGTCAAGCTATACAACTAAGGCAGGCTATATAACTAAGGTAAGATGATATTGCAGTAGTAATGAGGCGTGATCTGGGGCCTGTGATCGTGCTGGTCAATTAAGGTAAAGATGATTCCAGAGATAGAATCAGCCAGCTGTGATTTAGATTGTAACGTGTCCTCATTAGGTAAGCTCCTTCATTACGCCCCCGCAAGTGGACGGTGCGTCACCGTCAACTTGGAACGGAGATCTTGGAAGCGTGACTTTGGCAGCGGTTTGGTCAAGATGTCTGCAATCTGATCACGACTTGAGATATAACGAACCTGAAGTTGGCCAGCAGCTACTTTTTCTCGAACGAAATGGAAGTCTATTTCCATGTGTTTCGAACGAGCATGGAAGACGGGGTTGGCCGATAGGTAGGTGGCCCCGAGATTGTCGCACCAAATCGTGGGTGGAGATGCACAAGATAGATTGATTTCGGCCATTAGGGACTGCAACCAGAGAACTTCCGATGCAACAGCTGCTACAGCACGGTACTCGGCCTCCGTAGAGGAGCGGGATACGGCTCGCTGTTTGCGTGACGACCATGAGATTAAATTGGGCCCAAGATAAACGCCAAAGCCTGTCGTGGAGCGACGATCAGTCGGAGACCCAGCCCAGTCGGCATCACAGTAGGCCTGGAGTAACCGACTTGTGGACGGGCGGATGAGGATGCCATAGTCAACTGTCCCTTGTAGATACCTGAGTATTCTTTTTACTGCTGCCCAATGTACTGGCGATGGGTTTTGCATATTTTGAGATGCTCGGCTGACCGAGAAGGCAAGTTCAGGGCGAGTTATTGCCAAATACTGGAGGCAGCCAACCACTTGTCGGTAGAGGGAGGGATCACAATCTTTTGCTGGAGCCGCTGTCTTTTCCGAAACTGCTGGAGTAGTCATTGAGTTGCAAGCCCCCATTTTCGACTTTGCAAGAATGTCCCGGATATACTTGCTTTGAGACAGGAACAACCCACGGGGCGTACGGAATGCTTCGATGCCCAGAAAATAAGACAGTGAGCCCAGGTCTTTGACAGCAAAGTGCTCCTCCTGCAAGAACTGAAACAAGCGGTTGAGGTGAATAGAGCTACTGCCTGTGAGCAAAATATCATCGACGTACACTAGGACATAGAGCCGCACAGGTCCTTGACTGAAATAAAAGAGAGAAGTGTCTGTCCGAGACCCTTAGAACCCAAACCCGTAGAGGGCTTTGCGCAGGCAGTTGAACCAGGCCCTCGGGGCCTGCTTGAGACCGTACAGGGATTTTCGTAGGCGGCAGACGTAATTGGGGTATTGCGGGTGAGCAAACCCAGGTGGTTGGACCATATACACGGCTTCAGAGAGATCCCCGTAGAGGAAGGCATTGGAGATGTCCAATTGACGGATGGGCCACCCGAACGACAGAGCAATTGATAGAATGAGTCGCACCGTTGCTGGCTTAACGACAGGGCTAAACGTGTCGTGGTAATCGACACCCGGCCTTTGCTAGAAGCCTTTGGCGACGAGTCTGGCTTTGTGGCGCGCCACTGTGCCATCAGGGTTCTGCTTGAGGCGAAATACCCACTTGTTCCCGAGTACGTTGATGGCGGAGGAAGGTGGGACAAGGACCCAGGTCTGGTTCTTGAGAAGAGCGTGAAATTCCTCCGCCATAGCAGCCCGCCAGTGCGGGTCCTGAATGGCCTTGGTGAAGCAAGTTGGGACATCGGGGACGGTGGCAATAAGGGCTTGTGGATTTGCCTTTGCTTTGGAGCGGGTCACCATTGGATGGGTATTGGCCATCGGGGCTGGTGGCGCAGGAGGAGTGGGCTCCGGCGGTGATGGTGGCTCGGTCGCTGGTTGTGCCACCGCAACTGGTGGTCGTCAGGAATACACCAGCAGTTGCCGGTTCAAAGTTGCAACAGGCGGTCCCTCTTCTGGAGTGCAGTTCGATTGTGGCAGAGGTGAGGGGCTGTCCACTTGCTGCTGAGTGGAAGTGGGCTGATGGAGTGGGTCTGAGGAAGAGAAGCCCATTACAGTTTGTAGCAAAGGGGCTGGCCGTGGAGCATCGGAGCCTGTTATCGAGGAAGGCCCAACACTTAGAGTTCCTGGATTACCGTGGGGATTGGACTCGATGGCACATCGACCAGTGAACTGCGGATCTGTAAAAGGGAAGATAGACTCATCAAACAAGACATGACGGGAATAATATATCCTATTAGAAGACAGATTGAGACACCGATAACCCTTGTGATGTCGGCTATACCCCATAAAGACGCATGGTGAGGATCGTGCTTGTAATTTGGTTTTGGTGAGCGGGCGAAGCCAAGGGTAACACAAACAACCAATTACTTTCAAATCCGTGAGAGATGGCATTTCCGCAAAAAGCTTTTCATAAGGCGATTTGTTGTCAAGCAATGGGGTAGGTAAGCGGTTTATTAGATAAGCAGCTGATTCAAAAACCAATGACCAATAGCGGTGGGGAATAGATGCATGATGCAAAATGGCTAGACCAGTTTCCACAATGTGTCGATGCTTTCGTTCAGCACATCCGTTTTGTTCTGGCGTATAGGGGCAGGATATGCGGTGATGTATGCCATTATCAGATAGGTATTTCGTGAGGGCTTGAAATTCCCCACCCCAGTCGCTTTGAAATATTTTAATCGGACGCCCAAAATATTTTTCCACCTGTGCACGAAATTTCACAAAGGCATCAAAGAGTTCGGACTTGCGCTTTAAGAAGTATAGCCAGACATACTTACTAAAATGGTCATAGAATAGAGCATAATAGGAAAAACCATCAACTGACACGATGGGGGAGGGTCCCCATAGATCGCTACAGACAAGATCTAGGGGACCAGACGCTTGATAGGTAGATGCGGGAAAAGGCAACTTATGGATTTTGCCGACACTGCATCCATGACACAAATTATTAATTGTCTTATTTGAAAAGAAAATGCGACTAGAGCGGAGGGCGTGCTTGACAGCCTGGAGATTGGCATGTCCAAGACGCTGGTGCCAGACTTGTAGGGACGGGGCAGAAGACGCCAAGTTGACTCGAGGACCGGATGCATTGTAGGAGCAATGAAGGGGATAGAGACCGTCTTTACTCCGGCCTTGGTATAGTACCGTCTTGGTGACCTGATCCTTGACAAAAAATTGATCACCAATAAATTCAACCACAATATTATTGTCACGGGTTAGCGCACTAAGGGAAATTAGATTAGTGCGAGCGTGAGGGACACAGAGAACATTAGATAAATGGACATTTGACTTGGACAAAGGAAATGATGTATGACCGGTATGAGAGATAGGAAGCGTTTATCCATTACCAAAAGTCACTTCGTCGGGGCCAGTATACTCGGAGTGGACAGGGATGTTGTGGATGTCCGAAGTAACATGGTGCGTTGTACCAGAGTCCAATACCCACGGAGATCCTTGTGGAGACGTTGTGTGGTGCACCTGTGGACCGTTAGTACGACCAGACCCAGCCCGGCGAGCAGATGGGCATTGGCGTGCAAAGTGGCCAAAGCCCAAACATTTGTGACACTGCAGATTTGGGTCATTCGGTAAGTCAGACCCAGTAACAGCTTGAGGGCCAGAAGTTGCTTTGCCACCAAATTGTTGTGAAGGCCCATTGTGATTGCCACGACCAGAATTATTTCTGGCCCAGTTGGGAGAGCGCCCCCGTGTTCCAGACCGCCCACCGCGAGAGGGACGACCACGAGAGCTATAGTTAACTGACGGGACAAATGAGGCCGAATCAGTCGCTGTCGTGCGACGGATGTTGAGCTCCTCACTCAGTAGGAGACCGTGGAGCTCTTCTAAGGGCAGGTCATCGGGGCGGGCTTCAATCGCCCTTGCAAATGGACGATACGCATCATCCAGGCCGCTGAGGACACGCTCTACCACGTCGTCCTCGGGAACACTGTGACTTAGGGCAGCCAGCTGATCGGCGATTCCCTTCGCCTTTTGGAGATAGGCATCGACGGTGTCGTTGCCCTTCGAGAGTTCGTACAACGCCGTCTTCAACCGGCGGACTTGCGCACGAGAGCCAGAGGAGTAGACCTTGGCTAGGCGATCCCAGGCCTCTCGAGCGGTTGGGCAGCCCACGATTTGGGGCAAAATCGATTCGGACACGGCATTGATAATCAGGTACAGGACACGCTGGTCTTGTTGGTACCACACCGGGTACTCTGGATTGGGAGCTGGTGGCGTACCTTCGGTGGTGCTGGGAAGCATGAGGCTTGGGACAATAATAGAGCCATCGATGTGGCCAAAGAGGCCGTGACCGCGCAGCATCGGTTCCATCTGGGCACGCCAGAGGAGATAATTTGTAGCTGTAAGTTTCTGTGAGATTTGGGCAAGATGGTTGGGGATGGCGTTTGCAGCAGCAGCCATGGTGGGAAAAAAAAAAGGAAAACTATCTCGCTAGAGAGTGTAGCTCTGATACCATGAAATGGTGAAATGCTTGTTATATATTTCTGTACAGTGGAATACATATTTATACGGAGAACATGAGTGTTGGTCAAGCTATACAACTAAGGCAGGCTATATAACTAAGGTAAGATGATATTGCAGTAGTAATGAGGCGTGATCTGGGGCCTGTGATCGTGCTGGTCAATTAAGGTAAAGATGATTCCAGAGATAGAATCAGCCAGCTGTGATTTAGATTGTAACGTGTCCTCATTAGGTAAGCTCCTTCATTAAAGACGACGTCAAAGGTCGTTGTTGCTTGCCCTCCTAGTTCTTGCAACTATCGGTTGTTCATCATCCACTAAGTCACTGACATTACCTGCAACTTTGACGGGTCAGTATTTTCAACAACCACTGATGTCTTCATTGTTGGTATAGATGTCCTAGAGACAATCAATATAAGGACATTATACTTGATCACATTCAGTTATATTATTAATGTGCATTAATAATATTCGGTATTACATAAATGAATATAATGTTTGATTGTTTGCATATATTCATGTTTATGTTCCCATGAACTAGTGTTGTCATTGAGAATGTGAGATCTCAGATGACTAAGCACATAGTTCTTAAAGAGCCACAATCAATGATCATCGAGAATGGGATATCGATGATGCGATTGAGATTGGTGTGCGATCTGCATCATATCCTTAGAGGATGTAGTGGTTCTCACAACTACGAGATACTAGGTATTTCATGATGGATGCACAGATACTTTGGAGAGTATTGGCATACCCGACCGAGAAACTGTTTGGTGTATTCTATTTATGTGTCTACGGGAATATCGGTTTGTGGAGTAGTGTAATAGTCCTCTGACTTGAGGTCAATACGCACGACATGTACGGAGTGATGGACTTTGACCATGACCAACGCTTGCACTCCTGACGGGGTAGATACGGCATGTGTTAGGTACATCACGAAGTGCATGTGCGTGGTAGTTGAGCCAAGAATAGGATTCATTCCTCAAATAGACTTGGAGAGAATACTTGTCTTCTCATAACTAATTGGATCGTTAGTCATTGGCCAATGCACGTCACTTTTGGAATGGTGTCTAAAAGTGACAATATGATCAATTAGTATAATGAGATAATATGATTAAGTTGTTTGAATAGACACTTCATCATGTTCTAGACTTAATCGAGTATTCGCGAATGAAAGGACCGTACCACTATGAGCTTCACATTACAGGTAGTTGCAGTATCCTCGCAACGTACCTCATATGTTGAGATTGTCTGGTCTATTGTCTAGGGTTCGACTAAGACCATTAGTTTGACTAATCGCTTGACATGTGAGGGCCTATGGGTTACACAACAAGTAGTCTTAGTTTACGAATTGAAGTTGGTTAGATTAAATATTGATTTGATCAAGAATATTTATTCTATAGAGAAATATTATAATTCGATTAGATAGAATTATAATTGTAATTATTTAATTAAGTTAGATTTAATTAAATACTAATATGTATAGTAAAATCTATTAGATGTTGGACATATTGACTGGGTCAAGAAAATAATAGAACGGGCTTGGAGGCCCAAAAGGGAAGTCAATGTTGGAAGCCACTAAGGGCTTCCAACCTTGCCTCCTGCCAAACCTACTCCTAAAAGGGTAGGAGTTGGTTAATTATTTTACTATATATACATGTGCAGGTATCAAGGGTTTCAAGACACAGAAATTCATTAACCTAGATACAAGACACATATTTCTCTAGTTTCTTCGATAAAGAATTCTCCTAGCGAATTCTCGAAGATATCAACTGTCAAGGGGTTCGTAGACGAGGACTACGTGGATACCATAGTTGAGGATTCGATCTACAACATCTGTAAGAATTCTCTAACTATGTTGTTATCTGTTATATTTTATGTTATACTGCCATGATCAGATTCGGTGTTGGTGAAAATTTTTATCTTCCGCTACTACGAACCTAGGGTTCGTGTTTATAAAATCCAACATTCATGGCATTTGGTATAAGGCTGGACTCCCCCTAGTGCATTTTGACTTCGCTCGCTATTGCACTCCTATGTTAAGTTAGCCACTACTACATTTGAGCTAAGCTGCTTATCACCATCACGGTTCAAGTTCAACTCCTGCAAATGTCTTCTAGACTCCTCTCTACAAGTATCAGAGTATATCAGTTTCTTACCCTAATGAGAACTATCCGTGTTTTGAAACCACCCTATCCACATACGGAACCATCCTTTGGTCTAAAGGTTGAAACGACTGAACAAGTTTGCAAGTTTTCTGTCTCAATCGAGTGGCATTCATTATCAGCCGCTAATGCCTCCTTGCCACCAGTCAGAATTGGAGACACGGACTGTTCATTCTCGTTAGCCATGCCAACTATTTCCTCAAGAACTTTGTGTACTAACTCTAGGCCCAAAGTGGCCAATGTTCGTGGTGCTCCTGTTGGCTGAGAGGTGCTTGCACTAACTACCATTTGAGCTTGAGCCTCCTCAGTCGATGGTATACCTTGAATTAAAGAAGAAGTTTGAATTCATTGATTTTCCCATGATTCCTCGCTGTGGACTTGATTCTGATCTGGGCTGTATAAGGATTTCGAGCTTCTTGACGGCGGCGGTGGGCTTGAGGGAGATGACGCAGGGCTGAGATGATGGACGGACATTTGCCGGAGATCAAAAATCGAAGAAGATGTATTTTTTATTGAAGGGTAAAATAGTCATTTCATTGCTTAGAAAATAAAAAATCGAATGTTGACATCAGCGAGGGACCTTAGAGTTCATTAAAAATAAACTATGAGGATTTAAGTTTCGATTTCGAAACAGCAGGGACAAAAACAATAATTTAAGCAAACACCAAAGAGCTGAGGATATTTTACTCTTTTAATAATATATGTTATTCGGATAACTATACTTCTTTTACTGTATAGGATAACTATACTTATTTTACTGTATAGGCCAAAACACAAAAATCTAATATACTTTGTTTAATATTTTTTAATAATATTTGTTATTCAGATAACAATTGATCGACTAAAATGCTTAAAATGACACGATTGTTGTTGAGCCCAGAAATTAATAATCAAATTTATATTAATTAATATCTCTGAGATTAATAGTTTTAGAGTTATTTAAATCTATATTTTCATCCTGCCAATTTTTTGCCACTTATTTGTTTTACGTCAATTTTGATATTTATTTTATTTTATTTATTGCTCATCAATCACATTATATAATCTACAGATACGTAGTGGATTACCATTAATAAATATACTGAACTGAGAGCGGATGGCATGAATCAAATACAAGCGTAGAGAGCGACATAAGGGTTGCGATGCCCATCCGTTCCCATAATGGTTGATGAAGCCCCTTTAGGCGGTTGTACCAATTTTTGAATTCGACAAGGGGGTTGGCCATACTCGGAATCCTCTAGCATTTCCCCACCAAGATAAGTCTATGGGTCCTCCGTAAATAAGAGGGACATCCAAGTGATGGTACGGAAGAAGCTTCTCGAAATCTTTGGTTGTCGAGATAGCAGGTCCAAGAGTGTAGTTTTGGGCATCAGAATAAGTATCTTCGGTGGATTCCTTCTTTCCAAAAGTATTGGTATTAAGGATTTTGGTGTAAGGTTGTTCAACAGAGAGGACTCGCTTGGAACCCGAGAATCGGGATGATGTCATATTTATCCTGAAATAAAATAAGAAATGGTTAGAGAACGCATTGGCAAAAAATGCAAATTCGTGAAAACCGTTTCAGCTTGAAGATAATGGCCGAGACATGCTTCAGTTCGGATGAGCATAGGCAAACAACTCGCTCGGCCTGCTGTGGACCGAGGAACTTGCACTCTGAAGAGTTCGATCACTCGGCCTACCGAAGCGCTCGCTTGCTCGGCCTACCGAGGAGTCCGCTTGCTCGCTCGGCCTACCGAGGAGCTAACAAGCTCAGCCTACCGAGGAGCCCGCTCGCTCACTCGGCCTACCGAGTAGCTCGCTCGCTCGCTCGGCCAGCCGCAGACCATAGAGCTCACTCACTCGCTCGGCCAGCCACGGGCCGTAGAGCTAATTCGTCCCATATGTGTTCGGATCATTTCGGGCTATTCGGATTTGCTCTATGGACATAAATAGAGGAGACCTTTGGATGGTCTAAATCTTTACGAAAATCATATTTCATAAATAATGGAGCAAAGCAAGGTTCAAAGTCAAAGACAAGTGTGCCCATTTTTGTCATTTTTACAAACAAGTGAAGTACGTTGGAAAAGGCTAAAGAAGGATCTAGCTAAGCATTTTCACAAACACTTGGTGGGCAAAAAAAGGGGGAGTTTGGTGACATACCTTTGAAGATGAGGAAAGGAGAACCAAGAAAGAACAAGTTGCAAGAAGTGGCCAAGGATGAAGAACAACCTCTAGAGAGGACAAATAATCCCCTACCAACACAAGATTTGAAGAAAAAGTAAGCTACTTTAACTTTCATCTTTATGAACAAAGTTAGGGTTTTTTAAGGAAGAGAATGAGGGAGTAAAGTAGTAGCTTACCTTGAGCTTGGAAATGAGTAGGATGGAAGAATCTTCATGTAGGAAGAAGGAGAACTCATAATTTACCCTCCATGAAAGCTTGAAACTCGGATTTAGTGAAGAGGGGGGAAGAAATGGAGTTTTTGGAAAGTTTGGCTTTTTGAAAGAAAAGGAAAGAGTTGGTTGGATTTTATACATTGGACAATGAAGGAGCCTAATAAGAGTAAAAGGGGTGGGCCAAGCCCATTAAGTTTATGAGAAAGCTAAATACCGATTAAAGTTCGTCAAGGCATACGATATAACACGTCGACACTTCTCATTGCCTCGAAGCATCGACGTGCGGGGGGTATTGTTGGGACTCGAAAAAGCCTCCGCTTTGGATTAAGCCAAATTTTTTGTTACATTCGTCACTCTCAACTTGCGTGCACTTTGCTTGCCTCGCTCGGTGCCCCTCGCTCCGTGTCCGCTTGGAATCGCTCGTTCACTCGCTCGGTACCACTCGCTCGCTCGGTTGCTCGGTGTCTGCTCGCTATTGGAGATCCCATTTGAGTACCCTGCTCGCTCGCTCACTAGGTCGCTTGGTCCCGCTCGCTCGCTCAGTGTTCGCTCAGTGCCGCTCGTTCGGTAGCTTGGTGCCGCTCGTTCGGTCGCTTGGTGCCGCTCGGCCGCTCGGTACCGCTCGTTCGCTTAATCGGTGTCGCTCGCTCGGTGTCTGCTCGGTATAGCTCGCTCGCTCGCTCGCTCGGTGCCGCTCAGTCGGTCGCTCGGTGCTGCTCGCTCGCTCGGTGTCCGCTCGGAACCACTAGCTCGCTCGCTCGGTGCTGCAAGCTCGGTGTCTGCTCGGTACAGCTCGCTCACTCGCTCGCTCTGTGTTTGCTCGGTACAGCTCGCTCGGTGCTGCCTGCTCACTCGCTCGGTTCCTCTCGCTCGGTACCGCTCGCTCGGTTGCACAGTGCCGGTCGCCCGCTCGCTCGGTACCGCTCACTCGCTCGGTTGCACGGTGCCGCTCACCTGCTCGCTCGGTGCCGCTCGCTCGGTGTTTGTTTGGAATAGGTCGCTCGCTCGCTCAGTGTCTGCTCGGTACCGCTCGCTCACTCGCTCGATGTCTGATCGGTACAGCTCACTCGCTCACTCGGTACCGCTCGCTCGGTCGCTTGATGCCGCTCACTCGCTCACTCAATCAGTCGATCGGTACCGCCCGCTCGCTCCCTCGGTGCCTCTCGCTCGGTACCGCTAGCTCGATTGCACGGTACCGCTCGCCCGCTCGCTCGCTCAGTTGCACGGTGTCGCTCACCCGCTTGCTCGGTGGCACTAAACCGCTGGCTTGCTCGCTCACGCACTCGCTCGATACCGCTTGCCCGCTTGCTCGGTGCCTCTCGCTCGGTGATCGTTCTTACGTTCGGGCTTGATTTCGATAAATCCACCTTGGTGGACAACGTTATTTTGGTAGAAACGTTCGAGATGAGCCAGAGCCAAGTCGGTCCTTCAATGTGACTAAGGGAGTTTAGACATCGATATGACTAAGGCGATTTATGTTTTTTATCATGAACTGGAGCCAAGTTGGCGTCATCGATATGATTAAGGTGGTTTGTGTTTTTCATAATGAGCCGGATTCAAGTTGGCATCGTCTAAAGGCAGTTTCGATTTCCATCATGAGTTGGAGTCAAGTTGGCATCGTCTAAAGGCGGCTTCGGTTTCCATCATGAGCTGGAGTCAAGTTGGCGTCGTCTAAAGGCGACTTCGATTTCCATCATGAGCCGGAAGTCGGCATCATTGATATGACAAAGGCGGTTTCAGTTTCCATCATGAG
Organism: Hypericum androsaemum; assembly: GCA_963995505.1. Taxonomy (NCBI): domain Eukaryota; kingdom Viridiplantae; phylum Streptophyta; class Magnoliopsida; order Malpighiales; family Hypericaceae; genus Hypericum; species Hypericum androsaemum. Next base: position 8,019,896 of record OZ023183.1, read on the forward strand.
TTGGAGTCAAGTTGGCATCGTCTAAAGGCAGCTTCGGTTTCCATCATGAGTTGAAGTCAAGTTGGCATCGTCTAAAGACGGCTTCGGTTTTTATCATGAGTTGGAGTCAAGTTTGCATTATTTAAGGCGGTTGGCATCGTCTATATAAGGAGGGCCCGGGTATGAAACCGAAATCATCAATCAACCACACAACCAACTACTTTACTTTTACTTGTATCATTTTTCTTTCCGTAGCATAGCTCTCTTTTCCCCCTCTCCCTTAGACCGAACATCTAAGGTTCGTAGAACTTTTTTCACCCATTCCGTTAGACCGACCTTGGGACGATCACTCCAAATCGTCTCGGGAAGTCTTAGCATTTTTGTACCACTTTTCCCACAACAGATTGTAACCACTGTGATCTTGGGAGATAACCGCCTGATCTTAGGAGATTTGGTGCAGCCCAGATATGGTAAGAGAACCTTCGAGATTACATCTCCTTTTCTCAAAACCAGAATTTGAATTGAAAGCTTATAGAAAACCTAATTAGGGATAGCTTGATCTCGAACATTGACTGCCACCAACCTATAATCAGCTGACTGACCTCTAGTAAAAATCTGAGACAGAATCCTATCATCACTTTTGGTTCTGCAATAGTAAGCCAGTCAGGACGATGTTCCAAAAGAAAATCCTTATTGTGAAATATCAGGTAGGTAAAGACGACGTCAAAGGTCGTTGTTGCTTGCCCTCCTAGTCCTTGCAACTATCGGTTGTTCATCATCCACTAAATCACCCTATTTTTGTCCTCTAATCACTGACATTGCCCGCAACTTTGACGGGTCAGTATTTTCAACAACCACTAATGTCTTCATGGCATCTGCCCCCCGATTTTGACAATATTAGTACAGAATTGCTTTACAAAAGAAACAACCCAACGACCGGGAAGAGAAAACAAGTCAACTAAGTCTCTTCTACACGTAAAGATGGAGAGGGAAAATTAACCATCATCCGGAAAAGAAGATCCATCTCAGGGACAAATGGCGGAGGCAGCAGTCTTCTTCGTGATCGACAAGCTGATATTCCTGCTGACCGACGACCGGGCGCGGGGAGCGTTGGTGAACCTGTGGAGCGGCGGGGTCCAGGACCAGCAGGTACGAGACATCAAGGACGAGCTGGAGAGCATGAGGTCGTTCCTCAGGGACTCGGAGGCGAGGATCGAGAACGGAGAAGCCGAGAGCGGCGTCACCACGTGGGTGAAGCAGGTCAGAGAGCTCTCCTTCAGGATCGAGGACATCGTTGACGAGCACATGTCGCACGTTGGTTCCGACGACGACCAGCTCTGCGGCTCCGCCTGCCGCCTCTTTCCCTACCGCCCGTGGAATCTTTCTGCGGAACGCGAGGTGCGTTGTTGACATTTTGGGAGCCAAGTTCCTCTCTTTCTTTCTTTTTTGGAATTTGAGAAAAAAAATAAGTTGTTCCTTGATCAAATTTCATCTGAAAGCTACCTTTTTTTACTTGATAGCTAAATTTACAGCTAAATGTTACACTATGATACGTCGAGTCGAGGTTAGAAACTTGAACTTGCTAAATATTTAGGACGCTTCGTGTTGTTGGGCTATAACTCCATAACTCCGCTTGTTGGTTCCGTTACAAAACACATTATTATGACAAGACTCGTTGATTTGTTGTTGCAACAAGGTGGCCTCCAAGATCGAGGAGATGAAGAGGCTGGTGCGGGAGATGAAGGAGAGGAGTGACAGGTACAACAGCCTTGGCAACGGAAGTTGCGGCAAGCTTCTTACTGGTGGTGGCGGCGATTCCAATTGGCACGGTCGCCGAGTGGCTCCACTCTTTGTTCAAGAAGCTGAGCTGGTGGGCATTGAGGGCCCGAAGAATGATCTGCTGGGAGTGCTTGACGGGGCGCCGGCCACGAGAACCGTGGTGGTCTCGATGGTTGGCATGGGCGGACTGGGGAAGACGACCATTTGCAAGAAGGTATACGACAACCAGCGAGTCATCGACTGCTTTGATTCCCGGGCTTGGATTGACGTGTCCCAGACGTACAGCCTGGAGGAGCTCCTGAAGAGGATTGCAAGGCAGTTTGTTAGCACCAAGTGGGATGCTGCTCTTGAAGGGAGCGACAAGATGGAGGAGGTGATGTTGATCGCGAGATTGAGGGACTACTTATCGACCAAGAGGTATCTCGTGGTTTTCGACGATGTTTGGGACGTTGAGTTCTGGGAGCACGCAAAGTTTGCGTTTCCCGACAATGAGAAAGGCAACAGAGTGGTGATCACAACCCGCAACGAATATGTTGCTCCATCCTCAAAGGCGTCCCAGTTTCATCTTCTGTACCACCTCCGAGCTCTGCCTCCGGGTAAAGCCTTCGAGCTTTACTGCAAGAGGGCATTTCCACTCGAAGGGGGAGCGTGCCCTCCGGAATTGAAGCAGTACTCGGAGGCTATTGTGGAGAGATGTGGAGGGCTGCCTCTTGCTCTTGTGGTGATAGGTGGGTTGTCGGGGACTAAAGAGAGGACTGTGCCGGTATGGAGGAAGTTGGTGAACGATCTTAGAACAGCATCATCATCTACGAGCGATCAGCAGCAGCAGCTTGCAGATCATCGTCGCACGTCATTTATTTCAAAGGTTCTCTCTCTCAGTTACTTGGATCTACCTTACCATCTCAAGTCGTGCTTCTTGTCCCTGGGACTGTTTCCTGAGGACTACCCAATCCGATGCTCGAGGCTTGTTCGATTGTGGATGGCAGAGGGCATTGTCAGGAGACAACCGGGTGTAGAACCAGAGGAGGTGGCAGAAGAGTACTTGAGCGAGCTTATCCGCAGGAACTTGATCCAAGTCGAAAGTTTCAAGCCGGATGGCAAGGCCAGGGACTGCAGACTTCATGACCTGATGCGCGACGTGATACTTTCCAGGTCTAACGAGTTGAATCTCGTTCAAGTTTCGCTGACTACTTGCAAGAAGTTCAAAGGAAAAGGCCGGCATGTCTCGGTTCATGGAACAACAACGAATATTCACAGCAACGGGTTATTAGGCAGTTGTTCCCAAACTCATACCATCATTTTTTTTGCCATGAAAGAATTGCCACAATCTGTTTTCCTTTCAATCCTCCGGCACACGAAGCTTCTCAAGTCATTAGATCTCGAAAGGGCACCTGTAAATTTTGTCCCTAAAGAGGTAGGGGATTTGTGGCATTTGAAGTACTTGAACCTGAAATACACTCAGGTTAAGGAGCTCCCAAGATCCATAGGGAAGCTATCGAACCTGGAGACTTTGGATTTGAGAGAAACCCTTGTGATCGATATGCCTTTTGAGATCAATAAGCTCATTCAACTAAGGTACCTTCTGGCTTACTGGTTTCACTATGACCATATGCCCGAGGTGAACAGCTTGAGGGGTATAAGGTACCAAGGCAGCATTGGTTGCCTTGAGGCCTTGCAAAAGCTGGGCTACATTGAAGCTGATCGGTGCCCCGGTTTGATGAAAGATCTGGAGAAGTTGGTACAATTGCGTTCATTGCTGATATTAAAATTGAAAAGGGAAGACGGGAATGCCTTGTGTGGTGTACTTGACAAGCTGGTTAATCTCCAAAGGTTGAGCGTTTCTTCTGCAGACGCAAACGAAATCCTTGAGTTGGACTCTCTATCTAGTCCCCCTCCGTTACTTGAACGTCTTACTTTGGTTGGCCCCCTAGCAAAGTTGCCACACTGGCTCACCAAGCTGCAGAGCTTGGTACGACTTCACTTGGTCTGGTCTGGATTAGGGGACGACGCAATAGAAGTCATCAAGAACTTGCACGATCTGCAGGATCTGTGGATTTATGATTACAACGGACAGAAATTGCACTTTGGAGAAGGGAGCTTCGAGAAACTCAAGGTGTTGCATCTTCAGAATCTGTCTGAGCTGGTTGAGCTTACAATAGAGGAAGGAGCATTGCCTCTTCTCCAGTTCCTGCAATTTGGTCCTAGCCCGCGACTGTCTAAAATTCCGTTGCAGCTTCTGAGAAGCCTAAAAACATTGCAACTCTGGGACATACACAGTGATCTAGCGCTTGGTATGCTGCCTGATGGAGGCAATAACCATTGGAGAATCAAGCATGTCGAGTCTGTCACTTTCGTTTATCGGAACAGAGGGCGTAAGTTAGACACCTACAAACAGCGCGACCCGGAGCTGAAGAGACGCTTGCAGTTACAGCATGATTCCTGTACTCAGCAGCTTCAGTTCAATCAAGTTACTCTTTCTAGTATTCTGTAAGATGAACAACTGCCTTTGGTTCATTGCCTCTCTCCGGTTACCTTTGGTTCAATCAAGTTACTCTCTCTAGTATTCTGTAAGATGGAATCACCGCTGCTTTTGCTCCTGCAAATTGAACCAATATTTAATCCGTGCACATTTCATTCGTCAACCGCTTATATTTATTGTTATACCTTGTATCTTAACGACGTCGACTAATTCTAAATCGAGCTAGGTAGTACTTTTCAAAGTAGGGATGGCAGAAATACCCATACCCTGAGGGTTGGACCCTACCCTTACCCTACGGGTCTAGGGTATGTTGACTTTGAATGGGTCTAGGGTAGGGTATGGGTATGGGTCCATGTTTAGAGGTAGGGTCTAGGGTAGGGTATGAATCCACAGCTAGAGCCTGTGGGTCGGACCCTACCCTTACATTTTTATCCTATTTTAGACTCTACCCTAATTAGACTCTAATTAGACCCTTGTTAGACCGTATTTATAATATATATAATATATTTTACTGTTAACTTTAACATATTTATTATGTTATTCCGCAACTAACTTAGAAGATGTCGTGAATGATGGATCACTAGAAGCTGACATGCTATTTTTTTTTTTGTTGAATTGTTTATGTACTTCAAACTCTAAAAAAAACTTGGACTATTGAAATTAAATTGTAAAATTTGATGTTTTATCAATTTTCTATTGAATGTTGATGTGTAACGTAGTAGATGTTTTGAATTTATTTAAATTTTATATAAAAATTAAGTTTTGATTAAAAATTATCAAAATGCAGAACGTTAAAGGGTCGGACTCTGCAGACCCTATAGACCCTGGGTCTCCAGGAGGGTAGGGTATGAATCTAACAATAAAAAATTTGTAGGGTCGAGGGTAGGATATGGGTCCATAAAAAAAAACTAGGGTATGGGTAGGGTCCTATCAATACCCTACCATATCCTACCCATTGCCATCCCTATTTCAAAGATGATAAAAAAATTGTGAAGTTCCTCTCTCTCTTTCTGATTATATTAGTTGTTGGTTTTCCTGTGGTGCCCCGATACCTGAACTCCAGCAATTGCCTCTGCTTATAAGGTCTAAATCTATTGTTTTTCATACGCTTTCACTGACTTTAGACTGACTTATCTGAAACTGGACCAACCTTGATGTACCTATCCATAATACTTCAAGAATTCACTTCATCGTTACTTGAATTAGGGCAGACACAAATATAAAGAGGACACTTCTATTGTGTGACAGTACTAAAATATCTAAAATGCAATTTCTTATAATATAATAACCTCTCTAAATTGATAAAAACTTTCGTCCCTAATTGAAAATTTTAATAATTCTTCTACCATAATAACTAATACTTTTATTAAAATATATAGTATTAAATTCTGGTCTGAATTCTCACGCACAATGATTTTTGAATAAATACATATATTTTTATATATTTTATGAATTAAAAAATATCTTAAAATAACTAATTTGTGCTAGATTTATTTATTTGATAAATTTTACATTCTAATTAAGTAACAAGATTGAACTCTTGTAGAGCCCAAGGCATTAAATTAGTTTATTTCCCTTATGTTGATGCAGATTCAGAGATTCGCCGACACTTACCAGCAGCATGTCTTAGATTTGATCACCAACCCCACTGCCTACGGTATGCTTTTATATTTATTTCTGTCACATTTTACAATTTCTTTCATTCCGGAAGAGCATTTTACGAATTCAATTGCATAAAAACTGCGTACATCGGAGTTTAATTGTTCACAAAGGGGCTAGAAAAAAAAACAACTGGTCCAAATATTTAGGAAGAGATTCTAATTGATATTTAAGCAACTGGTCCAAATATTTAGTAGTTTACATTCATTTAAGAATGTCTCAGATTTCAAACCAATCACTTAAAGCTGAGCGGATCACGTGGTTCTTTGCAGGTTTCAAAGTGGCAAACACTTTGCAAAGTGGACACAAGCGTGGGTGGACTGTGCTTGCCGAACTCTAATCTGTTCTAATCAGACCGACTCATGTATAGTTTGATGGATACGATATCAGTCTTTAAGTATAAAATGAGAGGATCAAATTTCATGACCGTCTAAGATTTCAAATTGTGGAAACAATTTAAATCTCTCCAAAAAAAAATCTGTTCTAATATGTGCAGCAACTGGGACGCCTTCCACCCTTCCGATGCTGCCAATCAAGTCCTTGCCAAAAAGTTCTTCCCCACCCTTATCCCCCCGATCACTCCAAAATTATCTAATTTCCCGCTCTCAATTATGGGATTATGAAAACAGAATAAAATTTTAAATCCCGACATAACTATAGGACTAAAGTTGATGTACCACTAAAAGTAATCAACGCAAAAGACAATGGACATTAAAGAAAAAATTTGGTTTTTTTAATTAAAAAAAGGATTCCAATCTCAAAGGGGTTGTTAGCTATCAGACAAAGGCCAAAGTTTGCAACTTGAGAGAATTAGAGAACCAAATCCAGATTTGTTTAAACCAAAGAACAAACTTGGCTCAGAAAAATGCCTAAACAAAACCCCAAGCCTCGACTTTCTTTGGGTTAAAGAAAACGGATTCGGAAGACCCCCAGATCCCTTTTCCTTTTCCGTGTGGTTAAAGCATAAACGAATCATCATCGAGCCAACCCTAATATTAATAATACATTGAAGACCCAAATGAGAAGAGCGCGGAAAAAAATGTGGAACCTACGAGAAAAAGCGAGAATTAAAGGGAAATAGTTGAAAAAGTAGGTTCCATCTGAATTGGTGCAACACGCTTAAAGAGTGGCCCACCCCACCTTTGATTTAGGAACGGTTCTCCAGGTAGCACTACCACTATTTCTTTATTGGGCAAATTACCCCCTAGTCCCTGGTGTTTGATCATCCTCGTCTTCGGGTCGCTGCATTTTAAAAACTGATTTTACCATCCCCGTGTTTGATTTTATCAGCTCTCGAGTCTCTGGCTGACATCATCGGCTCTTTTTTCCATTTTTGATCAAGAAAATGACTATTACATCCCTTTGATCCATGGTTTTAAAAAATGCGGTCCGACCGGTTGGACCGTGAAACGGGCACTAGGCCGGGTCGTTTTTAGGCTTTTGACCGGGGTCTGTACTAACTGGACCAAATCCGGTCGGACCGGCCGATTTTAAGGTCCATCCTGATCGGTCGAACCCGGTTAGTACAAAAATGGGCGAAATTGACTTTTTTTTGGTAGTTTTCGAGGAAAAAAAATTGATTTGACAAATTAATAAAGTAATAAATAAATAAATAAAGTAGATTTATAGAGTGGAGAGATAAAAAATTAAGTCTACTTTTTTTTGGTATGAAAAATAAGTATATTTTAACCTACATATATATATTATTTAAAATATTTAAAAATAAAAAAAATTTGGTCCGACCGGTGGTTCACCCGGTCCGACCGGCCGACCCGGAGGACAGGAGAAATCCCGGGTCGGCCTCCGGGTCGTTTTTAAAACCATGCTTTGATCATCTTCTCAGGCGAACCCAACCCTCCGGTCATCATCCTGCGAACTTTCCGGCAACCACTAACTTTCCGACGAACTAAATCTTGGATTATCATTTCCAGCGACTAAATCGGACACATTAATTTTTTGTTTGTCAAGATCATCATTTCCTCCACCGCCACCACCAACGAAACCTAAGGCCCAAGCTTTACTCACTCTCTCGACTACGACGACTACCTCGTCAATGACCAGAGAGCCTCGGTACCGGAGAGGCGCTCTCCTTCCAGTATGCCAGCAGCTTGTCGTATAAAATCGGAGCCGTCACAACCACCGAAGCCGGAGGAACATGAGCCCAACTACGACGTCTCGCAACGGCCCCAACGACGACGGGAACTTGAGCCCAACGACGACGCCGGCGCCCTCGATTACGGGGATAATTAGAAATTGAATACGTTTATTATTATTATTATTAATTACTTCCTTGTAAACATTTCGAGAGGGGGATGGAGGATTACGGGGTGAGCGACGATAAGGAGTACTACTACACCGACGACGATGGCGGCGAAGGGGACGACTCCATCGAAGCCCTCGACGACCACGACCCTTCCTTCCGCTGGGTCCCACCTCCAAGGTATTGAAGATCGACGGGACGGCCACTCCAAATCTTCTCACAAGCCCAAGCTTCAATGGGCTTCAGGTCGAAGATCTCGTCGCCGTTACAGATCGGACAAGAGAGAGATTCGTCGTCGCGACGCAGATCTTGGAGGGGGCACCATTGTCGTCGATGTTGGATCTTTAATCCAACGTTGGGCTTATATGTGAAATGATCATATAATAGGTTGTCATATTCGGCTGAGCCCACTTGAAAGTGATCAAGTAAGTATTCGAGCTTTAATGTATCTAGTAGGGTGCGGACCTTTAATGTGTAGAGACATTAAGTTAATTGCTTGTTTTGTTATGGGCAAAACGGTAATTTACCAAATATGGGTTTCCCCTATATAAAGAGGGTCTTGGTCCCCGGGTTAGACAACGACTGACACACCACACTTCCCATTGAGTTTAGGTGAGAGAAAGCTTAAGGAATTCTCTCAAGGTTTGTCGTAACCTGGAAGGCCAACCCGTCTTCCTGGATCAGAGCTGCGCTATGGATTCAGGTATGCTTCCATATTTAGTTTTGTCATGATGATTTACATGAGATCTTGGGATATGGATTAAGGTTGATTAATCCAACAAGTGGTATCAGAGCCTCTCATGCTAGATTGTTAAGATTTTTCAAGTTAAAGAATTTAGATCGACGCGAACGACGAACTGTCGTCGAGCCGTTTTCGGTTTTGGTCTGCGGCTCAACGATACCGTCGTCCACGCGCCGATCCACGAGCTCCGGGTACCACCGACGAGCTCGTCTCAGCGCCAGCGTCGTGGTGGTACCGGCGGTGACCTCCGGATCGACGGCGTCGCAGAGCGGTAGTCGAGGTCCGACGACGGATCGACGACCGTGGGCGCCTCGCGCCACCAAACGAAGATCGGAGACCACCGATGTGCTCGTCTCATCGCGAGCGACGTCGTGGTACCGGCCTTGTCTACCGGTTTTAATCCGACGAAGAGATCGAAGCGTTTAAAGCTTCGACGACAGTTTTCGGGGTCGAAAGCTTCTTCGCCCGATTACGGCCGCTACGCGCGGAAATCCGGTGATCGGAGACCACCGGCGTGCTCGCCAGGTCCCGATCTACACTTTGGCACCGGCGGTGTCGACCGGCGATGCGCCGATAGTCGACGGTGGTCGGGGGACTAATCTGCAATTATCCCAGAGACCGGATGTTGTGAATTAGAAGTTCTTTAGGGGTCAAAGTGCAATTTATGAAATCAGAAATTGCAAATATGCCCTTGGGGCATTTCTGCAATTTTGATCCGGATGGTTAATTACGGTATGGTACCAGAATTAATCATAAAATTGTAATTTGGTCCTTCGACAATTTTGGGGACTTATTTGTAAATTTGCACTTTTGGAAAATTACAGTTGGGCCCTTGGAATTTTTGGAAATTACAGTTTGGTCCTCGGATGTTTCTGTAATTTTAGGATTTTGGGAAAATTACATTTTGATCCCTCAATTAATTCAGAAATTGCAAAAGGGTCCCTGAATATGCAATTTTAAAATTCAAATATAAAGTTGTTATATGTATTTTAAAATGGATTGATTAACACAATATGTCGCCAAAGTGACCTCTATTGTGAAAATCATTTTGTGATGAAATACAAAAGGTTGTGTATATGCAATTTTGTAAGTATTTATCGGCCCAAAGGAAGATAAATATTTATCGTTGACTTGCAGCATACACTAGTGCAGTGATGAACATGTGATAATCTTTGGTTTTGCATGTAAATAATAAATCGGCCCAAAGGAAGGTTTATTGTTTGACATGTCTTTATTGTCAATGTTCGATTACTGCAACAAGATATCACTTACAAGTTATTATTTTGTCCAAAGATAAAATATTAATTGAGTGTTCGATGTCTTGAAATGGGAAATTACTTTATTTGAATTTATTCAGTTTTTCAGGATTAAGATTAATGTGAGCCAATTTTTGTTTGTTTTGTCTATGTTCTCTGATTCAGCTATGTCTAATCCTGCGAATATTTCTGCCAACATTAATTCGATCCCCATGTTGAATGGCACAAATTTCAAGTCTTGGAAGGAGAACATCCTTACAGTTCTCGGTGTTATGGACTTGGATTTTGCTATAAGGACTGAGTGCCCTACAGCTTTGACAGCTGAGAGGGAGATAGAAAAGTGGGAGCGGTCAAACAGAATGTGCATGATGATCATAAAGAAAGCCATTCCTGAGGCATTTAGAGACACTACGTCAGAGAAAATTCTGACGGTTAAGGAATTCCTTGCCGATATTGAGACAAAGTTTGTCGAGAACGAAAAGGCTGAAATTGGTACGCTCTTGACAAACCTTATCTCAATGAGGTATAAGGGTAAAGGCAACATCAGGGAGTACATCATGGAAATGTCTCATTTAACTTCAAAGTTGAAAGCCCTCAAGCTTGATATCTCTCAAGACTTGCTGGTGCATCTGGTTTTAATATCTCTTCCGGCACAGTTCAGTCAATTTAAGGTGAGCTATAACTGTCAGAAAGAGACATGGTCTCTGAATGAGCTCATCTCTCATTGTGTCCAGGAAGAGGAAAGGATGAAGTTAGACAAGACACATGTTGCTAATGTTGCTTTTACCCGTAAGGACAAAGGCAAGAAAAGGAAGAAGGATGCTGCAGAAACAGCACCAGAAAAGAAACAACAAAAGAAAGCTGATAGCAAAGGTTGTTTCTTTTGTGGAGCTAAAGGACACACGAAGAAACATTGCACTAATTATCACGCTTGGTGTGCTAAGAAGAGTATGTTTCTTAACTTGGGTTGTACTACAGTAAATTTAACTTCGGTGCCTGGATACACTTGGTGGGTAGACTCTGGTGCTACTACTCACGTAAGTGTATCTATGCAGGGTTGCCTGAATTGCCGAAAGCCAAATGATGCTGAAAGACTCATCTATGTGGGCGATGGCAATTCAGCTGCGGTTGAAGTGATTGGGACTTTTAGATTATTATTAAAGACTGGGAACTATTTGGATCTTTTGGAAACATTTGTGGTGCCGTCATTTAGGCGGAACTTGATTTCTATTCCCGCATTAGACAAATCTGGTTATTCTTGCTCTTTCGGGAATAGAAAATTTAGCTTGTTTCATGATTCAAATATAGTTGGTTTGGGTCTTTGTCGGTTTATGATAATCTATATTCAATTGATACAATCACTTCATATAACCAGTCCTTGCAATTAAGTACACGACCTCATAAGCGAAAGCTGACAAATGAGAATTCGGCTTCGCTATGGCACAAAAGGTTAGGTCATATCTCTCGAAAGAGGATAGAAAGATTAGTGTCAAGCGAAATTTTAGACCCTTTAGATTATGCAGATTTTGATATTTGCATTAATTGTATAAAGGGAAAGACAACCCATCAGAGAAGATATGATGCCAATAGAGCTGTGGATGTTTTGGATTTAATCCATACAGATGTATGTGGGCCATTTCCAACAGCAGCTTGGAATGGTCAACAATACTTTATAACATTCACAGATGATTTTTCAAGGTATGGCTATATATATCTGATAAGTGAAAAGTCAGAGTCATTGGACGTGTTCAAAAGTTTTAAAGCCGAAGTTGAAAATCAACTAGGCAAAAGGATTAAAAGCGTCAGATCTGACCGTGGTGGTGAATACTATGGTAGATATGATGGTTCAGGTGAACAACGTCCAGGACCATTTGCTAGATTCCTAGAGGAATGCGGTATCGTCCCATAGTACACCATGCCTGGCTCACCTGCCATGAATGGCGTTGCTGAAAGACGAAATAGAACGCTTAAGGACATGGTAAGGAGTATGATTTCTCACTCTACCTTACCTGAATTGCTTTGGGGAGAGGCACTTAAGACTGCAGCATATATTTTGAACAGAGTTCCAACTAAGGCAACGACCAAAACCCCATATGAAATATGGATAGGTAAACCACCTAGTTTGAACCATTTTCATATCTGGGGATGTCCAGCTGAGGCAAGGCCTTACAGGCAAAATGAAAAGAAACTGGACTCAAGGACGGTTAGTTGCTATTTTATTGGTTACTCTGAAAGATCCAGGGGTTATAAGTTCTACGATCCCACATCTAGATCAATTTTTGAGTCAAAAAATGCCCGGTTCTTTGAGGATGTTGAGCTTTTGGGGGAAGATCAAGTAAGAGGCATTTCTTTTGAGGAGGAATCAAGCACGATTCCTAATATTCCTTGTGACAATGTGCAGGTTTTAATACCTGTCATTGCTCAAGAAGGAAATACAGAACCTCAAGAGGAGAATGCCGAACAACCTCCCATTCCTGATGAACAAGCTCTACCACCTCAAGAACCTATGCCATTAAGGAGATCCACTAGAGAAAGGAGGAATGCATTGTCAGATGATTATCTTGTATTTCTCCATGAACATGAGTTTGACATTGGCATAAAGGAAGATGATCCAATCAACTTCGAAAAAGCCATGAAAAGTTCTGGATCTCTAGAGTGGATAAATGCCATGAATGAAGAGATGAAATCCATGAAGGACAATGACGTTTGGGATCTTGTCTCATTGCCTGAAGGAACGAAACCTATTGGTTGTAAATGGATATTTAAAACCAAGCGGGATTCGAAGGGTAATGTAGAAAGATATAAGGCTCGTCTTGTTGCAAAGGGTTTTACACAGAAAGAAGGCATTGACTATAAAGAGACTTTCTCTCCTGTTTCTTCGAAAGACTCTTTTAGGGTTATAATGGCATTAGTGGCACATTTTGATCTTGAGTTGCATCAGATGGATGTTAAGACAACTTTTCTTAATGGCGACATTGAGGAAACTATCTATATGGTGCAGCCAGAAAACTTTGTTTCCGGAGATCCAAAGTCTATGGTTTGCAAACTTAAGAAATCCATCTATGGGCTCAAGCAAGCATCTCGACAATGGTATTTCAAGTTTCATCAAGTAATCAGCTCTTATGGTTTTAAGATGAATTTGGTTGATGAATGTATATACCATAAGTTCTGTGGGAGCAAACATATTTTCCTGGTTTTGTATGTGGATGACGTCTTGCTTGCCAGCAACGATATTGATATTTTGCATGACACCAAGAGATTTCTAGCTAAGAATTTTGAGATGAAAGATCTTGGTGATGCTTCTTTTGTTTTAGGAATCCAGATATACCGAGATCGTTCTCGATGTATTCTTGGATTATCACAAAAGACCTATATTGAAAAGGTTCTTAAGAGATATGGCATGCAAGATTGCAGACCGGGTGATACCCCTGTGGCTAAGGGAGACAAGTTTAGTCTCGAACAGTGTCCTAAGAATGCTTTAGAGAAAGAAGAAATGCATCAATTTCCATATGCTTCAGCAGTTGGAAGTCTGATGTATGCTCAAGTTTGTACGCGTACTGACATTGCGTTCATTACAGGAATGTTGGGTAGATATTTGAGTAATCCAGGATTAGATCATTGGAAAGCAGTCAAAAGAGTCATGAGGTACTTACAGAGTACAAAAGGGTACATGCTCACATATAGGAAGTCAGATCAACTTGAGATCGTTGGATACTATGACTCAGATTATGCTGGATGCCAAGATAGCAAGAGATCCACATCTGGTTATGTCTTTCTGCTTGCTGGAGGAGTAGTCTCCTGGAAGAGTGCTAAACAGTCAATTATAGCATCCTCTACCATGGCAGCAGAATTCATAGCATGTAATGAGGCATCTAGTCAAGGAATGTGGCTGTGAAACTTTGTCACGGGACTGCGAATAGTGGGAGGCATTGAAAAACCTCTCAAACTATTTTGTGACAACAAGTCTGCAGTCATGTATTCTAATAACAATAGGAGCTCTATAAAGTCAAAGCATATAGATATCAAGTTTCTAGTTGTTAAAGAAAGAATTCAGGATGGTCAGTTATCTATAGAACATATTGGGACAAACTCGATGATAGCGGATCCGCTCACAAAGGGATTGACACCCAAGGTATTTCATGAGCATACAGCTCGTATGGGTGTCATATTCATTGAGGACATTTAGTTTCAGTGGGAGTTTGTCATTTGGATGTTCTGATGGATATGTTTTGGTTATTTCAGTTTATGAATAATATGAGGTTATTTTCTGCAGAAATACAGTTTGTAGTTTTTTTATCCATACTCTGATTTTGTTTGGTTGATCTCACTAAAGTTTTAAGGTTGGACCAGTTGGAAATAGACATGTTTAGATCACATTACATGTAATTTCCATGCTACACATCCACATCATAATCTATGTCATTCAATTATATCGCATTGTGACCATTGTTGGGTCGAGTTACGAAAAATAAATGTAACAAAGGCTTCTTTGATCCTATGTTGATATGATTGATGGACGAGATTAGTTATAGATGCATTTCAGTAATGACAGCAATATGAGCTCAATAAGGTATCTGTTATATGATTATAAGGTTGCACATAAGGTATCTTTAATCCAACGTTGGGCTTATATGTGAAATGATCATATAATGGGTTGTCATATTCGGCTGAGCCCACTTGAAAGTGATCAAGTAAGTATTCGGGTTTTAATGTATCTAGTAGGGTGCAGACCTTTAATGTGTAGAGACATTAAGTTAATTGCTTGTTTTGTTATGGGCAAAATGGTAATTTACCAAATATGGGTTTTCCCTATATAAAGAGGGTCTTGGTCCCCGGGTTAGACAACGACCGACACACTACACTTCCCATTGAGTTTAGGTGAGAGAAAGCTTAAGGAATTCTCTCAAGGTTTGTCGTAACCTGGAAGGCCAACCCGTCTTCCTGGATCAGAGCTGCGCTATGGATTCAGGTATGCTTCCGTATTCAGTTTTGTCTTGATGATTTACATGAGATCTTGGGATATGGATTAAGGTTGATTAATCCAACAGTCGAGGCCACATATATGGAGGAGGCTATTGTCGTGGCGGGGATTATTGAGCAGCCAAGCGATCTTCGTCGAGCGTAGTCTCAAGGATCGAGGAGCTAACTTCGACGACGAGGGAGGAGGTTGAAGATGACATTTGGGAATTTTGGTTCCAGGCCGGAACTACCAAGTAAAACCCCTGGCTCCGAGTTGATGTTGTTGGTTTTTTTCGATGTGCTTTTTCTGGGTTTTAATTTTTGTTTGTCGGAGTTCGCCGGAGAGTCACCGGAGTTGTCGGAGAGGATGACCGGAAGATTGGGTTCGCCTGAGAAGAAGACCAGAGAGATATTTTGGTCATTTCCATGACCAAAAATGAAAAAAAAGTTACTAACGTGCGCCAGGGACACGAGAGGTGATAAAATCAAGGGCAAATTACCCTCACATCCCTGTACTTTGGTCACCCTCCCCCTAGGGTCCCTGGATTTTGGAAAAAAATTATCCCGTCCCTAAGTTTTGATGATAATGGACTATCGGGTCCTTGGAGCCGGAATATTCCATATTCTCCGGCGAACTCCCATTTGAAATGACCAAAATGCCCCTTCTACTTAAAAAAATCCTCTCCCCCTTCACCTTCTTCCCCAATTCATCTTCAATTCAACCCCCATTGTTAATCAAATTCAACAACCAACAAAAATGGAAGAAAATAAAAAATCAGCAAAAATCCAAAAGAAAAGAAAATCTGCAAAACCAACATACCCTAATCGACTCTCCACATTACCCATTGATTTTCACCAATATACCCAAATTGAAAAAAACCCTAATTCCTAATTTATTTCCCCAATTTTGAGCACGAGAACGGTGACAAGGAGGAGGGAAATCGAGGGGACGGGGAGACGAAGACCGGTCACCCAGGGTTTCATGTGATCGACTTCTTCTTCCCCTGTGTAGGCCGTTGGACGGCCCCAGCCGTTGGAGGTAACGCTGGGCCTCGGCTGTTTGTCTCCAGGCTCTCCCTCTCCCCGTCATGCGGTTCCTAGCCGATGAATAAGGAGTTCAATTTGAGGTGATGTTATTTCTTGATTTCGGGGAGAAGCTGCCATTTCGATTGCAATTAATAAATTATTAGTTTATTCAACATCGGCCATTTCAATTGCAATCCATCTTCGCTGGGAAAGAGAAGGCGGCGGAGTAGAAGAAGGCTTGCAGGGGCGGTTTGCTTAATAATTTTTTTTTATTTTTAAGTGGGAGGGCATTTTTGTCATTTCAAGTGGGGTATCGCCGGAGAATATGGAATATTCTGGCTCCAGGGATCCGAGAGTCTATTATCATCAAAACTTAGGGACGAGACAATCATTTTCCAAAATTCAGGGACCCTAGGGGGAGGGTGACCAAAGTACAGGGATGTGAGGGTAATTTGCCCTAAAATCAAATACGAGGGACGGTAAAATCAGTTTTTAAAATGCAGGGACCCGAGGGGGAGGATGATCAAACACCAGAAACTAGGGAGTAATTTATCCTTCTTTATTTTTACCCTTAAAAAGGGGGCATGGATTCAGTAGGGACAAGGGATAGTCCCCACCCATATGGACTAAAGGAAGTGAAGGGATAATTTGGGCAATAAATTTATATTCAGGGGTAATATTGGAACATTAGCAAAAGCAAAGGAGAGATGAATAATTAATTAGTTTCCCTAAATCCAAAATCCTATTATTGGTTGACTCTTCACATTCCTCTTCCTTTCAAAATTCAAAATTATCCACTCAAGAAAATCAATGGTCTTCAAAATACGACCCGGAGTCGACCCAAATTTTGGGTCATACTCTGGGTCAACCAGTCTGACCGGACAGACCACCGGTCAGACCAGATTTTTTAGTTTGAAAAATAAATATATTTATATATAATCTTGGTATTAGAATATAACCAATAGGAATATTAGACCGGGTCGGACCGGATATGTACTTTTTTTATTAAAAAAAATTGGTGAACCATCCCGGGTTGGTCAGATTTTTGGTCTGACCTTAGTTTGGTTCACAAGGTAACCATTTTTTGGTCAAAACTCAGTATCTCTTTACACTCGTATCCTGGTCCGATCGGTCGGACCGCATATTTTAAAATCCGGAGGACGACGTCACACAAACTACTATTTGTAAATATGCTAACCACTATACCAATATCACTACACATGCAAACCAATATCACTACATATGAAAACCACTATCGCTACACATGCAAACCAATATCACTACATACGAAAATCAATATCCCAACATTCGAAAATCAATATCACTACACATGCAAACCAATATCGCTACATATGAAAACTACTATCGCTACACATGAAAACTACTATCGCTATATATGAAAGCCACTATCCCAACATCCGAAAATCAATATCCCAACATCCGAAAACCAATATCCCAACATCCGAAAACCAATATTCGAAAACCAATATATGAAAATTACTATATACGAAAACTAATATCACTATATACGAAAACCAATATCCCAATATACGAAAACCAATATCCCAACATACGAAAACCAATATCGTTTTCAAAAACTATCCAAAAATAAAAACTAGCGTTTTCAACCTCTAGATAGAACAATATGAAACCAAACTCAGAAATCAATAGATCCACTAAATAAGACAAAAACAAAAACCCAAAAATTCACTAAAAAAATCAAGAATCAATCCCAGATCGAAGAACAACCGAGATCGACGAACATCCATGGCTTACGAGGGGGACAAATTCGCCGAGCTCGTCGGCCATGGCAAGGCGGAGGCGCGAATAAGGGACCCAGTCTATGGCTGTGTTGGTGCCATCTCCTTCCTAGTCGAGCTCGTCGGCCATGGCGAGCTTCGCCTACCCTGTGTAATGGAAATTAGGGGAGAGGGAGAGAGAGAGAGAGAGTGGGTTTGGGGGGCTCGAGACAGGGAAGGGAGGGGGCAATGGAAATTAGGAGAGTGAATTTTAATGAAAAGGTCAAAAATACCCTTCGTGTGATATTGACCATCAGATCAAAATTTTTTTAAAAAAAAAAGATCCAAGGGCCCCGAATCAGTCCCCTCCGTGATGGCAACTTTTTAGTAGTCCCTACTCAATCCAAAACCTTAAAAAGGTAGTGTTTTTCTTTTTTTAAACATTTTATCGTGGTAATATTCTCCCATGCTTTATAAAGAAGTCGATAAATCGAATTTCACATTTTAATTGATCAGTGGAACTTTTCTTGAGGGAAAAATAGCTGTAACTTGAATTGTAATTTGTAGTCATTGAGTAAAGTTATTTCAATTATTTCTTTCCATCACAAAAAAGACCATCCAGAATATATTAGTTATTTCTTTCCATCACCAACCGCTAGCAAATAAAATTATTTATTTATATTAAAAAAAATACTATCACATTTTTTTGGTTATTCTTTAACCATCTTCCTAAAGTAAAATATGCTAGAGGTCCTTTTCATCAAGAGATACATAGTCAAATTTGGCTGTAACATTTGACATATTTTCGATCCAATTGTCGCATAAGGATTTTTTTTACAATATAAAATTTTTCATGTTGTAATAATAAAAGTGAAAAGCTAAGATAGATCTACTAGAACTTAGCTAAAAGATAACCGCCATTTGATTCGGTGAAGAAAAGCTTCGATGCTTTTTAGAGGAGAAGAAGAATATGAACTGTTTCTCTCAAAGTGTACATGTGTCCAGCTCAGCTATTTATAGGCTGGCTTAGTAATCAGATACAACCAAGACTACACTAGCACATATAAAACTAAACCTTAAGCTCACGAGGCCCATGTCACAACTTTAGGCCCAAATGAAACAAACTAAACTTTGTGCGTTCCCGTGCTCTGCTTGTCATCATCTACAACAACAGAAGCTGTACCTTTCATCATTCCCCGTAAGTTGGATGACATATATCAAAGAGTCCCACTTACCAACAAGGAACTCAAAATGCTGGATGGTTAAGTTCTTGGTGAATAAGTCCTCATGTGAAACAATTTTATCAAACCTTGCTGGACTTTTTCACGTACCAAATGACAATCGAGCTCGATGTATTTTGTTCGCTCGTGGAAAAACGGATTCTCTGCTATATGAATAGCAGACTTACTGTCGGAATATAGCAGAGATGGACCATTCAGTTGAACCCCCAAATCTTGCAGCAAATAGGAAATCGATTGAATTTCACAAGAGGTTGAAGCTAAAGCTCGATATTCAGCCACAGATGAAGATCGGGAAATGGTGGGCTGCTTTTTGGCTTTCCAGGAAATGAGTGCATCACCCAAATATATGCAATAGCCAGTGACAGAACATCGTGTGTCAATACACGAGCCCCAATCACTATCAGAATATGCTTTCAATTTATAAGCAGTTTTCCATCTGAATAAGCTGTCAAATGGCAAGTGGAAGCTGAAGGAAAGAACAGACCCTGTCCTGGCGAGCTCTTTATATACTTCAGCACATGGTATGCAGCATGGAGATGAGTTTCACGTGGACGAGTGAGAAACTGACTGAGTTGTTGAACAATAAAATAGATTTCAGGACGAGTGGCTGTCAAGTACAACATTTTTCCAATAAGTCGCCTATAGAAGGTAGAATCTTCAATGATATCATTGCCATCAACTGTGGTCTTGATAACTGGCTTGCCTTGTGCATCGTAAGCAAGATCATCCAGAAGTTGTCCAGTTGAAGCACTTAGTTTGACACTCGCATCTATTGGTGCTCTGCGAGGTTTACACCCCAAATACCCTGCATCCCTGAGTATTTCCAAGGCATATTTCTTCTAGCAAAGATATAATCCGGAAGAATTACGTGCAAGCTCTATCCCAAGAAAGTACTTAAGAGTCCCAAGATCTTTTAACTTAAGAGTACGCTCCAAGTGAACCTTCGTGGCATTAATGTCATCAGCTGAATTGCCAGTTAGTATAATGTCATTGACATATACTAACAAGGCTGTGAAAGAATCATTTGTTTGCCTGGTGAAGAGAGAGTAATCACTCTTCGATTGAACATAACTAAATTCCAGCAAAATTGACGTAAGTTTGGCAAACCATTGCCGACTCGCTTGTTTGAGGCCATATAAGGACTTACGCAACCTGCAAACCTTCCCAGAATCACTTGCACTTACTGGCATCCCTTGAGTAATGTCCATATACACTTCCTCTTCAAATCACCATGCAAAAATGCGTTGTTGACATCCAACTGTTGTAAGAGCCACGACTGATGGCAATAGATAACAAAACTTGGATAGTAGTCATCCTAGCCACAGGACTAAATGTATCAAAATAGTCAATGCCAAGAGATTGCTTGTACCCTTTAGCAACAAGATGGGCTTTGTATCGTTCTATAGAGCCATCAACCTTGTGTTTTATTTTGAAAATCTACTTACTGCCGATAGTATGTTTCCCAGGAGACAAGTAAGTTAAGTCCCAAGTGTGATTCTGAAAAAGAGCCAGTAGTTCCAATGGCATTGCATCGATCCAACAGCTCTCTTTAGCAGCCTGTTCATAAGACTCAGGTTCTATAAGACTCGCTACAGACACACTAAAAGCTCTAAAGGAAGGAGAAAGGTTAGCATATGTAAAGTAGGATTGGACCGGATAAGGACTGGAAGTAGAATAAGTGACTCGAGAAACAACCTGAGGGTGATCAGGGGGGTGCTGTAGATTGAGGGAATGGTCATAATCCTGAAGATATGCATGAATGGTGCGGGTTCTAGTTGACTTACGAATTGGTAAGTCAGATTGTGGGACAGAGGTGAAAGTAGATTGGTTTAATTCTGCAGGAGTATGAGTATGATCAACTAATAAAGCTGGGCTAGAAGGATTGCTTACAGGAGGTGAGGGAGCTTTTAATGGATGAAGGAGTAGGATATCAAGATTGGTTATAGGAGTGGTCATGGGAGATGAGATTGGATTAAGGTAAGATAGGTGGGCAGGTAATGGAGCAGCTGCAGGTGGATTGTGATCTGGTACCACATTGACTTTGTGGAAGGGGAATATATTTTCATAAAAGATGACATCTCGTGATACTATGATCTGGTGGGTCTCTAAGTCATAGAGCTTGTAACCCTTAATGCCAAGAGGAATTCCTAGCAGCACATACTGCTTTGCCCGTGGTTGAAATTTGGTTCTATGAGCTGAGGGTGTGGCCGCCTAACATAAGCAACCGAAAACTCTAATATGACTATATTGAGGTGGCTTGCCATATAATAGGTGATGAGGGGTTTGGTTTTGGATGGCTGAAGAGGGTAACCTATTGAGCAGATATATGGCAAACATGACATCATCACTCCAGAAGCTAATGGGAAGATGAACTTGAAACAGCAAGGCTCGGGCTATATTTAGGATATCTTGGTATTTTCTTTCCACTCAGTCATTTTGTTGTGGAGTGTATACACAACTATACTCATGGATCATTCCGAACTTGGAAAAAAATTCATCCATTTGGAATTCTTTGCCCTGATCAGACTGCACACGTTTGATCCTTTTGTCAAATTGAGTGGCAACCAAGGAAATAAACTGCTCAACAGTGGTTCTAATAGCTGATTTATCTCTCAACATATACACCCAAACAGCTCGAGAATAGTCATCAACTATCGTAAGAAAGTACCTATAACCATCATAGGAGGGTTGGCTATATTTTCCCCAAATGTCAATGTGTACCGGATCAAAACAAAAATTTGAAACAGAGTTGCTATCCAAAAATGACAGCTTCTTTTGTTTAGCATAATGACATACATCACAATGATCATGAGTTTGTGAAGAAATAGCTGGATCAAAGCTAGTTATTTGCTGAAGCCTAGGGAAGGAAATGTGGCCTAAACGACAATGCTACTTATCTATATGTTGTTCAACAAAAGTAGAAGCTGCAAAAGAAGAGTTTATGGCTGCTGATGGCTTGGCAGATGGGTTAAGCTCTAAAATATAGAGGCTTTGAGTTTCCACAACACTACCAATCACCCTCGGACTGATGAGGTCCTGAATAAGGCAAAAATTGTCTTTAAAACAAAGCTGAAAGGGAAAACTAGACGTCAACTTGCTAACAGATAACAGGTTAAAGCTAAAGTCAGGAACCAGAAGGACATTGAAGAGGAAGAGTTCTTCACTCAATTGAACTGTGCCTACATGAGTGGCTACACTCTTATGGTCATTAGGAAGGGTAATGGTAGTGTTTGTGATAGGGTGCTTATCTATGAAGTGAGCAGAGGAGCAAGCTATGTGATCACTGGCTCCAGAATCTAGGATCCAAGACATAGGTGAGTGAAAACTAGCACAAACTCTAGAGGTAAAAGGAATATACATACCAGAAATGGATGTCTTGTGTAAGGCATTGACCTGAGCATGATCAGATAAAGAAGGGAAATGTGAAGCACTAGGAGACTGAACAGGGGATGCTGCTGCAATCGACTGTCGAATCAATGCAATGAAGCTGGAACATTGAGTTGGTGTAAGATCCAACTTATTAAGCACATCACTCATCAACGGATTAGCTGAACCATAATGATGAGAACCAGAATGATGCTGCCCTCCATGAACAACATAATGGTCTGAACTCTGAGCAGATCCTGCAAATGACTGACTAGAACTGCCTGAAACACTTCCAGGTCGATTCTGAGTCTGATTCCTGAATTTGAAATTAGGAGGAAAACCGTATTTTCTGTAGCATTTATCCACAATATGTCCTTCTTTTCCACAGTAGCTACACACATGCTTCTTGTTCCCATTCCAATTCTTCTTAGAATTACCAACAGTACTAACTAGATTCACAACAGCTGATGAACTAGTAGAAGAACTAGCTGATGAACTAGCAATCAGATTCAGACTTCCAGTGTTAAGTAACTGTCGTTCATGTTGCAAAGCTAAATAAAGCGCTCTGCTCATATTAGGTAACGGATCAAGCAACATGATCTGCGATCTAACAGTGTCAAAGTTATCATTAAGCCCGATGTGGAACTTAATAACCTGATCGATGCTGCAGATAAAGTCTAGTAGACTTGACAGATTCACAATTCGAAGATCCTTTCTCTGTATCGATGCACTTGCACAAAGGAACAGGACGATACTGACTAAATTGATCCCAAAGAGTCCGGAAAGAAGTGAAATAGTCATGAACAGAGAGCGAACCTTGCTTTAATGGGCATAATTGCATCTGTAGGCGTACGATCTGAATAGAATCGCCGCTACCAAATCTATCCTTCAAATCTGCCCAAACTTCCGCTGCCGTCTCCAACCAATTGACACTTTGAGCTATGGAAGGCTTAACAGAAGCCATTAACCAGCTGAGATTCATACTGTTGCAACCTTCCCACTCAAGATAATCCTCATCATCAACCTCAAGCGGAAGAATAGAACTGTCGACCAGCGGCCATTTCTTCTTCGATCGCAACGCTCGTTGCATAGATCGACTCCATGTATGATAATTCGTGTTGTTCAGAAGAGGCGTCACGAGAATAGACGCAGGATTTTCACCAGGATGCAGGTAATAAAGCGAATTCTCACGAACATTATTTGGAGTATTACGATTGTTACCAGAAATCGGAGTGTCCGCAACACTCGCGCTTCAATTTTCTCGTTGTTGTGAAGGTGTCGCCATGAGAGCTTCCTTGAAGGTTCGCGTACGAAGAGATCCAGGACTAATCACCAAGCTTGAACTTGCTTGATGGCTCTGATACCATAATAAAAGTGTGAAGCTAAGATAGATCTACTAGAACTTAGCTAAAAGATAACCGCCATTTCAGTCGGTGAAGAAAAGCTTCGATGCTTTTTAGAGGAGGAGAAGAATATAAACTCTCTCTCTCAAAGTGTACATGTGTCCAGCTCAGCTATTTATAGGCTGGCTTATTAATCAGATACAACCAAGACTACACTAGCACACATAAAACTAAGCCTTAAGCTCACGAGGCCCATGTCACAACTTTAGGCCCAAATGAAACAAACTAAACTTAGTGTGTTCCCGTGCTCTGCTTACCATCATCTACAACAACAGAAGCTGTACCTTTCATCACAAGTTCAATTAGTTATGCACATACCAAATAATGGTACGTCAACTCGAAAAAGTGTCCACCAATTCGAATTATGGTGCACCAAACTTTATTTTTTTTAAATTTATATTTAACCAAATGAGCATGTATTCCTAAGGATAATTATGTAATGTAATGGGTAGCGGTTCAATGAAGTTTGTATTCGGGTGTTAAATAGCTCTAATAATAATAATATTAGGCGTTCTTTTATTATTGAAGTTTTTTCACTGAAGCTGTAACTTCATGAATCGAGAGAATTATCACCGAGGGTTGTATATACGGACACAATTTTATATCTGAATAAAATCTGGCATATAAAAAAAACGTTGATTCAAAAGCTTGGTACATACCTGTAAAGTGATACCGCCGGTTGCAGACCATTTGGGACAATGCTTGTTGGACGTAAATTAATGGTCTTGCATGTGCAAATTTACGAATTCCTTTCCAAAAAGGAGCTCAAATATATTAAAAAATTACAATTTATGATCACCTAATTGAACTGAGCAGTCAAAAATAAAGAAAATAACCCACCCATCTGGTTAGCACCTTAGATTCCTTTTTGTCAATAATTAAAAGGGAAAAAAGGTGATAAATGATGATAAGCAGGAGCCAACAATGGCCAACACGTTGGAAGGCCAGGGAAACAAAGGAAAAAAAATAAAGGAGAAACAATAATGAGTCGACCAATTTTTTTTAAGTTATGATATTCAGAGTTGATTATGTCGAACCATATTTTAGATGTAATTTTCTTAATTGTATTTTATATTCTTGAAGCTTAAACTCAAGATCTTTTTATGTGAATATAATTCTATTATTATCTGGATCAATTCTTATTAATAATCGGCCGAAACTTTGAACAGAGATGTTGATGTAATATTAGAAAAAAGACTCCCCTATTACATTAAAATAAAAAGACAAAATTTTTTAGAAGGAAATAAGATAATGTTGATCTAAAGCTTTGAAACAGTGGTGTTTCCTCCGCTTTTGATCTAAAGCTTTGAAACAGTTACTGCCACATAAAAATCTCTCTTTAGCTCTAGTTTTTTTCTTGGTTGACCTCTGTCACTTGTGTGTCCAGTTGTACAAAGATCAGTGGTATTTCTTCCGTTTTTTCTTAGGATTTTTTATCATTTTACATAGTTGTACATAACACCAAGATGAATATAATTATATTTTTATAAAAAAAAAGCTTTGAAACAGATGTACCAAAGTCGATGCAGAAATAAAGTGGTGAATTAGGCGTGGTGGGATGGTCCCCTTGGCTCTTCTCCCATTCCCTTCCCACCTTTACTTTTATCAATTTTATGCAACCTCCTTCAACAACAAAAAAATTTATGCAACCTCTTCCAATTTCTTTGGCTTTTTTCAGTCCCCTTGGTATCTTTTTTTTTTACAATAGTACATTCACAAGTATGACTCGATATAGTCAATGATTCATTCACAAAGAAATCAACATTAAACAGCAAGTGGATTGAAGGATCATGATTAATCCTAAATAGAATCATCTCTTAAGAATTGAGCTAATACACGTTTGACATAATGTATTGTTAGATTCCTGACATAATCTGACCATAAACCATGCATAATTTATCCTAAAATAATTCATGTTTTGTAATTCACATGAAGTTTCGTGGAAAAGAGCGTGGTGGGGAGGAAGGCATGAAGAATCTTGTTTTAGTCGGTTTTTTTAAATTATCTAGAGCCAGCCAATATACAACATCAAAAAAGTGCTCAATAAAAACAAAAAGGAGGACAGAGTTTGCTTTCTGCTCATCTCATAGAAAGCAACAAAAGAAACACTCTTTCTAAACGAACGTAAAGAAGATGGAGAGGGAAAATTAAGCATCATCAGGAAAAGAAGACAAATGGCGGAGGCAGCAGACTTCTTCGTGATCGACAAGCTGATATTCCTGCTGACCGACGACCGGGTGCGGGGCGCGTTGGTAAACCTGTGGAGCGGCGGGGTCCAGGACCAGCAGATGCGAGACATCAAGGACGAGCTGGAGAGCATGAGGTCGTTCCTCAGGGACTCCGAGTTGAGGATTGAGAACGGAGAAGCCAAGAGCAGCGTCACCACGTGGGTGAAGCAGGTCAGAGAGCTGTCCTTCAGGATCGAGGACATCGTTGATGAGTACATGTTGCACGTCGAGGACCAGCTTTGCGGCTTCGCCTGCCGCCTCTTCCCCTGCGGCCCGTGGAATCTTGCTGCGGAACGCGAGGTGCGTGCGTTGTTGACATTTTGAGAACAAAAGAAGTTGGTTGATCAAACTTCAATCTGTTGAGTTTGAGAATTACTTGCTGTATAGGATCAAAGGCTGCCACCGGATGACCCCACGATTCTCGCACCAACTCTAGAAATCCCGAGTTCTTCACCCACATATTTTAGAATCGACAAGGTTTCAGCCCTCTTAGAACTTCATCCGAGCTACGACATACCAAGAGCGGCCTATGATTAGATTCATTTCTCACCAGTGCCTGACATGAAATCGTAGACCAGATATCTATAAAACTTCCAGAGGTTAGAGATATATCAATAAGTGATTCCATATAGTTCCCCATAAATGGATGATTAGACCATCTGTACCTTCCCCCAGTTGTAGGAATATCCACCAATCCTTTTTCATTAATGAAATCTTGGAACAAGCAAGTCGATTAGGCGACACATCACTCATCCATTCATGTGCACCAAAAACTGCATTAAAATTCCCTACCAAAGGCAAAGGAAGATTAGGAAATCACAGTACCTAAGCCCACAGTGTCTTGTACATGGGCATGAACAAAGCCAAGAAAGATAATACCCTATTCCACCACAGTTCTCACAACCAGAATTCGATCCAATGACAAAACCACGCTTGTCATGCCAATTGAAAGCTTACATAAAACCCAAATGTTAGGGATAGCTGGATCTCGAACATTGACTGCCACCAACCTATAACCAGCTGACCTCTAGTAAAAATGTGAGGCAGAATCTATCAATATTTTTGGCTCTGCAATAGTAAGCCAGTCATGACGATGTATAAAAATGTGCTCCCTAAGCATATCTCGGGAGTGATCGTTACTAATGTTTGAGAATTGGATTTTTAATCCATTGAGGAGGTTGGCCCAACATATAGGTGTACGTTGGGATTGGGGCTAAGAGGTTAATTAGAATGTGAATTCTAATTAAATATAATTTCTTAGGAACTTTGAACTAATGTGGGTCACGCCAATTAGTTTTGGATGTACAAGATATCAATACGAAATCTGTTGAGAAAGTCTCGTAATGATAAATGACACTTGCGAAAAATCAATTCTCGGTGTGAATGAAAATTGGCTTCAAAGTCGTATGGAGTTTATCGGGCATCATGAATTTGAGATTTATGACTCCCGTAACCGCTTATTTATTAACCGTGATTAATAGAGGGCGTTAATGACTGTAACTGCTCATTTATTAACCATGGTTAATAGGGAATTGATGACCGCCATTATTTTGACATTAAATAGGGTCTCAAAATTCACCTATAAAATGGGACCTCCTCCTCTCATTTGGAACACACAAAAAACTCACTTAGCATAGGCATTCTCATATTTGCATAGAGTCGGAGTTCTGCAACCTCCAAAGGTTCGCAAGGTGTTCAATAGTACTTCCTATTATTCACGTAATTGGGCGTTGTACCTTGGGAACTCTCTTACCCACGGAGGCCTGAAGCTATAAGGCGGGTAATAAGAGTTTAAGGGCACACGGCTTGATGTGGCCTCGTCCAGGATTAAATTCAAAGTTCGTGATATGCAAGGAGGAGGACTCAATCCAAAGAATGCGGTCTCTAAGAAGGTGAAATTTCTACGGTTTGTTCAAACCGTGATTGGGAGTATTCTCTACCGTTTAATTATTGTCTAAGTATATTATTTTAATGCTTATCGTATACAAGATGTCCAACCAATGCATGATAATAATAATTATAACTGGAACTAATATTTCTAACAATCTTAAACTCTTATTAGCATAGTTGTTAAATATTAGTAATCTGGTTTGTTAATAGTAGATATAGTATCACAGCGAGAAGTATTACTGTAACAAATGCTCTTTAGTATATCACAATTACTAGTTATATATTATTGCTGTTGTCGAGTAGTTTTTCTGTAGCGTAAAACTACATATTTGCAATCTATGTCCTGTCGTATTATTTTAATCCTAAAACTAAATTGCAAAGAATGTCGACAACGCAAGCTAATAATCTGGAAAATTTAATTTGAGCTTAAATAGAATACTGTGAGGTTCAATTAAGTATTATAATTAAACATTGCACGTTATAACGAAATTGATTTAGAAAGTTTCATTTCGTTAATCTGTTCATGAATAACGCCTGATTGATTAGGTTACAAGGTTTTAGTTTTTAGCTTTATTTCAGCCACGAGCATAACTTGGAGCTTGGCGTTTAAATAATATAACGCCAATAGACTACTGTTCGTGCATTTAATTAATGGATTACGGCTTTCAAGTTTTAGTTGAAAGTGCTCACAGAAAAATATCTTTTGAGTTAAATGCTATTTTGTGAGCAGTATAAATATAAATTGTGAAACAATTACTGTATTTCTTCTTTAATTGTAGAAATACTTTAATTGTGTTGGGTTGAAACCTATTAACCATTTCATTGTTTCGTTGATTCATGCAACGAAAAAAGGAAACGATTAAATAATAAGTCTTACGGCTTTGAGAATTATTTGATCATTTCTTCAATTGTTTTCTGTCCTCGAAGTTAAACAATAAGTCTTACAGCTTTGAGGTTTCAAGTGCTAAAGTGTTACGATAGAAAATAATTAAATATTATTTCATTGCTCCTGCAATTAAGTGATGAAAATAAAACCAATTTTGAGTTTTTAATTACAAGCGAGTAACGTATGATTTTTTCATAACGGTGAGTTCATGTAGAGGCAAGCATTTGAACCCAGTGGCTGCGTTATGATATTAGTAGAAGGCTAACTAATATGTAATATGTGAGTTATTGCGTTAAAAGGAGAAACCGGACTTGGGTGTTGTCAGTCATTGGTGTGGAAATTAATTAATTTTGAGAGCACTAGTGTTGCTTTCCTTATTTTTAATCTCGGGTTACTCCCTAGTGCTAGGCTTGAGCTCGTGATAAATTAATTGGAGTGTAAAATTAGGTTAAGCCCAAAAAGAGGCCCACGGTATAGCTTCTTTGGCGGTGTGGCCCATAGCATCGCTTTTAAGCTTAAGAGTGACGTACTGGCAAAATAATTCTCTGCTCAAGTACTAACATTGGGTTCGTTTCCATGATGCATGGAAATTGAGCAGTAAGGAAACTCACGCAGCAAGTGGTTGTTCGGCCAATCACGACCATCCGATCTGTTATTTTTCATGTTCGACGTTCTACAATTGTGAATGTTGGCCCAAGCTTATTGCTTCCTAAAATTTATAGATGTAATATTCCGTTGGGTTACGATATCTGGTTGGATGAGATTAACACCAACAAAGACTTGAACGCTGAGGTTCTGGTAATGAGAGCTAGCGGCGTTGAGGCTGTAATGCTGGTTTCAAGAAAAAATCATTGTTGTTTTCTCAATCTGAGAAATCGGAAAAGTTCAAGGGTAGTAACTTGAAGAGGTGGTAACAAATGATAATGTTCTTCTTGACTACCTTGAACTTGACAGGTATCTCAAAGAGAGTAACTTCGAGGAGGATGTTAGAGATCTTCTTAAGACTCTAATCCATGATGCCTTCCAATTGATGATGGTGATTGAAAAATTGCCGCCATCTTGAAAGGAGGTCAAGAGATACCTTAAATACACGAGGAAGGTGATGAGTCTTGATGACCTTTTTTTAGAAGGTTGCGTATCGAGCAAGATAACCGAAAGATTGAGAAGAAACTAAACGACATGATTGCTAAGACCAGTGTGGTTGAGATTGGTGGGAGCTCCCTGTCGGAATTAGTAGAAATGCTCTAATAATTCCGAGGGAGATGCTCATAATAAGAGCTTCACCAATACCTTCTTTGTTTGTGGCAAATCTAGCCTTGGAGCTAAGGGTTGCTACAAACGTCATGCCACTGAGGGCAAGAATAAGAAGCATGCTCGTGCTAATGTCAATGAGACAAGTTTGAGCTTCGACGTTGATGACATGAACCTCATGGTCTTGTGTCGAAGTGAATTTTGTTGGTGGGTGGACATTGGGGCCACACGCCACATTTGTGCGAACAAATAGATATTTATGACCTATCAACTTGTGGATGATGAGAATTGCTACATGCAAAGCTCGGCAGGATCGAAGGTTGAAGGTAAAGGGATGGTTGTGCTCAACGCGATCTCGGACAAGAACTAACCAATGTGTTACATGTGCCTGAGATCCGAAGAATCTCCTTTTCGGAGCAGTGTTCAACAATAAAGACTTTCGACTCGTGTTTGAGTCTGAAAAGTCATTATCTTGAAGGGGAGAATGTTTGTTGGCAAGGGTCATTTGACCAACAATCTTCAAGATGAGTGTAATGACTTTAGTCTTTAAGAAAAAGTCTAATGCTTAGATTGATGGAGCTGCGACCTGTGAGGTTAGTACTAATACTATTGTAATGAACGTTGGCGAGAATACAAATTTTGCATATTTTCGGGAGTCGTTACATTTGTGGAATGGTAGATTAGGTCATGTGAACTATATGTCTTTATAAAGACTTAAGTCGCTAAACCTTTTACCAAGTTCAACTTCAGTCTTAAATATAAATGTGAGTATTGATCAACGATTGTACGATGTATTGCTTGTTGACTTGATGAGAAGTAAAGACGAAGTGATAGATATATTCATTCACTATAAGAATGAAGTCGAGAACCAACTTGGGAAGAAGATCAAGAATCTTCCAAGTTGTGGGGAAAATCTGTGCTTTCGGCCAACTATGTGCTCAATAGAGTATCGCACAAAAGTTGGATAAAATACCTTATGAATTGCAGAAAGGTCAAGCACCTAGCTACAAATTCCTAAGATTTTGGGGATGTCTTGCTAAGGTTCTAATCCCACCTCCTAAAAGGACGAGGATATGAACAAGATAGTGTTACATATCGATTCCTATTACACAAGTCAGGCAACTCTGATGTCCACGTGAATACTATTGTTGAAGCTAATGGTGCTGCGTTCTTTGAGAAAATCTTTCCTCACAAAACTCACTTAGAGGTTGACAGTCAAGTTGACCAAAGTGGGAGCAATGTGGGGGGGGGGGGGGGGGAGAGTAACCTCGAGATGAAGTTAGAAAATCTAGATGTGAGAAAAAGGGCAAGGAAAGAAAAGTCCTTTGGATCGGATTTTGTAACATATCTTTTAGAGAAAGATCCAGTAACCTACAAAGAGACAATGTCTTCTACAGACTCTGCTCTTTGGAAGGATACGATAAATAGCGGGATAGAGTCTATCTTGCATAATCATACTTGAGAACTGGTGGATCTACCTCTGAGTAGTAAATCACTAGGCCACAAGTAGATCTTTAAGAAGAAGAAGAAGCCGGATGGTACTATGGATAAGTACATGGCTAGACTTGTAATTAAAGGCTACAAGCAAACTGAGGGTGTTGATTATTTTGACACGTATACTCCACCTTCCTTAATAGAGATTTGAAAGAGGAGATTTACATGGAACAACCCGAAGGATTTGTGGTTCCGGGTAAAGAACACTAGGTGTGCAAACTTGTAAATTCCTTATATGGATTAAAACAAGCACCTAAGCAATGGCACGAGAAGTTTGTCAGTGTAATGCTTTCAAACGGGTTTCAGATAAACTAATGTGATAAATGTGTCTACGTGAAAGGGGATAATAAAGACTATGTGATAATTTATCTCTACGCAGATGACATGTTAATCGTGGGTAATAATGATAATATCATAATTACCAAGAGAATGTTGTCGCAGACTTTCGACACGAAAGACTTAGGACAAGCTGACATAATACTTGGGATAAAAATCACCAAGATTTTAGAAGGTTACACACTTTTCCAAGGTCACTATGTCTTAAAAATACTTGACAAATTTGATAAGGATAGCAATGTAATTGCGAGAACTCCTATGGAAATAGTGTCAAGTCTCTGCAAAAATTGCCGAGATAATGTGCGATAACTAAATTATTCTAGAGTTATAGGCGGTCTAATATATCTCATGGACTGTACTAGACCAGATATCGCAAACTTGGTGAATAGATTATCGAGATATACAAGCAATCCCAATGATGAATATTGAAAAGCGATAGTTAGAGTCCTTATATACCTAAGGTACACTGCTAACTATGAATTACACTATACGAGACATCTAGCCATTCTGGAAGGGTATTCAGACGCGAACTGGATCTCAGACTCCAAGAATATAAAATCTACGAGCGGATTGGCTTTGAAGTTTCTTGGAGGATATCCCGATGTGGTCAAAACCAGTGCCTCTCATTAGCGTACACTATGATAGTCAGTCAGCTATTGGAAGAGCACAAAGTAATGTGTATAATAGAAAGTCTAGACACATATATCGAAGACATAAATCCGTGAAAACGTTATTGAGAACGTGTATGATACCTTTAGACTTTGTAAAGTCAAAAGAAAATATCGCGGTTCCATTAACCGAAGGTCTAACGAGAGACCTAGTTGAGGTATCATAGAGGAGAATGGGATTAAAGCCCACGAAATGACCTAAACCCATGATGGTAACGCAACCTGGATCGTAAACTCCGATGTGCAGGTTCAATGGGACAACCGAATTATGAGGCTAGGGTCGAACAAAGCACTTGAAAAATTAAGTTCCCTACCTATTCCTATGATGAAAGAGTGATAGACCTGTCCATGGGAAGGTTAAGCTTAAAGCTTTTAATGATCCTTATACCTCGAGTATATATAAGTGGGGTATAGCAGGATACTCTTTATAAGAGGTCACCTATATCGAATGTGAAGCGGCCGCTTCTATGAGATGAGATAAGGGCTAAATCTCTAGAGCATTCGATGAAGTTTCTAAGGCAGTCCAGGGCCAAAATGGACAACAACGAAATAACCGAGTAGTGGTTTGAGAAGGAGTTGCGTGAGTACCTTTGTCTTGGTATACACAAAACGCCGAACAGTTCAAGGCATCGCGTCCACTGGTTGGCAAATATATCCGAAGGTATTTCACTAAGGAAGGTTCAAGGCTTTCAACCACCTTTCCTGATGCAATAAATTCTCGCAGAACTCGAAGTTGCATGTAGCTTTGGTAGACTCATATCATATACCAGCCAATTGCATTCATGTGGGAGATTGTTGGAGAATTGAATTTTTAATCCATTGAGGAGGTTGACCCAACATATAGGTGTATGTTGGGATTGAGCCTAAGAGGTTAATTAGAATATAAATTCTAATTAAATATAATCTCTTAGAAATTTTGAGCTAATGTGGGTCACGCCAATTGGTTTTGGGTGTACAAGATATCAATACGAAATCTGTTGAGAAAGTCTCGTAATGATAAATGACACTTGCGAAAAATCAATTAGTCTCGTAATGATAAATGATACTTGCGAAAAATTAATTCTCGGTGTGAATGCACATTGGTTTCAAAGTCGTATAGGGTTTACCGGGCATCATGAATTTGAGATTTATGACTCCCGTAACCGCTTATTTATTGACCGTGGTTAATAGAGAGTGTTAATAACTGTAACCGCTCATTTATTAACCATGGTTAATAGGAAATTGATGACCACCATTATTTTGGCATTAAATAGGGTCTCAAAATTCACCTATAAAATGGGGCCTCCTCCTCTCATTTGAAATACACAAAAAACTCACTTAGAATTTTACTCTCCTCTCTCCCGCTTAGCATAGGCATTCTCATATTTGCATAGAGTCGGAGTTCTGCAACCTCCAAAGGTTCGCAAGGTGTTCAATAGTGCTTCCTATTGTTCACATGATTGGGCGTTGTACCTTGGAAACTCTCTTACCCACGGAGGCCTGAAGCTATAAGGCGGGTAATAAGAGTTTAAGGGCACACGGCTTGCTGTGGCCTCGTCCAGGATTAAATCCAAAATTTGTGATATTCAAGGAGGAGGAATCAATCCGAAGAATGCGGTCTCTAAGAAGGTAAAATTTCTACGGTTTGCTCAAACCGTGATTGTGAGTATTCTCTACCATTTAATTATTGTCTAAGTATATTATTTTTATGCTTACCGTATACAAGATGTCCAACCAATGCATGATAATAATAATCATAACTAGAACTAATATTTCCAACAACTAATTCCTCGAATATTCCAAAAGAAAATTCTCATTATGAAATATCAGGAAAAGACGACGTCAAAGGTCATTGTTGCTTGCCCTCTTCTTCTACTTCCTTCTTCTTCTTCTTTCTTCTCCTTCTTCTTCTTCTTCTTCTTCTTCTTCTTCTTCTCCTTCTCCTTCTCCTTCTCCTTCTCCTTCTCCTTCTCCTCCTTCTCCTTCTCCTTCTCCTTCTTCTTCTCCTCCTCCTCCTTCTCCTTCTCCTTCTCCTTATTCTTCTTCTTCTTCTCCTTCTTCTTCTTTGCAACTATCGGTTGTTCATAGACCTGACCACGGTTCAAATTTGGACGAATTTGAATCAAATTTATTCGAATTCAAATTTATCAAAACATTAAACCATATTCAATTCTTCAAAAGATGAATCGAATACGAATTATGAATTTTTGAATTCAAATCGAATTCGAATCGAATTATAATCGAATTCGAATTAATTCTATAATTTTAATACTTAATTAAAAAAATTCTAAAACCTCTATTTTTTGAATATTTTGAATATTTTTGTAATATTTTTGAAAAAGTTCAAAAATTTTTGATATTTTTTGAAAAATTCAAAAACTTTGAATTTTGCTTCAAATATTAAAAAAAATTAGGAATTAATGTTTAATATTTTTTGGGAAAAAGAAATAAACAAAAGATTGGGCTTGCACTTAATGTACCAAATTAAGTTGTCTACGTATCCTTAGCTCCGAAGGAATCAAAGCCCACGTAGTTCTCTTACCTTTATGGAGCTAACTCACCTAGTCGGATGTGTTTGTGCTTTCATCGGTTGTGGCATCATCGAGGTCGTATAGTTGGTCGGAATTTTCCCAGACCAATTCTTGGTTTCGTCTTTCCGCCTTGGTCCAATCGGCGACCAATGCTTGTGCCTTCAAAGATTGCGGTGTCATTGAGTACCGGTGTTCATCCAAAATATTACTTCATGCACTAAATGCTTGTTCCACGGCAACCGTCGAAACCGGACAAGCAAGCAATTCTTTTGCAACAATTGACATAACCGAAAATTGTTCTACATGGTTGTTCCACCATTCTAATAAAGCAAAACTAGAATATTTGACAAATGGAATATCAAATTGTGTGTTAAGATATAAATCAAATTTCGAATTGATTAAACTTATTCCTCGGGGTTTTTTTTCGTTTTTCATTAACCCTATTTGCTCTACTTGATGACATAATTATATAGTAATATGAGTAAATATATGAGAAATATGACTAATATATGTAATGACTAATTAGTAAACTTGAGGGAGAATGTATATAGCTTAAATTTTTAATAAGAGAAGTAGAGAGTTGAGATTGGAATGTGTAAAATTTGAAGAATAAAAGGTGGTATTTACAGAGTTTGAAAAAATTATTGAATTTAAAAAAAAATTTAAAAAATTTAAAATGGACAACCAGTAAAAAAATGGTAACCTGGGTATTAAAACGGTAACAAAAAAAACGGGCAGATTCTAACGGTAATTTTCCCTTTGCTGACGTAGACAATAACGTCATCAATGATGCAGGCGATGACATCATCATCTTTTAATCAGGAATTGAAACAATGACCATGAATTGAATCATATTCGTGATTCGATTCGATTTGATTCGTCCAAAATTCGATTCGTTTAAAATTTGATTCGAATTCGTCATGATACAAATTGAATATGGTTCAAAAATTTTATAATTCGTCAAACCGGCAAATTTGATTCGAATTTGATTCGAGTTGAATTCGAGTTAAATTCGATTCGAGTTGAATTCGTATCGAATTCGTGTATATATAATATAATAATAATATGTTAAAAAAATAAATTAAAAAAAAGTGGGGGAGGCGGGATTCGGGAACGGGAAGCGGGGAAGGAAATTTTAAAAATTGGGAGGAAGGTGGGGTCCACACAAAAAAATAAAAAAGGGGAGTTTGCATTTTTTGATTAAAAGATGATGACGTCATTGTCTACGTCAGCAAAGGAAAAATTACCATTGGAATCTGCCCGTATATGATTTGAAACAATGACCATGAATTGAATCATATTCGTGATTCGATTCGATTCGATTCATCGGCAAAATTGAAACAATGACCACGAATATGATTTAATCAGCAACAA
This sequence comes from Hypericum androsaemum, assembly GCA_963995505.1. Lineage (NCBI taxonomy): Eukaryota > Viridiplantae > Streptophyta > Magnoliopsida > Malpighiales > Hypericaceae > Hypericum > Hypericum androsaemum. Next base: position 8,056,421 of record OZ023183.1, read on the forward strand.
TGACAATGACCTTTGACGTCATCTCCCGTGTTTCACACGATCTTCATGCCAGCTATCCTTAATCACAACTAAGTGGTGGTCACCCTTGAGGACTTTGTCAAACGTTGATCCCTGCGTATTTTACCTCGAAGTTTGTTGCTGTGTTATCGAGGCATGGGAAACCCTATTGCGCTCCGACTAAGAAACTTCCTTATTGACTTGAACAACCATGCCCTCCGTATCATCGTGAGCCTCCTCAGCAACAAGTAATACCGCCGTAGCGTGCAAGTCATCCGAAGGATCCGTGGATGGGCCAGTGGAGACTGGTACCGCACTAACTTGCTCAGACCCTATCAGACCGACTTGTCCTTGCTCCATATCTTTCAATGGCTATCCCAGAATATTAGAGAGCATCGGAGTAGCCATGCCAGCTTCCATCATCGATCGCATATAACACTGCGACTCACCCTGGGTCAAGAAATCCAAGAATAAGGCCATAGTAGCAATAATATTCCAATTATACAGACCAATAGGAGGGTTCAAGAGAGAAGCGTCCCTGGAACCGACAGCGAGCAGTGCACCCGCCGCCAGTGTCACGAGATTGCCTTCCTCCTGAATAGTGCGAGGCACAGGAGGTGATGCCCTTACATCCAAATTCTGCGAGCCGGTGAGTGAGAGCCATGCAACGTTGGCCACTACGTTGTCGAGAGATATTGCATGTTGCGTGATCGTAGAATGCTATCACGCAACATCCATGGCATAAATAAGAACCTATCAATTGGTTGTTTTCAAACTTAATCTACATGATCTCCAACACCGTTGGAGATAATTGATTTTTATTTTGATTAAATTGGTTTGATTTATTTTGGTTTGATTTCTTGTCATTTATGCTCGTCATTGGTTTTGGGGTCTTATTTTGCATGTATTTGTTAATTTTAGTTTGTGATAGTGGACAGACCACGGAAGAAGGGAGAATGTGAGGTTGAAGATGAAGCCTACGAGTATAATTATCATTTCAAAAATAAAATAATAATAAATAGATTGGTGATATTGGCTAAGAACTCGAGACAACATTTAAATAAAGAGGGAAAAACGGAAAAATAATATTGAAGTGACAAGGACCGTAACATTGGCCTAGAAATTGATTGATGTGAGCAAAAGTATAATAAAACTTTTATGTATTTTGTAAAATAGGAGACTATAAACCATGCATACTTTATCCTAAAATAATTGATGTTTTGTGTATTTTCCACGAAACTAGCGTGGTGGAGAAGCAGACACGAGGAAACTTCTTTTAGTCGATTTTTTAAATTATGTAGAGCCAATATACAACATTAAGTGCTCAATAAAAACAAAAGAACGACAGAGTTGCTTCGTGATCATCTCATAGAAAGCAAAAAAAGAGACAACACAACCACCGGGAAGAGAAAACAGAGAGCAGGGTCAAACAAGTCAACTCTCTTCTAAACGTGAAGATCGAGAGGGCGGAAAGAAGATCCATCTCAGTACAAATGGCGGAGGCAGCAGTCTTCTTCGTGATCGACAAGCTGATATTCCTGCTGACCGACGATCGGGCGCGGGGCGCGTTGGCCAACCTGTGGAGCGGCGGGGTCCAGGACCAGCAGGTACGAGACATCATGGACGAGCTGGAGAGCATGAGGTCGTTCCTCAGGGACTCCGAGTCGCAGATAGAGAACGGAGAAGCCGACAGCGGCCTCATCACTAGTCGCAGGATCGAGGACATCGTTGACGAGCACATGTCGCACGTGGGTTCCGACGAGGACCCGCTTTGCGGCTCCACCTGCCGCCTCTTCCCCTGTGGCCCGTGGAATCTTGCTGCGGAACGCGAGGTGCGTGCGTTGTTGACATTTTGGGAACCAAGTTTCTTTCTTTTTTTGGAATTTGAGAAAAAAAAGAAGAAGTTGGTTGATCAAATTTGTGTTTTTATAGGTAAATGTTAGACTATAATAATGTTAAAGTTTGAACTTTGTACCTCCTAAATAATTATAACATCTTATGTTGTTGGGTTATAAGTCATTTGGCTAGTTGTTGGTTCTGTTACAATGAAAAACTCAAGTTTTTGGAGGAAAAGGCTTAATTTTATCGGTTATAATTATTGAGTTCGCTGAACCATAACTAGTCTGCAGCGATAACAAACAAACACATAATTATGACAAGACTCGTTGATTGGTTGTTGCAACAAGGTGGCCTCCAAGATCGAGGAGATGAAGAGGCTGGTGCGGGAGATGAAGGAGAGGAGTGACAGGTACAACAACAGCCTTGGAAACGGCAAGCTTCTTACTCGCGATTCCAGTTGGCACGGTCGCCGAGTGGCTCCACTCTTTGTTCAAGAAGCTGAGCTGGTTGGCATTGAGGGCCCGAAGAATGATCTTTTGGGAGTGCTCGACGGGGCGCCGGCCACGAGAACCGTGGTGGTCTCGATGGTTGGCATGGGTGGGCTGGGGAAGACGACCATTTGCAAGAAGGTATACGACAACCAGCGAGTCATCGACTGCTTTCATTCCCGGGCTTGGATTGACGTGTCCCAGACTTACAGCCTGGAGGAGCTCCTGAGGAGGATTGCAAGCCAGTTTGTTAGCACCAAGTGGGATTCTGCTCTTGAAGGGAGCGACAAGATGGAGGAGGTGATGTTGATCACGAGATTGAGGGACTACTTATCGACCAAGAGGTATCTCTTAGTTTTCGACGATGTTTGGGACGTCGAGTTCTGGGAGCACGCAAAGTTTGCGTTTCCCGACAATGAGAAAGGCAACAGAGTGGTGATCACAACCCGCAACGAATACGTTGCTCCATCCTCCAAGGCGTCCCAGTTTAATCTTCTGTACCACCTCCAAGCTCTGCCTCCGGGTAAATCCTTCGAGCTTTACTGCAAGAGGGCATTTGCACTCGAAGGAGGAGCATGCCCTCCGGAATTGAAGCAATACTAGGAGGCAATTGTGGAGAGATGTGGAGGGCTGCCTCTTGCTCTTGTGGTGATGGGTGGGTTGTCGGGGACTAAAGATAAGACTGTGCCGGTATGGAGGAAGTTGGTGAACGATCTTAGAACAGCATCATCATCATCTACAAGCGATCAGCAGCAGCTTGCAGATTATCGTCGCACGTCATTTATTTTAAAGGTTCTCTCTCTCAGTTACTTGGATCTACCATACCATCTCAAGTCGTGCTTCTTGTTCCTGGGACTGTTTCCTGAGGACTACCCAATCAAATGCTCGAGGGTTGTTCGAATGTGGATGGCAGAGGGCATTGTCAGGAGACAACAGGGTGTCGAACCAGAGGAGGTGGCAGAAGAGTACTTGAGCGAGCTTGTCCGCAGGAACTTGATCCAAGTCGTAAGTTTCAAGCCGGATGGCAAGGCCAGGTACTGCAGACTTCATGACTTGATGCGCGACGTGATACTTTCCAGGTCTAACGAGTTGAATCTCGTTCAAGTTTCCCTGACTAATTGCAAGAAGTTGAAAGGAAAAGGCCGGCATGTCTCGGTTCATGGAACAACAACAAATATTCACAGCTCCGGCTTATTAGGCAGCTGTTCCCAAACTCATAAAAGAACTGCCACAATCTGTTTTCCTCGCAATCCTCCAGCACACGAAGCTTCTCAAATCATTGGATCTCGAAAGGGCACCTGTAAATTTTGTCCCTAAAGAGGTAGGGGATTTATGGCATTTGAAGAACTTGAACCTGAAATACACTCAGGTTAAGGAGCTCCCAAGGTCCATAGGGAAGCTGTCGAACCTGGAGACTTTAGATTTGAGAAAAACCCCTGTGAACGATATGCCTTTCACGATCAACAAGCTCATTCAACTCCGGTACCTTCTTGCTTACTGGTATCACTATGACCATAGGCCTGAGGTGAGCACCTTGCGAGGTATAAGGTACCAAGGCAGCATTGGTTGCCTTGAGGCCTTGCAGAAGCTGGGCTACATTGAAGCTGATCGGTGCCCCCCCGGTTTCATGAAAGATCTCGAGAAGTTGGTACAACTGCGTTCATTGCAGATAGTAAAATTGAAAAGGGAAGACGGGAATGCCTTGTGTGGTGTACTTGACAAGCTGGTTAATCTCCAAAATTTGAGTGTTTCTTCTGCAGACGCAAACGAATTCCTTGAGCTGGACTCACTGTCTGGTCCCCCTCCGTTACTTGAACGTCTTACTTTGGTTGGCCCCCTAGCGAAGTTGCCACACTGGCTCACCAAGCTGCAGAGCTTGGTACGACTTCACTTTCTCTGGTCTGGATTAGGGGACGGCATGATGGAAGTCATCAAGAACTTGCACGGTCTGCAAGATCTGCGGATTTATGATTACAAGGGACAGAAATTGCACTTTGGAGAAGGGAGCTTCGAGAAACTCAAGGTGTTGCATCTTCGGAATCTGTCTGAGCTGGTTGAGCTTACAATAGAGGAAGGAGCATTGCCTCTTCTCCAGTTCCTGCGATTGGGTCCTAGCCTTGCATTAACCGAAATTCCGTTGCAGCTTCTGAAAAGCCTGAAAACATTGGAATTCTACGAAATACACACTGATCTAGCGCTTAGTATGCTGCCTGATGGAGGCAATAACCATTGGAGAATCAAGCATGTTGAGTCTGTCGTTTTCGTTTATCAAAACAGAGGGCTCAAGTACGATACCTTCAAACAGGGCGACCCGGAACTCAAGAGACGCTTGCAGTTGCAGCCATGATTCCTGCACTCACCAGCTGCAGCAGTTCGTTCAATCAAGTTACTCTCTCTAGTATTCTGTAAGGACCTTCGGTTCATTACCTCTCTCCGGTTATTAGTATTACGTTATTGCTTCCCCTCTTCTTGTTGTTGTTGTTGTGGTGGTGCTCCTTTCCCTTCTCTCTCTCTCAGCCTTCTGTCTGCTCCGAGAGTTTTACAAGATGGAGTCACCCGCTGCTTTTGCTCTTGTGCTTTCAAAGTGATCCTGTGCATATTTCCTTCGTCAACCGCTTATATTTTTTGGATTATACCATATCCCGACACTTCACGAAACCGACTAATTCTGATTTGAGCTAGATAGTATTTATTTTTTAAACATGGCAAAAAGATTGTGAATTTCCTCTTTCTGATTATGTTACTTGTTGGTTTTCCTGTCTAAATCTACTGCTTTTCATACGCTTTCACTAGCTTCAGACTGACATGTGTAACTACCTTGATGTACCTACTATCTATAATACTTCAAGAATGCATTTCATCGTTACTTAAACTAGGGAAAACGAAAATTTAAAAAGGACACTTATATTGTGTAACAGTACGAAAAATCTCTGGCCTTACTAAATTGTCCGGGTATCGAGTTGAGACCACTGTTAAAAATATTTTTGTGTGTAATTTCGATCTCAATTATTAGATAAAGTGATTTTTTTTAATAAATATGTATTTTTACATATTTTACGAATTCGAAAAATATCATAAGATACTAATTTGGGCTACCCTTGTTTGTTCGATAAATTTTACATCACAATTCATCTTCTGAATTGTCTTCAGATTGTCTTTGTTATTGACGTCTTGTTATTAAAAAAATACATCAATCAAGTATAACATTTGAATAACGCTATAAGTTGAGATCTTAAGTGACCTAAATATAAACAATATATTTTTAGTATTTACGTATTTATTATTTAAAGACTCAATTTTAAACCACTCTAATGTAATAACCTCTTTAAATATATTTTTCTTATCCCAAAGATACCACTTTAAAAATGTTTTAATGTATATAGTTCGTGGGACAGCTATTATTCCAAGGGAATGTAGTTAAAATTCAAATCATAGTATCCAATTACACCATACGATATTTTTCCATTGCCTTTAGATACGCTTGCTTCCACGGGCCTTAGAATACGAACTTCCATTCATCAATGGTTTACTTTAAAAAGTGAGTCATACGAAAAAAAGGGATTTTTTTCCAAATAAGTAAAATATATAGATATTTTTCTAAAATTGATAGAAACATATTTATATTCTCAAAATAGGTAAAAATATAATTAAATATTAAAAATTTACGGAGAGTTAACCTAGTTCTGCCTGACGTACCTCCAAAAATTAATACTCAAAGGCCCCTTTTAAAAATTTTTAATTATTTTATTTGGAACATTAAATTATTGGTTCATCAAATTTAATTATTATATTATAAATTTATCATAATACTGAATGATCAGAATTTATTGACATATATTACATTAAGTCATTATACTAATATCTCTACTCACATTTGTTTAAAACAATACAAACAAACTAAGAATAAAATTACATGATATTAACCTCGAATCAGTCTGAAATAATAGAAACAAACCAACAATAAGAATATATGATTTTAACCGATAATAACACTGAAAATAAAAACACTCTTGAAAAAAGGAAGGTCCTGTTTGGTGAAATATTTTCAAGAAGTAGATGGTAATTTTAGGGTAGATTAGGAGTAGATTGAGTTTCCATCTGTGCGGTAAAACTAGTAGATTGCAATCTACTAGTAGTTTAGGAATAGTTTTAGATTTTTAATTTATTATTAAGGGATTTTGTAATTTATATTTATTGTTAAAAATTAATTAATGTTTTATCGTTAATAAATATTTTATTTTTCTAATTAATTCTTTGAAAATTAAAGATTCATTTTTACTAAAAAAAAATTAGTAGACTTTTTCTATTTAAAATTTTAGGTTTTTTATTTTTCACGGAACTATAAAAAAAATATAATTAGTTCGTAATATTAATTCCTAATATAAGGGTTTGTTTGTGGGGTAATTATTATTTTTTAAATTTAAACAATTTTTAATTAAAAATTAGTGAAAATTTGATTCGAAGTAGGTAGTATTTCATTTTTGAAATAAGGAAAAAAGGTTGAGAAGTTTCTCTTTCTGATTATATTACTTGTTGGTTTTCCAAATACACCATACGCTATTATTTCACTGGCTTTACATACTCTTGCTTCCTCGGGCCTTAAAATAAGAACTTTCATTTATCACTAATTTACCTTAAGAATTGAGTCTTACAAAAAAAAATTGGGAATTTTTCCTAAATAGGTCAAATGTTTAGATACTTTTCCGAAATAGATATAAACATATTCACATTCTTAAAATAGGTAAAAAAATAATTAAATATGAAAAAAATAACGGAAACGGCCTGTTAACTAAACATCGCCGCCTACAATTAGAGGTCGCCTACAAATAAAAAAAATTACTACTCAAAGGAGGCGCCATAGTGGCACAAACCCCTTGTTAAAATTCATAATTTTATTTGGAACATAAATTTATAATGGTTCATAATTTAATCATGGGCAAATTACCCTCACATCCCTGAGGTTTGGTCACCCTCCCCCTAGGGTCCCCGACTTTTGGAAAAAGATTGTCCCGTCCCTAAGTTTTGATGATAATAGACTCTCGGGTCCCCGGCTGACGTCATCGGCTCTTTTTTTCATTTTTGGTCATAGAAATGACCAAAATACCCTTAAACAAAAAATAAATTTTTTTACCTTCTTCAACCTTTTACCCCCCTCCCCCTCCCCCTCCCGCTCCCGCCCCCCCTCTCCCGCTCCCGCTCCCGCTCCCGCTCCCCCCCCTCCTCCCCCTCTCCCCCTCACAACCAACGATAACTCACTCAACCCATGGAGAACACCGAACACCACTAAAAATGATGCCGTATTCTCCGCCCTCGCACCCCCTCCAAACGACATGTCGCTCGCACTCTCCCCCTTCATCCCGCCCTCTCTCTGCTCACACCCGAAACCCCGCCCCTCCCGAACCGCCACGTGTCCCACAATTAAAGCCTCATTACCCCAAAAGAACAACAACAACCAGAAGAAGAAAATCACCACGTGGGCGAGCCCGGACTGGCTCACCTCCCTCTCCCGATCCCTGACCGCCGGCAGCCGAGACGACTCCAACATCCCCATTACGAGCGCGAAGCTCGAGGATGTCTCCAACCTCCTCGCGGGGCGCTTTTCCTCCCGCTCTTCAAGTGGATGAACCAGTACGGCCCGATCTACTGCCTCGCCACTGGCCCCCGCAACTTCGTCATCGTCAGCGATCCCGCCATCGCCAAGCACGTCCTCCGCAACTACGGCACTAAGTACGCCAAGGGCCTCGTCGCCGAGGTCTCCGAGTTCCTCTTCGGCTCCGGCTTCGCCATCGCCGAGGGCTCCCTATGGACCGTAACCACCTACACTATCGGAAAATATTTTCTATATTGAAAAAAACTGCTTAATGAGAGGTACTTTGTGGTGTAGGCGAGGAGGAGAGTGGTGGTTCCATCGTTGCACAAGAAGTACCTGTCGGTGATGGTGGACCACGTGTTCTCCAAGTGCGCGGAGCGAATGGTGGAGAAGCTCCGGGCCGACGCGCTGAGCGGGGCACCTGTGAATATGGAGGCCAAGTTCTCTCAGCTGACTCTTGATGTGATCGGCCTGTCTGTTTTTAACTACAACTTCGACGCGTTGAGGGGGAGAGGGGGAGGAGGGGGGGAGCGGGAGGGGGAGAGGGGGAGGGGGGGGGAGCGGGAGCGGGAGGGGGAGAGGGGGGGCGGGAGTGGGAGTGGGAGCGGGAGGGGGAGGGGGAGGGCGGGAGCGGGAGGGGGAGAGGGGGGGGGGGGTAAAAGGTTGAAGAAGGTAAAAAAATTTATTTTTTGTTTAAGAGTATTTTGGTCATTTCCATGACCAAAAATGAAAAAAAGAGCGGATGACGTCAGCCGGGGACCCGAGAGTCTATTATCATCAAAACTTAGGGATGGGATAATCTTTTTCCAAAAGTCAGGGACCCTAGAAGGAGGGTGACCAAACCTCAGGGATGTGAGGGTAATTTGCCCTTTAATCATTGTCTTGTAAATTGATCTTAATACTGAATGAGTAGAATTTATTGATACATAATTTATTATGTCATTAAACTAATATCTCTACTCACATTTGTGTGAAAAATACAAATAAACTAATAGTAAGAGTACATTATATTAATATTTCATTAGTCTGAAATAATACAAACAAATCATCAATAAAATTATATGTTTTAACCATATTAATACTGAAAATAACAATACTTTTAAAAAAATTAGTAGAAGAACTTTGTTCATGTATTTTACCAAATGAAAGTCTATAGCCAAATGGCTTGTAGCCTACGGCACAACGAGTTGTAAAAATCTATAAGGTCTAATGTTCAAATCATAACATGTGTTATGATGTAAAATTTACATTAAAAAAATTTATGTCTATATTAGAAAAAATTGAAAACCGCATTAGATCAATTAATGATACTATTGAAACAAGATATTCCCTCGACCACCACAATCCTATTTGCGACTCCGGCCACCGAGAAGCATAATCTATTGAAAAGTCAATTCTGCAATTACTTGTTCCTTCCTAAGAAATCATTTTACACGACACGAATAATTAGTGATATTGGTGTTTTATTTTAATTAAAATATCTCAAATTTTAAATATTTAAGAGTGTTGTTATTTTCAGTAATATTATCTGTTAAAATCATGTAATATTTATTGTTGGTTTGTTTGTATTCTTTTCAGATTAATGTGAAGTTAAAATCATATACTTATATTGTTAGTTAGTTTCTACTTTACTGCTAGATCATGTTGGTGTTGTTCTCGCCCCCAATTATTGATGGTCACCAGGTCTCAACCATTACCAATCATATACACCAACTTACAGCTCCTGTTATGCAATGGTTCTCTCCTCGAGTTGTGCACGTTCATCACAGCTATCAAGAACAGCATTTCATCTTCCTGCAACGGCTATATGCACATATTGACTCAACGGCTCTTCCCTTTTCAATTACTGACGTAATTACTTCAACCTAGATTAGAATAATTCATACTTATATATAAACCCTGTAACTATCTTTGAATAAAGTGGATTGAATCACTTTTAACATGGTATCAGAGCCATCAAATCTTTGACAATTTTTCATCTCAATTTCATTCGATCTTTATTTTTGTTATGGCTCGAGAAGCCTCCTCAAATAACCAAGAGGTTGTTTCATCAACCCAAAATATAGATCTTCAAAAAAAGATATCTGATATGGATGCCTCGAATCGAGGAAGAGGTAAAAAAAGTAATTCTAGACCAATGTTCATATGTGATTACTGTGGAAAAGCGGGACATATTAAAGAAAAGTGTTGGATTCTTTATCCTCACTTGAAAGCTCAGAAAGAAAAAACCAACCAAGAGAAGAGCAGTGAGAAGGCGTATGTTGCAGGCTCCTCAACTCCTCAATTCTCAATAAATGACATTGCTCAGAAAGTGCTGATGCATCTCAAGACTAACTCATATGAGCCACTGAAACTCCAATCTGAAGGTAAGAATGGTAAGCCTATAACTTGTCACTCTGCTATTTGCCATTCTGCTGTGTTCAAGCATGCTTTGAGTGCTCAAAACTATGATCAATCCCGAATTATAGACTCCGGAGCAAATGAATATAGGACTAGAAATGGATCATCCATTAGCAACCTGAAAATTTTGCAGAATCAGCCAATTAAAATTGCTGATGGTGATGAAATTTAGATTATTGGCTGAGGAAAGATTCATATTTTCTCAAATAAGGACAACCTAGATGCCTTATTTATTCCCAATCTATCCAATAACTTGCTGTCCATTAGTCAGATAACAAACAGTTGAATTGTATTGCAATCTTCTCTACTGACAATGTAAAATTTTTGGATTGCAACACATTGAAAATGATTGGTGAAGTAAAATAAATTAATGGACTCTACTACATAAATAAAATTTCTAATGCTCATGTTGCACTTAAAGGGATAAAACTGCATCAATTATGGCATGATAGGCTTAGACACCCTAATGAAGTTGCTCTACATAATTTGTTCCCAGAATTAGAAAAGTCTAGTCTGAGTTGTGATAGCTGCTCGCATACAAAGCAATGTAGATTGCCTTTTGATAATTCTGAAACTTCTTATAATGAACCTTTTTATCTTATTCATTCTGATGTGTGGACTTCCCCTCTAACATCTTATGAAGGATACATTTTAGTAGAGGAGTGTGGATTTATCAACTTAAGCACAAGAGTGAAGCCTTTAAAACCTTCAAAGATTTTCATAATCTGATTTCAAATCAGTTTAATGCCAAGCTAAAAAATTTTAGAACTGACAATGGAAGTGAATACAAGAAAGATTTCCAAGAGTACCTTTTAAGCTTGGGAATTATCCACCAAACTTCATCCACGTACACACCACAGCAAAACTGGATTGCTGAGAGGAAGAATCGACACCTTTTGGAGACTGCTAGAGATCTCATGTTTAAGAATAATATAAAAAAGATCTATTGGAGTGATGCTGTGTTAACTACTTGCCATTTAATCAATAGGTTACCTTGCAAAGTCCTTAAAGAAAAGTCACCTTTTGAAGTGTTGCAGCAAAAAAAGCCAGATCTGTCATACCTGAGAGTTTTTGGTTGTTGCTGTTTTACTTAGGTCCTAGCCGAGAAGAGGGACAAACTTGAAGACAGAGCCATCAAATGCATTTTTTTAAGCAACTCTTCCACTGAAAAAGGATATAGTGCTATTGCCCTGAGTTGAGATTAAAAATCGTGTCCAGAGATGTTAAATTTTTAGAAGACACTGCATATTTTTTTGATCTTGGCAGAGATGTAACTCAGGTGGAGCTTACTAAGAACATTCATGTTCAATAATAACCTAGTGCTCCCAACATTGACAACTTACAGGAAAAAGTTCAGCTACAAAACTTACAGAACAATCCAGTAGTTTTTGCATCAGATGATCCTGCTACTAAGAAAGATCATGGTCAACATGAAAAAAAAGCACATGTTCGGGATCCAGGTATGTCCTCTATTTGTACTCCTCAAGATCATGGTCAAGATGAAGAAAATAATGCACCAGTTCAGGATCCAAGTATGTCCTCTATTTCTTTGGTTCAATTATCTTGAAATATTGAACTTAACTATGATGAATCTGAGAATACTCAGAGTACTGAGATTCCTCAACATGATGCAAATCTGAGAAGGTCCTCTAGAGTTAGGCAACCCAGTTGTAAGCTAAAAGATTATAAGACCTTTCACGGTTATTATCTTATTGAGAATCACTTATCATAGAATAGGATTAAACTTCACTTGAGATCATTTATTAGCTACATAGATACTGCCATTGAACCAAAAATATATGATGATGCAGTCAAATCTAAAGAATGGCAGTTAGCTATGGCAAAAGAACTAGAGGCATTGCGAAAAAATCAAACTTGGATCATTGTGGATCTGCCTAAAGGAAAAAAGCCATTGATTGCAAGTGGATACACAAGATTAAACACAAAAGCGATGGATCCATTGAGAGGTATAAAGCTAGATTAGTTGCAAAAGGATTCACCCAAACTCCAGATATTGACTATGTGAGACTTTTGCACCCGTTGCAAAAATGAACACAATTAGAATACTTATTTTTATTGCTGTTAACCATGGTTGGCACCTAGAACATATGGATGTGAAGAATGCTTTTTTACAGGGCAAGTTAGAAGAAGAAATTTATCTTAACACTCCTCCTGGACATGCTGCAGAAAAAACTAGTAAGTATGCAAGCTTGACAAGGCCATTTATTCTCAAGCAATTTCCAAGGGCTTGGTACAATAAGCTCAGTGGAGTGTTGATTCAATTGGAATTTAAAAAATGCTACTAAGATTCTTCCTTGTTTGTTTCCAACACCAGTTAAGGTAAGATTATAATTCTAGTATACGTAGTTGACATTTTGATCACTGACAGTAGTTGGGAATTGATTTCTAAGCTTAAGCATGATCTGCATACTCAATTTGACATTAAAGATATTGGCAAACTCAAATAGTTCCTAGGTGTTGAGTTTGCCTACTCTTCTAAAGGAATATTGAAGAACCAAAGAAAATATGTACTTTAGTTACTTAAGGACACCAAGATGATTGGTTCTGCCCCATTTAAAACACCTGTTGAACCAAATTTAAAGATTTTTTTTTAAAAGGAGAACTCCATGATGATGTACTGAAATTTCAGAGGACTGTAGGTAAGTTAATCTACCTCACAATCACTCGACCTGACATTACCTATGCAGTTAGCCTCTTAAATCAAGTGATGCACTCTCCCCGTCTCCCTCACCTTGATATTATGGATCGTATCTTAAAGTATTTAAAGAACTGTCCAGGGAAGGGGATTCTCATGAAACAATCTAACCATTTGCAGGTAACTGGCTATACAGACTCGGACTACGTAGGGGATGAGAATGATAGACGATCTACTTCTGGGTACTGTGTTTTTGTTGGAGATAATCTAGTCCTCCAACAAGAACAGCAATTCAAAGTTCCAATGCTAATGACACTCCATTTTCCATGGCAGCCATTTACATTGCTACCAATCCAGTCTTCTACGAACGTACCAAACACATAGAGATTGATTGTCATTTTGTTCGTGACAAAGTTCAAGATGGCACAATCGTCACTCCATACATTAAAACTGAAGAGCAACCTGCTGATATATTTACAAAATCTGTCAGCTCAAACACATTCGAACATCACTTATCCAAGTTGGATGTCTGCGACATTTATTCCCCAACTTGAGGGGGAGTGTTGATATTCAAGAAGGATTGCAGGTTGCTGATGTTCCCCTCTGCAGAACATCTGTAGAATTTCTCCTTCGATGATAGATCATGTTGGTGTTGTTCTCGCTCCCAATTATTGATGGTCATCATATCTCAACCATTACCAATCATATACACCAACTTATAGCTCCTGTTATGCAATGATTCTCTCCCCGGATTGTGCACATTCATCATAGCTGTCAAGAACAGCTATTCATCTTCCTGCAACGGCTATATGCACATATTGACTCAACGGCTCTTCCCTTTTCAATTACTGTTGTAATTACTTCAACCTAGATTAGAATAATTCATACTTATATATAAACCCTGTAACTATCTTTGAATAAAGTGGATTGAATCACTTTTAACATGGTATCAGAGCCATCAAATCTTTGACAATTTTTCATCTCAATTTCATTCGATCTTTATTTTTGTTGTGGCTCGAGAAGCCTCCTCAAATAACCAAGAGGTTGTTTCATCAACCCAAAATATAGATCTTCAAAAAAAGATATCTGATATGGATGCCTCGAATCGAGGAAGAGGTAAAAAAAGTAATTCTAGACCAATGTTCATATGTGATTATTGTGGAAAAGCGGGACATATTAAAGAAAAGTGTTGGATTCTTTATCCTCACTTGAAAGCTCAGAAAGAAAAATCAACCAAGAGAAGAGCAGTGAGAAGGCGTATGTTGCAGGCTCCTCAACTCCTCAATTCTCAATAAATGACATTGCTCAGAAAGTGCTGATGCATCTCAAGACTAACTCATATGAGCCACTGAAACTCCAATCTGAAGGTAAGAATGGTAAGCCTATAACTTGTCACTCTGCTATTTGCCATTCTGCTGTGTTCAAGCATGCTTTGAGTGCTCAAAACTATGATCAATCCCGAATTATAGACTCCAGAGCAAATGAATATATGACTAGAAATGGATCATCCATTAGCAACCAGAAAATTTTGCAGAATCAGCCAATTAAAATTGCTGATGGTGATGAAATTTAGATTATTGGCTGAGGAAAGATTCATATTTTCTCAAATAAGGACAACCTAGATGCCTTATTTATTCCCAATCTATCCAATAACTTGCTGTCCATTAGTCAGATAACAAGCAGTTGAATTGTATTGCAATCTTCTCTACTGACAATGTAAAATTTTTGGATTGCAACACATTGAAAATGATTGGTGAAGTAAAATAAATTAATGGACTCTACTACATAAATCAAATTTCTAATGCTCATGTTGCACTTAAAGGGATAAAACTGCATCAATTATGGCATGATAGGCTAAGACACCCCAATGAAGTTGCTCTACATAATTTGTTCCCAGAATTAGAAAAGTCTAGTCTGAGTTGTGATAGCTGCTCGCATACAAAGCAATGTAGATTGCCTTTTGATAATTCTGAAACTTCTTATAATGAACCTTTTTATCTTATTCATTCTGATGTGTGGACTTCCCCTCTAACATCTTATGATGGTTACATTTTAGTAGAGGAGTGTGGATTTATCTACTTAAGCACAAGAGTGAAGCCTTTAAAACCTTCAAAGATTTTCATAATCTGATTTCAAATCAGTTTAATGCCAAGCTAAAAAATTTTAGAACTGACAATGGAAGTGAATACAAGAAAGATTTCCAGGAGTACCTTTTAAGCTTGGGAATTATCCACCAAACTTCATCCACGTACACACCGCAGCAAAACGGGATTGCTGAGAGGAAGAATCGACACCTTTTGGAGACTGCTAGAGATCTCATGTTTAAGAATAATATAAAAAAGATCTATTGGAGTGATGCCGTGTTAACTACTTGCCATTTAATCAATAGGTTACCTTGCAAAGTCCTTAAAGAAAAGTCACCTTTTGAAGTATTGCAGCAAAAAAAGCCAGATCTGTCATACCTGAGAGTTTTTGGTTGTTGCTATTTTACTCAGGTCCTAGCCGAGAAGAGGAACAAACTTGACAACAGAGCCATCAAATGCATTTTTTTATGCTACTCTTCCACTGAAAAAGGATATAGTGCTATTGCCCTGAGTTGAGATTAAAAATCGTGTCCAGAGATGTTAAATTTTTAGAAGACACTGCATATTTTTTTGATCTTGGCAGAGATGTAACTCAGGTGGAGCTTACTAAGAACATTCATGTTCAATAATAACCTAGTGCTCCCAACATTGACAACTTACAGGAAAAAGTTCAGCTACAAAACTTACAGAACAATCCAGTAGTTTTTGCATCAGATGATCCTGCTACTAAGAAAGATCATGGTCAACATGAAAAAAAAGCACATGTTCGGGATCCAGGTATGTCCTCTATTTGTACTCCTCAAGATCATGGTCAAGATGAAGAAAATAATGCACCAGTTCAGGATCCAAGTATGTCCTCTATTTCTTTGGTTCAATTATCTTGAAATATTGAACTTAACTATGATGAATCTGAGAATACTCAGAGTACTGAGATTCCTCAACATGATGCAAATCTGAGAAGGTCCTCTAGAGTTAGGCAACCCAGTTGTAAGCTAAAGGATTATAAGACCTTTCACGGTTATTATCTTATTGAGAATCACTTATCATAGAATAGGATTAAACTTCACTTGAGATCATTTATTAGCTACATAGATACTGCCATTGAACCAAAAATATATGATGATGCAGTCAAATCTAAAGAATGGCAGTTAGCTATGGCAAAAGAACTAGAGGCATTGCGAAAAAATCAAACTTGGATCATTGTGGATCTGCCTAAAGGAAAAAAGCCATTGATTGCAAGTGGATACACAAGATTAAACACAAAAGCGATGGATCCATTGAGAGGTATAAAGCTAGATTAGTTGCAAAAGGATTCACCCAAACTCCAGATATTGACTATGTGAGACTTTTGCACCCGTTGCAAAAATGAACACAATTAGAATACTTATTTTTATTGCTGTTAACCATGGTTGGCACCTAGAACATATGGATGTGAAGAATGCTTTTTTACAGGGCAAGTTAGAAGAAGAAATTTATCTTAACACTCCTCCTGGACATGCTGCAGAAAAAACTAGTAAGTATGCAAGCTTGACAAGGCCATTTATTCTCAAGCAATTTCCAAGGGCTTGGTACAATAAGCTCAGTGGAGTGTTGATTCAATTGGAATTTAAAAAATGCTACTAAGATTCTTCCTTGTTTGTTTCCAACACCAGTTAAGGTAAGATTATAATTCTAGTATACGTAGTTGACATTTTGATCACTGACAGTAGTTGGGAATTGATTTCTAAGCTTAAGCATGATCTGCATACTCAATTTGACATTAAAGATATTGGCAAACTCAAATAGTTCCTAGGTGTTGAGTTTGCCTACTCTTCTAAAGGAATATTGAAGAACCAAAGAAAATATGTACTTTAGTTACTTAAGGACACCAAGATGATTGGTTCTGCCCCATTTAAAACACCTGTTGAACCAAATTTAAAGATTTTTTTTTAAAAGGAGAACTCCATGATGATGTACTGAAATTTCAGAGGACTGTAGGTAAGTTAATCTACCTCAGAATCACTCGACCTGACATTACCTATGCAGTTAGCCTCTTAAATCAAGTGATGCACTCTCCCCGTCTCCCTCACCTTGATATTATGGATCGTATCTTAAAGTATTTAAAGAACTGTCCAGGGAAGGGGATTCTCATGAAACAATCTAACCATTTGCAGGTAACTGGCTATACAGACTCGGACTACGTAGGGGATGAGAATGATAGACGATCTACTTCTGGGTACTGTGTTTTTGTTAGAGATAATCTAGTCCTCCAACAAGAACAGCAATTCAAAGTTCCAATGCTAATGACACTCCATTTTCCATGGCAGCCATTTACATTGCTACCAATCCAGTCTTCTACGAACGTACCAAACACATAGAGATTGATTGTCATTTTGTTCGTGACAAAGTTCAAGATGGCACAATCGTCACTCCATACATTAAAACTGAAGAGCAACCTGCTGATATATATACAAAATCTGTCAGCTCAAACACATTCGAACATCACTTATCCAAGTTGGATGTCTGCGACATTTATTCCCCAACTTGAGGGGGAGTGTTGATATTCAAGAAGGATTGCAGGTTGCTGATGTTCCCCTCTGCAGAACATCTGTAGAATTTCTCCTTCGATGATAGATCATGTTGGTGTTGTTCTCGCTCCCAATTATTGATGGTCATCATATCTCAACCATTACCAATCATATACACCAACTTATAGCTCCTGTTATGCAATGATTCTCTCCCCGGATTGTGCACATTCATCATAGCTGTCAAGAACAGCTATTCATCTTCCTGCAACGGCTATATGCACATATTGACTCAACGGCTCTTCCCTTTTCAATTACTGTTGTAATTACTTCAACCTAGATTAGAATAATTCATACTTATATATAAACCCTGTAACTATCTTTGAATAAAGTGGATTGAATCACTTTTAACATGGTATCAGAGCCATCAAATCTTTGACAATTTTTCATCTCAATTTCATTCGATCTTTATTTTTGTTGTGGCTCGAGAAGCCTCCTCAAATAACCAAGAGGTTGTTTCATCAACCCAAAATATAGATCTTCAAAAAAAGATATCTGATATGGATGCCTCGAATCGAGGAAGAGGTAAAAAAAGTAATTCTAGACCAATGTTCATATGTGATTATTGTGGAAAAGCGGGACATATTAAAGAAAAGTGTTGGATTCTTTATCCTCACTTGAAAGCTCAGAAAGAAAAATCAACCAAGAGAAGAGCAGTGAGAAGGCGTATGTTGCAGGCTCCTCAACTCCTCAATTCTCAATAAATGACATTGCTCAGAAAGTGCTGATGCATCTCAAGACTAACTCATATGAGCCACTGAAACTCCAATCTGAAGGTAAGAATGGTAAGCCTATAACTTGTCACTCTGCTATTTGCCATTCTGCTGTGTTCAAGCATGCTTTGAGTGCTCAAAACTATGATCAATCCCGAATTATAGACTCCAGAGCAAATGAATATATGACTAGAAATGGATCATCCATTAGCAACCAGAAAATTTTGCAGAATCAGCCAATTAAAATTGCTGATGGTGATGAAATTTAGATTATTGGCTGAGGAAAGATTCATATTTTCTCAAATAAGGACAACCTAGATGCCTTATTTATTCCCAATCTATCCAATAACTTGCTGTCCATTAGTCAGATAACAAGCAGTTGAATTGTATTACAATCTTCTCTACTGACAATGTAAAAATTCTTGATTGCAACACATTGAAAATGATTGATGAAGTAAAATAAATTAATGGACTCTACTACATAAATCAAAGTTCTAAGGTTCATGTTGCATTTAAAGGATAAAATTGCATCAATTATGGCATGATAGGCTAGGACACCCTAATAAAGTTGCTCTACATAAGTTGTTCACAGAATTAGAAAAGTCTAGTCTGAGTTGTGATAGCTGCTCGCATACAAAGCAATGTAGATTGCCTTTTGATAATTCTGAAACTTCTTATAATGAACCTTTTTATCTTATTCATTCTGATGTGTGGACTTCCCCTCTAACATCTTATGATGGTTACAATTACTTTATATAACTTATAGATCATTTTAGTTGAGGAGTGTGGATTTATCTACTTTAGTATATGAGTGAAGCTTTTAAAGCCTTCAAAGATTTTCATAATCTGATTTCAACAGTTTAGTGCCAAGCTAAAAAATTTAAGAACTAACAATAGAAGTGAATACAAGAAAGATTTCAAAGAGTACCTTTTAAGCTTGGGAATTATCCACCAAAATTCATGCACGTACACACTGCAGTAAAACGGGATTGCTGAGAGGAAGAATCGACACCTTTTGGAGACTGCTAGAGCTCTCATGTTTAAGACTAATGTAAAAAAGATCTATTGGTGTGATGCTATGTTAACTGCTTGCCATTTAATCAATAGGTTACCTTGCAAAGGCCTTAAAGAAAAGTCACCTATTGAAGTGTTGCAGCAAAAAAAACCAAATCTTTCATACCTGATCATTTTTGGTTGTTGCTGTTTTAATTTGGTCACAGCTGAGAAGAGGGACAAACTTGACAAGAGAGCCATCAAATGCATTTTTTTAGGCTACTCTTGCACTAAAAAAGGATATAAGTTCTATTGTCCTGATTTGAGATTAAAAATCGTGTCCATAGATGTTAAATTTTTAGAGGACACTGCATATTTTTCTGATCTTGGCAGAGATGCAACTCAGGGGAAGCTTACTAAGAACATTCATGTTCAATCACATCCTAGTGCTGCTAATATTGACAATTTGCAGGAAAAAGCTCAGCTACAAAACTTGCAAAACAATCCAGTAGTTTTTCCATCAGATAATCCTACTACTAAGAAAGATCATGGTCAACATGAAGAAAACAATGCACCTGTTCAGGATCCAGGTATGTCCTGTATTTGTACTCCTCAATATCATGGTAAACATGAAGAAAAAAATGCACCAGTTCGGGATCCAGGTATGTCCTCTATTTCTTTGGTTCAAGTATCTCAAAATATTGAACTTAATTCTGATAAATTTGAGAATACTCAGAGTACTGAGATTCCTCAACAAGATGCAAATCTGAGAAGATCCTTTAGAGTTAGGTTACCTAGTTTTAAGCTAAAAGATTACAAGACCTTTCATGGTTATTATCCTATTGAGAATTACTTATCTTACAATAGGATTAAACCTCACCTGAGAGCATTTATTAACAACATAGCACGACCATTGAACAAAAAATATGATGATGCAGTCAAATCTAATGAATGGCAGTTAGCTATGGAAGAAGAACTAGAGGCATTGAGAAAAAATCAAACTTGGACCATTGTGGACATGCCTAAAGGAGAAAAAAAGTCATTCATTGCAAGTGGATATACAAGATTAAACACAAAAGTGATGGATCCATTAAGAGGTATAAAGCTAGATTACTTGCAAAAGGATTCACCCAAACTCTAGGTATTGACTATGGTGAGACTTTTGCACCAGTTGCAAAAATGAACATAACTAGAATTCTTATTTCTATTGCTGTTAACCATGGTTGGGACCTAGAACATATGGATGTGAATAATGCTTTTTTGCAGGGCAAGTTAAAAGAAGAAATTTATCTTAACCCTTCTCGTGGACATGCTGTAGAAAAAACTGATAAGTATGCAAGCTTGACAAGGCCATTTATGGTCTCAAGCAATCTCCAAGGGCTTGGTACAATAAGCTCAGTGAAGTGTTGATTCAATTGGGATTTAAAAAATGCTACTTAGATTCTTCCGTGTTCGTTTCCAACACCAGTCAAGGTAAGGTTATAATTCTAGTATACGTAGATGACATTTTGATCACTAGCGGCAGTTGAGAATTGATTTCTAAGCTGAAGCATGATCTGCATACTCAATTTGACATTAAAGATATTGGCAAACTCAAATACTTCCTAGGTGTTGAGTTTGCCTACTCTTGTAAAGGAATCTTCATGAACCAAAGAAAATATGTACTTGAATTACTTAAGGACACCAAGATGATTCTGCCTCATTTAAAACACCTGTTGAACCAAATTTAAAGATTTCCAAAAAAAAAGGAGAACTCTATGATATGTGCTGAAATTTCAGAGGACTATAGGTAAGTTAATTTACCTCACAATCACTCGACCTGACATTACCTATGCAGTTAGCCTCTTAAGTCAAGTGATGCACTCTCCCTGTCTCCCTCACCTTGATATTATGGATCATATTTTAAAGTATTTAAAGAACTGTCCATGAAAGGGGATTCTCATGAAATAATCTAACCATTTGCAGGTAACTGATTATATAGAATCGAACAATGCAGGAGATGAGAATGATAGACGATCTACTTCTGGGTACTGTGTTCTTGTTGGAGATAATCCAGTCCTCTAGCGATCTAAGAAGCAACCCGTGGTGTCAAGATCAACAGCCGAAGCTGAGTATAGGGCCATGGCGGACACCACAATCGAACTTGTTTGGGTGAAAAATATGTTGGGAGAGCTGCAATTCAAAATTCCAATGCCAATGACACTCCGTTGCTACCAATCCAATCTTTCACGAACGCACCAAACACATAGAGATTGATTGTCATTTTGTTCGTGACAAAGTTCAAGATGGCACAATCGTCACTCCATACAATGACAGTGAAGAGAAACCTGCTGATATATTTACAAAATCTGTCAGCTCTAACACATTCGAACATCACTTATCCAAGTAGGGAATCTGCGATATTTGATGTGAATCTCGTTACGGATCCACGCGATAGCCGGACCTATCTACGTTCAGATTGATGGAAATCTCGACCCGTTGTTTGCACATTTGCAAGAACCTCGGTATGAACAACCTCGACCCGCTGCTGTAGGAAAACAAGAACCTTGAATTGATGAAGACGCCACAAACGGTGATGTAGATCCGCTTGATAAGTCGAAGGTGAACGAACGGAATCCCTCCGCTGTGTTCGAACAGTTCCAAAGAACCAAGAGAGCAAAGCCCACGTTTTTGTACTCAAATTATTCTCCTCATTCTCATTGATAAAGCCTTTATATATAGGCAGATTGTTACAAAGAGATTCCTAATTAAATATAACTTCTAACTAGATAAATATGACTTAAAAATAGGAAACTGAAAAGGAAAACAAGTCTAGTACTCTTATGATTGCTAAAAACGTGATTCTCACATTATTGACTTCCTAAATAGACTATAATTCTTATAAAACGAAAATAACATATAATTAACTTCCTAAACAGATTCAAAAACCTCAAAAACGAAATTAATCTTCTTGCTGATCAGATTCATATCATTCCCCTCCTCTTGAAATGGATTTGTCCTCAAATCCTTGCATCCGTCATGCTTTTGCCAACTCACAACTATGCTGGTGCAAGATGAACTCTTTGAACGTCGTGGCTGCACTTGATACCTTCCTTTCCAACAGAACAAGTACTTCGATCTTAAAGAATCTGAAGTCATCTCCAAATGAAAAGCAAAAGCCCTACTAATCTGTTTAAGCCTTTCTTTGAACTTCAAACTATTCCAGATGTTGATCAACGATGAACCTCCAATATAATTAAACTCGTCCACACCTAAGAAGTCAATATGTTCAACATGTAAATCAGGAGACATGTAAGATATGGGTTGGACATCTTCCTTGTCAACTAAAACAACAAGTTCTTCTTGTTCACCATCAATAGCAGTTAAGCACTTCTTCATATGAACAACATCCACCAATTCTGTTTCATTGAACAAATCCCTCAAGTAAAGAAGTGACATGGTATGGTCATCAAAACATTCTCCATCGAACAAGTCAATAGAATATTCACCAAATTCCTCCCATGTCAAAACCTCTTCTTCAACAATCACTTCAGGTGTAACCTCCAAATCGTCAGAACTACATACCTTCCCCTCAATGTCGTGCTTAGTGTTAATGGTGTTCTCCCTCTTTCCATTGACTTCTCCAACAAAATTAGCTCCTGAATTCTTCTCATCTTTGACCCTCATCCTCCTTTGTTGAATTTATCTTCCGCTACAGACATTAGGAACATAATGTATCCTCTCTTGTTTGCACACTATCCGGTCCACCTTTTCGCTGAGCTTCTTGACCTCCGTTCTCATTATATGCCTCATCCCACTAAGAAGGGCGTCCATAGACATGTGTGGATCACCAACCAATGGTGCAACACCTACAAAGGATCTTCTTGAGTAGTTATAAGACATTCTTGCAGATTCTCTTTTTTTCTACTTTCAACTTTTCTTTTCTTTTTTTTTGATTTTTTTTCATTCTTCTTTCTTCTTTTCTTGGCTGCCTTCTTCTCTATCTTTCTTTTTTTCGGAATTTTTTTCCACTTTTTTTTTCTTTCTCCAACAGAGAATACAATAAGAATAGCGAACTAAAAACTAATGATAAAAAAAACAAAATTTAAAGATAGATGATCTGAAGTAACCTAGGCTCTGATACCAACTGATGTGAATCTCGTTACGGATCCACGCGAAAGCCGGACCTATCTACGTTCAGATTGATAGAAACCTCGACCCGCTGCTGTAGGGAAACAAGAACCTTGAATTGATGAAGACGCCACAAACGGTGATGTAGATCCGCTTGATAAGTCGAAGGTGAACGAACGGAATCCCTCCGCTGTGTTCGAACAGTTCCGAAGAACCAAGAGAGCATAGCCCACGTTTTTGTACTCAAATTATTCATCTATATCTTCATCTATCTTCATCTATATCAGCTCTTATCATGGCCATCTCCATCTGTTTGAAATACTCCTCCACGCTCAAATTTGAGTAGAGCATAAATCCGAGAGTTCTCAAGCTATTTCTCAAAGGAAAGTGGAAGTCACTCCAGCTAGGAACCGTGACATCAAGTGCTTTAAGTGTCAAGGAAGAGGGCACATCTCAAGTCAATGCCCTAACAAGCAAGCAATGGTGATCAAGGAAAGTGGAGAGATTGAAACTGAAGAAGAGGATTCGGAGCATGAAAGCATGCCTTCTTTGGAGGACGTATCCGAGGAAGAGTACCAAGCTGCTGAGAGGCTTACTCTTGTGTCTAGAAGAGCATTGAATGTGCAAGTAAAAGAAGAAAATGATGTGGCTCAAAGAGAAAATATTTTTCACACAAGGTGCTATGTCAAAGACAAGGTGTGTAGTGTCATCATAGATGGAGGAAGTTGTGCTAATGTCGCAAGCACTACTATGGTGGAGAAGTTAGGGTTACTCACTGGAAAACACCCTAAACCTTACAAACTACAATGGCTGAATGATAGTGGAGAAGTACGAGTGATGAAGCAAGTATTGGTAACATTCCGCATTGGCAACTATGAGGATAAAGTGTTGTGTGATGTTGTACCAATGCAAGCCGGTCATCTATTGTTAGGAAGGCCATGGCAGTTTGATAGGAAAGTGCATCATGATGGCTACACAAACAAATATTCATTTATACTTAAGAAGAAAGTAATCACCTTGGCACCCTTGTCACCATCACAAGTTTGTGAAGATCAACGACAGTTGCAAAAAGAAAGTGATGAGCAAAGAGAGCGTGACAAAAAGAAAAAGATTGAGAGGAGAGAAGAAGCCGAAAAAAAGATAAGAAAAATGGCCAATGGAGAGGAAAAGATTGAGAAAACAAAAGAAGCCAGAAAAACAGAAATTAAAACGGCCAATGAGAGAAAAACCGAGAGTTGGAAAAGGAGTTACTATGTGGGAGCAAGTGATATTAAGCAAGCATGCTTTGAAAAGAAGCCTATGATCTTACTTCGGTATAGAGAGGCGCTTTTAAACACTAACGAGCTTGAACCACATGTACCTAGTACGGTTGTGTCTCTTTTGCAGGACTATAAGGATGTCTTTCCCGACGAGCTACCACCTGGTTTGCCACCTATTCGTGGGATTGAACATCAAATAGACTTTATTCCGGGAGCTGCCATACCTAACCGTCCCACATATAGAAGCAATCCTGAAGAAACAAAGGAGCTTGAGAAGCAAGTCAACGAGCTATTGGAGAAAGGGTACGTGAGAGAGAGCATGATTCCATGTGCTGTTCCAGTCCTACTTGTGCCCAAGAAGGATGGATCATGGAGAATGTGTGTTGATTGCCGAGCAGTCAACAACATAACGGTAAAATATCGTCACCATATTCCTCATTTAGATGACATGTTAGATGAGTTGCATGGTTCTTGCATGTTTTCTAAGATTGATTTGAAGAGTGGTTATCATCAAATTAGGATGAAAGAAGGAGATGAGTGGAAGACTGCTTTTAAAACAAAGTATGGGTTGTATGAGTGGATGGTCATGCCATTTGGTTTGTCCAACGCACCTAGCACGTTTATGCGACTCATGAATCATGTTCTACGTCCATTCATTGGTAAATTTGTGGTTGTTTACTTTGATGATATACTCATTTATAGCAAGAGTATGGAGGATCATTTAGAACATTTGAAATCTGTCTTAGATGCACTTAGAGAAGATCAATTGTTTGCTAACTTGAAGAAGTGTACCTTTTGTACGGATAAGCTCGTATTCTTGGGTTTTGTTGTTGGAGCTAACGGAATACAGGTTGATGAAGAAAAGATCCGAGCTATCCGTGAATGGCCAAGCCCTACAAGTGTTGCTAATGTTAGGAGCTTTCATGGACTAGCTAGTTTCTATAGGAGATTTGTGAAGGACTTTAGTAGCATAGCCGCACCCATAACTGAAGTCATCAAGAAGAACGTGGGCTTTACTTGGGGAGAAGCTCAAGAGAAGGCCTTCCAACTACTAAAAGGGAAGTTGACTAATGCACCCTTGTTAGCTTTACCTAATTTCTCTAAGACTTTTGAAATAGAGTGTGATGCTTCTGGTATAGGAATTGGAGCTGTCCTTATGCAAGAAGGAAGACCCATTGCATACTTTAGTGAGAAACTAAATGGTGCAACCTTGAATTACCCGACCTATGACAAGGAGTTGTACGCACTAGTTCGAGCATTGGAGACATGGCAGCATTACTTGTGGCCAAAGGAGTTCGTGATTCACACTGATTATGAGTCACTCAAGCACTTAAAGGGGCAACACAAGCTGAACAAGAGGCATGCACGATGGGTGGAATTCATTGAGACATTTCCTTATGTCATTCGCTACAAGCAAGGTAAGGAAAACGTAGTGGCTGATGCACTATCACGAAGGTACGCCTTGATCTCAACTCTTGATGCTAAACTACTTGGCTTTGAACACATTAAAGACATGTATGTTGATGATGTTGATTTTAGCGAGTTGTTTAGTTCCACTGAAAGAAGTGCATTTGGTAAGTTCTTTCGTAATGAAGGTTACCTATTTCGTGAAAACAAACTTTGTGTGCCTAATTGCTCGATGCGAGAATTACTCATTTAGGAGGCACATGGAGGTGGCTTAATGGGGCATTTTGGAATTGCAAAGACCTTGGCAATGCTACAAGATCATTTCTTTTGGCCACACATGAAGAAAGACGTTGAGAGAGTTTGTGGTCGTTGCATCACTTGCAAGCAAGCCAAGTCAAAGGTAAAACCCCATGGTTTGTACACCCCACTACCTATACCTAGTGAGCCTTGGATTGATATCTCTATAGATTTTGTGTTAGGACTACCTAGGACTAAGCGTGGAAGAGATTCAATTTTTGTGGTAGTGGATAGGTTTTCTAAGATGGCACATTTCATTCCATGTCATAAGACTGATGATGCTTCGAACATTGCTGATTTGTTCTTTAGAGAGGTTGTTAGGTTGCATGGCATGCCTAGGACAATTATCTCTGATAGAGATGCTAAGTTCCTAAGTTACTTTTGGAAGACCTTGTGGTGCAAGTTAGGTACTAAGTTATTATTTTCTACTACTTGTCATCCTCAAACTGATGGTCAAACTGAAGTAGTGAATAGGACTTTGCCTACACTTTTGAGAGCACTCATTAACCATAACATTAAGACTTGGGAAGAATGTTTGCCTCGTGTTGAGTTTGCTTATCATCGTTCTGTCCATTCTGCTACTCAATTCTCACCATTTGAGCTTGTTTATGAATTTAATCCTTTGACTCCATTGGATTTATCACCTCTACCTTCGAGTGAGCATGTTAACTTAGATGGCAAGAAGAAAGCTGAATTTGTCAAGCAGTTACATGAGAAAGCAAGAATGAACATCGAGAAGCGCACAGAGCACTATGCGAGGCAAGCAAACAAAGGAAGGCACAAGGTTGTCTTTGAGCCGGGAGATTGGGTTTGGCTACATATGAGGAAGGAGCGTTTTCCTGTCCAAAGACGTTCAAAGTTGCTACCACGGGGCGATGGTCCATTCCAAGTGATAGAACGCATCAATGATAATGCCTACAAGCTAGACCTTCCGGGTGAGTATAATGTAAGTGCTTCGTTTAACGTGGCTGACTTGAGTTCGTTTGATGTAGGTGATGATTTGAGGACAAATCCTTTTCAAGAGGAGGGGACTGATGTGAGCAAGCCTAAGGATGCACCTACTATCAAGCTTGTAGACTCGCAGCAAGTTCAAGTTCCAATTGGGCCAATTACAAGAGCAAGAGCTAGGAAGTTGCAATCTGACTTCAATGGACTAATGCAAGAAGTTTGGGCTCAAGCAAGTGCGTGGAGGACCAAGGACGTCCAAGAAGTCCAAGGGAGGCCCATGCACGTTTTGGAAGCTAAATGGGAAGTTTGAGATGCACGCAATCTCCTGGATGCATGCGCACGTGAATTTCAAGCTTATCTTGGACATGCGTCCCTAAATTTTAGGAATTGCATCTACTATGTTTTAGGACGTGATATTTACTAGATAGTCTATTAGTTATCTATGTTTAGATTGTTTTCCTAATTAGTTGAATAATTCGGCCAAAATCCCTTTAAATTAGGAAGGAGAATTTTGGCCAGCCTTGAACTCCTTATTTGGAGTTAGTTTTCGTTTAGGAAGTTGAAAGACTTATGGAGCCTATATAAAGAGGCATCCTCATTCAATAAAGACATAACAATTCGGAGAATTACTTAGCATTGGCTAATTGTGAGTTTAGATACTCGTTTGTTCTTGCTTAGGCTGGTGAGTCGTCTTGGCTAGAATTTATCTTTCACTTATCAAGCGGATCATCCATCCCCGCTCGTGGCGTGATACGACCTTAGGTCAAGGTTCAGAAGCTCTTGCTGTGGGTTAAGGTTCAATTTCGCGCCTTAGTTCTTGTGAGTTCTTGTGAGTTGTGATCTGTTCATTCTGAAGTAACAAACGGTCCGAGTTGTGAGTCTTTTCCGCTGAGATTCATATCAATATTTATTCTCCAATTTGAGAGGGAGTGTTGAGATTCAAGAAGAATTGCAGGTTGCTGATGTTCCCCTTTGCAGAACATCATGTATCAACCATTACCAATCATATACACCAACTTACAGCTCCTTTTATGCAATGGTTCTCCTCTCGGGTTGTGCACATTCATCACAGCTGTCAAGAACAGCTGTTCATCTTCCCGCAACGGCTATATGCACATATTGCCTCAACGGCTCTTCCTTCTCAATTACTGATGTAATTACTTCAACCTAGATTAGAACAATTCATACTTGTATATAAACCCTGTAACTATCTCTGAATAAAGTAGATTGAATCACTTTTAACATTTCTTAGAATGGGTCTCCGTTATTTTTTATATATTTAATCATTTATTTATTTGTTTTAAGAATGTGTATATTTTTCTACTTATTTCGACAAAATGTCTAATTTTTTACCTATTTAAGAAAAAAATCCCAAAAATTTTCTACACAATGGATGACATGCTTTTCTACACAATGGATTTTTTACCTAGTCGAAGAGTGAGAATAATGATCTTTTCAATATCACGTGTTAGAAAAACTGGAGCGAAGAAGATAGAGGAGAAAAAAAAAGATTTTTATAACATTTAAATTTTTATTTCAGAAAAAGATATAAATGACATTTTTAATATATTATTTAGGAAAAATTACCCTCAGGTCCCTGTGTTATAGTTTTATCATTTAAAGGTCCCTGTGTTATAGAAATAGTGTGTGAGGTCCCCGCTTTTTAGAAAAATATTTGTCTCGGGTTCCTGACTGACATCATCACTTGATTTTTGGTTTTTTGGTCATGTGAAATGACCTGTATACCTTTAGACAAAAAAAAATCTCTTTCTACCTCAAAAACACTAAGAACACCAACCTCTATCCAGAAAATCAACCAAGAAATCAAAGAACACAGTGGCAACCGAGGAAGACCCATTTGACGAACATCCAATTGTCCTCCTCCGCAAACCCCACCGACCTGACCACACCTCTCTCTGCAGTTGATCTCCGCCTTCTACCTCCTCGCCCACTACCATCGTCCTCTTTTTTTCCTCCACCCAAGCTCAAAGCCTCGCCGTTGGAAGCTCCTCTAGATTTTGTCGCTCGAAGTTCTCCGCTCAGAGTTCATCAGATTTTTTGCAGTGTCATCAGGAACTCGCAGCCAAGGTATGCCAGGAGATCTTGCCGCTGGAAGCTCCTTCTTCTCCGACCGAGATTCGACCCAAAACACATATCTCTTCTTCTCCGACTGAGGACGCATATGAGCTATGGCGCAGCTTTCGAAAATGATGGTGACAAGCTGTAATGGTGCATTCGCGACCGAGGACACATATCTCTGGATCTAGGTTTTAATTTTGTTTTCTGCAATTGAGTTGATGTAGATGGAGGAGAGAGGTTGAAGGAGATGCCTTTTTTGTGCAAGGATATTTTTGGTCATTTCACAGGAAAAAAGGAAAAAAATGATGTTGACGTCAGACAAGGACCCGAGACAAATATTTTTCTAAAAAGCGGGGACCACACACACTATTTTCATAACACAGGGACCTACGAATGATAAAACCATAATACAAAGACTTGAGGATAATTTTTCTAATTATTTAAAGTACCAGTTCTTTTGTTGTAACTCAAAACTTTAGAACCCAACTAATAAAGGAGAAACCAACCATCACAACTTTACCAAAGTTTAAGTTCAAGTTCTTGAAAACATAATAGTCTTCAATCTATATAAATAGATGAACAAATGAGAATGTTATTACGTATCAAAAAAAATAAAAATGTTATTCTAACTAGACCAAATTTTGAGTTCGAATTTAAAAAAAATAATAGTCTTCAAAATATATATATATATATATATATATATATATATAAACTAATGAAGGAACAAGGGATAATAACCAAAGACTTGGCAGGTTAAAAATAAAAGAGAAAACTATACTTCAATATTCCATAGTTTCAAGAATTTTGCTTTTACGTTATGTGGTTCAATTTGGCCCATGTTGTTGTTCTTGTTCGGAGAAGCCGAGAGTGGCATACAGGTCAGAGAGCTATCCTCAAGGATCGAGGACATCAATGACGAGCACATATCGTACATGGGTTCCCACGAGGACCAGCTTTGCAGCCCCATCTGCCGCAACTTCCCCCCGTGGAATCTTGCTGCAGAACGGGAGTTGCGTTGTTGACTTTTTTTTTGGAATTCGAGAAAAAAAGAAGTTATTGGTTGATCAGCTAAATTTCATCTAAAAAGTAAAAACATAAACCATTTTCATGTATAATATTTTCTTCTAGTCCCAAAGACAATACTTTAGAGTTATTTTACTGTTCATGAGACAGCTGTTATTATCCAAGGGAATATAGATAAAATTCAAATCATAATATCCAAATACACCACACGCTATTATTCCACTGGCTTTACATACGCTTCCACGGGCCTTAGAATAAGAACTTTCATTTATCACTGGTTTACCTTAAA
Source organism: Hypericum androsaemum (assembly GCA_963995505.1). Lineage (NCBI taxonomy): Eukaryota > Viridiplantae > Streptophyta > Magnoliopsida > Malpighiales > Hypericaceae > Hypericum > Hypericum androsaemum. The sequence continues at coordinate 8,087,157 of OZ023183.1, forward strand.
AATTGAATCTTACAAAAACAAATTGTTATTTTTTCCCATAAAATATTTAGATATTTTTGCAAAATAAATACAAACATATTCATATTCTCAAAATAGGTAAAAAATTAGCTATATATTAAAAAAATATCGAAGACACTCTGTTAATCAGGCATCTCCACCTTACAGCGACCAGGAAAATTAAAAAAAATCAAATACAAGGGAGGCGAGGCAAGGAGAAAGAGGAGAAGCGGAGGAGAGCGAGGTTGGAGACCAAAGAAGAGAAGCATTTGGAGGAGGCGATGCGGAAGTATTGGGTTATGGAGCCTGTTTAGTACTCGGAGAAGGCGTTGAATGATCGAGTAAAGACTACGGGTGAGTACGAGCACCCGCCAAGTGAATGGCGAGTGAAAGGACAAGTTTTATGAAGGACCTAACAGACGCTAGGCCCCTAGTGAACGCTGGGGGGACAGAAAGTTGGGAATATGAGGATCCAGCGGTCACTATTGGGCTGGCGACCGCTCGGTCCGGCTGACAGCCTTAATTTTGTTTCCTGTTTTGTGATCCCCTCTCCAATTAGGATTTCTCCTCTATATAAACTCATGCAAGACCAATTCTAATGTGTGATAAAAAGTATAGTGACGCACAAGTGATCTAGTTGAAAAATTCTGGCTTGGCACGCCTCCAGATGTAGACATTCTTGTCGAACTGGGTCACCAAATTGTTTATCTTCTTCGTTTCAATTTTATTCTTTGTAATTGCTGGCCTATTATTATTTTTCAATAATTGGTATCAGAGCTTGATGGTTAGAGGACCGTGGGAGCAGTCATGATGGGTGAAGGGAAGTCACCTATTGAGAAATTCGATGGCATGAACTGCGGGTTCTGAAAGATGCAGATAGAAGACTATCTGTATAGCAAGGATTTCCACCTACCTCTTGTGGGAAAAAGCCTGAAGACATAAAGGAAGAAGAGTGGAGCTTGCTAGATAGATAGGCGATGAGCGTGGTGCACTTGTTGTTGTCCAGGAATGTTGTCTTGCATAAGGTAAAATCAAAGACTACCAAGGAGATGTTGGAGACTTTGTCCGAAATGTACAAGAAACTATTAGCAACAAACAAAGTGCACCTGATGAGGAGGTTGTTCAACCTCAAGATGACAGAGAGTATGATGGTAGCCAAGCATCTTAACCAAGCAAATTGCCATCCGTATTTTATTTTATCCATCCTGGTAACGGACAATGCGAAAACACCTCCTGAATACATGAAGCCTTTCCCGGCTAACCATCCACCATAATTTCCTTTAGACGCAACAGTCCTCATGCGTGTTATACATAGAACTAATATTCAGAGAGTCTGCATCCATTATTAAAACTCTTACTAAAGCCTCCAACGAAATGTGCCCCTGACTTGTTCCTAAAAAAAACTCTTATATTTTGTTCAACCCATAGTACCCAATTTCGTTCAGCCTATAGTGCCTATACAATATATACTAACGAAACCTTCCATAATACCAGAGTTTGCTTGTTAAAATGAAGCCGCATGAAAAACACAAAAATCTATCAAAAGCTTACACCCTTGGAAAAATCACCATGAAGAGAGAGAATAGTTGTTACGAAACTGTAACTATAAAAGAGCAGCGAGCAAGAATATGATCAATATCTTCCTCCGCATTACGATATGGAGGATAAAAAGAGGGACCTAAAAAACTACCTCATCGGAGAATATCCAATATATTCAGTCACCCATGCATTCCATCCAACACATAATTGAGCTGCGCGACAGAATAAACAGTGCCTGAATCCACGATCCCCAGCTTAGCCTAAGGTAAGAAGGCCGAGTAAGCGCATACATTTCTCTGGGTGTGACTGAACCGTCGGTCGAGTGGGGCCATATAATAGTATCCGAGCATACTGGTCCAATCATGTATCGCAAAAAGCGTGCCATTATAGTCGGATAAGCCTCAACAAAATCCCTCAGCATCTACCAACATTCATTAATTCCAATACCTCGTCACCGTCTACTGGTAATGGTATCTAAGGTGCTCAAGAATCCCAATGCCATCGGTAATGCCATAACCTACCAATTATCCATCGAAAACTGCACCTTCGAGTTTCATCCCGACTCGCGGATACCAGCATAGCAATTTTTAAAACCTAGCCAACTCGAGGATACTATGTATCCCTGTCAATCAACTATGCCTGGTCTACAAAATCTACCTCGGATAGCCTGATAAAGGGGTACTGAGTTGAATAGAATATCTCATGATAAGCAAACTAGGAAAGACATATTCATTACTGCAAGCGACCACAGGCCTATGCCCCTCTCCTCCTTGGTTGCACGATACCTATTCCAAGAGACATTGCACGATCCCCTCTTCTGAGGGTCCCCCGACCAGATGAAGTTACGAATTCGGGTATCCAAAAGCTTCTAGCAAATCTGCAGGCTGTTATACACCATCATCGAATTTACGAGAGAGCCATGAATCACTGACTGAACCAAACATATCCTCCCTACCATTGACAATGACGTCCCCTTCAAATTAGCAAACTTGGCCAGAGTATAGTCCACCAACTCCTAAAGATGCCTCTTACGAGGCGGCCCCTAAGATAAAGGAACTCCCAGATAGACGAAAAAAATGAGCCTTTAACAATAGCAAGAATCAATCGAAGACCCTATCACCTATGCCCTGCAATTGTGGAACCAAAATATAACCTTGACCTTTACAGACTGAATTGTTGTCAAGATCACCTGCAATTGTTCTTTGTGACCCTACAGAAAATGATGATGTTGTCTACGTAAAGCAAATGAGACGAAAAGGAAATCGCCACAATCTACCTATTGAGTACTCTTTTGCTGCACAAAAAAGAAGTGGGAACAGTGGATCCCCCTGCCTAACCTCGCGAGAGAAAGAAAAATACCCCTCTGGAGAGCCATTAATTAAAATTGAGAGCCTTGTCGGTAATAGAATTTCGTGAATAATTCCTGTAAACTTTTCCGAAAAGCCCCACCGAGCAAGTACTTCAAGCACAAAATTCCACCTCAATGTATCAAAAGCTTTTCGAATATCGATTTCCAGCGCCATGCTTCCCTATCGTACCTGATTCTCAAGATAATTCGCCCACTCTAAAGCAAAAGCAATACGGTTGTGAATTTGCCTTCCCGGAATAAAACCAAATTGGTGAAAGGATAATAGAGATGCCAAGATCGGTCCCAACTGCGCAGCCATATGATCTTTGCCATTATCTTATATAAAAAATTCCCCAGCATAATTGGTCAAAAATCTTGTACTCTACTTGCGTTAGCGAATTTGGGAATTAAAGTCTCAAAGCTTGCATTAAGACCTTGTGGCAAGCTACCTTGCTCAAAAAACCATTGGACCACACTCGTTACTTCTCCGCCAATGATCTCTCATACCATTTTGTAAAATATGCCCCCTAATCTATCAGGGGCAAGAGTGATATCCGAGTCCATGCCAAAAACTGTATGTCGCACCTCCTCTCCTGAAGGCACTCGCAAGAATTCTGTGTTATGCTCCTCACTGACTTGGTGCATAATCAGGCGATGAACTCCATTAAAACAAGGCAGATTCTTTTGCTACTCCTCAAATAAAGCCTTGTAAAACTGAATTATATGCTCTTTAATACGCTCTCTGTCATCCGATCGCACACCATCCACCTCCATAGTAGAAATACCCATTTGACCCTGTAGGAGCTGGACACTCAGGTGGAAGAAAGAGGTATTTCTGTCTCCATCTCTCAGCCAGTTCGCCCTGCTTTGTTGCCTTAAAAATGTACATTTACGGTCTAACATCCCATTGTTTGATATCATTTCTTTGCTCACTCACCGAATCCGCGGTCGGGCCCATCTCACTCTGTCTCTGTTGCACATCATCTGAACAAATTTCAGTAATTAATCATGTACATTGCCGAAGACATCCTTATTCCATTGTCTTAAGACAAACTTCAATCTGTTGCGTTTGAGAATTACTTGATGTGTAGGATCAAAGGCTGCCACCGGATGACCCCAGCTTCCATCATTGATCGCGTATAACACTACGACTCACCCTGGGTCAAGAAATCCAAGAGTAAGGCATTAAACACCCATAAAGAATAATATAATAGAGATAGGGCATAATAGAAGACACTCTCCATCATAAGGCCTACATCCTTAATGCCTACATACACAAGGCTAGGCTTAATGTCCACGCCTAATCAACTGTCAATATAAAAGCTAAGCCAACAAATGCCTTAAGTTCATCGTTTTAGTTATAGAACACAAACACAATTTAAGAATAAAATAAAATAAATCTATTCAATAAGAATTCGAGACAAAATTGTTGGAAAATTTTGAGTGAAAGTTCAATGCAAAAGTCCAAAGTGGAAGGCCCAAGAGGTAGGCCAAAATAGAAAATGGCAATCTCACATTGGAAAGTGCAACAAAGATTTTCTAGTTTATAAGGAGATGCTCCTTAGTAGCTAGGAAATAAGTTGACCACCTAGAAAGCCAACTTGGACCGCTGCGAGGATGGTGTGAAGCACCATCCGAGCATGAGCACGCGCACGCGCTCGTGCACGTGCATGTGCGCATGGTGCACTTGGCACTTCGCACGTGCGCAACGTCGCGAGGAGATGAGGAACCTTAAAATTTGGCAAATTCTGGACTTTTGAAGGGATGCATACGACCTCCGAAGAGCCACAAACGAATTGGCTGGAAAGGTGCCTGAAGAACAGCCTGCCTGCTGGCCGAAAATGTGCATCTCATCATAATTAGATCGTGCCCCTTCGGAGTGCCTGGCTGCCTCCTTTCCAGCGCCTATAAATAGGCATCTCCCCCTCATTTGCATCTCACACCACTACAACTTGCATAAGCATTCATTAGCAATTGTAGGCTCTCTCTCCGTCTCTCAGAAAGTTCCAAATATTCAAGGTTTGCTTGAAACTTCGAGGGTCATTGTGCTATGAACTCGAAAGCAGCCTAGTCATTGTATCTTGGGGACGATTGCCGCAGCCCGTAAGCACTGAATAAGGGGCAATCTCGTCTTACGGAGAAAGAGTCTAACTCTTGCCTCGACTATACCAGATCCTGATCAAGTACACTACCTCTGACCAATAACAATCGTAAGACGAGATAAGTGTACTTGAAGATGGCATCATCAAGCTCTGCACCAACACCAGTGTCAGTGGTCTCAGGAACTGTCCACGCCGAGAGGCCGGCCAAGTTCAATGGTACCGAGTTCAAGAGGTGGCAACAGAAGATGCTGTTCTACCTGACGACGCTCAATTTGGTCTGATTCTTAAAGGAAGAGGCTTCGAAGGTGGCAAAAAATGAGGCTGATCAACAGAAGATCAACGCCCTCGATGTATGGAGTCACAACGACTTCCTATGTCGTAACTATATTCTGAATAGACTATACGACACCCTTTACAATATCTATGCAGGTGCTAAGACTGCAAAATAATTATGGGACTTTCTGGAGAAGAAGTACAAGACAGAGGATGCCGGAATGAAGAAATTCATAGTCGAAAGGTTCCTCGACTTCCAGATGGTGAACTCTAAGAAGGTCATAGACCAAGTTCAGGAGCTGTAGCTGATTCTATATAAGATTCACGCCGAAGGCATGCAACTCAGCGAATCCTTCCAGGTGGCTGCTCTAATCGAGAAGCTATCCCCTCTGTGGAAGGATTTCAAGAACTACCTCAAGCATAAGAGGAAGAACATGGGGCTGGGAGACCTGATCGTGAGACTAAGGATCGAGAAAGATAACCGAAAGTCCAAAGTCAAGACCAGCATGACCAACTCTGAGGGTAAGGTACACCTCACTGAGGGAGGTACCGGCAAGAAGAGGAAGAAGCCCGGGAACAAGCAAGAGAAGCAAGAGCCTAAGTAAAAGAAGGCTAAGAAGATCAAGGGCAATTGCTACATCTGCGACAAGCCCGGTCACATAGCAAAAGATTGTCACCTGCCAAAGAGGGACGATCGTGAGAAGGCTAATCTGGCTGAAGACCTATCTGAGCTAGACTTATCTGCCGTAGTATTTGAAGCCAATCTGGTGGATAACCCAAGAGAGTGGTTCATAGACACAGGGGCAACCCGACACATTTACTCAGACAATGAGATCTTTTTTACCTACACCACGATCAACAGACGAAAGTTATTTATGGGTAAATCCGCAACTTCTCCCTTAGTCAGAACTAGGCAAGGTGGTGCTGAAGCTGACCTCGGAAAAAGAGCTAACCCTCAAGGATATGCTGCATGTCCCAGACATTCGTAAAAATTTAGTATCCGGCTCACTGTTAAGCAAAGCTGGGATGAAACTAGTATTCGAGGCCGATAGGTTTGTATTGACTAATGCTGGTGCCTTTGTAGGAAAGGGTTACCTCGAGAGGAGACACTTTCAGATGAATGCAATAACTGTGAAATGTGCCTTTGAAGGGCCTAATAAAGTTATCAATTCTTCTTATTTGGCTGAGTGTTCTAACTAATGGCATAATAGATTAGGACACGTAAATTTGAACTCACTAAGAAAGTTAGTAAGTTTAAATTTATTGCCTAAAATAGAGTTTGACCCAAACAATAAATGTGAAGTATGTGTACAGGCAAAAATGACCAAAGCACCTTTTCATTCAGTGGAAAGAAGTACTACACCTTTAGAGTTAATTCATACCGATATCTGCGATATGAAACACGTGCAAACTAGAGGTGGAAAAAAGTATTTTATCACATTTATTAATGACTGCACAAGGTTCTGTTATGTACACCTCTTGAAAGGAAAAGACGAAACTCTAGAAGTTTTCAAGAGTTATAAGAATGAGGTTGAAAATTAACTTAGCACTAAAATCAAAATGATTCGAAGTGATAGAGGGGGAGAATATGTAGCTCCGTTTGAGAAAATCTGCCAACAACATGGCATTATTCATCAGACAATGGCTCCATACTCACCTCAATCAAATGGTGTAGCTGAGCGCAAGAATCGAACTCTTAAGGAGATGATGAATGCTATGTTGATTACTCGGGCTTACCCCAGAACTTGTGGGGGGAAGCTATGCTCTCAGCTAATCACATTCTAAATAAATTGTCACACAAGAAAAGGGACAAAACCCCATATGAATTATGGAAAGGGAGAAAACCTTCCTACAGTTACCTTAAAGTGTGGGGGTACCAGCTAAGGTAAAAATACTTCTGCCTAAAAGGGTGAGAATAGGACCTAAGACCGTTGACTGCATTTTTATCGGATATGCTTACAACAGTAGCGCCTACTGATTTCTAGTGCACAAGTCTGAAAACCCTAAAATCAATGAGGGAATGGTTATGAAATCAAGGAATGCAACATTCTTTGAGAATACCTTTCCTAAAAAGGAAAGAAAAGAAGTAAGCTCTAACAAAAGAAATCATGAAGCTACTCAAGGTTCTGATCAAGTTGCTGAGGAACCTAGACGTAGTAAAAGGGCCAGAATGGCCAAGTCATTTGGTCTAGATTTTCTGACGTACGTGTTAGAAAATGAACCTGGGACAATCCAAGAGGCATTATCTAGTCCAGATGCTCCTCTCTAGAAAGAAGCTATCAACAATGAGATAGAGTCCATCATGCAAAACCACACGTGAGAAATCGTGGATCTTCTACCAGGTTACAAACCTTTAGTTGCAAGTGGATCCTTAAAAGGAAATACACAGTTGATGGATCAATCGACAAGTACAAAGCTCGGTTGGTAGCTAAAGGGTTCAAACAAAAAGAACGATATAATTTCTTTGACACGTATTTGCCAGTCACAAGAATCACATCTATTAGAGTGCTCATAGCTGTCGCATCACTCTATAACCTCGAGATACATCAGATGGATGTAAAAATAGCTTTCCTAAATAGAGAACTGGAAGAGAAAATATATATGGAACAACCTAAAGGGTTTGTTGCCCCCGGACAAGAACATAAGGTATGCAAGCTGGTCAAGTCACTGTACGGGCTGAATAGGCGCCGAAACAGTGGCATGAAAAATTTGACAGAACAATGATGTTAAATGGCTCTAAGATCAATGAGTGTGATAAATGTGTATGCATTAAAGGCGCACCTAATGCTTATATGATTGTATGTCTGTATGTAGATGACATGCTAATCACGGAAAGTAGTAATGATCTTATCGTAAAAACTAAGAACATGTTGAAGAATAACTTTGACATAAAAGATATGGGTCTAGCTGATGTCATACTAGGGATTAAAATCTCTAGGATGATTGAAGGAATTATCTTGTCACAATCTCACTACGTTGAGAACGTACTCAAAAAATTTGATGCTTTTGACAAACCTCTGACTAAGACTCCGGTAGACTTGAGTCTACACTTAACTAAAAATCGAGGGGACCCATGATCATTGGGAGCTTGATGTACTTGAAAAATTGTACATGCCTTGATATTGCATATTCAGTTAGCAAGTTTAGTAGATTCACGAGCAATCCAAAACCAGACCACTGGCTAGCTCTGGAAAGGTTTCTAAAGTATCTAAAATATACAATAAACTATGACATACTTTATATTAGGTATCTAGCTGTATTAGAAAGATAGAGTGATGCGAATTGGATATCAGACACTAAAGACTCCAAATCTACTAGTAGTTGTGTGTTCACCATAGGTAGAGGAGTTGTGTCCTGGAAATCCACTAAACAAACGTGCATAGGTCGATCCACCATGGAGTCGGAGTTTATAGCACTAGATAAAGCTGGAGAAAAAGCTAAATGGCTTAGAAACTTCCTAGAGGATATTCCATGTTGGAATAAACCTGTGCCCCCCGTATTGATACATTGTGATAGCATGTCAGCAATCGGGAGAGCACAGAGTACTATGTACAATGGTACCTCGACACATTTATAGGAGACACAATATCGTTAGGCAATTGATCTCAGGTGGTATAATTATCATTGATTATATGAAATTTAAGGACAACATAGCTGATCCTTTGACGAAAGGAATCAACAGAGATCAAATGTATAATGCAGTAAGGGGAATAGGGTTAAAACCCACACATTAAAGAACGTTCATAGCGGTAACTCAACCATGATAAGTGGAGATCCCAAAACTTAGTTCAATGAGATAACTAAGTTATGGATTGTTTAGATAATCACTTAAAACCCATCCCATTCTCAAAAGCTGTCCAAGTACTAACCTGCAGAGGTGTGGTGAGGCTAAGCGCCTATGCTTTTAATGATTCATATACTAGATAAAGGTGCAGTATGGCAGGATACTCCTGATAGGAGATCACCTATATAAGTGTGAAGTGAGGCCACTTCAAATGGTAAAACACTTATGAATCCAAGATAAGGTCCATGGCCGAAAAGAACCAGAGGATATTAGAGATATCATTGTGTAAATGTGATTGTCTTAGTTTACACAAAAAAGCTGACCAGTTCAAGACATCACATTCACTGAGCAGCAAGTAAATCCAATAACATCTTACTAGAGAATGTTCAAAGCTGTAAGCTACCTATCTTGATGCAATGATATTTCATCAAAACTTTTCTTAAAAGTGTCAGCATGCATTAATCATCATTCATGTGGGGGATTGTTGGAAAACTTTGAATGAAAGTTCAATGCAAAAGTCCAAAGTGGAAGGCCTAAATGGTAGGCCGAAATAGGAAATGGCAATCCCACATTGGAAAGTGCAACAAAGATTTTCTAGTTTATAAGGAGATGCTCTTTAGTAGCTAGGAAATAAGTTGACCACGTGGAAAGCCAACTCGGACTACTGCGAGGATGGTGCGAAGCACCATCCGAGCACGAGCACGAGCACGAGCACGAGCACGAGCACGAGCACGAGCACGAGCACGAGCATGAGCACGCGCACGCGCACGTGCGTGTGCATATGACGCATTGCACGCATGTCACAATGGGTACTTTGTGGCACACTTGGCACTTCGCACGTGCACAATATCGCGAGGAGCTGAGGAGCCTTAAATTTTGGCAAATTCTGGGCAGATCACGAAGGACTGGAATATCCCAGAGAATTCTAGACGGTCGAAGGGCTACGAGCAAATCCAGAAGCTCCCAGAATTCCGAAGGGACACGAACGTGCTGCCTACCTGCTGAAGGGATCCATACGACCTCCGAAGAGCCACGAACGAATTGGCTGGAGAGGTGCCTAGAGGACAGCCTGCCTGCTGGCAGAAAATGTGCATCTCATCGGAATTGCATCGTGCCCCTTCGGAATGCCTGGCTGCCTCCCTTCCAGCGCCTATAAATAGGCCTCTCCCCCTCATTTGCATCTCACTCCACTACAACTAGCATAAGCATTCATTAGCAATTGTAGGCTCTCTCTCCCTCTCTCAGAAAGTTCTAAATATCTAAGGTTCGCCTGAAGCTTCGAGAGTCATTGTGCTACGAACTCGGAAGCAGCCTAGTCGTTGTATCTTGGGGATGATTGCCGCAGCCTGTAAGCACTGAATACGTGGCAATCTCGTCTTATGGAGAAAGAGTCTAACTCTTGCCTCAACTATACCAGATCCTAATCAAGTACACCACCTCCGACCAACAACAAAAATATAGTATATTCATTCTGCAAAATATAGGAAGAGAATGAAGAGAGAGAACCTAAATTGATATGAAATTCCCATGATGCTTCTTGCTGTAGCTGCCATTTCTAGAGTAAATGTGTACCACAACCGGAAGCCAAAGACTAATTAATCAGAAAAATTATAGTCTGGAATTTTAACTAGTTAGATGATGCAAATATTTTAGGGAAAAGTCCACTTTAGTACCCTGTGGTATCGCCTAAAATCACTTTAGTACCCTGTGGTAAAAAACCGACCAATCGAGTCATACTTATTCCAATTAACATCAAAAAGGGCCTCGGGCAGCTGCCCGGACCCGCCCGAACCCTGCCCGGACCCGCCCGAACCCTGCCCGGGCTACGTGGCCAGCCACGTCACCAAAACTTGATGACGTGGCGCCACGTCACCTCTTCTTCTTCTTCTTCTTCTTCTTCTTCTTCTTCTTCTTCCCCTCCACCAAAACGGTGCCGCAGAAGACGACGACGACGAAGACCTCAGCTTCCTCGACGAGCCCAACCAAACCGCCGCATCCTCCGTGGACGTCGTACTCCTCTCTACCCCACCCCCTCCCCCACCAAAACCTACGCACAGAACCCACTTCCCTTCTTCTAAGCAAAACAGTGGGATCTCTAAAAAAATGAGTACCCAGTAATGGTCCCGTTTTGCATGTTAACACCAATACACAAAATATTACAGATCTGGTTCTGGGTCACCGACGAGCTGGGTAGGTGGGGGATGTCGGGGTTGGGATGAATTGGGTTCTGGGACAAGGACGGTGCCTTGGAAGACGACGGAGAGTACAGTTCCGGTGACGATTTCGGAGGGATCGTGACGGAGCTGGAGGGAGACGAACCTCGAAAGAGGGAGAAGGAAACTGCGTGAGCTGGAAACCGCTTCCGCCGCCAAGACCTTTCCTCGCTCCCTTATCCGAAAACCGCCGCCGCGCTCTCCTTCACGTTGTTCTTCGCCGACGCGGAGGTGGTGCTCGCTAAGGTCGACGCCACGGAGGAGGCCGACCTCGCTCAGGAGTACGACGTCCACGGAGGATGCGGCGGTTTGGTTGGGCTCGTCGAGGAAGCTGAGGTCTTCGTCGTCGTCTTCTGCGGCGCCGTTTTGGTGGAGGGGAAGAAGAAGAAGAAGAAGAAGAGGTGACGTGGCGCCACGTCATCAAGTTTTGGTGACGTGGCTGGCCACATAGCCCGGGCAGGGTTCGGGCGGGTCCGGGCAGCTCTGGGCAGCTGCCCGAGGCCCTTTTTGATGTTAATTGGAATAAGTATGACTCGATTGATCGGTTTTTTACCACAGGGTACTAAAGTGATTTTAGGCGATACCACAGGGTACTAAAGTGGACTTTTCCCAATATTTTAACAATCAATTTATTATTATTTTAAACTCTCAGCTTTCTGTCTGCTTCGAGAGTTTTAGAAGATTGAATCACCGGCTGCTTTTGCTCTAGTGCTTTCCATATTTAAGCCGTGCACATTACGTTTTTTGAAAGATGGCAAAAAGATTGTGAAGTTCCTCTCTCTTTCTGATCATATTAGTTGTTGGTTTTCCTGTGGTGCACCGGTACCTGAACTCCAGCAATTGCCTCTGCTTATAAGGTCTAAATCTATTGTTTTTCATACGCTTTCACTGGCCTAAATTGGTAAAAAATCTTAGTCGAGATAAATATTAAAATTTAATAACTCCTCTACTGTAATAACTATTATTTTTGTAGAAAATTTTAGTATTAAATTCCGGTCTCAATTCTCACATACAGTGATTTTTGAATAAATACATATATTTTTACATACTTTATGAATTCGAAAAAATATCTTAAAATACATATATTCCGGCCAATTTTGAGGTCCACCCTGACCGGTGTAACCCGATTCGTACAAAAATAGGCGAAATTGGCTTTTTTTGGTAATTTTCGAGGAAAAAAAGTTATTTGACAAGTTTATAAAGTAATAAATAAGTAAATTTATAGAGTGGAGAGATAAAAAATCAAGTCTACTTTTTTGTATGGAAAATTAGTATGTTTTAATATATATATATATATATATATATATATATATATATATATATATATATATATATAATTTAAAATATTATTAAATAAAAATATTTAAAAATATTTGCAGAATATCCAATGTAGTCAATCACCCATGCATTCCATCCAACACACAATTGAGCGGCGCGACGAAATAGACAGTGCCCGAATCCACGATCCCCAGCTGACCCTATGGTAAGAAGGCCGTATAAGCACATACACTTCATTGTCTGTGACTGTACCATCGGTCGAGTGGGGCCATACTAGTCCAATCCTATATCGCGAAAAGTCTGCCACTATAGCCAGATAAGCCTCAACAAAATCTATGCGCATCTACCAACATCCATTAATTCCAATACCTCGTCTCCATCTGCTGGTAATGGTATCTAAGGTGCTCGAGAATTCCAATATGATCAGCAATGACTGCATCTGCGAGTTTTCTCCAACTAGCATCACTACCGACTCTCGGATATCAGCTTAGTAATCTTTAAAACAATACCATATAGAGGATAGTATGTATCGCTTTCGATCAACTGTGTCTGGTCTACAAAATCTACCTATTATAGCCTGATAAAGGGACATTGAGTTAAATAGAATATCCCATAATAAGCAAAACAGGAAAGACATGTTCATTACTACAAGCGACCACAGGCCTAAGCCCCTCTCCTCCTTGGTCGCACGACACCTATTCCAAGAGACATTGCATGATCCCCTCATCTAAATGTCCCCCGACCAGATGAAGTTGCGAATTTAGGTGTCCAAAAGCCTTAGCAAATCTGCTGACCATTATACACCATCATCGAATGTACTAGAGAGCCATGAATCACTGACTGAACCAAACATATCCTCTATGTTATTGATAGTGACGTCCCCTTCAACTTAGCAAACTTGGCCAGAGTAGAGTCCGCCAACTCCTGAAGATGCCTGTTACGAGGCGGCCCCTGAAATAAAGGAACTCCCAGATAGACAAAATAAAGCTGCCTTCAATAATACCAAGAATTGATCGAAGACCCTGTCGCCTATGCCCTGCAATTATGGAACCAAAATATACCCTTGACCTTTGTAGACTGAACTGTTGTCCAGACCACCCGCAATTGTTCTTGGTGGCACTACAGAAAATGATGATGCCATCTGCGTAAAGCAAATGAGATGGAATTGAAGTCACAAAGCTTGTATTAAGACCTTGTGGGAAGCTACCATGCTAAAAAAAACCATTGGACCACACCTGTTACGTCTCCGCCAATGATCTCCCATGCCGTTTTGTAAAATATGCCCCCTAATCTATCAGGGGCAGGAGTGTTATCCGGGTCCATGCCAAAAATTGTACACCGCACCTCCTCTCCTGAAGGCACTTGCAAGAACTCTGTGTTCTGTTCCTCACCAACTTGGTGCATAATCAGGCGATGAACTCCAATAAAACAAGACAGATTTGTTCGCTGCTCCTCAAATAAAGCCTTGTGAAATTGAATTATATGCTCTTTAATATTCTCCATGTCATCCGATCGCACACCATCCACCTCCATAGTAGAAATACCCATTTGACCCCGTCAGAGCAGGACACTCTGGTGGAAGAAAGAGATATTTCTCTCGCCGTCTCTCAGCCAGTGCACCTTGCTTTGCTGCCTTAAAAATATACATTTGCGATCCAATATCCCATTGTTTGATATCATCGCTGCTTCTTGCTCACTCACCAAATCCGCTGTCGGGTCCATCTCACTCAATCTCTGTTGCACATCATCTTAAAAAATTTGGCAAATTATTCTCACCTCCCTGACCTTTGGTCACCCTCCCCCTAGGGTCCCTGGATTTTAAAAAATGATTGTCCCGTCCCTAAATTTTGATGATAATAGACTCTCGGGTCCCTGGAGCCAGAATATTCATTTTTCTCCGGTGAACTCCCAATTGAAATGACCAAAATACTATCCCTTGTTAAATTTTACTCCATCTTCAACCTTAAACAAAAAAAATCATCATCTTCCACCTTTAAACACCATCTTCAACCTTCAATCTTGTAACATCAAGAACTAAACACTAATAATACAACATCGACGACCAAGACGAACACCATCTCCATTTTTTTAGCTCCGGCCAGCTTCAATTCCACCAGAGGGACAGTGAACAAACGACGGTGGACGAAGCTCGTTCCACCTTCCCCAAAGTCGACATTCCATTTCTTCCCTTCCATTGTTTATAATTAGAGTAATTAGGGTTTTCAATTAGAAGTGAGAAACTCTTATTAGGATTTTCAATTCGAGCAATTAGGGTGAATCCACCTCTGGGTTACAATTCGTCGATCTGAGTTATTCATCGCTAGCGTCGGAGCTGCCGTGGGTGATGGGTGTTTGTCGATCTGGGTTGTGCGTACTGTCAGTGTCCACGAGACACCGACGGCCACGGGACCCATACCCTCTCCACCGTGTCGGCGTGCTGTCAGTGTCCCTCGGCGTCGGCCTGCTATCAGTGTCCCTCGGCGGCAACCCCACGCCCTACTTCAACGACGATATCGCAATCGCGTCGTTCCACATGGTTAGGGCCGGCATCGTGGTGGTCTGCTCAGCGGGGAAATCTTTCCTCGAAAAAAGCTTCGCTTGGTCACCTCCTCCATCTCCAACAAGCTCCGCCCCAGCCCACGAGCCCATCCTTTCCCTCCTCCATGGCACCGACACCTTCATCTTCTCAACGAGTCGGGGTACAGGTTTTGGTGGGTTTTTGGTCGGAGTACGGGTCGGTTTGTGTGGATGGGGGAGATATGGCCTCTGGGTTGATTTTTTTATTATTTATTTTTTTGTCTCTATATTGATTTTGATTTCTGTGAGTTGAAGAAGAGGGGAGTTGAAGAAGATGAAGGGGATGAGAAGGAGGGTTTTTTTAATAAAAAAATTGAAGTATGAGGAGTATTTTTATCTTTTCAAGTATGAGGAGAATATGGAATGTTTCGGTTCCAGGGGGAGTCTATTATCATCAAATCTTAAGGACGGGACAATCATTTTCCAAAAGTCAGAGACCCTAAAGGGTAATTTGCCCAAAAAAATTTCATCCGCGTGCATTTAATCATGTACACTGCCGAAGACAACCTTATTCCATTGTTTTAAGACAAACTTCAATCTGTTGTGTTTGAGAATTTCTTGCTGTATAGGATCAAAGGCCGCCACCGGATGACCCCACGATTCTGGCAACAACTCTAGAAATCCCGAGCGCTTCAACCACATATTTTAGAACCGACAAGGTTTCGGTCCTGTTAGAACTTCATCCGATCTACGGCATACCAAGAGCGGCCTATGATCAGATTTATTTCTCACCAGTGCCTGACATGAAATCGTAGACCAGATATCTATAAAACTTCAAGAGGTCAGAGATCTATCAATATGTGATTCCACATAGTTCCCCTTAAATTGATGATTAGACCATCTGTACTCAGATGTAGGAATATCCACCAATCTTTTTTCAATAAGGGATAGAGATAATTTAGTATCTTTGTACCCTATATTATGAGAATACTCATTTTAGTATCTTGTACTATTATTGAAAGACATGTTAGTACACCAATTTTAAATTTTGATGATGTGACAATGACATAATTCCCATTTACCACGTGATATTAAAAAATATAATAAAATTTTGTTATGTAAAATACTATTATGCCCTCACCTTCAACCTTCCACCACTAACATCAAATTCCATCTCCATAGATTCTTTACATGTTAGTCTTTTTGTAATCAACTCCATCTCACAAAGAAACAAAAAAGAAAAACACACAAAAAGAAACGAGAACTTTCTTATTTGTGTAAAGCCCCGACCTCATCTACCTAACTCTCGAAACCCTTGAATCAGATTGGATCCTACCACGTGGAAGGCTCCAAGTGAGGTCTCCCAAATCTCATCTCAAACTTGTAAAAGATCCGCCCTACTGTGTCTTTTGTCCTATTTAAGGCATTGCACTATAGTTTTTACTTGCAAGAGATCTTTCTTGTCGGTGGTGAAATGGACAAGTTGAAGGTGGTGGAGTGGGAGGAGAAGATAACGACTGGTGGGGCCCAGATGGGCAGGCTCGTCGGTGAAAAAATGGAGGAGATTCTCCAGGCCCCGACGCTCGAATCTTGGACGAGGCCAACTCGGAGACGCTGGAGGATCCCAACCGGGGGATGAACTTGAGGATCTGCGCCATGATCGACAGCAAGTAGTTCAGCGGGACCGAGATCGTTAGGGCTGTCAAGAAGAAGATTGACTCCACCTCGGGGGAAGAGCGGTTCGAGCCAGAGGCTTGCGCGTTGATCGGCTTCAAAAAGTTGAAGGTGAGGGCATATTAGTCTTTTATTACGCGATGATCGGTTTTAAACTTTTATTATAATTTTTAACGGCACATGAGACATTATCTATTATACCATGCTGGCAAATATAAATCATGTTAGCATGTCACATCATCAAAATTTAAAGTTGGAATATTAAAGTAAGATATTAAAGTGAGTATAAAGTTGTCTATTTTATTTAATACAGAGTACTAAAGTATCTTTGTCCCTTTCATTAATGAAATCCTAGAATTCATCACAAGCAAGTCAATTAGGCGACAGAGCACTCATCCATTCATGAGCACCAAGAACTATATTAAAATCTCCTACCAAATAGCAAAGGAAGATTAGGCCATTACAGTACCTCTGCCCACAGTGTCCTGTACATGGGCATGAACAAAGCCAAGCAAGATAATACCCTGTTCCACCACAGTTCTCACAACCAGAATTTGATCCGATGACAAAACCACGTATGCCGTGCCAATTGAAAGCTTAAAGAAAACCCAAATGTTAGGGATAGCTGGATCTCGAACATTGGCTGCCACCAACCCCTAGTAAAAATCTGAGACAAAATCTATCAACACTTTTGGTTATACAATAGTAAACCATTCAGGACGATGTTCTAAAAGAAAATCCTCATTGTGAAATATCAAGTAAAGACGACATAAAAGGTCAATTGTTGCTTGCCCTCTTAGTCCTTGCAACTATCGGTTGTTCATCGTCCACTAAATCACCCCATTTTTGTCCTCCTATCACTGACATTACCTGCAACTTTGTCAGGTCAGTATTTTCAACAACCACTAATGTCTTCATGGCATCTGGTATAAGGTTGGACTCCCCCAGTGCATTTTGCACTTCGCTTCCCGTTGCACTCCTATGTTAAGTTTGCCACTGCTACATTCGAGCTTAGCTGCATATCACCGTCATAGTTCAAGTTCAACTCCTGCAAATGTCTTCTAGACTCCTCTCAACAAGTATCAGAATTTCAAACCCTAATGAGAACTATCTGTGTTTGAAACCACCCTATCCACATACAGAACCATCCTTTGGTCTAAAGAAGCCTTTGCTGAAACCACTGAACACTCTCTCAACCGAGTGGCATTCATTATCAGCCGCTAATGCCTCTTTGCCACCGGTCAGAACTGGAGAAACGTACTGTTCATTCTCGTTAGCCATGCCAACTATTTCCTCAAGAACTTCGTGTACTAACTCTAGGCCCAAAGTCGCCAATGTTCGTGGTGCTCCTGTTGGCTGAGAGGTGCTTGCACTAACTACCAATTGAGCTTGAGCCTCCTTAGTCGATGGTATACCTTGAGTTATTTCCTCCACACTGCTCGATCATTGCTCTAAGTGAGATAATTCTAAAATCTCACCCTCCTCTAGTTGATACCGAGACATAGTTCCTTGTCATTGCGTTACCGGGCAAGATAACATTGTCCAATTTCTCTTCTAACTGCTCTTCCATACCTAGAATGTCGAAAGCATTAAAAATTGCTACTGTTACTTGTCGACTAGCTTGAATATTCTCCTTGGACATGGCACTTCCTTAGGGACTCCTTGTTTCTTTTTAGAAACTTGCCTGCCCCTTCCTTGACCTTCCGCCATAGCCCAAGGGTCTACCGATTTGTCTCGATCATCCATTTTCTGTTGCTGATTTTGCATCCTGCCACCTCCTTTGGCACAGTATCATCAGCATTGTTCTTATCCCCTGCGGCATTCCAAAAGCAGATGCCCAACAATTTTTTCAATGAGAACAAAAGCTAGGTATGTTGTCATACAAATACCAAAACCCAAGAGCTCCGGGCAAGACCTTCTCTGAAAGGGATTTGGCGAGATCCACCTCCACCAAAACCTAAACATAATTGCAAATACCTCTGTTTATTGCTTCCTTATCCACACTTATTGGCACACCAACAACTTTGGCCAAAACCAAAACTACCTCTGGATATATAAGTTCATTGCTGAGACCCGATAACTTGATCCATCATACTTTCACAAGCGAGAAAGTCACTCTAGTCGTTGCAGATATGACGTACCCTGTGGTAATTTCCAAACGTTAGGCTCCCCGATTTTATTTTGTTTCTCCTACTTCGCAAAGCGAAAGACATAGTAACCCATACCCAAGGAGCGCATTGTCCAAACTGAAGTAATGTTCCAGGTTTTGCTGGTCGCCATTTTGAGATCAAGAATCCGACATACTTGCTCCCATTCGGAATAATAAGACGCCCAATGAACACAAATTTTATCCCGCGTTTCACACGATATTCATGCCAGCTATACTTGATCACAACTTAAGTAGTGGGTCACCCTTGAGGACTGGTTCAAACGCTGATCCCTGCTTCTTGCTCACTCACCAAATCCGCCGTCCGCCGGGCCCATCTCACTCAATCTCTGTTGCACATCATCTAAACAAATTTCAGCCGCATGCAATTAATCATGTACATTGCCCAAGACATCCTTATTCCATTCTTTTAAGACAAATTTCAATCTGTTGAGTTTGAGAATTACTTGCTGTATAGGAAGGATCAAAGGCTGCCGCCGGATGACCCCACGATTCTCGCACCAACTCGAAAAATCCCGAGTGCTTCACCCACATATTTTAGAACCAACAAAGTTTCGGTCCTCTTAGAACTTCATCCGAGCTAAGAACCCAAGACAACATTTAAACAAAGAGCGACCCCAACTGTAATTTTAACATAGACGAAAGTAATTTGTCATTTTACATTAAAAATTAATTTTTTTCGGACTTACATTAGAAATTGATGGATTTGAGCAAAAGTATAATAGTAATTTTATGTATGTTGCAAAATGGGAGACCATAAACCATGCATAATTTATCCTAAAATAATTGATGTTTTGTAAATCACATTATTTTTTCCACTCAAAACTTGTCCAACAGTTTCGTGGAAAGGAGCGTGGTGGGGAGGTAGACATGAGGAAACTTCTTTTAGTCAATTTTTTAAAATTATCTAGAGCCAATATACAACATCAAGTGCTCAATAAAGACAAAAGAACGACAGAGTTGCTTTGTGATCATCTCGTGGAAAGCAACAAAAGAAACAACACAACCACCGGGAAGAGAAAAGGCTCCAAACAAGTCAACTAACTCTCTTCTAAACGTAAGAATGGAGAGGGCAAATTAACCATCATCCGGAAAGAAGATCCATCTCAGTACGAATGGCGGAGGCAGCAGTCTTCTTCGTGATCGACAAGCTGATATTCATGCTGACCGACGACCGGGCGCGGGACGCGTTGGTGAACCTGTGGAGCGGCGGGGTCCAGGACCAGCAGGTACGAGACATCAAGGACGAGCTGGAGAGCATGAGGTCGTTCCTCAGGGACTCGGAGGCGAGGATAGAGAACGGAGAAGCCGAGAGCGGCCTCACCACCTGGGTGAAGCAGGTCAGAGAGCTGTCCTTCAGGATCGAGGACATCGTTGACGAGCACATGTCGCACGTGGGTTCCGACAACCAGGACCAGCTTTGCGGCTCCCCCTGCCGCCTCTTCCCCTGCGGCCCCTGGAATCTTGCCGCGGAACGCGAGGTGCGTTGCCTTTTTGGGAACCCAGATTTTTATTTTTGAAATTTGTGAAAAAGAAATTTTTGGTTGATCCTTAAGAATCTCATATTGTTTAGTGCAAAAGTAGGAGAAAATTTATAATTGTGGAAAATTTATTAACTCGTTACTTTAAGGTTTTGGGTTCGATATAGAAATTCTTAACATAATATTAGATAGGTTAATTTCATGTCCATTGTTTTTCTCGCACGATCTTATTTCTCTCTCATTGAATCCTACTATATAAGTGCAAGATTAAGGTTTTGAGTTAGATATAGAGATTTTAACAAAATTTCATCCAAAAATTACTCCTTTTTTACTTGATATTTGGTCTGCTAAATTTGACTTTGACGCTTGTAAATTTGGCTCTACCATGTTGGTTGGTGTTTTTTCTTATAAGTAGAATTATATTACTTCTCAAAATATTCACCAAAAGATTTACACTATCTGTCCATAAGTACAGTATCTAAAATACCAGATTAAACATATCATAGCAAATCCATGATAGGGTCAATCTGAGTAAATCCCAATTGTTGGTTCTGTTACAATGAAAAAGCTTTAATGTGAGTTCGCTTCATACACTAAGCCGTAACTAGTGTGCAACGGTAGCAAACACACATTATTATGACAAGACTTTGTTGATTTCTTGTTGCAACAAGGTGGCCTCCAAGATCGAGGAGATGAAGAGGCTGGTCCGGGAGATGAAGGAGAGGAGTGACAGGTACAGCCTTGGCAACGGCAGTTCCGGCAAGCTTCTTACTGGTGGCGGCGGCGGTGATTCCAATTGGCACGGTCGCCGATTGGCTCCGCTCTTTGTTCAAGAAGCTGAGCTGGTGGGCACTGAGGGCCCGAAGAATGATCTGTTGGGAGTGCTTCACGGGGCGTCGGCCACGAGAACCGTGGTGGTCTCGATAGTTGGCATGGGCGGACTGGGTAAGACGACCATTTGCAAGAAGGTATATGACGACCAGCGAGTCATCGATTGCTTTGATTGCTGGGCTTGGATCGACGTGTCTCAGACGTACAGCCTGGAGGAGCTCCTGAGGAGAATTGCAAGGCAGTTTGTTAGCACCAAGTGGGACTCTGCTCTTGAAGGGAGTGACAAGATGGAAGAGGTGATGTTGATCGCGAGATTGAGGGACTACTTATCGACCAAGAGGTATCTCGTGGTTTTCGACGATGTTTGGGACGTTGAGTTCTGGGAGCACGCAAAGTTTGCGTTTCCCGACAATGAGAAAGGCAACAGAGTGGTGATCACAACCCGCAACGAGTACGTTGCTCCATCCCCCAAGGTGTCCCAGTTTCATCATCTGTACCACCTCCAAGCTCTGCCTCCGGGTAAAGCCTTCGAGCTTTACTGCAAGAGGGCATTTCCACTCGAAGGAGGAGCATGCCCTCCGGAATTGAAGCAATACTCGGAGGCTATTGTGGAGAGATGTGGAGGGCTGCCTCTTGCTCTTGTGGTGATAGGTGGGTTGTCGGGGACTAAAGAGAAGACTGTGCCGGTATGGAGGAAGTTGGTGAACGATATTAGTACAGCATCATCTACGAGCGATCAGCAGCAGCAGCTTGCAGATCATCGTCGCACGTCATTTATTTCAAAGGTTCTCTCTCTCAGTTACTTGGATCTACCATACCATCTCAAGTCGTGCTTCTTGTCCCTGGGACTGTTTCCTGAGGACTACCCAATCAAATGCTCGAGGCTTGTTCGATTGTGGATGGCAGAGGGCATTGTCAGGAGACAACAGGGTGTCGAACCAGAGGAGGTGGCAGAAGAGTACTTGAGGGAGCTTGTCTGCAGGAACTTGATCCAATTCGAAAGTTCCAAGCTAGATGGCAAGGCCAGGTACTGTAGACTTCATGACTTCATGCGCGACGTGATACTTTCCAGGTCTAACGAGTTGAATGTCGTTCAAGTTTCCCTGACTAGTTACAAAAAGTTCAAAGGAAAAGGCCGGCATGTCTCGGTTCATGGAACAACAATGAATATTCACAGCAACGGGTTATTAGGAAGTTGTTCCCAAACTCATACCATCATTTTTTTTGCCATGAAAGAATTGCCACAATCTGTTTTCCTCGCAATCCTCCAGCACACGAAGCTTCTCAAGTCATTGGATCTCGAAAGGGCACCTGTAAATTTTATCCCTAAAGAGGTAGGGGATTTGTGGCATTTGAAGTACTTGAACCTGAAATACACTCAGGTTAAGGAGCTCCCAAGATCCATAGGGAAGCTGTCGAACCTGGAGACTTTGGATTTGAGAGAAACCTTTGTGATCGATATGCCTTTCAAGATCAACAAGCTCATTCAACTCCGGTACCTTCTGGCTTACTGGTACCACTACGACCACAAGCCTGAGGTGAACACCTTGCGAGGTATAAGGTACCAAGGCAGCATTGGTTGCCTTGAGGCCTTGCAGAAGCTGGGCTACATTGAAGCTGATCGGTGCCCCGGTTTGATGAAAGATCTGGAGAAGTTGGTGCAATTGCGTTCATTGCTGATAGTAAAATTGAAAAGGGAAGATGGGAATGCCTTGTGTGGTGCACTGGAGAAGCTGGTTAATCTCCAAAGGTTGAGTGTTTCTTCTGCAGACGCAAACGAATTCCTTGAGTTGGACTCTCTGTCGAGTCCCCCTCCGTTACTTGAACGTCTTACTTTCATTGGCCCCCTAACGAAGTTGCCACACTGGCTCACGAAGCTGCAGAGCTTGGTACGACTTCAATTTGTCTGGTCTGGATTAGGGGACGGCGCGATGGAAGTCATCAAGAACTTGCACGGTCTGCAGGATCTGCAGATTGATGATTACAAGGGACAGAAATTGCACTTTGGAGAAGGGAGCTTCGAGAAACTCAAGGTGTTGCATCTTCGGAAACTGTCTGAGCTGGTTGAGCTTACAATAGAGGAAGGAGCATTGCCACTTCTCCAGTGCCTGCGATTTGGTCCTAGCCCGCGATTGACCAAACTTCCGTTGCAGTTTCTGAAAAGCCTTAAAACATTGCAACTCTACGACATACACAGTGATCTAGCTCTTGCCATGCTGCCTGATGGAGGCCATGACCATTGGAGAATCAAGCATGTTGAGTCTGTCGCTTTCGTTTATCAAAATAGAGGGCGCAAGTACGACACCTTCAAACAGGGCGACCCGGAACTCAAGAGACGCTTGCAGTTGCAGCCATGATTCCTCTACTCACCAGCTGCAGCAGTTCAACCAAGTTACTCTTTCTAGTATTCTGTAAGATGAACAACGACCTTTGGTTCATTTCCTCTCTCCGGTTATTAGTATTACGTTGTTGCTTCCCCTCTTGTTTGTTGTGGTGCTGCTTTCCCTTCTCTCTCTCTCTCAGCCTTCTGTCTGCTTCGAGAGTTTTATAAGATGGAATCACCCGCTGCTTTTGCTCTTGTGCTTTCAAATTGAACCCATATTTATCGCGTGCACATTTCGTTCGTCAACCGCTTACATTTTTAAGAGAGGTTGGGTTGAAGGTTGGATGATGGCGGGGTAGGGGTTGGTGTTTGTTCACAAATTTCTGAACTAGATAATTTTGGTTGTGTTCTTGAGGGTGTTTTAGAGGTTAAAGAATGTGATTGAAATTTTTTGGCCAATTAATTGATTTTTTTTTGTTATTCTTGATGTTCTTTGTTGTCTTATTGATTTTGATTAGTTTTTTTTTGGTTGATTTTTTATTTTGGTGTTCTAAGTCAAAGGTTGAAGAAAATAAATTTTTTTATTTTTTGTTTAAGGGTATTTTGGTCATTTCTATGACCAAAAATGAAAAAAAGAGCCGATCACGTCAGCTAGGGACCCGAGAGTTTCTAAAACAAAAGATGGGAGACGGTAAAATTATTTTCAAAAATGCAGGGACCTAAGGGAGAGGATGATCAAATACTATAGACTAGAGGGTAATTTGCCCTATCTTAAACTATAAATATTTAAGTGTGTTGTTATTTTTAGTAATATTATCAGTTAAAATCATGTACTTTTATTGTTGGTTTGTTTGAATTATTTCAGATAAATGTGAAGTTAAAATCATATATTTTTATTGTTAATTTGTTTGTATTATTTCAAACTAATGGATAGGGATGGAAATTAGACCATTAGGCCGGATCGGAAAGATCAATTCTCAAATCCTAAGGATCTATCCTGATCCAGACTCGAAGTGTCCAAAATCTGTTGACTTTGATCGGGTTTAGACCCGGATCCTGATATTTTAAAAGAATAAGGGCATGGATATGAATCTATAGAATCCTGCCCTGATCCTACCCGAATTTTTTAAAATAATATTAAAATAATATATATGTATGTTAATTACTAAACATAAAATAGTAAGAGGAGACAATGCTCCAGAGATGAAAAAGTCAAGGACACGAGGAACACCGTGGAGAAATTATTTTGTCTATGGAATAAAAAAATCAAGCAACAAAATTTGGCAATTAGGTCAAAATAGGCGTAAATGTTGCTAATTAGGCAATTTTGGAACATGCGCTTTATGCAGCCTAATATCCTTACAATTTGTTATCAAATTTGCTTGTTTGGTTTTTTTGTATTAAATTATTTTAACGAACAAATGAATTGCATTCATATTTTTAATGTCCTTTATTGTTTGAGAATCATCAAATGATAATAAAATATTGTAAAAAATAAAATAATACGGACCCACGGGTCGTTCTGCCCGATTTTTTAGGACCCGGATCTTGCCCGAATCCTTATTTTTAAAGAGGATAAGAGTAAGGATCTGGATTCTATAGATCCTACCCGGATCCTGCCATCCCTACTAGTATAATGACATAATATAATATAAATCAATACATTTAGATCATTCAGTATTGTAATAAAATTATAATATAATAATTAAATCTGATATATCGATAAGTTTATGTTCCAAATAAAATAATTAAATTTTAACAAGGGGTCTATTGTCGTGTAGAGATGTTTTCTAAGAAGGGGTCGCCGTTATTTTTTAAGTAATTAGTTATTTTTCTATTTATTTTGAGAATATGTATATTTTTCTAATTTTTTTACAAAATATATATTTTTTATCTATTTAAGAAAAAATCCTAAAAAAGTTCTATGCAACGGATGACATGCTGTTGAGACACAAAAATAATGCTTCGGATTTTTGGCAAAGGTGATCGGGTCCAGAAGAGATCGAAGCTTACTTTGGGCCCGCTCAAGCCATTTTTTTGGGTTTGAAAGTGGGAAGCTCGAATTCGGCTTGGTAATGGGCGTTGTCCCACTTTCGGCTTGGTAGTGGGCGCCGTCCTTCTCTGGACTTGGTAGTGGGCATCGTCCCACTTTGGACATGGTAATGGGCGTCGTCCCAGTTTGGACTTGGCAATGGGCAAGACTAGGAATGTTCTTAATTGGGCCATGATTGCTTGGTCGGCACGATTTGGACATTCATATTTCAATACAGGATATGTTCGTTTGAGGAAGGCTGCTTGGACATTCTTTTTCTAGACCGTGTTGAATTGGAAACAATTTACTTGTTCGGGGATGGATTTCCTTGCTTTGAAGGGTTGGTTTAGGTTTTCCTATTCTAAGCCAGGTTGAACGAAAAGCGGCTTAAAAGGAATTTTTCTATTTTCGAGGGGCGGAGCTAGGTCAAGTCGTCTATATAAAGAGGGCTGGGGCGAAGGAGATCATCATGAACACAACACATAAATCTTTACTTATCTTTGTTGCTTTTCCTTTCCGTAGCCCGCAGCTCGTAGCTTAGCCTTAGCATAATTAGACCGACCTTGGGACGACTACTCCGGACCGTCCTAGGTTATTGTTCTCTTTTTTTACTGTAACATATTTTTGGCACGCTCGGTGGGACTAAGGGAGCGTCTGAGAAGGCAGTCTAACACCTTTGCCCAGCCAAGGGTATCAAGAAGTTTGTTTCACCGGTTCCCTTTGAGGAATCAAAAAGTTTGTTACACCAGTTCCCTCTGAGGAGCTGATTTATTCTGCTTCTCTATTGGAGGTGAGTAGGAACTCATCTATCTCGGCTCCCTCCAAAGAGCCGGCTGAGACAAACGTCACTGTGATGGAGTTTTATAAGCCCGCCATCCCAATAGAGATATATGATGCCTTTTGTGCTCGAAAGCACTACGAGGAGTCTTCACATATGGTCATCAATCAACACCAAGGGATGGGCATATCCACCAGACCAGCTGTTCCCATCGAATAAATCTTTGGGCAACTATGGACCGGTCCTATTCCTTTTATTGTGGCTCGCCGTCGCCGGGTGTGTTTGGCTATGGTCCACTACCCGTAACCTCTATGAGTCCTCCATACCAAACAACTCTTTACATGGGGATGGGGACACATGAAGTGAACTACTCGGGACAATATGAGTTCGCCAGGATGGGCGTTAGCAATGTCCAAGCGGGATCGAGCTGGTACCAACCAGCTCTAACTCAAGATGTCCAAGCGGGATAGATTTGGTACCAACCAGCTCCAACTCAAGAATGGCTATACCGATCTAGGGTTGTGGCCGACCAAAATTCCTTTGGAAGAGGGAATACCTGCATTAATGCCTTATATGACTTAAGGGTTCCCAATCCTACCCAGGTCTCTCGGGTCATGCATCAAGGATGGATGAAGTTGGACAAGGGAGACATCAGCCACCCCCTCAATCAACAACTAATCTTTGGTGCAACCTACAAAAGGCAAGATTGGCAACGAACCCAGTTCGAGGATCGGGAGGACTCAACACCACATTAACTTTCTGGTGGCAACCTATACCCGACCTAAACCAAGGAGCACAACATGAGGACGAAGCACCCCAGCAAACGTACCAAGGTGATGCTCAGTGTCTTGCCAGTTCCTTGATTTGTTGTTGCAAAAAGGTGGCCTCCAAGATCGAGGAGATGAAGAGGCTGGTCCGGCAGATGAAGGAGAGGAGTGACAGGTACAGCCTTGGCAACGGAATTGAAGCAATACTCGGAGGCTATTATGGAGAGATGTGGAGGGCTGCCTCTTGCTCTTGTGGTGATAGGTGGGTTGTCGGGGACTAAAGAGAAGACTGTGCCGGTATGGAGTAAGTTGGTGAACGATCTTAGAACAGCATCATTGTCTACGAGCGATCAGCAGCAGCTTGCAGATCATCGTCGCACGTCATTTATTTCAAAGGTTCTCTCTCTCAGTTACTTGGATCTACCATACCATCTCAAGTCGTGCTTCTTGTTCCTGGGACTGTTTCCTGAGGACTACCCAATCAGATGCTCGAGGGTTGTTCGATTGTGGATGGCAGAGGGCATTGTCAGGAGACAACAGGGTGTCGAACCAAAGGAGGTGGCAGAAGAGTACTTGAGCGAGCCCATCCGCAGGAACTTGATCCAAGTCGAAAGTATCAAGCGGGATGGCAAGGCCAGGGACTGCAGACTTCATGACTTGATGCGCGACGTGATCCTTTCCAGGTCTAACGAGCTGAACCTCGTTCAAGTTTCGCTGACTAGTTGCAAGAAGTTCAAAGGAAAAGGCCTGCATGTCTCGGTTCATGAAACAGCAACGAATATTCACAGCATCGGGTTATTAGGCAGTTGTTCCCAAACTCAGACCATCATTTTTTTTGCCATAAAAGAATTGCCACAATCTATTTTCCTCGCAATCCTCAAGCACACGAAGGTTCTCAAATCATTGGATCTCTAAAGGGCACCTGTAAATTTTGTCCCTAAAGAGGTAGGGGATTTGTGGCATTTGAAGTACTTGAACCTGAAATTCACTCAGGTTAAGGAGCTCCCAAGATCCATAGGGAAGCTGTCGAACCTGGAGACTTTGGATTTGAGAGAAACCTTTGTGATCGATATGCCTTTCGCGATCAACAAGCTCATTCAACTCCGGTACCTTCTGGCTTACTGGTACCACTACGACCACAAGCCTGAGGTGAACACCTTGCGAGGTATAAGGTACCAAGGCAGCATTGGTTGCCTTGAGGCCTTGCAGAAGCTGGGCTACATTGAAGCTGATCGGTGCCCCGGTTTGATGAAAGATCTGGAGAAGTTGGTACAATTGCGTTCATTGCTGATATTAAAATTGAAAAGGGAAGACGGGAATGCCTTATGTGGTGCACTGGAGAAGCTGGTTAATCTCCAAAGGTTGAGCGTTTCTTCTAGAGACACAAACGAAATCCTTGAGTTGGACTCTCTGTCTAGTCCCCCTCCGTTACTTGAATTACTTTTGTTGGCCCCCTAGCGAAGTTGCCACACTGGCTCACCAAGAATTCTAATCCGTTTTTCTTTCAGAATTGATCATTAACCAGAATGAGCCTCAAATAGCTCTGATACCAATGAAAGATTTTTCATAATTATACATCATAATCTTATAATCAAAACCTTAGATTAATAAATGAACAAATTTATTTAAACGTAAATGCAATTACTTGTTGAAGTGCAGTATCCATAGGATCATAATGAAATTTGTTACCGGTCAATTCTTGCCCACGAACAATCGAAGCAAGAGCAATTTTCAAGAACTAAATACCTCGAGTGTCTTCAGAGAATCAAGCAACCAAAATAACTCCTCTATTTTGGTCCAATGTTTCGGTCCTTTTATTTGTTACTGTGTGGAGAGGATTTTGTTGGATACACCCTACTGTAGTGGTTTTTCATCCTTTTTTATTTGCACTCAAGCAAAAGGATCAACATTGAAGATGTACACCTCAAGGACCCACGTGTCCTTCTTTTTTGATGAAACACGTGTCCTTCTAATAAAACCAATACATGTAAGTTGGTCACTTCAAGGACCCACGTGTCCTTTTAATAAGACCAACATTTGTGAGTTGGGCACCTCAAGGACTTACGTGTCCTTTTCACCAATTAACCCACTTTCTCATAAAGTGATCAATCATGAGTGTTAATAAAACTAACAGTTCCTAAGGATTACTATGTAATGTAATGGGTAGCGGTTCATTGAGGTTTGTATTCGGGTGTTAAATAGCTTTAACAGTAATAATGTTAGGCCTAACAGTAATAATGTTAGGCGTTCTTTTATTATTGAAGTTTTTTCACTGAAGCTGCAACTTTATGATCGACAGAATTATCACCCAGGGTTTTACATACGGACACAATTTTATATTGGAATAAAGTCTTGCATATAAAAAAAACGTCGATTCAAAAGCTTGGTACATACCTCTAAAGTGATACCGCCGGTTGCAGACCATTTGGGACAATGCTCCTTGGAAGTAAATTAATGGTCTTGCATGTGCAAATTTACGAATTCCTTTCCAGAAAGGAGCTCAAATAAATAAATAAAACAATTTATGATCACCTAATTGAACTGAGCCGTCAAAAATAAAGAAAATAACCCACCCATCTAGAGTTTTCAACCAAAAAAAAGCACCTTAGATTCCATTTTGTTCAATAATTAAAGGTGATAAATGATGATAAGCAGGAACCGACAATGGCCAACATGTTGGAAGGCCAGGGAAAGAAAAAAGGAAAAAATAAAGGAGAAACAATAATGAGTACACCAAAATTTTTTTTAATTACGATATTCAGAGTTGATTATGTCGGACCATATTTTAGATGTGATTTTCTCAATTATATTTTATATTCTTCGAACTTAAACTCAAGATCTTTTTATGTGAATATAAGTCTATTGTTGTTTGGATCAACTCATATTAATAGTCGGCCGAAACTTTGAACATAGATGTTTATGTAATTTTAGAAAAAAGACTCCCCTAAAACATTAAAATAAAAAGACAATGTTTTTTAGAAGGAAATAAGATAATGTTGATCTAAAGCTTTACAGATGTACCAAAGTCGGTGCAGAAATAAAGTGGTGAATTAAGCGTGGTCGGATGGTCCCCTTGGCCCTTCTCCCCTTCCCTTCCCTTCCCACCGTTTCTTTTATTCAATTTTATGCAATCTCCCTGACCAAAAAAAAAATTTATGCAACCTCTTCCAATTTCTTGGGCTTTATTCAGGTGCCCCGTGGTATCCCGAATCTTTTTTTTTATGATCATAAATTCACAAGTATGATTCTATATAGTCGATGATTCATTCACATAGAAATCAACATAAAACAACCAATGGATTGAAGGATCTCATGGTATATTAATCCGGGTACTCAACATAAAGTTACTTATTGTACTTATCAAAACTTATTGCCTAGATAGAATCGTCTCTTAAGAATTGAGTTAATACACGTTTGACATAATGTATTGTTAGATTTGTAACATAATCTGACCATAAACCATGCATAATTTATCCTAAAATAATTGATGTTTTGTAAGTCACATTATTTTCCACGAAACTTCTCCAACAATTTCGTGGAAAAGAGCGTGGTCGGGAGGAAGACATGAGGAATCTTGTTTTAGTCCATTTTCTTAAATTATCTAGAGCCAGCCAATATACAACATCAAGTGCTCAATAAAAACAAAAGGAGGACACAGTTGCTTTCTGCTCATCTCATAGAAAGCAACAAAAGAAACACAACCCAACGACCAGGAAGAGAAAACAAGTGAACTAACTCTCTTCTAAACGAACGTAAAGATGGAGAGGGATAATTAACCATCATCCGGAAAGAAGACAAATGGCGGAGGCAGCACTCTTCTTCGTGATCGACAAGCTGATATTCCTGCTGACCGACGACCGGGTGCGGGGGGCGTTGGTCAACCTGTGGAGCGGCGGGGTCCAGGACCAGCAGGTGCGAGACATCAAGGACGAGCTGGAGAGCATGAGGTCGTTCCTGAGGGACTCCGAGGCGCGGATAGAGAACGGAGAAGCCGACGGCGGCGTCACCACGTGGGTGAAGCAGGTTAGAGAGCTGTCCTTCAGGATCGAGGACATCGTTGACGAGCACGTGGGTTCCGACGAGGACCAACATTGCGGCTCTGCCTGCCGCCTCTTCCCCTGCGGCCCCTGGAATCTTGCTGCGGAACGCGAGGTGCGTGCGTTGTTGACATTTTGAGAAAAAAGAAGTTGTTGGTTGATCTAATTTCATCTTAAAAAAACTACCCTTTTTTTACTTGATAATTTAATAGGAAAATTATTCTAAATCTTTCAGGTTTGATTAAATATACGAAAAAGTCTTCCCTGTTCACAAAATACATTTCTACGTCCCTCTAGTTTGCTTTTAGTATATTTTCGGGTCCCTAACGCACGTTAGCAGTTTTTTTTTAATGAAATCACCAAAATATTCCTAGAACAAAAAATGAAAAACGATGATGTCATATCTTCTTCTACCTCTAGCCAAAACAACAACAGACCCATTAAAACCCTAGAAAAAATCATACAAACTAACCATCCTAAACCAATTAATCACATCCGGAAAGGTGAAGTGGTTCAAACCCCTAATCTCCTAAGAACCCTAACCCCTAATCTCCGAGGATCTCTTCGTTCACCAGTCCTCCATCTTTGATTTCCATTCTTATTTGATAATTACAGCTTTGGCTACGGGTCGGCATGTACGGGAGGGCGCAGAGCATGAACGGTCGACGTTGACCTCCGACAGGTTATTGAACCTCATCTTCATCGAGGGGGACTACTACGGAGCAACACTCATCATGACCTCGCCGTGAACCTTCGCAGGAGTGGACCTCGCCGTGACCTCACCGGTTTGCAGTGGATTCGAATCTGGGTTTGCAGTCGCTTCTCGTCGTTTTAATGGCAACTAATCGTTGATTTGGCAACGCCTTGTACTCCAGCGTCGATGCCGACCGTCGCCTTCACATCCGCATCGACGCCGCACCGGTCAGATATTGGGGATTTCTTCCGACGATGGACCCTAATCACTATCGGGTTGGCGAGAGAGAGAGAGAGAGGGGTCGTGCTTCCGACGATGGGTCGTGCTTGAGAGTGACGATGGAGGTTGAAGAACACATGACGTGAGCTTTTTTTTATTTTTTGTTCTAAGGATATTTTAGTCATTTCAATAACAAAAAAAAGGTAAAAACTCATTTAGCAACCTGAAAATATACTAAAAGCAAACTAGAGGGACGTATGAATGTATTTTGTGAACATGAACGATTTTTTCGTATATTTAAACAAATCCGAAGGACTTAAAAATAATTTATCCTAATTTAATTGGTCTGCTAAATTTTAATTTTGACGCTTGTTAATTTGGTTCTACCAAAAAGAAAAAGGCTTAATTTTATCGGTTATAATTAAATTATTGAGAGCACATTACATCTTACTATGTAAATGCTGGTAGTTTGGTGTGTCACGTGTAAATGTCCAAACTAACCTTCAATTAAATCATGGGTCCACAAGCGCATATCAGACACGCTCCCGGCGATCTTTGTCGGCTCCGAGGACAAACTCGGCAAGACGATCTCTCTCCTCTGCGTCGCCGCCGAGGAGTCCCTCGAAAAGCGAGGCCTACACGTGCCCCCTGGAGAACCGCCGCTTACATGCGCTGCAAGTGGCCGTCCACCCCCCAACTCCAACCACGGCGATCATCGTCTTGGGTTCGGCAAGTGGCTCCCACCGGCGGTGGGGCACAGGAGAGGAAATAATGGTTTTCGTGGTGGTGGGTCTGCTCTTTCTGGTCAGTTCGAATCTAGCTTGGGTATAAATTGCTGCTGAGTTGGTGAATAAATTAGATTAGGTTTATTTTGGGTTTTGATGATTTTCTTATTCTTTTTGGGATTTTTTTCTTCTTGGAGGCGGTGTCTGCCTTTGAAGAGGATAGTTTCACCGAAACCTTCTTCTTCCCCGCCTTCATCCTTTTCCTCGGCGGAAGGAGGATTCGAGTTTGGAGAAGAAACGGGCGGACTGTTAGGGTTTTGTTTTCAGTGGTTTAAGGAGGAGGAGAATAGGGAGGAGAGAGACGATGTGGTTTCTTTTAGCCTTTTACCGAATCTATAAGAAAGTCCAGATTAATTCTTTAAAAAAATTGGAAAAAGTATATTTTTAGTACTTGTGATTTTGCATTTTTGATCTTGTAGTTTAAAAACGACCATTTGAATCATGTGGTATGTACCCTCGTGTCACTTTTAGGTTTGGATGGTTCTTCGAGTCAAAATTCGCTCTGAACCAACAAACGGGACCGTTTTGCATCTGGGTTGACAGCCACATCAAATTTTTTAACCTATTAGTTGGCAAGAGTTAAAATATACATTTCAATCCCTATTTATTATATTTATCAAAACAAGCCCTCCTCTCTCCCCTCCCTCTCGCCTCCACCTCCTCCACTCTACAACACCAAGCAAAGCGTCCTCTCACCTCCCTAAAAAAAAATTCTTCTACCTACTAATATAAAAAAATATATAAATTCGAAATAACACGAAAAAGGATAAAAGAAAAGGAAGGGAAGTGAAGAGGGGAATCCCAGCTGACCCGCCGCTAAAATAACTCGCCGGCGCCGGCGTTATGTTTACCGGCGAAAAGTCGCGGCCCAGAACGTCACCTATCCAACATTCTTCGTCTCCGACCATAAGAACCCATTTCACCGTCCACTCCCATTAGCTCTGAGTCCACTTCTTTTCCCGCTTATACCGAGCTTTAAAGGCGGGATTTTTTTGAAATTATTCCCAATTTGGACATAAAGTTTGGAGCTTTCGGGCTGGGAGGCTCCAATGGAGTCGGCAATCCTCGAATCCTCTGTTCTGGCCCGGTCCCTCTTCGTCTCCAGCCCGGAACGGCGCCGTTTCCTCCGCTTCAACCGGTACCGATTTCATGTTTCCTTAGCTTCGTGCGGTAGTTGCTTGTACGGTGTTAGGCCACGGTTTGGCGCGAATTCGTTTAGAATTCGGGCTTCAGTGACTGAGAAAACAGGGCTAGAACGGGTACCTGCCAATGTCGATTCGGGTTTTGCAGCTTCTTAAAGTGTTTTAAGGAGCAGGGTTTAGTGTTAGCTGCGCTGTTGGGTTTGTCCGCGTTTCTCTCCATGGCGGAGACTTCAATCACCGTGCTGTGGCCTTGGAAGGTACGCACTCATGAGTAGAAATCTTACCCGATGAATTGTTAATTGGCTCCCCTACTTAGTTCTGCTGTTTCTCTCCTTTGGATTTGAAGTGCTTGCTTTTCTGTTATGATTCTTTATGTAGTCTGGCCATTTTTTTCTTTTTTAATAAAACCTCCAGGTGCAGAAATGGGAGTGGCTAATATGTGTTAATTGGAGAGGTTGGAGAGATGGGTTGCTTTGTTTCTAGAGGGAGCTTTGATGGGTTGGTCGTTAATGTTTAGTTGGTTACTGGGATAAGCTTGTTCTTGATGGGAATTTGGTATTTTGTGTTTGGTTTGTCGATGGGTGTTCTTGTCAATGGTGGTGAAGAGGGAGACGAGAGCGATTTTGGGTAAAGGAAGAAAAGAGGTGAGAGAGTTCATGGAGGAAGAAGAGAGGCGAGAGAGGAGGAGGAGGAGGAGGAGGAGGAAGAAGAAGAAGAAGAAGAGAGAGGGAAGTAGGTGGTGTATTTGAAAATTATAAAAAAGTAAGGAATTGAAATGATGTTAAATTTGGCCCAAATCCATACTGCCAAGCGGGTTAAAAAATCTGATGTGGCTGCCAACTCAGCTGCAAAACGGTCCCTTTGTTGGTTCGGAGCGAAAGGCTAAAAGTAATACGAAGGTGCATACCACATGATTCAAATGGTCGTTTTTTAACTATAGGATCATATCTGGCAAAACACGAAACCACAAGTACTAAAAGTGTACTTTTCCCAAAAAAATAATATAAAAAAGCCCAGATTCCAGGCCTGTTTTCTATTTTCTGGTCTGTTTGTATCGCTAGGGGCTTGACTCAGTCGCTACTAACTTGGGAATTAATATAGATCCGAATAAGTTTTAGGTAAAGAAAAAGTAAATAGTGAAAAACGTTATCTGGACTTTTTAAATTAAAGAGCGGCATTTTGTAAATTATTTGATTAGGCAAATACGAGTTTTTTACACTAAATTACACATTTTTCGGATTGAACTTGGACCTCCATCAACTCTAGCTATCATTGTATTAGAATATTATGAAGTATTTACTTTCTAATGATTTTATATTTGATGTCTAATTATTAATGGATGGTGTTGGTAGTTTCCACAAGTGGATAGCTTTGCCTTCGAATGAATGCGAGTTTTGAAAGAGAATGACACTTGCATCGTGCATGTATCTTACTATTATTGACAAGACTCGTTGATTTGTTGTTGCAACAAGGTGGCCTCCAAGATCGAGGAGATGAAGAGGCTGGTGCGGGAGATGAAGGAGAGGAGTGACAGGTACAACAACAGCCTTGGAAACGGCAAGCTTCTTACTCGCGATTCCAGTTGGCACGGTCGCCGAGTGGCTCCACTCTTTGTTCAAGAAGCTGAGCTGGTTGGCATTGAGGGCCCGAAGAATGATCTGCTGGGAGTGCTCGACGGGGCACCGGCCACGAGAACCGTGGTGGTCTCGATGGTTGGCATGGGCGGGCTGGGGAAGACGACCATTTGCAAGAAGGTATACGACAACCAGCGAGTCATCGACTGCTTTCATTCCCGGGCTTGGATTGACGTGTCCCAGACGTACAGCCTGGAGGAGCTCCTGAGGAGAATTGCAAGGCAGTTTGTTAGCACCAAGTGGGATGCTGCTCTTGAAGGGAGTGACAAGATGGAAGAGGTGATGTTGATCGCGAGATTGAGGGACTACTTCTCGACCAAGAGGTATCTCGTGGTTTTCGACGATGTTTGGGACGTGGAGTTCTGGGAGCACGCAAAGTTTGCGTTTCCCGACAATGAGAAAGGCAACAGAGTGGTGATCACAACCCGCAACGAATACGTTGCTCCATCCTCCATGGCGTCCCAGTTTCATCGTCTGCACCACCTACAAGCTCTGCCTCCGGGTAAAGCCTTCGAGCTTTACTGCAAGAGGGCATTTCCACTCGAAGGAGGAGCATGCCCTCCGGAATTGAAGCATTACTCGGAGGCTATTGTGGAGAGATGTGGAGGGCTGCCTCTTGCTCTTGTGGTGATAGGTGGGTTGTCGGGGACTAAAGAGAGGACTGTGCCGGTATGGAGGAAGTTGGTGAACGATCTTAGAACAGCATCATCTACGAGCAATCAGCAGCAGCAGCTTGCAGATCATCGTCGCACGTCAATAATTTCCAAGGTTCTCTCTCTCAGTTACTTGGATCTACCATACCATCTCAAGTCGTGCTTCTTGTCCCTGGGACTGTTTCCTGAGGACTACCCAATCAGATGCTCGAGGCTTGTTCGATTGTGGATGGCAGAGGGCATTGTCAGGAAACAACCGGGTGTAGAACCAGAGGAGGTGGCAGAAGAGTACTTGAGCGAGCTTATCCGCCGGAACTTGATCCAAGTCGAAAGTTTCAAGCGGGATGGCAAGGCCAGGGACTGCAGACTTCATGACTTGATGCGCGACGTGATACTTTCCAGGTCTAACGAGCTGAATCTCGTTCAAGTTTCCCTGACTAGTAGCAAGAAGTTCAAAGGAAAAGGCCGGCATGTCTCAGTTCATGGAGCAGCAACGAATATTCACAGCTCCAGCTTATTAGGCAGTTGTTCCCAAACTCATACCATCATTTTATTTGCCATAAAAGAATTGCCACAATCTGTTTTCCTCGCAATCCTCCAGCACACGAAGCTTCTCAGATCATTGGATCTCGAAAGGGCACCTGTAAATTTAGTCCCTAAAGAGGTAGGGGATTTGTGGCATTTGAAGTACTTGAACTTGAAATACACTCAGGTTAAGGAGCTCCCAAGATCCATAGGGAAGCTGTCGAACCTGGAGACTCTGGACTTGAGAGAAACCCTTGTGATCGATATGCCTTTCGAGATCAACAAGCTCATTCAACTCCGGTACCTTCTGGCTTACTGGTATTACTATGACCACAAGCCTGAGGTGAACACCTTGCGAGGTATAAGGTACAAAGGCAGCATTGGTTGCCTTGAGGCCTTGCAGAAACTGGGCTACATTGAAGCTGATCGGTGCCCCGGTTTCATGGAAGATCTGGAGAAGTTGGTACAATTGCGTTCATTGCTGATACTAAAATTGAAAAGGGAAGATGGGAATGCCTTGTGTGATGCACTGGAGAAGCTGGTTAATCTCCAAAGGTTGAGTGTTTCTTCTAGAGACGCAAACGAATTCCTTGAGTTGGACTCTCTGTCTAGTCCCCCTCCGTTACTTGAACGTCTTACTTTCGTTGGCCCCCTAGCGAAGTTGCCACACTGGCTCACCAAGCTCCAGAGCTTGGTACGACTTCAATTTGTCTGGTGTGGATTAGGACACGGCATGATGGAAGTCATCAAGAACTTGCACGGTCTGCAGGATCTGCGGATTGATGATTACAAGGGACAGAAATTGCACTTTGGAGAAGGGAGCTTCGAGAAACTCAAGGTGTTGCATCTTCGGAATGTGTGTGAGCTGGTTGAGCTTACAATAGAGGAAGAAGCATTGCCTCTTCTCCAGTTTCTGCGATTTGGTCCTAGCCCGCGACTGACCAAAATTCCGTTGCAGCTTCTGAAAAGCCTTAAAACATTGCAATTCTACGACATACACACTGATCTAGCGCTTAGTATGCTGCCTGATGGAGGCAATAACCATTGGAGAATCAAGCATGTTGAGTCTGTTGCTTTCCTTTATCGGAACAGAGGGCGCAAGTTCGACACTTACAAACAGGGCGACCCGGAGCTGAAGAGACGCTTGCAGTTGCAGCCTTGATTCCTGTACTCACCAGCTGCAGCAGTTCAATCAAGTTACTCTCTCTAGTATTCTGTAAGATGAACAACGACCTTTGGTTGATCGCCTCTCTCTCTCTCAGCCTTCTGTCTGCTTCGAGAGTTTTAGAAGATTGAATCACCGGCTGCTTTTGCTCTTGTGCTTTCAAAGTGAACTTCCCATATTTAAGCCGTTCACATTTCATTCGTCAACCGCTTACATTTTTTGAAAGATGGCAAAAAGATTGTGAAGTTCCTCTTTCTCTTTCTGATTATATTAGTTGTTGGTTTTCCTGTGGTGCCCCGATACCCGAACTCGAGCAATTGCCTCAGCTTATATGGTATAAATCTATTGTTTTTCATACGCTCTCTGTGGCTTTAGACTGACTTGTGTGAAACTAGACCAACCTTGATGTACCTATCCACGATACTTCAAGAATTCACTTCATCGTTACTTAAATTAGGGCAAACAGAAATTTAAGTAGTAACCTCTAAAAAGTGATCTCATTCTAACCTCTCTAAATTGATAAAAAGTTTCAGTCCCTAGTCGAGACTAATATTAAAATTAAATAACTTCTCTACTGTAATAACTAATACTTTTATAGAAAATTTTAGTGTTAAATTCCGGTCTCAATTCTCACATAAAATAATTTTTGAATAAATACATATATTTTTACATGCTTTAAGAATTCGAAAAATATCTTAAAATAATTAATTTGTGCTAGATTTACTTGTTAGATAAATTTTGCATTGTAATTAAGTAACAAGATTTAAGTCTTGTAGAGCTCAAGGCATTAAATTAGTTTCTTTCCCTTCATGTTTTTGAGGAAACTTTTTTGCAGATTCTGAGATGGTCTTTTAATGACCAGATTTAAGCATACCAAAGAAAACAATCAAGTCCAAATTAGGTGACCGAACCGAACCGGAAAAAATTGAAACTGAGAAAGTAATTAAAATACAAACCGAACTGGGCCGAACAGAAGTCCAGTTCTGAACCGGACCCCAACCATAATTTTGGTTCGAACATGAACCAAACCAAAAGGGACCGAAACCAACTTTTAACACCATGTTGCCTGCTACTCTGCTAAAACATTTTTTGGAAAATCACTCTCGGTTCTCTGGAATTTATCTAAATTACTATTTTAACTCCTCCTGTTTTGAAACCCACACTTTGGCCCCCCTAGTTTGTCATTATTGAACTCTAAGGTCACTCGCTGATGTCATCATTCATTTTTTTATTTTTTAATCAAAAAAATTACTATTATACCCTTCAATAAAAAAATAAAAAATGCATCTTCTTCCCCTACCATTTTATTCGCCGGCAAACACACCTTCTTCACCCCTAACCTCTTCTTGAAGTCGTCTTCAAGAATACAATTAAAATCAAGAAATTCGATGACATCAAAGAAATCAAGAACTCAAATAAAGATCTAGTGGGGCGCGAATTGCAAAGGCGGAAGGAGTCGGGGACTTTCTCGAGGATCTTCTTCCTCTTGCCATTCGTCGCAGGTGACCATAAAATCTGCAGGCTCCGGACCCCGCGGGTGAACAGCATCGGCGAGGATCCCGTCGGCTCTGGATCCTGCGGCCATGTCGAAGTAGTCAACGACGCGGGGTTCCAGGACTTTGCCTTGAGAAAAGCCTCGAGACGGGTAAGGAAGATGCGGCGAGGGCGTCGTCGGTGGAGCTTGTCGTTGTTGGTGATGTCACCGTCTCCGAATAGGAAACTGAGAGCAGCGGCGGTGGCGAGGTTAGAGGGAGAGAGGGTTTGGAGTCAATCTCCCTTGTTTTGTTAGGGTGACTTTTAAACAGTGATGAGAGCAGCGGTGGTGTGCTCATAGTCGAGGTCAGAATTGGCTCGATCTCGAGGAAGAAGATGACTTGTTTTTCAAAGAAGAGGTGAGGGGTGAAGAAGATGGTCGGTGAAGAAGATGCATTTTTTTATTGAAGGGTATAATAGTCATTTTTTGATTAAAAAATAAAAATCGAATGATGACATCAGCAAGGGGCCTTAGAGTTCACGTATGGCAAACTAGGGGGGTCAAAGTGTGGGTTTCAAAACAGGAGAAGTTAAAACAATAATTTAGGCAAACCCCAGGGGGCGATAGTAATTTTCCCAACATTTTCCCCAAACATGTTTAACAAGTGCATAGGTTCCAATTCTAAACATTATACACAAATTTGTGTCCAAAAGAGAATGGAAGCGCTAAGGATTACAACATACACACCATTACTAAGCACTTTCACGAGTTGGAAAGCTTATACTCTAAACCCCCAAATTACTGATAAACAAGGTAACAACGTAATGTTACAAGAGTCTTCACCCAGAGAGCAGAGACCAAAAAAAGGAAAAAAGAACAAGATCTAGAAAGAAAGTTACAAGGATCCCCACCAACGGATCAAGACGAAACCAAGCCAAGAACAAATGAGCAAAAAAATTAAGGACAGAAGCTTGGAGGAACCAAGTATTCCTTGAGCTTGAAGAGAAAGCGAGGAACCCACAGGATAGTCGGGGTCGGAAATCGGAGGTGAAAAACGAGTGGGTTATAGTAATTAGGTTTCTCAATTTTGGGGAAATTTGGGTGTTAGGGATAGAGAGTTTTTTAAAAGGGTTGGCGATGGGACGGGGACAAGGATGAAATTGATCAAAAGGAGTGAGATCGGTAATCTAGGTAATAAAAATTAAATTAGGGTTAATATTGGAAACTAATAGAAATCAATTCAAACAAAAAAGGAAGGACATAATTTTTGTGAACTTCAAAAAATCCCAGCCACAAATTCAATACGGATACAACCCAAAATTCAATGGACTCTTCAGATTCTTGTTTCGTGGTTTCTTGGAATTTTTTATGGAACTCATTTTGCCGAAAGAGATTGGATTTATTATGTGCGACTTTTTAATTATTTAAGTATAAAAAAGAAAGAGACAATGGTCAATTGAATTATTTAATGGTGGAAAAGAGTACTGCGGCTAGAATTCTTGGAATAATGAAACTAGTTTCAAGGTTTCTAAGGTCAATGATATTGGTAATTTTTAAGAATAATTTAAAACCAATCTGATCACAATCTGAAACCAATATCACTTCACTTATAAACTATTACTCAAACAATTGAATACCAATATTACTTCACTTGTAAATCATTGCAAGAACATCTGAATACCAATTTTTTCTTCAGTCTCTTGATTCTCATCATCTTCCTCAAAATCCTATCATACAACAAAGGTATGATACCAGTATCACTTCGCATGCAAACTAATATCGCTTCACATGCAAACCAATATTTCGACATAGACAAACCAATATCGCCACACATGCAAACCAATATCGCCATACACGCAAACCAATATCGCTTCACATGCAAACCAATATTTCGACACATGCAAGCCAATATCGCAAACATGCAAACCAATATCGCCACACATGCAAATCAATATCGCCACACATGCAAACCAGTATTGCCACACATGCAAACTAATATTTGAGTATTGA
The DNA here is from genome assembly GCA_963995505.1 of Hypericum androsaemum. Lineage (NCBI taxonomy): Eukaryota > Viridiplantae > Streptophyta > Magnoliopsida > Malpighiales > Hypericaceae > Hypericum > Hypericum androsaemum. The sequence continues at coordinate 8,128,599 of OZ023183.1, forward strand.
AAAAGTAATACATAAAAGAAAAAAAGAATCGCATATTAGGGTTTTTCCCAACAGTTGCCTTCGCTCAAAACCTCCCGCCGTCGGCGACCCTTGAAGCGCAGCTGACCGCCGTGCAATACACCGTTGGGACTAGATGGGTGTTAAAGTGGAACATCCAGAATTCAGGCACACAACAGCAACATGGCGTGGATGGGGATCTCACGGCACATGACGGTGGAGACTCTTAGTGGCCAGGCGGTGGTAGGCGAAGTTCAGGCGGCTCGGCCAGTGCGCGATCTGTGATGGTGGTCGGCTGGGCTAATGGTGCGCGCGGCGGCTCCTGGGTTTTTTTGTCCTCGTCGACGGCGCAGAAGGAGAGACAGCGGAGCGGGTTTCCAGTCTTCGTGGCCTCGGTCGACTACAAGCTTGCCAGCGGCGGCGCTGCTAGGAAGATGCTCCAAGCGGGTCTCCAATCTTCTTATTGGCGCCGAGAGAGAAAACCCTAGGGCTCGAGATGTGTGGTGGGTGGTGGGGTAGAGGGAAGAGGAGCGGAGAGACCATTAGGTTTAGGTTAATTGAGTATTGTGTAAAAAATATTAAAAAGCAAATTTGACGATCCAAAAACAATCCCCTCTGTGGGAACGACTTTTGTGTGTCCCCACTCAATTCAAAAGAGAGGTTGTGTGGCATGGGTCTATTTCTAGGTTTTAAGTTTCAAGGGAAGGAAAAAATTCCGGTCCGAACTAGGTTTGTCCAATTTTGGGTGGTCAGACCCGAATCCGAATCAGAAACCAAAATCTGTAATTTTGTGAAACCGAACTGGACTGTTCTCTTATTCAGTCTGGTTCGATTTTTTCAGTCCAATTTAATTCGATTCTACAATTTTTGGTTTATCTACTCGCCTCTACTCTCAACGACGCCATGTACGTCGCCGGCGTTGGTAATCCGATGTTGTCAACATCCCTTTTCTATGTATATATGGGAATTATTTTGCAGATATGTGGCATTATTTTACAAATCAAAGACAAGAAGTCACTCGATGCTGCAATTTAACTTCATAACCGAGCGACTGGTCGTCTCTATAAGCAAACGCCTCCCAAATGCCACACATAATCGCCGACACTTACCAGCATGTCTTAGATTTGATCACCAATCCCACTGCCTACGGTATGTTTTATATTTATTTCTGTCATATTTTACAATTTTTTTATTCCGGAAGAGCATTTTACGAATTCAATTGCATAAAAACTGCGCACATCAGAATTTAATTGTTCACAAAGGGGCTAGAAAAAAACACAAGCATTTTATCTTTTATATTTAGGAAGAGATTCTAATTGATATTTAAAGAACTGGTCCAAATATTAAGTAATTTACATTCATTTAAGAATGTCTCAGACTTCAAACCAATCACTTAAAGCTGAGCAGATCACGTGGTTCTTTGCAGGTTTCAAGGTGGCAAACACTTTGCAAAGTGGACACAAGCGTAGGTGTGGTGGGCTGTGTTTGCCGAACTCTAATCTGTGCAGCAACTGGGACGCCTTCCACCCTTCCGATGTTGCCAATCAAGTCCTTGACAAAAAGTTCTTCCCTACCCCCCGATCACTCCAAAATTATCTAATTTCCCGCTCTCAATTATGGGATTATGAAAACAGAATTAAATTTTAAATTTCGACAAAACTATAGGACTAAAATTGATGTACCACTAAAAGTAATCAAAGCAAAAGACAATGGACATTAAAGAAAAAAAATGCGGTTTTTTTAATTAAAAAAAAGATTCCAATCTCAAAAGTGTTAGCTCTCAGACAAAGGCCAAAGTTTTCCACTCGAGAGAATTAGAGAACCAAATCCAGATTTGTTTAACCCAAAGAACAAACTTGGCTCAGAAAAACGCCTAAACAAAACCCCAAGCCTCGAATTTCTTTGGGTTAAAGAAAACGGATTTAGAAGACCCCAGATTCCTTTTCGGTGTGGTTAAAGCATAAACGAATCATCATCGAGCCAACCCTAATTATAATAATAAATTGAAGTCCAAACGAGAAGCAAACGAAAAAATGTGGAACCTACGAGAAAAAGCGAGAATTAAAGGGAAATAGTTGAAAACCCGCCCGTCCATAAGTAACCTATTAGGGTTTAATTTCGCATCTTCTTCGTAATCGACGAGCCACTGGGTGTGTGCGCTCGACGAATCATAGTAAATCAGATGCCTTTTGGGTTTTCCAAAAGAAAACCCTAAAACAAATGAGAGTGATTAAGAAAAAGCAAGGAATTGGTAGATCTTCAAACCTGATCTGGGTTATTTGGGAGTAGAGGCAACTGGTGGCCACTGGTTGTCTTTTATATACCCAGCAGATTAGGGTTGGGCCGGTTGGCGGTGGATTACTATTGAATTCCAATTTTATCCCTACCACGCCTTTGGTTTATTTATTTGGGAAAAGTGCAGTTTACTACACTGTTGTTTCATCGATATCAATTTTAGGCATGTAGTTTAAAATAAGTATCAATCCCTGTGCTTTCCGAAAATTTGCAGCATACGGTCTTTTCCCACTGACATGGCTAAAAGAAGCATATTTCTTGCCACGTAGGGCTAAACAAAGTCGTTTTGGCGTCCATGTGGCATGCTGACTAGTAAGTTGTGTGACATGTTTTAGAGTGAGAAAGTTACCTAACACTACCCAATTTATTTACAATTTAAAAATCATCCTCTCATTTTCTCCTTGTCTTCATCCTTCCCTCTCTCATTTTCTCATCCATTGCTTCGACTTTCCAACAAAAAAAATCCCAAAATAAAAGTGCATCAAATTCTCAAACTACCACGTTTTAGAAGGTTGCTGGCGGTGGCCAGTGCGCTGAGGGAGAACTAGTCATAGATGAAATAGTTGACAAATTAGTGAGGCCCGGCCACCAGTCCTCCCCTACCCCCTTGTTCTTCTATTGTTTTTTGGGATAAGTACCATTTGAATCCTGTGATTTACACAGATTTTGCGATATGATCCTGAGGTTTAGAAATAACTTTTTTGGTAGTTGTGATTTCACATTTTTTGCGTTAGAGGCTCGGGATGTCTCCCGAGCCAAAAATAGCTCCGAACCTAGAAACGACGTCGTCCGATGATGAGGCGTCTTACCACGTTGGACAACCGGTTAAAAGCGTCCAACGTGGCAAGATACCTTATCATCGGATGACGTCGTTTCTAGGTTCAGAGCTGATTTTCGGCTCGAGAGCCTTCCCGAGCCTCTAACACAAAAATATGAAAACCACAACTACCAAAAAAGTCATTTCTAAACCTTAGGATCATATCATAAAATCCGTGTAAATCACAGGATTCAAATGGTACTTATCCCTTATTTTTTAATTTGATTTTCTATCAACTACCCGCCAAAGCAGTGTTGGGTTTCCGGTGGTTTCGGCTTGTGGAGAAGCTTCAAGGTAAAACTTCACTTTGTGTTCTCGATGGAGAAGAAGAAGAAGGGGGTTGGGAAAGGTAGGGTCCACAGAGTTTATAGTTGTAAATATTAGATATTTGTTGATAATATAAAGAAAAATTGGGACTGAATTTGTAATTTTCCTATAAAATGATGTCATTTTGAGTCACACAACTTACCATTTAGCATGCCATGTGGACGCCAAAATAATGTCATTTCGACATACGTGGCAAAAAATACGCTTCTTTCAGCCAAGTCAGCGAGAAGGGACAGTATGCTGCAAATTTTTGGAAAGCACAAGGACTGAATTACCAATTTAAAATCACACAGCCTAAAAATGATATCAGTGAAACCATAGGGTTGTAAACTGCATTTTCCCCTTAACTTATTACTTATTATTCCTTCATCTTTAGTACATGTAGTTCGCAGATTTTGTGATGTGATCTTGAGGTCTCGTGACAATATTTTTTGTAACTGTGATTTCACATTTTTTTTGCGTCAGAGGTCAGGAAGGGTCCCGATCCAAAAATGACTCCGATCTAGAAACTACATCATTTTAAGGCTGAGTTGGCACGCCATGTCGAAATTTTTTGCATGATTGGTATGCTGAGTTGGCAAGAAATAGAATTCTATTTCAGTCACTTATTTCTTTTTAGTTTTTTAAAAAATCCATCATGTAACCCAAACCCAACCCAACACAACCCAGCTTAACCTAACCCATCTCCTTCAACATCTAACCCACAACTCAACCCAACTCATCTTTTTCAACCTTCAAATTAAGTAATAAAAAAACCAAAGTATGTGTGAAGGTTTACTGAGATCCATGGAAAAAAGTTCAAAAGTTAAAAACAAACTCACAGTAAGCTGATGAGGTATCTGAATACATTTTCCAAGGTAAATACAACACAACCATCTAAACTAGATGCTTAAAATACTCAAAGATAAAAAAAGAAAACCGAAACACCGAGATAGGAACCTGGCTGTGAAGCTTTATGAAGAGGACACTGCCTTTCCTGATGCGCTCCCAGGGGAAAGCGACGAGCATCCTAAGCCTGATCCTAGAGATTCCCGTCCTGGCTTTCCCTCGCTTTCATGAGGAATCCATTTGAATCCTCCTCGTTTTCCTTTCCTCCTCCTCCCGGAGATTCGTGTTTGGTTACTTCTCCGAAAGCCCGATTGTCACAACCTGCAAGGGTTTCTAAGAACAAGAATAGGGGACGAAGGAGATAGAAGAAGGAAAAAGAGAGAAGAGAAAGAAGGAAACAAACATTCCTTTAGATTTTGATTACTAAATGTAAGAATGATCCCCCTTGTTCCTTCTACCTTCTATTTATACCCAAGCTACACATTTACCTAAAACTGCTTACAACTTTTAGGTATGTTCAATTCAGTAACAAGTACATGCCAACTCCTCCCTTCCAAAAGAACCTTGTCCTCAAGGTTCGAGGAATATGAAAGTCATGAAATCGAGCTCGTACATTAGTCACATTATCTCAAGTCTTCTGGTACCAACACGTCTCAAAACTGCAATGGTAATTGGCCTTGCTACCGACAAAGCTAGGAATTTAGAGATCCATAAGTTGACTGATATCAGAAACCTCCTATTGCATCGTGTTGCTAGCTGTAGCAGAGCAAGCCTTAGGATCTTTGAAATCAACAACAAAAGCAAGGAAGTCATCTTCCGTTTCTTTAATACCAACTTCACGCAGACCTTGGCCAAAAGCAACTCCAATAATAGTGGTGGCATCACTTGCGAGATCAGCCATCAGTTCAGTGAGCATAATTGATGTTTGGGGACCTATTGAGGAGGGCTTGTTGCCTTCTAGCTTTAATCTCAACAAAGGCAGCTTCAAAAGCGAAGCAAATAGCAACACCAATTTTTTGCCTTTCTGCATCACCCTTTTTGGCATTACTGGGCTTCTCTGGGCTCTCATTTCCTTTAACAGCATTAGACTTACCATCTCTGTTCAAATCTTTGCTCCCAGCCAAATCACTTTGCTCCTCTGCAGTAACAACTACCTGTTGAGTCTCATTAAAGAAGAAGTCATGAGGCACAACATTATTTGCTTCTAAATTGCCCTTTTGGCTCCTCCCTGTTTTGTTTTCATATATAGTACTTGTCCCTTGCTTGGCTGTACTCAATAGATCATCCTTTGTCAGTTTCATTGATTGGATGATTTTGGTTTGTGTTGCTTGAAGGTTGTTTGTGTTGTTTGAAAGTTCAAAGGTTTCCTGGGATTTTGGTTTTTTGACTGGGTTTGAAGGTTGGAGAAGATGGATTTGGGCTGGGTTGTGGGTTGAAGGAGATGGGAGGTTGGGTTAGGTTGGGTTGGGGTTAGGATGAGTTTTCTAAAAACTATAAAGAAATAAGTGATTGAAATAGATATTTTATTTCTTCCAATGTGGCGTGCCAACTGAGCCTAGAAATGATATAGTTTCTAGGTTCTGAGTCATTTTTGGGTCAGAACTCTTCCCGAGCCTCTGACGCAAAAAAAGTGAAATCACATGTACCAAAAATATAGTTTTCAGACCTCATGATCACATCGCAAAATCTATAAAACTACATGTACTAAAAAAGTTCTTTAGTTTTTTAAGAATTAGTCCTTTATTTTTTTGTCAAAGTGGAGGGGCAAATTCGTTAGATAAATATGCCAAAATTACATCCTAATTAGCATAGAATTACTTTTTGCGATGTTGCAACCGTCGACCTCGGTAAAATCCTATCGTGGTAAAATTCAATGAGAAAAAACCACAATAAAGAAAGAACACTTGACATTATTATCGTCAAATTTGATTCTACACTGCTAATACATCTAGTTACAACATTAAGAGGGACAGCAACTTCCCGATATAACAAGCACAAGGGTCCAACAGGGTAGGCTAACCCCCTTAATATAATCCAAATACACATCTAGGCATGGCAAAAATGGCGTATCAAATATAACATGGTCAAGAGCGATCGTCAAGGTGCGTTTCGAAAGAGCATATACCATACCACTGATCCTGGCTTCTCTTTGTCATAGAGAAATTCTAACGACCTTCAAAATATATTCATATTTTACGGCTCACAAATTTGTAGTGAGTAAGAAAATATAACGAGTCAGATTCAAAGAAGGACGATCAAACAATTAATATAACAAATTAAATAAATAACTAAAATAGGATTTGTGAAATTTTGAACAAGAGACAAAATAAACAAAAATAAAAGAAAGTAATTTGGGAAAACTAATGAATGAAAAGGAAAGAAAATGAAAGATAAGGCAAGAAAAGTCAACAAAAGGCAAGAAAAGGGTAAGAAAGTAAAGAAAAGGAAAGAAAATGAAAAAAAGGAAAGACAAGAAAAGGGCAAAAAAAGGAAAGAAAATGAAAGAAAAGGAAAGATAAGACAAGAAAAGTCAACAAAAGAAAAAGACAAGAAAAAGGGGAAAAAAAGAAAATGAATTCTGAAGTCAGTCTGAATAAGAGATCTTTGCACAATGAAAAGTCACTTATTGGTGATTTTTTGGAGGAACTGCTATCCTAGCGATTTGGTATAGTTTTCCAGTGATGGAGATGCTCATTTTGCTGCTTCTTTTCGGTTTTGAAAAATACCTACTTAGGTTGAAGGCTTGAAGCAGAGAAAAATGAATGAAAAGGAAAAAAAAGAAAAAATAAGGAAAGATAAGGAAAGATAAGGCAAGAAAAGTCAACAAAAGACAAGAAAAAGGAAAGAAAGAACAAGAAAAGGAAAGAAAAAGGCAAGAAATGAGCATGAAAAAGATAAAAAGAAGTGAGTGACTTTCCATTTATTAAAGATGATATTAAAATAATATATATATTAATATATTAATTACTAATTTTTTTATTAAATTCTCAAAGAAAAGACAAGAAAATGGCATAAAAAAGAAAGAAAATTAAAGGAAAGGAAAGATAAGGAAAAAAAGTCAACAAAAGGCAAGAAAATGGCAAGAAATGACAAGAAAAGCAAGAAAATGCAAGAAATAAGCATGAAAAAGAAAAAGGACAACCAAACAATTAATATAACAAATTAAACAAATAAATAAAATAGGATTTGTGAAATTTTGAACAAGAGACAAAATAAACAAAAATAAAAGATACCAATTCGAGAAAACTAATGAGAAACAAACGATAGATTCAACGTTGTAGAGGAAAGTTAATCAGCGGGTCAATAAAAAAATAATCTAACACATATAGTCTAACAACCTCTTAACTAATTATTTACCGAACCGCACGGACCAAAAATGAGGACAAAGGAATGACTAAAAGTTTGTGTGGAGTTTTTCATGCAAGGATCGACTGCCGTACGAAGTCCCTCAGCCAAGAGATATGCGAAAAAGAAAGGATCTGCAAGAAGCTCATAGCCGTGCAAACTTTGGCTGAGGTGGGCGGTTTCCATTTAGACAACTTCCTCGAAACCACCAGCTGCCACGTCTCAGGATCTTCAAGAGAATATTCCTGCTGAATGACTATAATCGATATTTGGTCAAATAACTATTTTGCAATTTTCCTTTTAGGAAAAACTTGTATAAATAGCCCCCTTACATTAACCCAGAGGAGCTTTTGGAGACACTTTGCTAGGCAGGAGAGGCTTCTCTCTTTCGGGTAGGCAGTCGTCGTGAGTTGGATCGGAGAAGGAGGTCCAAAGGAGCTGATCAAGACTAAGCCCCTCTATCCTTTCTGCTTTATATCTAGTTTGTGACATTTATGGCTTGCCTTATCTATCTTTCTTATGCTTTGAGTATGAGTAGAGAGTAGAGAACTAGAGGTGGGCGGTTTCCATTTAGACAACTTCCTCAAAACCACCAGCTGCCACGTCTTGGGATCTTCAAGAGAATATTCCTGCTGAATGACTATAATAAATATTTGGTCAAATAACTATTTTGCAATTTTCCATTAGGAAAAATTTGTATAAATAGCCCCCTTATATTAACCCAGAGGAGCTGTTGGAGACACTTTGCTAGGCAGGAGAGGCCCGAGGTAGTCATCGTGAGGTGGATCGGAGAAGGAGGTCCAAAGGAGCTGATCAAGACTAAGCCCCTCTATTCTTTCTGCTTTATATCTAGTTTATGACATTTATGGCTTGCCTTATCTATCTTTCTTATGCTTTGAGTATGAGTAGAGAGTAGAGAACTCGAGGGTTGGGTGCCCCAAGGGCATCCGACTAGCTAGACTACCAAAATGGGCTAAAAACCTTTAAAGAACATATGGACCGGAGGTCTTAATACTTCTGGCCTTGAATGTGCCTAGTCCGAGCTAAATAATCAATGGTGCGTTAGTTTAGCTAGGTTCATACTAGATGATCGAGTGGTATTCGACCATTACACTGAGCAAGCGGTGACCATGGAGAGTTGGAGAGTAGACTAGTAGGCTGGCTGCTGACGCTTGGCGCCAGTAGTCAATGCTAGTCATCTATAGTGTTGTATTAAAAAGTTGAGGCTAGTGTCGAGCCTTCATCGTCGGGGAGTAACCACCTGGTGTGACAGGCCGGGTATCGTAAAAACTCGATACGTGACAGGTTAGAGGTTTGCTTTAGATCCCTCTTTCGCTTGCGATTGAATGTAAAGTAATAAGCTACAATTGAACCCCTGGATCATCATGAACCAAATAAGCCCACAAGGTTGCGTAGTTAGGAAGGTGTACAGAAGGCACCCAACCCTACTCATTTTTTTAGTGTTTTAGAGTCCTCTGATTGCTTCCTTCACCACATTTAAAATTACAAAAACAAATCTGTCTTAGATCTTCCTAACTAACTACGCATTGCCACATATAAATATCGTTCCCTGTGTTTGATGCTCCTAACTGATCCCCTTTTTCTTTGCTGCAAGGATGCGGATCCCTAACCGGGTCTGCCACATCATTAGTCTTGCCACATGGCACACACCATTGGCCAGCTTTTTCCATACATCAATAGATTTTTGGTCTCTTGTTTATAACTAATCCAGCAAGAATTTCGACTAAAAACTATTAAAGGAAGAAGATAAAGGAAGAGGAGATGTTGGTTGCCTCATAACTCTCATCTTCTTTGTTTTCAACTAATCCAGAAAGAGTGATTTGCACATCTCAGGGTTTAATTCACAGCTCTCACCATGAACCTTAACCCTATCCATGAAGTCGAGGAGTTCATAAACACGTCATCGTCTTCAATGGCGGGGTTTTGTTGACGTCTCTAGGAACACCATAGAAAGGGGTTGCAAGGTCGACTCGGAAGAGAGAGGGATGCACGCGGTCGAATTGGAGAGAGGGAGGGATGGATGCGATTTGGAAAAAAATGGGTAAACATTTGACGTTAGGGTTAGAATGAATTAGGTGAAATTTGGGAAAATTTGGTAAATAGATGACACATTAATAATTTGAGAAAAGTATACTTTAATACCTTGTAGTAACTTTTTGCATTGAGTACCCTATGGTTTAAAATTGGTAATTCCGTCCCTGAGGTTTACCAACAATTTTTCGGACAGGTCTAGGGCAACTGGCCATCTAAACGTGCTCGAAACGACGTCATTTTTGAGCCGATGTGGAAGACACGTGGTGACAAAGTGAGTTTAGTTAAAGCTAACATGTACTATGAAAAATTATCTATCCAGTCCTCAATTTGTTTATATTTTTTTTCAAAATCAGCCACACGTGGTTAAGTTTTTGCAAGTTGAAGCCAAAGAACGAAAATTGTTCGTACTATCACTTGAAGTCAAAGAATTGTTCGCTGTTGCGACATCCCACTCTTGTGTCTCCTGCTGCCGAAACGGTGGCGTGGCTTTCTCGTCGTTGTTTGAATCCAGGCAAACCACAATGCAACAAAATCCGCTTCCGCATGACTATCCACGATGTCAAGGTCTTCTGTTCAAGTCTCGACACCTGCCACTGTGGTCGTCAAGCGGGCTCTGTGAAGGTGCGAGCAAGTAGAAACAGACAAAGATCGTGCATTTCCCTTTGAAATTATTCTGGTTTCATTTTCTCTTGACCTTTTGAAGCCCGAACTAAGAAAAATCGAATGTTCAGGCTTTTGACTTGTTCCGGCATTGAACGGTCTTCAGGGATTAGGAAGCGTCAGCGGTTGATGACCCAGGTACTTCGGCAAGCCAATCGCAGTGAAAACCTCTTGGTAGAGAGATTTGAGAAGAACTTCCCCAATATGGGAATTATGGTTCTTTTCGAATTCCTGAATTGGGGTTTTCATGGCAAACTTACAAATTAAGAAAAAAGATGACAAGTAGACTTGGGAGAAAATGAGGGGGGGGGGGGGAGGGGGGGGGGGGGGGGATTTTTTAAAAATTATAAACAAATTAGGGACTGTTTAGGTAATTAATAATTATACACGCCAGCTTTAACTAAACTCACTCTCTCGCCATGTGTCTTCTACGTCAGCTCAAAAATGACATCGTTTCAAGCACGTTTGACGGGCAGCTCCTGGACCTGCCCGAAAAATTGTTGGTAAACCTCAGGGACCAAATTACCAATTTTAAACCACAAGTTACTCAACGTGAAAAGCGTGAAACTACAAGATATTAAAGTGTACTTTTTCCTAATAATTTTATTTACATGCCATATGGACAAAAATATTACGTGGCATGACACATATAATTATTTAATTAAGTGAGATTAACGAATGTCACTTGGTTATTATGTAGACAAAATATTTATCACCTCATTAGAGAAATTGAAACAACGTAGAAAAACTGAAACCACATGGTTTCAAGTGGACTTTTTACTAGATTTATTTAAAGTCGATAGCTTTCTTTCCTTTTTGCGGGTATTCAAGGGTCCATGTCCCAAATCTTATTGTGATCATTTTTACAAGTATGATTTGATATAGTCAATATTAAGAATTTAACAATTTCATTATTATTGAATTCATCATTTTTTTTCTTCTAGTAAACACATTAGTATATCACAAGTCTTTATGATTTTCCTATTTTACATAGCTGGAAAAGAAATGCTACCCATAGTTAAAAATTTGAAATTCTTTATACATCCAGATAATAGTCAAATATAAAAATGGATCTATACATTTTTTACTACAGTATTTTGTAACTTTGTTGGGTGAATTTTTACAGAATTGAGCACATTTATTTTTCAAAAGTCGGAACTTTGACTCCCATTTATCATTCTGTCAAAGTGCGTCTGGATTCTGTGAGAGCTGTTGCACCCGGCCCGCGCGTGTGCCACATGACAGGTTTTAATTTTTTAAAAAGATAAATTTCACTTTGGTACCTAATATTTTGACTCCATTTCATTTTCATACATTTTAATTTTTTTATTTTAGCCGACAATTTTTCTTTTAAGTTTTTGGGACTATATCTATTAAAACTTCTACGGACCATAACTTTTGACTCGTTTGAAGTTTTTGCTATATATTTTTAGAAAGTGAATTTAATGATCTACACGAATTATGATTTTGCCTTTTGAAAATCGATGTGAAGTTAGGATTGTAAGCCATTGAAATTTTTATGTGCCATTGAAAAACTCATTTTTCCTTTTAAAATTGATGTACCGTTATGATTTTTGCCATTAAAAAATTTGATGTGCCATTGGAAAACTTGATTTATCGTTAAAAATTGATGTGACGTTGTGATTTTTCCATTGACAAACTTGATGTGCTGTTGAAAAACTCGATTTGCGAAGAAAATTGATGGGCTGTTGTGATTTTGCCGTTGACAAATTTGATGTGCCGTTGAAAAATTTGATGAAAAAAATTAAAATGTACGAAAATAAAATCACGTATAAATATTAGGTACCAAGTGAAATTTAGCCAAACCATTTTTGGCTACTTCGTAGATAATTGTTTCCTATGAAAATTTGATATTCTTATAAAAATATGTCTGTATATCTCGTATGTTTGATTGTTTGTCAAATATATGGACAACTTTTTGGTTTCATTTATCTAAATCCACAAACTGCGTCGTGCAGAGACCCCTCTTTTTATGGAGTTGGATTGGGTACAGAATGCCCCCATTTCGAACTGTTCGGAATGAAGACATGCGGAGGATTTTTTGCAAAAATGCTAAAATACGGGGACCAAAATAAAAAAGCCATGTACAAACACATGTCGGAAACAAATGCCATTATCACATAACTGCGCATGCCAGTATCGTAATCGAAGCGTGCCAGTATCGTAAACGGGGTATGCCAGCGAGACTTTTTTGCAAAAATGCTAAAATACAGGAACCAAAATGAAAAAAGCTACGCGTACCAATATTATAAACGGGATATGACGCTGTCGCAAAAACAAATGCCATTATCGCATAACTGCGCATGCCATTATCACATAACTGCGCATGTCAATATCACATAACTACGCTTGCCATCGTAGTATCCATTCACTCCAAACTGTTCGGAATAATTTCTTCACTCCGGACCCAATTCACTGCTCTCTTCTTATATCGCGCGACTTTTCCCCAATTGTGAACCCTAAACTGTTCGCAAAAGGATTAATAAACGGAAAAAAGAAAATAAACGAAAGAGCGGGGGATTATGGTCTCTATCTCGCGAAAACAGTGACGAGGACGAGAATGGGCGAGGTGTCCGGTTCGCCAACCGTCCCGGTCCGCCCGGACGAGCTTGACAATCTCCCGTTGCTGCAACGGCGGAACCTGTTACTTGCCGGTTTCAAGTCCACGTAAACTCCTCTTCTCTTTTTTTTAATCGATTAATTCATTTTTCTGGTTCTAGATTTAAGCGATACGTCTTTGTTAGGGTTAGGGCAAATGCTGTGTACTGCCTTTTGATGCTTCAGCGTTGACTTTTCTCAGGTCGAGTTCGGGCCGGGACGGCGGGGTTTTTGACTCGCAGGTGAGTTTTTCGCATTTGGTCTTTTTTGGTGGTACAGTGATGTAGTTTAGTGATTTAGCTAGATTAGATGATGGCTTTTGGATCGCGCTTCGGTTGAGTTTGTTGTGTTTCGAAGGGTCGGGATTTTCGTTTGCGTGGCTCGTTTGTATTGTGTTGCTTTCATGTGAGAACTGAGAGCGTTTGTTCGGGGTGCTTATGCTTCTCGCCGGTTTGGTGGATGTGAAGGTTGAGCATTCTGGCACGGATGGGTCTTCTCTTCCCGGCGAGCGGTTGTTGCAGGAGAAGACTGTTAATGCTGATGAATTTTCTGATCTGGACCATATCTCATTGAAAGATAGGCTAAGAAAGCTTCTATCAAGGTGCGGTATTCTTATAGCATTTATGCTGATTGACTTTTGGACTTGTAATGGCATGCTCTCCATTTAAAGTTTTGATTCTTAAGCTACGACTTGGCAGGAATTCTTTGAAGTCAGATTCAGCTTTTGAGGTAATAAACACATACTTTCATGTGATTCTGCATGTGTATTTTTTTTCGGCCACTGGTATATTATATGTTCAGATGTCTTGTTCAAAATTTGTTGATGGTGAATCAGCTGATTGATATTTTCAGAAAAGAAAAGCTGCATTAGTACATTGGAATAATTAGTAACTCTGCTTTGTGGGCTGTGTCAAATTTCAGCTATGCCATTATGTGGCTCCTTTCACCATCGTTGTTCTCTCTTAGATGATGGCGGGGGTTGGCTAGATGCAGTTTATTCATGAAACCTGTCATTCTTTTCTGTATTATTCAACTCCGGAAATTTAATCAATTTCTTTCCATCTTCCTTTTTGCTCCATATCTGAGTGTACATTTTCCAATTTGAATATCAAAAAACTAATTTCCCTGGCATATAGGGCAAATTACCTGCTGATACAACTATAGTGGGCAAGAAGGGGCAACTAACTAAAACTTTCTGCTCTAAACATATTAGCCATTCAGGGAGTACTTTGGAACTGGCACTATTTCAAGTTCACTGACCTTGCTCTTAATTTCTCATTGTCAAGCCTTTCTATTTGCACTTTGGCCAATAGATTGCAGACATATGCTAGATGCTTTAGAACGTTAATTGTAATGGTGATTTGGTGTTTATAGTATGATTTTCTTAGGAAAATTAGAAAGAAAAAGAGTGGAGAGTGACTTAACAAATAATTTAAGCCCTAGATAACAGTGGAAACTTCTGAAGGTGAAAGATAAAAGGTATAGTTCTGATACTGAAAGCTGTTAGCCAGATTCCTTAGTAATCATAGGCCTTTCTTTGATGAACCATTTGTCTTTTTCCTGTCCGGAGAAGGTAGTCTAGAGGAAATGATAGAATTTAAATACTGGGATTCCTTTAATGTTGTAAGATAACAGCACAACTTGTTAGATTTTGCTGAATGTGGAATTGGTTCAGCTCCTCCGGTGCTTCTCTAAGTGTAAAAGTTATAGATGGCTTTCGAGGGAGTTTGATTTTTCCTCTCAATCATGTGCTACTTTTCTTATCCAAATCTCATATGACTGTCCATGCTCATGAAAAATAAGAACCGAAATTTTGCGTCTCAGAAAAAAGTTACGGACTCAAATTCAGATGATGGAGCTGATAGCTTGTTGGGAAGGGTGAATGGACATTCTCCTCCCATAATGGATTTGGTTAAAGTGAAAGCTGAACCACCAGAGAACGCCAACTTTTGCCAGCAGGATAGCAATGGCCTGGGTAATACCAGTGTCCCGGCCACAATCAAGACTGAACTGGATACTCCTGGTGAATCATGTTTAGATGCTGCAGATCATATGAAGCTTCAAGATAGGATGAATCTGCCCAAGCAAGAGAGATTCAGTGAATCATATGCTCCAGAGACCGAAAGTGCAAATAAATATTTTCCCTCTGCCTTTGAAAACGGCTTCACTCTTTCAAAAGTGTCAAGGCAAAGTGGCCAGCCAAGGAAACGAAGAAAAACTGCAACGCAAGTTCTTTTTGAATGGATATTCAACTTTAGTATCGTGCACTTTCCTTATTTTTCTTCAGTTATTTTGAATATCTGGTTTCTGTTTGCTTTACCACCGCAGGGATTCTATTGAAACAGCATTGGAAGAGGATGCTCCTGGGCTCCTTCAGGTTGCTGCTTATCTTTGCTATTTCTTTTTCTACGTAAGTCCAGGTCTTTTAATTGCAAAGTTAATTTGCAGGTACTTGTGGAACAAGGGATATCAGTTGATGAAATGAAGTTATATGGAGAAAAGGATATCGATGAGCCAATAGATGAATCTTTCAGCGAAGAGAGCTTTGGGGAGCTTAAAGCTGTGATATCAAAGGTGCACAAGTATTCTTTGTTTCTTAAAAATCTTTTATTTTTGAAACGATCAGGCAACTATTCTTTGTGGATACAATGTATGGCATAAAGGAGGTTATTCTTTTGATGGTTGATAAAAAATGCAAGAGATTTCTCTCAAGTCTCTTCTATGCTCTCGGTCTATGCGTGTTTGCTAGCTTCTTGTGACTTCGGAAATTGAAGGATGTAGGAGATCTAATCCATAGTTGTTAGTCAGAACTTGGAAGGATAATAAGACATTAAGACTACACATAAATTGAACTTGACTGTGGCCTCACTTTATCAACTCGAACTGCAGCTGTCAGCTTTTTTCCTATTTCTGATTGTAGCACCTTTGTCTCTTTTTTGGTACCAGCTATTCCTCCAACGCGATTCTCTCTTAAAGCTTGCTCCTATGCGATGTACGAAGGCTACAAAGCCTAGCTATTGCTTGGCTTGCCTTTTCTCCCTCGTGGAACAGGTAAGGAGTTGTTGTGCCTTTGACTATTGTAATACTATTTCCTTTTTGTATTTCATCTGATAAAGCTTCACCTATTATTCTTTCTTTTCTTCTTGACCAGGCACGGTATTTGCAGTTCCGTAATTGGCCTGCTGAATGGGGTTGGTGCCGGGATCTCCAGTCATTTATTTTTGTCTTTGAAAGACATAACAGGTAATTTTGTCGACTGGGTATGTGCTGTATGTTTTTTGTGATGACTCCGAGATTGTTATCAAGTTAACATTATCTATTAATGCAGAATAGTTCTGGAAAGGCCCGAGTATGGATATGCTACATATTTCTTTGAGCTTGTCCATTCATTACCCATTGACTGGCAGATCAAGCGGCTGATAACTATTATGAAACTCACTAGCTGTGGGAGAATTAATCTAATTGAGAACAAATCATTGTCAGTAAGTACTTCAAAAAAATTTCTCTTTTGCGCAGCTGGTAGGATCATTTGGTTTGGGATTTTAAACAAATAATATTTTTAATAATTTTTTGTCCCACTGAAATGAGGGAACTATCACTTGCTGAAAATAGTTCTTACGCAACTTTTTCTCTGTGTGGCATTTATTGTGTTTTTCGCTGGCAGATTTCTGTTGGTTATTTGGGTTTTTTAACTCCAAGAAGTTTGGAAGGTTACCCTTCAACTCATTTAGATTCCGCAAATAATTTTGGATAATAAGTGAGGCTAATCATAAAGGCTAGTTTACTTTTTTTTTTCCCCATAAACATTAAGTTGAACTAAGTTTGATTTTAATAGTTTTTTAAAAGGCTTCTTACAACAGTAAAACTATGTTCAGACTTACTTTGTAGCCATCTCTTTTCTTGCTTTGGATATGGTGCCTGTTTCTCTTTATACTATATTTTTCGAAAAGTAAATTTTATCTTTACACTAGCAGCCTGAAGGCTGCAAACCCAATTTTTTTTGTCTCATACATCTGAATTAACACTTTGTCAAGGTTGGAGAAGACATAAGTGAAGGCGAGGCGCAAGTGTTGATGCAGTTTGGTTGGATACCAAATAGTGGCTTGGGAACTATGCTTAAATACTGTGATAGAGTTTATCATGACCGGCAGAATGAGAGAGATACCTCGGAGTGGAGGTCAAAGATTGGGAAATTACTGATGGATGGATTTAATGGGGGACATATAGTTTCAAACAGTTTGCCATTGAATCTCTCAGCTTATAGGGATGTCCAGAGCCCACAGGTGAAAATGGAGATGTAGTTGGTGCTAGCAAAACCTTGATATTGTATATAGCAAGCCTTATTAATGGAATAGACACCATTGGGACAGTCACTTCGTAAAATAGGGTTCGATAGTGCTCAACTCGGAATACTAGAGGTTCACCATATGGTTCCTGTCTGTGCAGCTGACCTTTTCGCCCCTTTTTGTTTGCGTTTAAGTCAGGTGAGGAGGCAGTTAGGCTGTAACTAGTAAGAGTAGGTCGCTAGATTCCTGTGGTTAATTTGTTTCACCTCGGAACTGCTTTTCCTATTTCCCTCGAGGACATTGTGTTTTAGCATCAAGTGTTTTAAGGTTTCGCTTGTTGAAGCATAGCTACAGATCCAAGAGCTTGTAAGGAGGGTGTGGTTCAACGAAATAATCCAACTTTGTATGAAGATATACAGATCTAATTCGAACTCTACAAATTTAATGAAGCTTACCCAACAGTGTGGGTTCAATTCTTGGAAGTATTTTTCTGGTTCAATTTATCTTCGGAAGACAAGCCCTTCTGCTTGTTGCAGAGGAACACTATTTCGTTTTCATTTTTATTCAAGAGTTTTTATGTCTTTTCGCGCCACTTTGAGACTCCTAATACGAAATGCAGAATTGTTTCATTTTCTTTCTGATCCATGTTTATCACTAAGAGAAGTTATCAGTAAGGAACTGCCAACAAGGACATGCTCAATCTAATGTAGAGTTTCGAATTATGACTTATTCTGATATGCTCTTCTGCTACCTCTGTGCAAGTTGTCCGGCTCTGCCCAAGGCATATATGACTCTTACACAACATGGCAATAGCAAATGCTTACGTAAACACTTACTACTTGGATTTTTTTGTCAAAACCATGTAATATGCTGATATTTAGTAGATTGATTAATCTGGATTTGATAGTACCACAAACGACAGTAAAAATTTCACTACTGAGTTTCAACGTTTCATTTCAAAAATTTGAACTCAATATCTCTAAGTTAGAATCAAACCTTTATCAGTTTAATTAGGCAAGGGCTTACCATAGGACATAAAATCTGCTAACAATCTTTGACAATGAGTAGTCAGAAGACCGTCCGTGTGGTAAGCACCTAAACTCGCAAGGTGTACGTAGGTATGATTTCATTTTGAGATCCTAATCGCGTAATGGGAAAAAGACCTTTATGGGAAAAACCTTATAGCCAAAAGCACCAATAGCACTTGGCCAAATAATACCATAGTGACACATAGTTAACAAACTTGTAGGAAACATGTTCACTTTCCATTTTCAGCTTCCACTAACTTTTCATCAGCCAGCAGTTAGTGGGAAAGCAAATTAGTTGAATTCTTGCATTTGACAGCTTAGTGCTTCATGTTACATTTTTTCTGTTTCTATGTCACGGTATCCAGGTACTATTTTGCCAACAAATCTAGGTTCGAGTTCGGTAAAATCTTTGAAAAGTGATAAAATATCTCACAAATTATTCTACATTATTACGTATGCAAAGACTCGAACTTGAGACCTCTTTGTTAAGATAGAACAACGCCTTTAGTGCTTCACGTTACAATGGGACCCCATTAGCTAACAAAACGCAGAAAAGGAAAAGCAAGTTCTGTTCTAGTAAGTAAATGGCTACTGATGTGTTGACAAATTATTGACGGATGACGACTGCCAGCAAATCTAATTGATCACCACGTGGACCAGACACCAAAAACTGAGGTCCCTTAGGGCCATGTGTCTACATCGTACCCGCCCCAAGTGTCATCGAGAATGGAAGCAAATGCAAATTTGAACATAATGTCTACTTCTGCATATTCTCGTTATTGGCCCACGTTGGCCCTCCAAACCCAACCCAAAGGTGTCCAAGCTCAGATGGGACCAATAAGGCAATAACCAATTGATAACTCGTAAGAACAGTGTAGAAGCCAAAGGATCACGAAACATGTGGTCACTAAGGATAAGAACTGGAGAGAGAGAGAGTGTGTGAGAGAGAGAGAGAGAGAGAGAGCGGGTAAGGCATTAAGTCCAATAGAATTCGATTGGAAAAGTTCCTTTTGGATGTCGTCCCCTATCAGCCTGAGCGTGCTCTACAAAAGAAAGAGATTAATGTTTCTTGTATGTTCTTTGACCTTTTGGTAAAGAACTAGCTAATAATTGTTAATTTTATTCGACTTTTAATATTATCTGGCCAGTTTTAATTAAAAATATATAGTTTGAAATAGGTCCCTTGTCATACAAAAGTCAAGTAGGTCTTAATGGTTTAAAAACTTTCAAGTTCCTTCAAGTGAAAAATGACAAGTGTTAGCAAGGTTTACTCATTTAGATTATTCGAATTTGATATTGTTCAAAATTTTTGAATTAATTTTTATCACCCGAATTTGAGTCTTATTATACCAATTTTCTTAATTATCCGAAAAATAAAAGTATCAAAATCTTCAATAAAACCATGTTATCCAACATTATTCAAATCTACAAACAAAATTAAAAAATTATAAGATTCTTAATGACAGTAGTATCTTAAATATATCAAACACGGTGATTTTCCCCTAACAACTCGCCAAGCATGGAAATTCCCAAACCAATTGCTGTACCCGAAGGACAGCCTATCGATGCTGTCCCAGTTCCTGGAGAATACCCACCGAACACAGACGAACCTCTTGAGCGCGGTCAACGGGCACGTGTTGTTCCCTCTAAATTTTGCGAGTTCGTTATGAATCACATCTTGATATACACTTCGCGCCTCCCTCAAGAACCTCCCGCTGCTCCTTCACACCGATCTTTATCCTCAGGTACGATCTATCCTATTGCACATTTTATTACTAGTGCTAACTTTACCCTGTGTCATAGACAGCTTGTGGCAGCTACTACTCATGGGCACGAAGCACATTTTGGTGAAGCTGTTAAAGATCCTCATTGGCGAGCCATCATGAAAAACGAGATTGATGCTCTCGAACGAAATGGGACTTAGACGTTGGAGACATTGCCACCCGACAAGACAGCGATCGACTGTAAGCGGGTGTATCGCATTAAATATCATTTTGACGGGTCGGCAGAATGTTATAAAGCCCGCCTTGTCGTGCGTGGTGATCGACAGAAGGAAGGTCTTGACTATAGCGAGACGTTCGCTCCAGTTGCTAAGATGGTCAGTGTTCGTGTTTTCTTGGCGGTGGCAGAAGCTCACTCTTGGCATCTCCATCAGATGGATGTTCACAATGCCCTTCTCCACGGCGACTTGGAGGAGGAGGTATATATGAGAGTACCTCTGGGTTTCTCTCATGATGGTACTGATAAAGTCTGCCATTTTCGCAAGTCTTTGTATGGATTGTGTCAAGCCCCTCGAAACTGGTTTGCCAAACTTGCTGTTGTATTGAAGGGCTACAGATTTCATCAATCCTATGTCGATTATTCCCTGTTTACGTTTCATCGTGCCGATGTTTCTTTGTGCGTCCTTGTCTACGTGGACGATCTTATTATAGGGGGAAGTCATGCCGACTCTATCATGAAACTGAAGCAGTATTTGTCCCGCTGTTTCTATATGAAAGATCTTGGTATTTTGAAATACTTTATAGGGCTAAGTATTGCTCGTGGTCTAGATGGCATCTTTGTCTCTGAATGTAAATATGCGCTGGATATTGTGAGTGAGTGTAGTCTTCTTGGTGCTAAGCCCGCTGCTTTTCCTATCGAACCCTATCACAGGTTAGCTCACGCTAGTGGTGGCGAGCTTGAAGATGGCGAGGCCTGCAGACGCTTGGTCGGAAGGTTAATCTATCTTCTTATCACCTGACCTAAACTAAGTTATTGTGTTCATGTTTTATCACAGTTCATGCAGTGCCCTCGTCAAGAACACTGGTTTGCTGCACTTTGTGTGGTTCATTACTTAAAGGGATGGCAATGACAAGGAATCCTTTTATGTTCCGACAGTGATCTCCAGCTCTACGACTTTTGTGACTCAGACTGGGCCAATTGTCCCCTCACATAATGATCCTTTATTTTATTCAACTTGAGTTGTCTCCTATCTCATGGAAAACAAAGAAGCAACCGACAGTTAGTAGCTCCTCTGCAGAAGCTGAATATCGATCTATGGTCACTGCAACGTGCGAGCTTCGATGGCTGACCATGATCTTGCTGTATCTCATCCTCGCCATATATGCCTCTTTTGCGACAGTCAATCCACCTTTCACATTGCCACCAATTTGGTGTTCCACGAACGTACCAAGCACATTGAGGTTGACTGTCATTCCATACATGCCGTTGTTCAAAGTGGGCGTCTTGTTCTCCATCATGTCCTGACTCACCTTCAGCTTGCCGACATCTTTACCAAGGCTCTAGGCAAGCACGGGTTTGATTTTCTTCTTCGCAAGTTGGGCATTCGAGATATGTATGCTCCAACTTGAGGGAGAGTATTGGGTCTTGGGCTTATATCGTGTATTGTACTTCACGTGTGCCAACCTTGTATTTTCCTATTATGTTCTACAAGTTTAGTGGTGTTGGCTAAACAACACCTATTATGAGAAGGCATCGTTCTCTCCACTAGAATCCTACACGATACAAAGTTGGCTCAGTAAGAGATTCATTCAAAGTAGTTAATTAACCCTCTTCGATTTGAGAATGGATTGGGTGCTGCCCCTTATAAGGTGGACAACACCATTTAGAGACAAAACAAAGCCGTTTATTGGCTCTAAAAAAATGCGTGCCCAGATTCAAGGGGTGATGGCTTACGCGTGTCCCCAGGAGGGCATTTTGTTTTGTAAAATATTCCTTCTTCTTCCACTTTTTACTCTCTCTTGTGATCTTCCTTGCTTTCTTCTCCTCATCTTGTTCTTCCTTTTCCCCTCTTTATCCTCTTCCTTCTTCTCCTCATCTGCTTTCTTCTCCTCATCTTCATTCTCCTCATTCTCTGCTTTCTTCTTTTCCTCTTCTTTTTTCCACCTTCCATTTTCCTATTCTTTTTTTCTTTGATTTCTTCTCCTCCTCTTCTTTCTTCTTTGTGACGAAGGGAACTGAGTTGGTGAAAGTGAAGGTTCCGGAGAGATGCTGGTAGCGTCGGGGCGTCGGGGGTATTTTTTCTTATTCCCAAGAGATGATGCTAGTATAACATTGACGCTGCACATTATATATCATTATCGCTGCACATATATTCCATTGACATGCACATGTTATATCATTGTTGGTGCACATGGTATAACATTATCGCTGCCCAGGTGTTCCATTGTGCTGCATAGGTATACCATTACTGTTGCTGCACAGGTATACCATTGTCGCTGCACAGTTCTACTTGACTAACAGTTAATACTAATAGTCTAATAGGGATCAGGAGGAGGAGGAAGGAGAATCTAACCCAAAAACAAGTGGAAGAAAAATAAGAGAGAGTAGGAGACATCAAGAAATTAACTTTTGCAGAAAGGGGAAGGAGAAGAGGAATACTGAGAGGGAGGTAAGGAGAAAGAGGAAGGAGAAGGAGAAGGAGAAGAGAAAATTTACCCAAATTGTCGCTATCTATTGTCCAATGGGAAATAACAGCGAAGAGGAAAAATTAAGAAATTAACTTTTGCAGAAAGGGGAAGGAGAAGGAATAGATAGAAAGAGAAAGGAGGAAGGGGAAGGGAGTTACTCTAATTGCCTTGTGTATTATCCAATATTACAATAATGCCACTAAAAGTGCATGCCTTTTTGCTTGTTCCGAATGATCCTGCTGGGCTTAGTCCAGACCTAATCTTGGTTCCTTTGATTTTGTGAGAAAAGCTTTAGTTTTTTACCAGGGTAGTAGGTATTCCAATTACTGATCTTGGAGTCGGTATTACTGTATGCGAGTCTTTTCTATCTATTTTTGAATTTTGGATAATTTGAATTAATAATTTTATTATCTGAATTCAAATACCAAATTATCCTAATTCAAAAAAAAATTCAGATATCAGATTTTATGCTCATTTCTAGATGTTAGTGCATATTTACAACATAACTTTGCAACAAAAGCTCGCATTTGAATAATTTTGGTAATCATCAAAAGAGAAAAGATAAATGATAAAGAACCAAACTAATATTCAAAACGAACGTGGATTATTTTGTAACACCACGTGATCTGACAGACTTTCTTCACTGACTAAGTGCACTTAACCTTGGAGTTCTCTCAAGATGTTTGCAAGAAAATGAGGTGTCACTTATTGATATACATAGTACAAATCAAATCATTTAAGTCTTTATGAATATATTATTTATCACATTCACCCCTCCTTAAATACGCGACATCCTCGTCGCGCCATATTCGTACAATCCCAGAATCTCTCATTTTTCAGGTGTGGATCATTTAGTTCATATTTTCCTTCACCTAAAATGCTTGAGCCGCTCACTCCCACCCTCTAGGCCATGGGCGTCACATGCCCACCATCTTCTGCTGTGTTAGTCCCCAAACCACACCGCAAGTAGATGTACTGCTCTAATACCACTTATAACATGCCGTGATCTGATCGACTGTCCTCACAAACCAACATCGGCCTTTTCCAGTGTGTTTTGCTATCACTTACACGCACCATGGAAAACTTCCTAAGAGATCACCCATGCTGGAATTTTTCTAGGCCAAGCGCGCTTAACATTGAAATTATCTCAAGATGTTTATCAGAAAAGGAAGTGCACTTTATTGATATGGATAATAGAAATCAAATCACTTAATCCTTCCTAACCATATATCACAAGTTTCAATCCTAAAAAATGAAAGAAAAGATTCAGAAGATCGGTTAATCGAATCCATAAGTTCCTGCAGAGAACTAATAGATCACCTTACCCCTCATATCTGTAATAATCACAATAATAATGTTGAAACTTGCTTGCATATGAATAACCAGATTGAATAGATTTGAATTAGAGAAAGTATGGGTTGGCCGACCATAAGGATGCAGGCTTTTGCCTCCATTTCGCCAAAGGCTGGTAGGCGACCGGATTCGGACGAGCAACCGGATGATTGGGTTAGCCCGAGCCAGCTCTGATTTGTTAGTTATTTTTTTAATTATTTACTCTTTTGCGACATTTTTATCTTGATTAAGTATTCTATCTTCTCTTAAGACAGTGAACAAATGAGAGTATTTAATCTTCTATCTATTTTTTTAGGGGTAATCTTCTATCTATTTTATTTTAAGGGAGAATACTGACAAACTCGGCCGAGTTAGTCAAGTATAAAATAGTTTAGAGAGGTGAGTTTTTATTGGTCGAGTTATTTAGGTTTGTTTAACATCCGTTTTGATTACCTTCTTTAAACCAGAAAATGGAAAATTAAGTATACCAAATCTATCAACATCCTTGCGCAAAGATGACACGAGCGTTACGATTGCAATAATGGTTCGTCCTAGCAATTGGTGGTGATTTGGAATTCTCTCGTAACGTGTAATGATAAACCCATAACAATCATAATCTCAAAGAACATGTACACATGGGTATAAAGCTAAAAATTTGTACCATACAATGTACATTTTCTGATTTTTTTTCGTATGACCTACTTCTTCCTAAACCTATGTGCCATACGTTATAATTATAGCTCTCGTATATCAGGTGACATATACTGTATATCATAAAAATATGTGCCATTCATTACATATTTAACTTAGCAGTTGGATATTTGATTTATTTGATTTGATTTGATTTTATTTTGAAGGTCCCACCCAAGAATCCACTGAAAGCAGAATCCATACGCGTGGAGAGACACTCGGCCTATTATTCGGCGACCGCCCCAGTACTGAAGAAGCCCATGAAAAAAGTAACCGAAACCAAAGAAAAACAACACTACGGACTCCCACACACAGCGCCAGACACTGTCCTAGCATGCCCCCTCCATTTAGGCCCATGCCAGCTCACCCCAATCCCATTTAAAAGTTGGTCACAGAATGAACAAAAAAATAATGGATGACTAAGAAATTAGATACCTAACTTGATTTAAATATAGATTAATCGACGTAGTAATATTTAAGTGAGCTAAACAAAAAAATATTAATAAAAATTGATCTAATTTATAAGAGGTTTATAATTTTTTATGGAGATTATAAATTTAGGTCCGACAATATTCTCTTGTAAATAAAATCTAACTTAGTCGATTCAATAACATATTTGCCAACCTCCCCTATTCAGCCTCAGAAAAGCAACATCCACCAACATCTCTTTCTCCTAATAATTATAGGCAAATCCTACCAAATGGCATCATAAGCTTTTGGATTGATGATTTCTCCACCAATCAATATATATCCAATTCACTCTTCCACTACAGACTCTCTCTACTTTCCCGTTTGTCCAAATCCTATTCCGGATCTTCTATTGAGGCAATCATCGTCCTCGGGGGACAAGGGCTCTTTTGACATCGTCATGTGCATTTACTTGTAAAATATTATCCACTTTATACTATTAACTTTCCTTTTTAAGCTTTCAGGGAGCTGATCCTTTATATTATAAGATCCATCAAATTATATCATTGTTACCTTTCCTGTTCTCGGCTTTAAACCAATACGGCGTTTTCAATACAAAATGCACGGCACAGTAGATAACTGTATATTTTCCTCTATTCACTTATCATAGGAATAATTACAGCCAATGACATTTGACATAATGGTACATGATGTAAGACGATTTGACGAAAATAAATTACATGGTTCATCCCCTAAAAAAGTATAATTATTTGGTATAAAAATTTACCTTAAAAAAATAGGAATAGTTTCAACTGTAATAATTAGGAGTAGTCCGAGAGTGACTATAAATACATGCTATGCTACGTATGCAAGAACTCGAATTTGGGTGATTGAAAAATTTTGCTTAGCCATTTATGCGATAACTATGTGAAGCTTTTTGATTCTTTGGAACCGAATGATGATTTTGTAATTAAGAGTTACCTTTAGAAAATTTACATACGTGATCTATCTTCTTATGAAAAAAAATTAAAACTCTTAATTAACCTAAAACACGGATTTTAGCACTCACAACACTTGTTAGCTTTTGGATTGAATGCTAATTTTTTTTAGGAACAACATACCTGAATATATTAATAAGTCCCTTAAGTGGAAAGTCAGAGAATAAAAGGACATCAATCTCATCCGAAGGAACAATCATCCAATCCCCAGATAAAGACCTGAGCCTACAATATTTGCCTAACCAATCAGCTACCTGGTTAAGCAATCTGGGAATTAAACCAAGCTTACAATTTAGTAAATCAGCCAAAATAGACACAAGTCTGATGACAAGAGAGTCAACTTAACAAAAGACCGAGGCATGTGGATCATTTACAAAATTGTAAGCTAAAAGGCAATCAGTCTCCACCAGAGTAGAAACTTCTGAGATACCAAGTTGAGTGCGAGTTCAAGAGCAAGGAACTCCGCTTCTAGAGGCGAACGGGCCACCCGTAACTCAGTCTGACCTTCCAACACAAGGCCAAGATAATTTCTAGCAACTACCACCAACCCAGCTGAAGAAGAGGCATTCAACCAGGAGACATCGCAGTCGAGCTTCATAGCTCCAAAGCTGGAGTGCTTCATGAAGCCGTGAGATTAGCAGCTCTGTTGTTCTGCTGTAAATTTGACCCTAAGAACTACAAGAATTCAGCATAGAAATAAGAGGTCTACTGCAATGTAACAGTTGGATCAATCTCATCACCTACAAATATGAACTTATTTCTGGAGAGCCAAATGCTCTAGCATAAGAACATAGCAAGAGTCTTAAGCTCTTAATCCTTAGGACCTGAAAAGAGAGACAAAACAGAAGAGAATCAACAGCTAAAAGTCGGATGAATAAGAGCTATTAAACCTATAAAAAAAGGACTCGTCAACCACTTAGCTCTAGCATGAGGACAAGTAAACATAACATGAAGAACATTCTCATCGTCCAAAAAATAGACTTAACAAATAGGGGAAGAAGTGAGACTTCTCTTATGAAGAGTGGCAGCCACATGGATACCATCCCTAATTAATCTCCGAACAAAATTCACCAACTTGTTGGGCACCTTCAATCTCCAAAGCTTCTTCCAAATCCCAGGATCAAAGGTAGTAGAATTAGTGTCCAAAACCTGCAGGTTTAACGAAGAGAGATGCGCAGACTTAAAAACATGATAACTCCTTTTGACTGAATACTTGCCATCATTACTAAACTTCCAAAGAAGCTTATCCATACACTGCATGTAATTTAAACAAACATTAGCAATGGTAGCCTGCTTATCAAGAGAAAAAAGTGATGGATAAGATCCACATTCCAGCTCCCACTGGAAAAGGAAATTAGGTCAGAAATAATAGTTAAAGATGAAGACTCCACAATTCTAGAGGCCACACGAGACAAAGGGAGGCTAGGAATCTAAGGATCCTTCCAAATATTGACAGAGTGGCCATCCCTAATTCGAAAAAAGAGACCCTCATTGAGAGCCTCTTTCCCTGGACACAAGCTACTTCAAATCCAAGAAGGCATGTGGCTTTTAGAAGCTGACATAAGATTCGAATCATGAAAATATAGCCCTTTCAAAATCTGTAGCACAAGAAATTTTGGTTACCAAAAAGCCTAAAAAAATAAAGCCAAATTGAAGAAATACAAGTCTTTGAAACCGAGGCCACCTTGAGATTTGAGGCAAGTTAACTTATTCCAACTCAACCAATAGATTTTTCTTTTATCCACATCTCCTGACCACCAAAACTTGGTAATTAAGCTATTCAACTTAGTGCAGAAGGTCTTAGGGAAGAGTAGTAACTACATAAGGTAGCAAGGAATGGAGGATAAAATAGACTTAATCAACACCTCCGTGCTTGACATAGATAGAAGTTTTTGCTTCCAGCTTTGAGTCTTGGACATCATCCGATCGAAGATAAAACTCAACGCATCTTTCCTAGACCTGCCCTAAACTGATGGAATACCCAAGTATTTATCATCCAACGCCATTTCATCCATTTCCAAGATCTCAGAAATAAGCTTCTTGTTTTCGACTGGTTCTCATATGGAAAACAAGATGCAAGACTTTTGGAAGTTGATTGATTGACCTGAAATGTTAGAGAAGGAGAACAAAAGAGACTTAAAATGTCTAGCCTCCCTCTGACAGGGCCGTCTGAACAGCAGGGTGTCATCAGCAAAAAGGATATGCATAATAGCAGGACAGTTCCTATTCAAGGAAAAACCAAAAATATCGCCACTGGTCTTAGCCTGTTGCACAAAGTGAGCAAACGTGTTAGACACAAACAAGAATAAGAAAGGGAAGAGAGGATCCCGTTGCCTAATACCCCTCGAGGCTGGAAACCAAGGCAAAGGCACACCGTTAAACAAGGCATTATACGAAGTGGAGGAAATACAACTCATAATACAGGCAATCCACTTAAGAGGGAAGCCTAACTTCACCTTAACTTCCCCCAGAAAGTTCTAATTGACCAAATCATAGGCTTTCTTCAAATCAAGCTTAATGGCCATAAACGTAGAGAACTTTCTTTGGGAAGTATTTAAACAATGGAATGCCTCATGAGCTAAAATGATATTATCATGAATGCAACGATCTTTAACAAATGCACCTTGGCATTCAGAAATCAGAGAATTCATCCAGGATCGCAACATATTAGCAAGCACCTTAGAATAGACTTTATACGCAAAATTACACAAACTAATAGGACAAAAACCATGGATATTAGTGGGATTCTTTGATTTTGGGATTACAGAAATAAAGGTCTGATTAAGGCCACTAAGAACAACAGAAGAATAAAAAAGATTCTGAACCAGGGCAAACAAATCAAGCTTGACAATAGACCAATACTTCTGATAAAAAATCCCAGGAAAATCATTAGGACCGAGAGCTTTAGTCCCACCCATATCAAAAATAGCACACCTAACCTCCTCAAAAGACACAGGTTTAACAAGATCATGTCCCATGTCACTAGAAACAAGCCGAGGGATACAATTTAAAACCACAGAGGGGTCATCCGTAATAGAGGCAGAGTACAACTCACAAAAATGCTGAAAGATGTGAGACTTAAGGACATCCTCATCCTTAGACCAAGAACCATAGAAAGTTGAAGCTTGCAAACCTTATTTACCTGCCTATGCTGAGTAGCAGTGGTATGAAAAAAGGACGTGTTTTTATCACCCCAGGTAAGCCAATTGATGCAAGAACATTGGAACCAGAACATTTCCTCCTTCTCGTAGAGGAAAGCAAGTTCCTTCTTCAAACCTAACTCCATCGACTTATAGCAGCTGGCATGGTCATGCAATTGGACAAGTTGTAATTGAGCGTCCAACTCGGCAATAAGAGCCTTCCTATTGTTGTTCAAATTCCTACTCCAAAAAGTAAGATCAGCAAAACATATGTCAATTTTCTTAGCAAAATAAACATGAGGGAAATCAACAGAGGCACGAGACCACGAGTGCTCGATACCTTCGCTGTACCCCTCTTTTTTTGTCTAAAAGGCTTCAAATCCAAAGGGACGATGTTTGACCTTAAGGTGATCAATATTAAGCAACAACAAATAGATCGAACCCCTCAATGGGGCCATGAACCACAAGAGTTTTAGGGAAAGCATCCCTCCACAAAACATTAGCAAGACCCCGATCAAGCCGTTGCAACATATTGGCTTTCCCATGTTAAAGGTTAGACCAAGTGAAGGGGTTCCTTTTAAAGCCCATATCAATAAGCTTACCCGAGTAATTGAATTCATTAAGGAGAGAGCCATTTGCCAAAAGTGGACAACCCCCAAGTCTCTCTTCAGGTGAGGCGATCAACTTTAAATCACCCACACACAGCCAATGAGAGGAAGGAGGTTTACAAAGATGGGTAAAATTATCCCAAAACCTGCGTTTCTTTGAAGAGTCAGGCTCTATATAGACAAAAGGACAGAACCAAACCAAATCATACTTAACTAAACAACAACGGGTGTCAATGCAATTCTTGGAAAAACTTAGGACCTCAATATCAATCTCAGAGGTCCACCACAACGCCAACCCCCCAGATCTTCCTCGGGGGTCAATGTAGAAAAAATTTTCAAACCTGTAACTTCTTCTAATCTTATCAATCTCCTTTCTCAACTACTCATGAGAAAAATAATCTCGGGGGAGTGTTTATGGACCAGGCCTTTACTCATACAAATTGTAAGGGGAATGTCCAACCCCCAACAATTCAAGATTAGACAACTCATGACACCTCGGGAGATAGGAAACCTGCCTCCCGGGATAATTCGGTGAAGAGGAAGCCAAGCTCCCAACCACAACCAAAGAAATAGAGGGGGCAATGGGACTATTTATGCCAACATTGGAATGAACAGAGGGACCCAAAGACCCACATGCTAGAGGGGTAACAAAAGTAGAGGAGCCATCGATCATAAGGACCTCCCCAGAGGGGCTTACCACTCTATCTGATTTTAGAAAACACTCGACTCTGTCCACCTCTAGGGACCTAACTTTACCAGCAACACCAGTAGGGTGTGCTCGATCACAACATTTAAAAAATGGTAAGGGAGTAGGAGTACACACCTGAGGTAGAGACGAAATGGCCTCCTGCAACCCTCCAGCCGACCGGACCTACCCCTCAGGGCCTACCACTCTGTCTGTACCAAGAAAATTCACGACTCTGTCTCTCACAGAAGGCCCTTCTTTTCCAGCAATACCATACATGTGCACTACCTCACAAGCTTTAGAAGGGGCCAAAGAGAAAGGACCACGTACCTTAGGTGATGAGAGACTGACCTCCTGCAACCCTCCTACTATAAGGTCTTCCCCCGAAGGGCCTACCACTCTATCTAAACCAATGAAATTTGCCACTCTGTCTCTCACAGACGGCCCTCCTTTTCCAACAACACCAATGGGGTACGAAAGCTCACAAACTTTAAGAGGGGCCAAAGGACTAGAAAAACGTACCTGAGGTGGGGGAAGAACAGCTTCCTGTAACCCATCGACCATAAAATCCACCCTTGAAGAGCCTACCACTCTGTCTGAAACAAAAACATTCGCCACTCTGTCTCTCACAGAAGGCCCTTCTTTTCCAACAACACCAGGTGGGTGAACTACCTCACCGAGATTGGAAGAAGAAGAAGAAGAGGGGAAACAAATACTTACCTGAGGCGAGGGGGGAACGGCCCTCTGCTGCACGCCACCTACCACTCTGTCTTGGTCCATAAAACCTTTCTCTATGACACACTGATTTCCTCGTTGGGAGAAATTTCCTCAACTTTCTTGCCGTCATCAGATCACTCTCGTCTGCCTTTAGCTGAAAGCCCAGATTCTGACCTTTGCAAGAAGAACCCAAATGGCATCCAAGGATGCCCAACGGCAATAACTCATCAATCTCAGCCAAATGTGTCTCCCCACCTTCACGAGCGGAAGAACCTTAGACGTCCTTAGAATTCTTACGGCTTTTACGGGAGGTTTGTCAATCACTAACCTGACTAAAAAGCACAAAAAGGAGTAACTTCAGCTAAGATCATCATCATTAAAATCAACTTCTTCCACACGTAAAAAGTAGCCACCCACAGCATAGGCAGACTCTTTGGAGAAAAAGGAGGGTGGAAGTCCATTGACCTGGATCCAAGAGACTAATTCCGAGAACGTAACCTCAGACCAGTGTAGAAGGGGATTCCAATGTTGGATAACCACCAAAGAACAACAATAGACCAGGGATGACCTTTCAAAACCATCTCCTTTACCTGGAGTACATCGAAGGTGAAAGAGAAGATATTTGGCTGGAGTTCGCCAACCAGGACGTCACCTTGAATAAGATCCCAAGACCTGCACAGACTTGCTCTAACCGAAGGTGGGTGGAAGAGCTTTGTGAGAGAATCTTTCCAATCAGAACAAAAGAAGCAAGGTGCTGCTGTTTACAACTATTGGGCTTAAGTTTTAAAGCCAGCGATTCCATCGCATAGAAAGAGAAGACGAACAAGGAGGATTATCAGAACTCCAAAGAGGGAAGAAGGGAATTCAAGAGGGCAAGGGAAACATGGCTCTCAACAAGGAGAGAGAAAATACCCCTAACGAAGCGTGATTGAATGCTAATATGGTGCATGGTTCCGTGTATATTAGGTAAAACTTCACTTTAGTACCTTATAGTATGGCTAATTTTTACTTACAACTCAGTGGTAAAAAACTTCTTAAATGGGTCCCTAAGATTTCAAAAGGACCTCACAGAAAGCTCTTCCCTTGCCCGAAATCAAAACTACATCGTTTTGATGCGTGCTTGGCATGCCAGCTTGGAAAAATATTTGCCCCTCTTTTGTGATGTATTGTAGTGAAAATTTCCAAAATAATCTCCGATTACTTTTAGGTTTTCAATAAAAAAAATCCCTCCCCTCTACGAGCTTCTAAAAGTAATCGGAGATTGTTTTGGAAATTTTCACTACGACACGTCAGCCACAAACCTTAATAGGTCAACCAACTAGATGACAAAGTGTCAATTTCGAGACTTCAAATTTATTTTTTTAATAGTTTTTTCCACTCAATTCCATGATTGAATTATAAAATATTAATGATTGTTTTTTTTCCGGAGGAATGTACAAGAAGCTGCTGGTCACAATTTGAACCATCGAAGATTTATGCTGATTCCATATTTTCACATATTCCACGATTGAGTTGGCCATATCAACATTTTTTTGATTGTTTTGAATATAAACAAAAAATTTACAATTTATCGATATTTTTTGTTGATTGAATATAAACTATGTGATTTTTTGATTTATATATATTTAGTAGCTAAAAAATTATTTTTATTTGTTTGAATAAAAAACATAAATCTTTCTTACCTAATAACCTCATTAAAGTGATATTTTTCTAGGGAGGGTTCCATTTTTGTGCCTTTAATATTTTAACCTTTGTAAATTAAAAACATTTTTATATTTGCACCGCCTCTTTTTCCACTTCATTTAGTTTCCTGAGTACAAAAGTAAAATGTAAAAATGCAAGCTTAAAAGAACTAATGGAAAAAACATATCTCAAGTACAACGTGCCAAGTGTTTATATGACTCATGTGACTTTGCTTCTTGAAAAATGACACTATGATGAATAATATATATATATATATATATATATATATATATGAACTGTTTACTCTTTTAATTATTTTTAGCTAAGTCGATTAGATAAGATAAAATATTTGTTTTATTTTTCCGATAGAAGAATAGTAATTTGTAATAGGGCTATAGGGCTATAGGAAACAATTTTTTTTTTAGGGTGAAGAAAAATTTCATTGATCAATAATGCACCGGGTACAGACAAGATAGCATATAGCAACCACATAAACAAGCAAAGCCTTAAAACTATCCTACCCACCTAGTCCCACCACCCTCCACCTGGCCCTATAGATCTATCCTACCTACCCGCCTTAGAGTTCCACGTACAATAGCACGAGAACGCTACCCCCTAAAGCTGACCCTCAATACATGACACTCCCCTCGCACAAAAGTACGAGGTTGCAGCCGCTGGCCTCATTAAAAACCTATCCAGTAAACCTGCCCTCAACAGGATAAACCCGAACTAGGAAAAGAGCACATCGCGGAAACCCACTCTAGCGATTACACTGCAAAAACTGAGTGACATGCATTGCCCATGATACAACCGTTCCAAAAAAAAACCTAAAAGAGCCCAACCCCCACCTGAGAAACCCCAACCCGCCCCAACCTGCTAGGTGGTAATGCTCCACTGCCATGCACAGTTCGTCAGGTGGACTCGATGTGCTCTTCCGCCAAAATTGCTGATAATTCCATTGGAGGAAAAGAGAAAAACTGGAAACGCAACTCACCTGGCATCTGTAATTTTGTAAGCACATACGCTGCTCTATTTTTGCCACGTCTAACAAAGCCAAAAGAAACACACTGCCTGCGCCGCCTCCTTGCAGTCTGCCACCAGAAGTGCAAAGTCGCTTTTATCTTGCACCTGTCCATTCATTGCCTGCACAAGAGGTAAGCAGTCCGATTCAAAATAAACAAACCTATGTCCGAGGATCACGGCTAGCTCGATTCCCACAAGCATCCCATGGGCCTCCAGAATGGTCGGGTGGACCGGACTCTCATATTGCCTAATAAATCTTGCAATAAAATTACCAAACTCGTCACGAACAATAGCCACGACTTGGCCATCTCCTGTAGGACCAACTCCCGCATCCGAGTTCACTTTGAACCACCCCGCCTCGGGTGGCCTCCACAGCTCTGAATGGGTGACTCTAGCAGTGGGAGCCTGGTAATTGGCCGCGACATAGTCAGACCACAGCCTGTAGACCGATTCAAGAACACCTTGTGCATCGTCGAAAGCTTTGTTCTTGAAGACCATTTCATTCCAAACTTTCCATATGCCCCACAACCAAGCCGCCCTACGACCTCTTTCCTTGCCATCAGTAGGTGCAAAAAGCTCTGTGCATGCCTGGGCAATTGAAAATCCACGGATTATCTGCAGGTCAATCCCTGCTTCCCTCCACAGCACCTCAGTGAACCTGCACTCAAAGAATAGATGAAAGCCTGACTCTGCTACCTGCATACAGAAAGGGCAAACGATATCCACATCCATGCCTCTTTTTGAAATGTTAGTACGTAAAGGGAGATTATCATCTAGAAATCTGCACACAAAAGAGCAAATACGTGGGGGGCATTGTAAATGCCAAACCCGGCTCCAAACCTCTCGAGCATGTGTCAAAATATTTGCCAGTTCAGAAGTCTCCCACCATGCCTGTAAATTAATAAAATAACCCGATCTCACCGTATAGATGCCATCTCTGGTATGATGCCACCGAATAGTATCCTCGGGAAGCCGGGCACTAAGGTGAATTGACCTAATCTGCTGCACCTCCTCCATCTTGAACAATCGCTCCAATAGTGGGCAGTTCCATTCGCCCGACCCCTCAATCAGCAGATCAGACACATGTCGGAAGAAATCAGACCCCGGAGAAGAGTAACTAGGGTGCCCTAGCTCCGAGCCCGGCAGCCAGCGGTCATCCCAAATCTTGACTTTTGCGCCGTCGCCTATCCTCCACTCCAGGTTCGGAGCTAACATAGACATTCCATCTTGGATACTCCGCCAGACGTAACTTGGTCTATATCCTATACCTGTAAAATAAAAGTCGCCTCTAGGAAAGTATCTCGCTTTCAGAACTCTTGCAGGTAAAGAATCTGGGAAGCACAATAGCCGCTAAGCCTATTTTGCCAGCATCGCCCTATTTGAGCTGACCAACCGACGAAATCCCAAGCCCCTTTCAGCCTTCGACCGACACATGCGAATCCAGCTGCGCCAATGCACCTTCCTCTGACCCTCCTTACTGCCCCAATAGAAAGCACATAGCTTCTTCTCAATTCTATCGCAAGTCTCCACTGGTAGACTAAAGCAGCTCATCACATAAGTGGGAATGGATAGAAGCACAGATTTAATCAAAGTCTCCCGACTAGCTCTCGATAGGAATTTTTCCTTCCAGCTACCAATCTTGGCATTGATCCTGTCCTCTATAGATGAAAAGATAAGTCTCTTTGATCTACCCATTAAGGTAGGTAGCCCCAAATAAGTATCCCCGTCTTCACCCCTTCTCATTACCAGAATGGAACATAGGCGATTCTGATCTGCTTCGCTCACATTCCTGCTAAAGTAAACCAAACTCTTCTGCATGTTCACCCTTTGTCTTGATGCCCTAGAATAAAAGCCCAGTAAGGAAAGGATGTTCCTGAGCTCCGTCTCCGTAGCCCTGGCAAATAAAAGGGAATCATCTGCAAAAAAGAGGTGAGTAACAGCTGGGGCGCCCCTGGCCACCTTAATTCCATGAAATTGTCGATCTCTCTCCACCCGCCGAATAAGGGCAGCTAGGCTCTCTGCACACAGCAAGAAGAGATATGGAGATAACGGATCTCCTTGGCGCAAACCTCTACTCAGGATAAAGAAGTCTCCCACCTGTCCATTAACCTGCACAGCATATCTCACAGTACAGACACACCTCATTACCAAGTTAGTAAAATTCTCATGAAAACCCAAGGCCAGAAGCATCTTCTCAAGAAAAGTCCATTCAATCCTATCATAAGCTTTCATCATATCTAACTTCAGCGCACACCATCCTAAATTTCTAGACGTCTTTTTCTTCAGATAGTGATAGGACTCAAAGGCAACTATAGCATTATCAGTAATTAGCCATCCCGGGACAAAAGCCCCCTGATTCTCATGAATGATATCATTAAGAAAAACTTTCATCCTATTCGTAATGGTCTTAGTGATAATCTTCATAACAACGTTACACAAACTTATGGGTCTGAACTCAGCACACCTAGTAGGGCGCTTAACCTTCGGGATGAGAGCAATAATAGTATCATTCAGGTAAGAGGGATCAGCCCCATCATTAAGAATAGCTAAAGAGGAACGAGTTACCGATGAGGCAACCACTTTCCAATGCTTCTGAAAAAAATAAAGGGGGCATGCCATCAGGTCCGGGTGCTTTCGTCGGGTGCATCTCACACAGGGCTTTATACACCTCCTCTTTTGTATAGGGCGCAGCTAGTTGAAGCTGCATCTCCTCCGTTACTCTCCTTTCTATTAAGTCAGTCATCGTTGACACCTGTAAAATAGCTTCAGAAGAAAACAAGTTAGAGTAAAATCCCCTAAACGTACGTTCCAAGTTGGACCAGCCTATAATCTTTTCCCCGTCCGGACCATCCAACTCGAGAATTCGATTTCTGACACCTCTGCTCTTTGCCTTATGGTGGAAAAATTTGGTGCTACGATCCCCCTCACGAAGCCACTCCACTCGTGATCTCTGAGCCCACATAGCCTCCTCCCTAGAAAGCACTTCTTCTCTCCGCTGGACTAGATCTTTAAGATCAATCTTCCTCCTTGCAGTCAGCGGTTGTTCTTGGATAGCTCTAATTTTCTTATCAATCTCAGCCTTTTGTCTTTGCACATTACCGAAAATGGTTTTGTCCCACACCTTCAAGTGCTCCGCGCAGGCAGTCAATTTTGTAGCTATATTTGCCTCTTGAGTGCAGTCCCAGCTAAGATGAATTTCCTGCTCAATGTCCTCGTGTCTCTCCCACATTTGTTCAAAACGAAAGCGTCGATGTTGTGGTCGAGAGTCTTCAGCCCGTAGTTGAGAAACCAGTGGTGAGTGATCCGAACCCATTCTAAGATAAGCCTCCACGCAGGTCTATGGGTATAGGTTGAGCCACTCAGTTGTAGCAAAGACCCTATCCAATTTGCACTCAATATGATCTGGCTCCTCCTGTACATTAGTCCACGTGAACCAAAGCCCCGTTTGCCAAACCTCAGTGAACCCACAATAATGAATGACCTCTTGAAAAGCATCCAAGTGCCTCTGGGGGTTAAGGTTGCCTCCTCTCTTTTCTGCCATAGAGATAATCTCATTGAAGTCTCCCCCACAAACCCAAGGTAATGTCAAATGTTCCTTCAGTTGTCGTAAGAGTGACCAAGATCGATGCCTCTCTTCCGTGTTCGGCCATCCATAAAAATCTGTAAATCTCCAACAACAAGAATCCACGACTTCCACATCTATATGGTGGAGTGAGAAAGAAAGTAAAGAAATATTCATACCTCGATGCCACAGGAGGACGAGTCTGCCATTACGTGCTCTACCCATTCCCTGACAATCCACAAAAATACCACACTCAAAACCTAGCCTCCATTTAAGATTCTCTGCTTCAGTCTCCTTTAGTTTTGTTTCACATAAAAATAATAAACTGGAGTTACAAGATCGAACCAGCCTGTGCAGCTGGAGAACTGCTCGTGGACTCCCCAATCCATGGCAGTTCCACCATATTACCTTCATGGCTCCTGGCGGGGCTGCTTTGCAGTCTCCGCCTGGAATAGGGAAGGACCTAGAGCATCTAAAACAGCAGAAATCTGCTTGCTAACATGATACTCTTCATCATCCCTGAAAATACCTTTCCTCTTCTCACCATAGATAAAGTCCATCTCTACATCTCCGAGCCCTACATCACCCATTGTAACTCTTGCCCTTCGCTTCCATCCACGAACATTCATGCTGTCAATAGTCCCATTCTGAGCCTGAGCAGTTCCCATGTTCCTCGATTCTTCCTCATTTCCATCATCCACAGCTGGAGGATGGACATACACCTCACCTCTTGGGTTGACCAAGTCCTTTTGCCTAACCAAATCAACAATCTCCATATCTTGTCCAGCTATAGGGACCATCCGCCTCTCCTCGTTGTAACAAGATGTACAGAATTCCTCGACTCTATGTTGACTCACCAGTTTAAGTGCCTGTTCCTGTACAATAAAAACACATCTCTGAGGGGGTATATAACGCGAGGGACAAACACCAAAAATAAATGATGTAGGGTAAGATGAAGCCTGGTGTGGGGGGGGGGGGGGGGGTGTGCCTTCCCTCTTCTGAGGTGTTGTGGGCTAAAGCAATGGCTCTTGGGCGTCCCACCGGAAGCAGTTCAGATGCCTGAAGTGCAGACTGTAGTTCCGTCACGACTGCTGACCCATCTTCCACCATGGGTTCCATCCTACTCTCAGGTTCCCGAGTTGGAGTTCTACTCCCTCGAATAAGCTGAGCCCTCATATTAGCAAAAGAGAAGCGTTCTAAATCTGGGTTAGGTGATCGCCGCGATACATAGGGTGGAGCCCGAAGCCATTCTCCATATGTCTCCTGTGATGGAACCCTTGAGACATCTTCCTCCTCCAAATCGCACATTTTCTCAATGTGTCCAAGGCAGCCGCATCAATAGCAAAAGGGCATCAGCTTCTCATACTTGAAAGTAACCTTAGCGACCACATCACCTCCAAGCTTGATCAATTTCGACTTTAACAGGGCAACCCTAACATCCAGCTGCACTCAAATTTGAAGAAAGTTGCCCTTCAGCTCATCCAATTCATCCATGGCCAGAAAAGAACCCAGCACGTTCCCAAGTACTTTAGCTGTAATCAGGTTATAGCCTCCCATTGGTAGATCATGCACTCGAATCCACACCGGAACATGAAAAAGATCGATAACAGAAGGTTGAACCTCATCAGTCACCTCCTGAAGGAGGAGAAAATTCTTATCAAATAACCACGGTTGGTCTCCCATAACCCATTCTAAATTACGTCGATCATTGAACCGGCACATAAATTGATTGCGCCCTATCTCGGAGAACCTCAATCCCTTCCGTGGACGCCATACTTCCTTCATCACCGTACAGAAGGCCCTTGAGTTGACCGCCTTTTCAGACCAAACCAGCCCGACCAACTCCGTAGTCGCATGGGGCTGGGTCAATCCAGTGAGATCTGCTGATAGGTCCAGTATATCTTGGTCGGTCTAGCCACGGAGCTCTAGGGCCACCGCTCTAGATTCCATGGTCCTTATTGTCCAAAGTATTGTTCTCTACCTGCAAGAAAATGAACACGGCACAACCAAAACCAGAAAACAGAAAACTTGGAAAAAATTGTCTGATGTGATTGCAAGAGAGAAGAAAAACGTGAGGATTGTGAAGAAGGAGATGAACGTCGCCGATTGTTGTAAAAAGAAAACGAAATCCTAGCAAAGAAAACGTGGCACCGTAGGCAGTAGACAAGACGAAGCAGCAACGAGATGAACGGGAAGCGGTGAACAACCAGAAGCGGAAGTCAAGGCGATCAGCAAAATCCCTAGAAAGGGAGGCGACTCTAAGAAAGAGACAAAACCCTAGCAGAGGGAGACTATAGGATACAATTTCATTCCAGAAGAAATGATGAAATTCGCAGGACCGAGATGTGAAAGCGTCCTTCAGTGGAAAGATTCACTGAAATATCTGTGGTCCGCGTTGAAGTTTTTAAGAACCATCTTCATGGTTTCACATTAAAATTGTAGTAGAAGACGACAGGTTCTGTCTTATGACGGAAGAAGACGACAGATTCACAGATTCAAAGTTTTTGGTTCCACTTCCACAATTTTTTGTCTTATGATGCTCGCTTGTTCTTAAGAAGAAGAATATTTCCTTCTTATGTTAGTGGACCAGGGGGAAAAAGAGGGATAATCCATGTATCTAAGTCTTGAATGTTTGTGACACAAACATTATCTTCTGAGTAACCGTGTTCGGACAATGTTGCAAAAACTGACCGAAAAATGATCTGGTCTACTATCTAGGACTTTTAGGACTAGCGGGACCATCGGGTCACATACTTTTTAAAATAATTTTATTATAACATTAAAATACCAAATTGTTCTAACATATTCTTGTTGTGAAATTTATAATTAACTTTTTTAAATCTAAAAAACTATAACAATCATTTATTTTTAAAATGATCAGATGGATCTAAACATACCAATTCGACTGGTAAGATTGACAGTTGATGATGTTGACCACCGATCAACCACCCTACGAGTTTTGGTATAAAAATAAATTGCTCTCATTAGAATAATGTTTGTCCCATAAGAATTTTGTTCATTTAAAATCGGGAAATCATTTGGTAAGCTCTAACTTTAGTCTTACCGCGTTTTTCTACGTCTCCTGGTAGTTAAGAAACGACAACTCCTTGCCTGGACAATAAAATGATTCAGTCATTCTCTTGTTTGACAAACTGTAACCTCCGTGTTGATACTTGCCCCTGAAATTTCAACTCCAACTAGTTAGTGGAGCTTCTTTAATTATTTGGCTATACGTGCAACGACCATAGCTGACCCAAAGTAGTATAGTGCATTTGATACATATTTTGGACAAACTCGGAGCAATACGATAGGACAGAACTCGACCGAATAATATATTCTCATTGTATAGTCTATGCTTTGGTACTTGTATATCAATTACATAATTATTTATAAAAAAATATGATGAGTATAATAAAATGGAAAGATACATAATAAAAAGAGGAGAAATATCATGCAAATGAAAACAAGAATTAATTATACAAGATCACTATGATAATAAAGTTGGACGATAAATGTATCATGAAAAAAAATTAGCCCTTAAAAATTGTTGGGCAAGATTTAGGGGTAGGATTTGGACAAATTTTCTTTGTAACCAACTATAATTTAGGACATAAATTCTTGATAATATATTTTGAACTAGTAACTAACATAAAAGAATAGGGAATTAGTACGTTTTTTGATCTAGGGGAGGAATCAGTATTTTTTTTTCAAACAATAGAAACTAAACTGCAATTTACTCTTTTTTTTCCCAACACCAAATTAATCTAAAAAATATAAAAAAACCGAATAACCCTTTCCTCCTCAAGATATCATCGACATCCACAAACACCCTTCCCCAGTTTCATTCAGGAAACTCTCCAATACGTTTGATCTGTAAACCCTATTTCAAAACTCCCCAAGTTGAAACCCAGAAACTCTAATTTTCAATGCCATAAAAAAGTCATGGCATGACTAGATTCGGTTCTTAGCCAAATTCCAATTTTACGTTCTTGAAACAGGTCCAGCTTCTTGAAGGTTAGCCTGCTTCGATTAATAAAACAATGCTGGTTGAGGTAACATGTCAAGAAAGACGGTAAAATGTTGTATTTAATGAATTAGAATTGACTTTCTAGATTTTCTTTTGTGGAAATTTTAGGGTGGGATTACTACAAATCTACTATATGATAAATCAACTTAGTATATTTGCAGCACGATCAAGATTCACGAGCTCTTCATATTTTACTTTTATTAAACTTTCGTTGATTACACCAATTTAAGAGTAAAACGATATTGCTGCAAAGATTTGTATTCCATTTACAATATTTAAAACTGGAATCTCATTTCGAAACAAAAAAATCCCAAAATTTTCACGTTTTCGAGCGTGTGTCTTGTCAGGTTATAACCTTCTAACGGGGATGAATTGAGTGCCGATCGTTATGGTTCGGTCTGCACCATCCAAATTTATGACTTTTTTTTATTTTAGAAATTAGTAAGGGGATTGTTTTAGTTATATAATTAGTAAGGAAATAGACCTGGCTTCCGCTCTAAATAGTTTTAACCTTATTTTTACAACCAAAATTGAAACTATTATATCATAATTACTTCACATTTGAATCAATATTATGATTTCACACGAATACTATTATCATTTCATTGTATATCATTATCACTTCACTTCACATGTATTTTTTGATAAGTCAAAATTTTTGTCGTAATCAGATTTGAACCCAGGTCACTATCACCCCACTCTTCTCTTATACCATTAGAGCAAGTGCTCATTGGTATCACTTTACATGTATACCGTTATCACTTCACATGTATACTATTATCACTTCACTGTATACTATTATCACAAATAAGCACATTTTTTGGTCCGTATGGTTCTTCCTCGACCTAGTCCGCACTCAATTTGGATCCCTTATAACAATGTACAAAAAAAATTAACTAGTGAGAATATTTTCATACTGAAACTAAAAAATAATCATCTACCAAAAAATATTTATATCGACTAGTGAGAATATTTTTATAGCATAATCAACTCTGGAGTTTGAATTTTTGGAAACGCAATAGTATTAAATACTCTTTGAGAGAACTTTGCTACCTTTCAAAGGTCCCACCTAGCTCGAATCTGGATTAGTCAACCAAATGGATCCAAATAATCGTTTGTTAAAAAAAATCATCTAAAAAATAAGTTTTTTATGAGTGGAGTAATTCTTCTCGTATGGTTTGAGTTGCGTGGATGTATAGACAATTACCTTACCATCTTGCATGAGCACGCATCCAAGACCATTCTTCAAAGCGTCAGTGTAGACTACAAAGTCTATTCCTTCACCAGGTAAAGTCAGAATTGGAGCGGTCACTAGTCGCTATTTCAGTTCCTGGAAACTTTCTTCACATTCTCTACCCCATGTAAACTTCACCCCCTTCTGGGTCAGTCGAGTTAATGGCAATGCAATCTTTGAGAACTCCTCCATAAACTTCCGATAGTATCCTGCCAGTCCAAGAAAGCTCCGTACTTCTGACACATTGACAAGTTGCTTCCTGTTCAACACTGCCTCAATCTTGCCAGGATTTACTGACACTCTATCTTTAGATATCACATGTCCCAGAAATGCCACCTTCTCAAGTTAGAATTCACACTTCTTGAATTTTGCATATAATTTCTTTGCTCTCAAAGTGCTCCTCATGGCTTTCCTTACTGGATGAGTATACCAAAATATCGTCGATGAATACCACTACAAATTTGTCCAGGTAGGGCTGAAAATTCTGGTTCATCAGGTCCATGAATTTAGCCTGGGCATTGGTTAGACCAAAAGGCATAATCACAAACTCATA
Organism: Hypericum androsaemum; assembly: GCA_963995505.1. Classification (NCBI taxonomy): domain Eukaryota; kingdom Viridiplantae; phylum Streptophyta; class Magnoliopsida; order Malpighiales; family Hypericaceae; genus Hypericum; species Hypericum androsaemum. Next base: position 8,171,925 of record OZ023183.1, read on the forward strand.
ATGCCCATAATGCGTGCAGAAATCGGTCAGTGGAACATCCTCCTCTCTAACCTTCAGCTGATGATATCCGGACCATAGATCAATCTTGAAAATACATGTGTCCCTCTCAACTGGTCGAACAGATCTTCGATGCGTGGCAAATGGTAACGATTCTTAATGGTGAGCTTATTAAGCTCTCGGTAATTCACGCACATTCTCATGGATCCATCCTTCTTCTTGACAAATAGTACCGGTGCTCCCCATAGGGATACGCTTAGACGAATGAACCCCTTACCAAGAAGTTCCTCCAGTTGTACCTTCGACTCCTTCAATTCTGCCAAAAAACAATCATCTACCAAAAAATATTTATATCGACTAGTGAGAATATTTTTATAGCATAATCAACTCTCGAGTTTAAATTTTCTAGAATGCAACAATATTAAATACTCTTTGAGAGAACTTTGCTACCTTTCAAAGGTATCACCTAGCTCGAATCTGGATTAGTCAACCGAATGGGTCCGAATAACCGTTTGTTAACCAAAAAATATGATTTTTTTAGAGGCCTTTTTTTTAGAGAAAAAATCATATTGATTAATTCAGTTAGGCGCTTCAGCGTTTGCAGTATTAATTCAAAATTTGATTTAATTAGGAAGATTTAGAGACAAGCTGTTCCGGATTGAGTGCTAACTCCGGTGTCATATTAGGCAAAGACGGCTCCATTCAGTGGATTAATGAACTCACCATCCACTTTAACTGCGACATTAAATAATTACTTTCGTGAGAAGCATAATAACAATTATTTTGCGGATTTGTTACTAGCATCCTACGATTCTCAAATTATACGGTGAAGCAAGGGCAGGGGTCGTCCCCAAGCAAGGACTTGCGCTTAATTCGAGTAAATCATTAGCAAGATGTCTATGTACACCAATTAAAAGTACCCTCAACTGGAAGCAATCAACTAAATTGACATAGAAATTATTTTAGTTTAATTATAAGCCACGGATTTGAGTATTAAAAATATAATAGTTTTAAAACTGCCAAATGCTATTTGATCTAATGACACAAGACATAAAAAAATTGACGAATATTGATGGAGAATTTTTGACAGTTGTAATTTGGTGTAAAAAATTTACTTATTAAAAAATAGTGTTAATCGGTCCAGTAAATATATGAATTTTCAAACCCAAAAAAAAATTATTGAAATCAAATCAATAGTCCCAACGGAAAGCGTGTGTCAACGCAAGTAACCTACCTAAAATGAGATGGCAAATAAGCAAGCAACTCCTTTCAGTTTTCTGCAAAAAAATGCTGCTCATGCAAATTTAGATTTTTTTCGATAAGTTGAAAATATAGATCCTTATTGGGTAATTCCGATGGGTACCACCATTCTATTAAAAAAGAAAGCCATTGCAAAAGCTTGAAGGGTACCACTGGACGCGTTAAAACGAGAGGACACAAGTGGCTTTACAATATTTAGATAATATTCATCTGATTTCAATGATTTCGGCAGAATTATTATGCAAATTGAAAACAGCCAAGCCTGCCTATAAATCCACATTTTAATGTTTCCTCCGAGCTTAAAAATGGTTGGCTACAAAATTTCTGTTGCGAAGTTGGCGACGCAGAAGAAAATAACCGATATAATTCTTAATTTAATTTACTTTGATACGTATTATAGTCCATGTCACATCTGTACATCTATTTGGGACTTGACCTGATTATGTTTTGCATCAAGTAAATATTATGACTAAGAAGCTCCTCCACAGAGAAATATATTGAAAATTTAATCTTCTAGTGACTCTTTATTCATTATATAAAATGCGCAAGGAATCTCAAGCCACAACGGAATTCACAAATGATCTCACAAACGGGACATGTACACTCAAATTTGTACAAACTCGATCTTCAAATTTTAATTTCTTATTCAGCTATATATTTTCGAGATAAATAAAAAAGTTTGGAAAAGAAAAGATGGACATATCAAAGATGGGGTTTTCCCGGATTCTTGATTTGCCACTCCCACCGGTGTCACACAACTAACTAGAAGCCAAATTACAATTAAGCTCCCAAACTTTGTATTCTCTTACCTTGTTTTCCCTTTCAATCACATCAAAAGAGGCCATATGTCCAAGAATCTTGATCCAAAAACATTGAAATTGGGCAATGAGGATCATTAGCACTAGCCTCATTAGCCGATACCTGTGTGTCATTATCACCATCGTTGATTAGAAAATCCCAACAATTCAAGTCTTCGTTACCCCACAAGTCAATCTCATTATAATTATTGCCGGGCCATTGATTAAAGTCCGGCCACCCCAAATCCTCAAGAATGTTGTTGTTTTTGTTGGATCCATGATTATAAGGAGACGAAGTCGAATGGTTTGATGAGGAAGAGGAGGTGGAGGAAGACGAGGAGGCCGCGCAATGGCCCCACGTTTCGTGAGGCTGAATTAGTGGAACTTCATCAATGCAAAAGCCTTCCATTAGCTCCATTGGATTATCAAATGTTGCACTTGCCATGTTAATATTATTGCTTTTGTCTTCCTCTACAATTGCAGCCAGGTCGGTGGAGGTCATGCTAGACTCTGGAGGTGTCTCTATAGATTCCATGGCCAAAGGAATTGTGTTATTGTCAATGTTGACACAAGATTGCTGATCTCCTTTCTCTTTTTGTTCTTGGGGTTTTGATGATATTGGTTGTTGTTGTTCAATGGTGGGGATTGGCTTGTGAGTTTGTGGGTCAATTCCCATTTTCTTTAGCTTCTTCTTTATGTGGGTATTCCAATGGTTCTTGATCTCATTATCTGTTCTCCCTTGTAGATGAGAGGCAATCTTGGACCATCTAGCAAGAAAAAGAGAAGAGAGGGAGTTTTAAAGATTGACTAGCGTCAAAAAATGAATGTTAAAGCTGTCGAAGTGAGAATTTGGGACCACGCAAATAAAAATAAATGTTGATGACCATGGATTGCCTATGATAGATTATTCATTAACGAAAAGTTCAAGGTTACGAAATAACATGTAATATGCCATTATATCATAAACATTACGAAATATTGACGTTAATAATATTGTCCAAAGATGGCCCCGTACATATCTTAAGAAGAAATTGCAATGATGCACGCATGGACCAGGTCTACTCATACGATTCAGCACCAAAAGTATAGATGTCAACGGTAATGAATAGCTGGAATTCATGGTATTTAGTATGTATATTGTTTTGAAAGAAAGTTTTTTTTATACCACCTGGTATTCAAATATTCATTGAGTCGACTATTTCAATTCGAGTCGGATAAATGCTTTGCAAGTTGACAAAATTTTCTCTAGTATTTAACACTAATTAATTCTTAATAATTCAAATTCGAGATTTCTTAGTTCGCTAAAAGAGGTTTGAAGATCAAAGAAAGGGATGAGCAAGAAGAGAATAGGAAAGGCCAACCTGTTGCCAAGTTGAGCATGGAGATCAATGACTATTTTCTCTTCGGACTCGGACAAAAGTCCTCTCTTCAAATCCGGCCTCAGGTAGTTTGTCCATCTCAGCCTACAACTCTTTCCACATCTTAACAATCCTACATTACCAACCAAACCAGTCCCCAAGTTAGAATATTATCTTCAAAAAAGATGATATAACTTCATTTGTAATCTTTAAACCTCCATGTCATGACCTAAACCAACTTCAATTTTGTTTTGTGCTGGATTAGTTAACTGTAATTAATATTTAAACTTGAAAAACATAGTCTCTATATAGTTTGTCAATCTAATATCCAGAGTCGAGTACTATTGGGACTAGGAGAGATATATAGCTAGCTACTACATGAGAGTAATTGGGACCTGCAAGCTTAGGCACAGCTCTCCAACAACATTGGCCATTGGTGAGGATGAAGTTGATCAACCTCTTGTCCTCCTCAGCTGTCCATGGCCCTTTCTTCAACCCCACCTTGTCACAACAGGGTTGCCTCCCCATCTCCAATTAATTGAACACTCACAATTCTCACTTCAGGTAAGGCCAATTAAGAACTAAAAGTTTCAAGGACTCTTCACCCCTGGAATATTTTTCTCTCTTTCTATGCACAGGATATGCGAGGCCAGAGAGAGGCACTTGGGCTGCCTACTTATATAAATCAGGAGGTCCCATTATCGACGACCAAGGCCAGACGATATTCTATTTCGTTTATAAATAATAGTTTCTTGTGACATATTATTATTCAATTGGGAAGAGTTAAATGGACATATTTGGTGCTTCCTTGCGGTGTACACGTGCCGGTGCTCCAGGTACGCGTAAATCGCCCTTTGGATGGTCACTATATGAGAGAGCCACCCCATCTAACTCCGCCTTTGCTTTAGTTATAAGTAGTGTTTTTTCCTTAAAAAAATGAATCGGTAGCTCTATTAGTCAAACTGCGCCCGGTATTTAGAGTGGATCGAGTTAACTTCAAAATTCGAAAGATGGTTGAATTGATGGTTAGTGCGATTTCATCAATGGTTATTCCATTTGGACTTGTTGGCCCATATTTTAGTGAATAATTTTTTTAATAAAAATGATCGTTGGAGTTTCGATAGATTGGGACGGATTAAAATATGATAAATTTTCATTACTAGAGAATTTTGTTATTATTTAACGTTCAAATATTGAATATAATTCGTAATAAAATTATTTAAAATAGTCGGATCAGCCGGAACCCAAAAATGAAAGGGCACTCTTCAAGTTGTTTTTAAAAATATTGGTTTTAAACGTGAGGCTATAGATTAATACGGTCTTCCACAGTTCTTCAACAAGTGACACCCTCTACTTGCTCTTTTTATCTTTTTGTATAACGAGTAGTCCATTTTGTACGAATTTTATGTCTGGTATATATTAATTTGTACCAACGATTCTCATGTAAAATAATAATAAGCACAATAATAATGGAAGATCCAAATAGAGCCGCATGATTTTTTTTTGGAAGCTTCGAGGATTAAAATTTGGACCATTATCAACTAACAAAATGTTATTCTGAGTTAATGAGAAGTTTCAAGTTCAAAACATTATAGACTCTTACCATTATTTTAGCATAGCAATCTTTTAGGATCTCGGGGATTTATATGTATTAACTGTGGCAGAAAGTAGAATTATTGTGTAGTAGCATTAATGCTAAGTGCTCTTTTTCTGTAGTATTTTTTCACATTGAATTTTACATACGTCGAATTTTACTGAGACTGTGGTTACAATCTCGTACTTTGTGCGAGGGTATTTTATACTATATATATTTTGTACATATTATTATCATTAATAAAATTCACCTATTAAAAAAAATTTAAGTTTCGTCTTTCTCAAACATAGATTAGATAGTACGAGAAATATACGTATGGAATTTACAATGAAATTTCATATTCCGGAACAACTCTGATGAAGAGAGTAAAATTATGGTGAAGCAAATGGTGGTGAATTTGATAATTCACTCTTCTTCCTTTCTTTCCGGATTGGTATATCATAAGGAGGAGGATTGACCAACAACCTTGTGGACATTATATACATATGGAAGTGCCTTCGACGCTACCAGACTAGCCTCTAACGTATGAATTTCAGGTACTTATATACTCGTGAATCGTGATGGAAAGACTAATCAGTCCCAGAATTAAGAGCCAACACTGGAATTTAGGAAAAACCATAATTTGATCTTACATATTTACCAAATTTTTTACTCGCAAACCTATTTTAACATTTTTTAATTCTTTTTGTCAATAACCCTCCGATATTTATCAGCATTTTTTTAAGTTAAAAATTGATGCAGACCTGAATGTTATTGGTTTTATGTGAGAGATGATTATTAAAATCATATTTTTTAATAGTTGCAATTATAGTGAGTTTGTTTATAAGCGAGAGAAATCTACCTACTCATTAATTTAAGACTTTGCGTTAAATATGAAGATTCTAATATGATATCAGAGCGAGTTTATTATGTGCCCGTTGTTATACTCACACGACCATGTTTTATCGCACGTTGAAGAATCAAAACTAGTGCAAACTTTAATCTGATGAAGTTTATTTGAGAGAATCGAATTTAAAATCTTATTTATAATAAGCCGTTCGCTGTTTCTATTGCAACCCGAAACAACTCTTTAAAGATAATAATCCATATTGGTGTTGTACATGTTGGTTGTACTCTTAATACTATTGGTCAACTCTCTTGTAAAATACACAAAGGTAACTCTTTGGTATCTTTGTAAGCGACGCAATATGAACCCAGCACACTTTACTCTTACGGCCGTAAAATTGACATTTGATTTGTATTCTAAAGACTATTTATGAACCGAGTAGCAGGACACAGTTCATTAATGGAAGGCCATTCAGCCACTTTTTTGTAATAATTTTTTTAACCAAACTTTTTTTGTATTCGCCTGATACAGCAATAGGTAATATACGAAGAATTATACTCACCGATCTAGAGGAGTTGTCGACTCTTGAAATTGATTCAGATGTCAGAAAAAACTATTTTGACCACTTTGCAACGTAATTTTATCGCAATAACAAGTTATGATATATTGTTTATTTTACATTAATGAGTATCTATACACCTTTTCTTTTGAAGATTGCAATTGCACACATCTTCGAAAATAAAAAATGTAAATTTATTATTTGAGGTATTCATTTTTTTAATGAAATTCTGAAAGAATTGTATAATTAATTTTGGACTAAAGAGGGTAGGACCGAAATGAAAGGAACGTAATTAATACTATGATTGCTGTTCTGGTACAATTGAAAATATTATCAATCGCCACAAGCCATGAATAAAATACATCTGTATGCAGCGTCATCAATCAGTCCATCCCATCATGTTCGGTATTCAATAAATAGTTATTTTTGTTTTCTGATAAGTAAAAGTGTATTAATTTTTAATAACTCTAATGAGACTTATATCCACATAGTTATATCACAAATGAAATTAAATAAAAATCTAACCAAATAATACCTACAAAATAAATATTATATAGTTTTAAGATTACCTGAAAACAAACCCAAAAGAAATTTTCAAGTTGCACAACGAAAAGCAGAATCTCCAAAACAGATAATCATCACGATAAAAATTTACAGAACTATCAAAGAGGATCAAAAGACGAAGGTGATAAATAGCTACTTTCTTCAAAAAAAATAAATAAATAGCTACTTTCTGTTTGGTGAGGAATTTTATAAGAACAACGTCCTCTCTTTTTTTTCAGGGTCGGGCAATTTCACGTCTCCCGAGGAGATTTGGCGACCAGACAGGTGGGTAAAAGGTCCATAAATACACTATTATATTTTTCTCCCCTCACGGGTTTTTGCCGCGTCTATTGGAAAAAGTTTTGTCAACCTTTAGAAAAGTATTTCGGATATATTGTCTAAATACAATACGTATTTTTTATACTGTACAAGATTACTACGAATTTTTAATTTGCACTGTGCTTGACTACGGGTTAAAAAATAAGTAGTCATAGTACGGAAAAAAAACATGTGCCGAGAAAAACCTATTATAAATTATAATTTGAAGAACTTATGAGAGCGATCCTCATTCACGATGACATCGCATAGGTATCAATGACCACTTTTAGTTAAATTACTTGTTTATTTAACTTTTTTATTTCATCTTATCAATAACTAATCTGCCTACACAAAAAGGTAACAAGGATTCTGTAAAACTTGACACGTTCGGTAAAACCATCAAAACTTTTATTGTCCCCATCGAGTTTAGAATTTTGAGCAATGTTCTAAATTGCGGATGGCAGTTTGACTAATACGATTGCCGTTTTGAGAATTCTGACATGCAACGGCTTGTTTTAGTTACTACACGCAGGACTGAAAACCAGGAGTAATTTTGGAGATTTTTTTTGGTAAAAAAGAAAACCTTATTTCTTGTATTATTTAGAGATTAGAGCATGTATTAGTAGCATTCATTTTCATAGTTTCGAATAAAGAACGATTGTAAAGATTTATTACAAAAAGCTTATTTCTTGTATTATTTTCTTAATAATTTGAATTAAGATTATGTAACTTTTCAAGACAATTACACCCCATGACGCCTATTTTCGGGCATGGCACTTTTATTATACTTTGGTGCTCAGACTATATTCAATGGAGAATAAAAAAATTTTGTCTCCAAGTGGAGACTACACATGCAAACCAATATCACTTCATAGACAAATTAATATCACAATACATTCAAACCAATATCATGGCAAATCAATATTTCTACACATGCAAACAAATATCTAATATCATTATACATGCAAACCAATATCCTTTTAGTCTTCATGGGCAGAGACTTAGCATAGTGTCCACCAAATCCGCCCTTTTAGTGCTTATCCCACTTTTCGAAGCGTTTTCATAGAGTGCATTATTTGGCGGAATCGACAGTGTGCAAAGATAAATCTGGGTTCGAGAAACTAGATTTCAAAGTTTGCTAGCTTCGTAAGTCAAAATTACAAATATGTTTAAAAACGCGTTATATGTCCTATATTTCCGCAGTCGTAGAATTGTCATGATCGGTACATTAATTTGGTAAAGTTACACTCGGGTCAAAATCTCAGTTATTTGTCTTTTCTTCAGCTACTACAATTCTCACTTACTGGAAGCTCGTCGCTTACATGCATAACATGATCCGCGGATTATATTTAGTGTACTTTTTGAGATGAAAAGTATACTAAGTGTACTTTTTCATAAGTAAATAATTGCATTACTGCTGAGATACATTTATACCAAAAGGATTGAATAGATACAACCAATATGAATAGTTATACTGAGTATGTAATAAAAATTCGGATAGTTTTATTTTTTTTAAAATAAATTATTACACAATAATTATAATTGTTAAGATTTAAATCTTGTACCTCCTTGAATTCTCCTTTTACCTTAAGTGAATCTAGGTAAAGCACAGGTTTTAGTTACATAATCCGGTTCTGAAGGTCCAAGATACTCCCATTGTATCTATTTATACAACGATTTTCTTATTTTATTTTGTAATAGTTTAACCTAAAAGTATTATGTCTTCACTAAGAATTCACCTACCTGCGTCTCTTACAATCTTTTTCGATTTTTCTGACAAAAAAATCTTACGGATTTTTTTATAAATAAAATTTTATTCTAATATAAAAAATGTGTTCATATGTACGGTCCTTCGGTGTTAAATCTCGTTTTGCACGAGGTTATTGTCGGTAAAGCTATTTAACACCCGAATACAATACTCTTGTCGTAACGCCCCGTGATATGATTGACTGTCTCCACATACTAACATGAGTCTTTTCCAGCGTGCTTTGTTCTCATTCGCACGCATCCCAGAAACTTCTCAGAAGGTCACTCATCCTAAGACTACACAGATCAAGCGCATTTAACTTTAGAGTTTTTTCAAGATGTGTGCCAGAAAAGAAAGTGCACTTTATTGATATGGATAGTCCAAATCAAATCACTTAAACATTTCTGATAGAACATATCATTAATAGGGTATCATATTCATCCCTCCTTAAATACGTGACATCCTCGTCTCGCCAGAATTTCTCGTATTTGGGTGCACCTGACATAGCGTAGCGGAAGCAAAAACTAAAATAAATGTATAAAGTGGATATGACAATTTTCGATGTAGAAATTACTTGGATAGAACTAGATCAAAATAGACTCAATGCATCACCTAACTCTTTAGGTTATCTCAAAAATAGGTTGAACATGTCACTACTCGATGAAGAAAAGCCTATTGAAAATATACAGCTCGGCTGCAACAAAAGAGAAACGCTCTTTCACGAAACCCTTCGGGTTATTCAATATTCAACTCTCAACCATCATAACATCAAAACTATGAACTACCAACCCTTATATAGAGGTAGAGTTAGTTCTAGAATTCTAAACAACTTATAATACTTGATTAACTCATAAATACTAATAAAATCGTAGATAAAGATCTCGTAGGGTCGATCCAAAATAACTAGATAAATATCTAATAAACATAAATATAATGTGCCTATGCCAATTTGATCCTTGAACCATACCGTACTAGCCGAGGTATTGCTCTGATACCATATGTAACGTCCCGTGATCTGACCGACTATCTCTACAGACCAATACGGTTCTTTTCTAGCGTACTTTGTCCTCACTCACACGCATCCTAAAAAAATTTCAGGAGGTCACCCATCATAAGACTACCCGAGGTCAAGCATATTTAACTTTGGAATTCTCTTAAAATGTGTGCCGAAAAAAAAAGTGCACATTGTTAATATGGATAGTTCAAATCAACTCACTTAAATATTTCAGAAAAAATATATCATTTACGAGGTATCACATAGGGAACCACTACACATTACATTAGGTTGGTCTTCGGTATCCATTATGTTGGTCTCCCATTTTCTCCTCTGTTTGCTCTATAGCTTTATTCGTTCCCTTGGTTCTTTAGCCTATATCAAAAGCTCAATTAGTTAGATATTTTGGAAAATCATCGACGAGGGAACTTCTGTGGTAACAGGGCGACGTTCTTCAGTTTGGAAGATCTACAGCTTGTGTTATTTGCTTAGTGTATCCAAAAAAGTTCGGTGATCTCGATAAGCGTTGATCCTAAACAATTACATTTTTAAATACTCTTTGATTTTTTTTAAATCGGTAAAATTTTATTCCATAACTCCATGTATACAGAAACATCTAATTATGCATCAAATTTTTGTAATCAAATTATCAAACTTTGTTGATAATTGTGGAGAAGTCGCCGTCAACATAAACCCTAGACTAACATTTAACTAAACTACATGGATGTAAAATAGTTTTTGAAATAGCAGCAACCTCATTATTAATTTCACCATGCACCAGGACCCGAGAATACTTTTTTTTACTGTCTTTTTCATAGTTTCTGATATATATAATAAATAGCTGTTATTAAATGCATTTTATTATTATTCTACAAAACATAAAGTTCCATCAATAGAAAAAAATTAAATGGCAATATGTAAAACAAAAGTATCTTTTATTGAAGTTCAATACCTTCACTATTTTTCCTGTATCTGGTTTTCCACTCGATTTTACAAATTCAACATCCAGTTGTAAACATGTAATTAAAATATTTATCTATGCAAAATATAAACCTTTTTTTAGAAACATGTAAAATATAAATCTAAGTTCGTCACCGTGTACCATTGTAAGACCAGTCAATTGCTTCACAGTGGAACTGAATGAGATGAGCATATACATCATTACCGCGTGGAAGACTTGACACTATATATCCAACAACTCCATAGGTTGACTTGAACTTTATTCGACAATTAAATCGAAAAACTACCAAAACAGAGTGAATCAGTGGTTGATGCTCGTCCATATGAAGAAATTGGTTTGACCGTATATTTTCGTTTTTCTGTAGTTGTTAATTAGCCAGTCAATATGTATGAATACGCCACATCATTCTTTAGTTCTTCTGTTATTGGCTATTTTTTCGTGCGAAATAGAGAATTTAATCACAAGACAGTAACTTGTCAAAGTACATTATGGACATAAAAAATGCATAGCCAGATATTTACAACCATGCAAATAAGTCTCCAATATTCGTCTTACTCGCATTCTTGTTGAGTTCTGGTCAATGACAACCAAGTTTTATTTTTGTCTGACGGTTATAACAAAACAAGATACTAAAACACGTTTTTGTCTGGGGGCCACAACAGATCCGTCTACCAGCTAGGCGTGGTTGCTATGATTCCAAAATTTTGCTGTGGTAGAGAGGCTTAAAATTTTAATTTCAATGTTCATGGAAGGGCCAAATACAAAATATCGGAACAAGTGCCGTGTTTAGAAATAGCGTGGAAATAAATTTAGCAGGTGGAATATTATTTATATTATATATAAAACGTGATCGAATTTAAGACAGATTGATTTAATTTATTTAATAAACTAGCTTTTGTAGCACGTGCAATTTCTTAATTATATTTTGATTAAATTGATGTTTATTGATTTAATATGATAACTATATTAATATGTAGTGGTTTGATTGAGAAGTTATGATTTTATAAATCCTCCTGATGTCCAAACATAACTTGTAAGATTTTTTTTGTAAGTAGAATTTTATTTTATTTTTTGATAAGTATAATTTTATTACTCCAAAAAATATTTGTGAAAGTAGTAATCACCTACACCAGTTGTGCAAAAAGCACAAATCTCCTTTCTTAAGATCAAAGATAATCATATATTACAAAGCTAAAACTAATTAGATAGAAAGTATGTTAGGATTCAAATTTACTATGTCGTGACAACTTCGTGCAAGTTTTTTTTAGGATTAAACATCAAATATATATTTAAAAAATCTCAATTTAATAAGGAAATTCATATACACCAAAGCATCAAGCTCCACCGGATGGACCACATCCCAGTCCCCGGGGAGAGTGAGCAAGCTAGTCTGTTTACAGAACCAGTCCGCAATCTGGTTCCGAGATCTAGGGATCAAACCAACCTACAACTGGGCAAATCAAGCAACAAGCGCCTAATCCTATCTATAAGGTGTTCAACCTACCAATAGATTACGGAAGTTGGGTCATTGACAAAATAGTGGACCAGCAAATAGTCGGTCTCAGCCAAAGAAATCAGACTCTGAAACTTTTGGCTGATGATGGTGAGAGCAAGTTCGATCGCCAACAGCTCAGTCTCTAGAGAGAATGAGCATGCCTAAGATCTGTATGACCTTCAATGATAAGGCCTAAGTAATTTCGAGCAATTACAGCCATACCCGCCTGAGAGTTTTTATCCACCCAGCAAGTATCATAATTGAATTTGACAGCACCCAGTTCCGGGGCCATCCACGAGCTAAGCCACACGTCAGCATCAACAGGTTGCAGCAGCTTCAAACCTGTGATCTGCAAAAATTCATGACACGAATAAGACGCCAAATTCAAAGTTAAAATCAAATCAATTTTTACTCCCTCAAAAAGAGAGAGCTTCCTGGACAGCCAGAGGTTCCAGCAAAGCAACATGCCGAAGGAAAGCAGCGTATGATCCTCATAAGATTTCAAGCAACGAGTCAAAGAGACAAACCAGACACTGAAAGAGCTATGGAGAGTCTTGTCAAATCTAAGGCCAAAGGGGTTAGCCAACCAAGTAGCCCTGGCATGGGGGCATTCAAAAATTAAATGCAAAACAGATTCGTCAACAGAACCACAAAGTTGGCAAAGAGGAGATAGGGAAAGATTCTGCCTAAACAGATTTGCAGCAGATGGAATCGCATTTCTGATAAGTCTCCAGACAAAGTTTTGCACTTTAGGTAGAACCTTAAGCTTCCAAGTACCTAGATCAAAGGGAATAGAATTCGTGTCAATCTGTAAGTTTTGACCCTCCAACTGTTGACACATAAGAACCTGATAATCACGCTTAGCAGAATAGGTGCCATCAAAACTATGTTGCTAAATTAGCTTATCAAGCACATTAACACGACAAAGGCTAATCTTGGCAATAGCAATCTGCTTAGGAACAGTAAAAAAATTCTGAATGAGATCCATCTTCCAGCTCATAGTGAAAACAGAGATCAGATTCGAAACATTATAAAAAGGCATGGCATCGTTAAAATGAGGGGCAATGTGAGATCTCGGGAGACTCGGCACCCAAGGGTCTCACTAAATATCAACACCCTGGCCATCCCCAATCTTAAAGAACAGTCTGTCTTAGAGAGCCTCCTTACCCACAAAGAGACTACTCCAGATTCAAGATGACGTGTTACCCTTCACAACAGACAAAATATTAGATTGAGGAAAATGCAGTCCCTTTAAAATTCTATAACACATAGAGTCCTGGTGCCCGAACAAATACCATACTTGTTTGGCAAGAAGGGCAGTATTGAAAGTCCTCATATCTTTAAAGCCCAAGCCACCCTGGGACTTGGGAAAATAGAGCTTTCTCCAGCTAAACTAGTGAACCTTCCTCCTATCCACATCACCTGACCAACAAAACTTTGCAATCAAACTGTTAAGCTTAGTACAAAATGTGGTCGAAAATAATAAGCACTGTATTATGTAGCATGGAATAAAGGAAAGGACAGACTTGATCAAGATTTCTCTACCCAACATAGACAACATCTTCTGCTTCCAACTGCTAGTCTTTGCGAGCATCTTCTCAAAAATAAAGTTTAGCACTTCCTTTTTTGACCTTCCCCAGATGGAAGGAAGCCCCAAATATTTGTCATTGGACAGCATATGATTCATCTCAAGAATTGCCAAAATAGCCAACCTATTTGCAGCTGATTCCCACCTAGAAAATAGAATGCAAGATTTTTGAAAATTCACTGATTGCCTTGAGATATTAGAAAAACTCTCCAAGAGCTGTTTGAGTTTCACGGCCTCCTGTACACTAGCTTTAGCAAAGAGCAAAGTATCATCCACAAATAAGATATGGGCCAAAGCGGGACAGTGTATATTAAGTTTGAAACCATGAATGTCACCCCCTACACATGGCCTGATTCACATAATGGGCAAAACCATCAGACACGAAGAGGAAGAGAAAGAGAGAAAGAGGGTCCCATTGCCTAATCCCCCTAGAGGCATCGAGCCAAGGGAGGGGCTGACTGTTAAACAAAACTCTATAAGAAACAGATTTTAGGAAACTCATAACGCACAAAATCCACTTAGCAGGAAAACCATGCTTAGTCATGACCTTTTCAAGGAACAACCAATCAACTAAGTTGTAAGCCTTCTTGAGATCCAGCTTGATAGCCAAAGAAGTAGACTTTTTCCTGGAAGAAGTTTTTAGATAATGAAAAGCTTCATGTGCGATAATGATATTATATTGGATACAACGATCCTTAATAAAAGCACCTTGAAATTTCGAGACCAAAACATTCATCCAAGGTCTTAACCTATTAGCAAGAACTTTAGAATAAACTTTATACGCGAAGTTACAAAAGCTAATAGGACAAAAACTATGAATGATAGAAGGGTTAGTAGACTTCATAATCAAGGAGATATAAGTACGATTTAACTCCCTAGGCACAGGAGAGGAATCGAAAAAGATTCTTCACCAATTTAAAGAGGTCGTCCTTTACGACGGATCAGAACTTCTGGTAAAAGATCCAGGGAAAACCATTGGGACCAAGAGCCTTAGTGCCACCCATGTTAAAAATAGCAAGTTTGACTTCATCAAAGGAAATATTCTTAATCAAATCATCTGTAATATCAGAAGTAACAAGCTGAGGAATACACTCAAGAATGCATGCAGGATCATCGGTAGGGATATATGAATAAAGATCCAGAAAATGTGCATGAATGACATCTTTCAACTGATCTTCCTCCTCTACCCAAGTACCATCAAATAATTGCAGCTTGACTACCTGATTGTATTGCCTTCTTTGAGTAGCCGTGGTATGGAAAAAATATGTATTCTGATCACCACACATGAGCCATTTGATACGTGAGAGCTGGTTCCAAAAGATTTCTTCCTTCTCTCGCAAACCAGCAAGCTCTAGCTTCAGGGCCACCTCCTACAACTTGCACTAAGCTGCATGATTACGTAACTAAAGGAGCTGAAGGTCAATAAAAATCTCTTCAATGCACGCCAGCCTCCTTTCATTCAAGTTTTTGCTCCACGAAATAAGATCATTAGTACAAAAGGAAATTTTATTCTTAAAGATAATAGGAGGGATACCCGATGTATAAGTAGCCCAAGAGTGTTCAACTACCTTCATGCATCCCTTCTGTTTAGTCCAAAATGCCTCAAACTTAAAAGGCTTGTGATTAACTTTAGCAAAATCAATATGAAGCAACAAAACACAATGATCAGATCCTTCAATAGGACCATGAAATACCTGGGCCTTCGAAAAAGCGTCACACCACTTGACATTAGCAAGACCTCGATCTAATCTTTGCAAGAGATTAGCTGCCCCAAACTGTAAGTTGAACCAAGTGATTTAAACCCCAGATCAATCAACTCACCTTCATAGATGAACTCATGAAAGAGACTCATCTGCCAAAAGTCAGGAGAATGCCCCCCTAGCCGCTCTCCCGGAGATGGGATGAGATTAAAATCACCAATACATAACCAGGGGGAGGAGGGAATCCAACAGCAGGCAAAGGACTGAGTCCAAAACCTCTTTTTACTAGAGGTATCGGGCTCACCATAAATAAAGTAACCAAACCATGAAACATCAGACCTCGCTAACTTGTACCAAGTATCAATCTAATTTTTTGAAGAGCTCAGAACCTCAACATCAATGTCATCAGTCCACCACAATGCCAAACCCCTGAATTTACCCCAGGGATCAACGTAGAAACAGTTCTCAAACTTGTAATTTCTTCTAATCTTATCAACGGCCTTTCTCAACTGCTTAGTTTCCATGAGAAAAACTAACTTCGAAGAGTGTTTTCTAATGAGGCTCTTTAACAGATGAACCGTAGGGGAAGTGCCCAGTCCCCTACAGTTCCAAATGATGCAACTCATTGTCCCTCGGGAGACAAGACACCTGCCTCTCGGGAAGAATGGGAATCAGTTAAGGAGGTAGTGGATCTACCCGCCCCCTGAACCAAGGTAAGTAGAAGAACCCATAACCAAGCCTGTAGCGGGCTGTAATAGAGAATGAACAAGCTTACCTTGATAGGTCTTGCCCCCAGAAGGACTGGAGTCCGAACCTACCACTCTGTCTTTTTCTAAAACTACCCCCTCAAGAACGCTCAAAGTTAGAATTTCCTCACTAGAAACACCAGAACAGTGAACCCTCGCACAACTTTGGTGGTGGAGGAAGAGGGATACGAGGGACTAACCTAAGAAAGAGGAAGCACACCAGCACGAGGACCACCCAGCACACCACCAAGCATAGAACAACCTACCACTCTATTTTGTGCTCTGATAAAATCCACTCTTTCACACTTCAGACGAAGGACCTCATGTGCCACACCTATGCGGTGAGCCTCTCCCTCATAATTTATGGGAGGGGAAATAGGAAGAGAAGGAAAGACCTGTGACTGGGGTAGCGCAACTTCCAACAAAGCACCACGGCCACCAGCCCCCTTCAAAGAGCCTACCACTCTGTTTTTAGCACTCATAAGCTCCACTATATCTTTCTCAAGAAAAGAGACCTCATAAGCAACACCTGTGCGGTGAGTCCCGCCCTCACCATCTATGGTGGAAGATAAAGGAATAGAGGTACGCACCTGAGACTGGGGTTGTGCGCCTTACAGCGAAACATCGATCTCCCCGTAGCTTGCCAAGGAATCAGCCAACAGAGAAGCGCCAACCTGATCTAACCCTTTCAGATTCACTGCACTCACAGAAGTAAAAAATTTCATGTTCTTTCTAACCTTAATTTTAACAACTTCCTTTCCACCAACAAAAAGATCGAGAAGACCCAAGGACTGGAACTCATCCCCTTCGTGCAAGGTTTTGAGTATAACTATCACGTCTTATTCCCATACCAAGCCAAGCCTCTAAGCGAGGTCCTAAAGAGCCACGTCTAGATGGTCTTGATGGATTGCCAATCGAGTGTTGAAATTAGTCATCATTGGAGATGTAGATTAGCACAGATTTTAATTTTTTGAG
The DNA here is from genome assembly GCA_963995505.1 of Hypericum androsaemum. NCBI lineage: Eukaryota > Viridiplantae > Streptophyta > Magnoliopsida > Malpighiales > Hypericaceae > Hypericum > Hypericum androsaemum. The sequence goes on from OZ023183.1 coordinate 8,189,383, forward strand.
TATGTCGTCTCCTTGGCTTGAAACTAACTTCTATTGATATTCGAGAAGGCTATTTTGATGCGAGCAAAATCATTATCTTTTCGTTTGAGTTTTGGCGCGTCATTAGAAACATAAACTTTTTTTTAATGGAGAAACTTTTATTATCAAAGGAAAAAAATGTTTGACCCAACCACAGACTAACTCATAAATGGGTGGACAAGTGGGATGACACACCACCTGCACCTAATCACAAGCTAGTCCACAAATGGATAGTCAAGTGAAACTCATACAACTCCTAATTATAGTCTCAAGCTAGCCCACACCAGGTAGTATATAGATCATCTAACCCAAATACAAGCGTGTATGGGGTCGCAGCCACAACCTCAATAAAATACCCGCTTGTTGTAAAAACTAGTGGGAGAAAACCATCGAGAAAAAAATAGTGCCTAGCATTATCATTGCACATACCTATAATATGGGTGGGGTGATAGATCCCGACCACAAGACGGATAAGAAAGTTCGGCACCGCACACCACTAGTAGAATGAACTCTCTGCTGCCAAGTCTCTCAAGAACCTTTAGCAATCAAATCAGGTACTTCGACAGAATGCGCAATGAACGATATTGAAATAAAAAAACCACATAAATCGAATCAGTTTCAAGCCAAAGCTTAAACGAACCTTTCTCAAACGTGATCTCCACGACCAAGTATATAGCTTTCGGCTCGGCCTCAAATGTGAATTTGAACCCCAACTTAGTAACAAATTGTTGGAAAATTTTTGGGTAGGAGGATGAAAGTATTAGTTTGGTGTTGTTCCGACTTTAAGGATCTTTTAAGGATTCTTTCAAACAAATAGTCCAAGCCTTCAAAAAATCTATGAGTACAATGGGTCTATGAACTTTTGTCGTCAGGATATAATGAAGCTGCCACACCATTGTCGAGTTCAAGGATTGTACTACCTTGACCTGAGCAAAAACACACTTTTAAGGAAAATTGGATGATGCTTTAGAGAGGATAGTGATTAGGATTGCTTGGAAGTTGTATATTTAATGGAAGATTAAAACCCGCAATTTATAGAAGTTTGGCATCAGAACTTATGCCTTTTCAACACCAAAAGACTTTCTGAAATATTCATCAATACTGGATGATGGTTTGGGTCACTTTTCTTGAGTTTAAACTCAAGGAACACTAAAATTGAATCTGTCAGGGCAGACTTGCGATCGCCAGTTAACTGGTGGCCACAAGTTACAAGAAATTGCTCTCGAAAATTAATTTCTTGCGGCTATAAGGCAACTTGCAATCGCAAGTTATTTGCTTCAAAAGCTCTAAGACCAAAATTATTGGCGGTCGCTAGTTCTTCCGAGTTTAAACAATATTCTTCCCCGAAACAGGTCGATCCCATTACTTCCTATCGTAGCGGCTTTGAAAATATCCAATATTCTCCTCCTATTTTCAAAACTTTTTAAAATAGTAAACAAAGAAAACTTTAACATAAAATTTTTATAAAATGGAATGACTGCATCATTTAAGTGACTGCCTACATACCCGCGAGGGATTAAGCCAATGTAGTTCAAGCTAGGATGGGAATATGCATCATCGTAGAAATTAATACATAAGTGATATGTATCTTTTAGATTTGAACCTTCACTTAGTGTAAGAGATTCAAAGCTCTATCGAGATTCTATGGTGAACGAGTCTTGAACCAAGTACCCCTTATGATAAAACTGAAACCTCTACACATATTGACTTCAAAAGCTAGTATGTTCTGTAGCTCGCACGTTGATGGCCATGTGCTTATGTCCTGAATTCATGAGTCTTCTTTAGAGAGCGGTCTTACTCTCTTAAGAAACGGCCTAATTTTTATACTCATATAGGTAAGTCTCTTAAGGTGCTTCTGCGAGACACCTATAACCACATAGACTTATTAAAATTTTGCATTCATCCTCGTTCATGCAGAACCACTGCACTAATTTAGAAATGGGAAGTTTGACTTAGTACACCATAACTACTCTAATGACTTTTTGGTACCCATTGAACCTTGTTTATCCATTTTAAAAGATAGGTTAGGTGCTTCTGCGAGACACCTGTAACCACGTAGACTTATTAAAATTTTGCATTCATCCTCGTTCATGCAGAACCACTGCACTAATTTAGAAATGGAAAGTTTGACTTAGTACACCATAACCACTCTAATGACTTTTTGGTACCCATTGAACCTTGTTTATCCATTTCAAAAGATAGGTTAGGTTTCTGTCAGAGCTTAGCCCCATTTTCTTATATTTTATTGAAAATATTGCCTTTGGTAGACTCTTCGTAAAAGGGTCTGCCAAGTTCTTCTTCGTTTCAATAAAGTCAACCGCAACTACTCCTCTCTTGAACAATTGTCTTACCATTTGATGTCTTAGACTTGCATGTCTAGACTTTCCATTATAAGTCTTGTTAGAGACGTTATAGATCGTAGCTTGATTATCACAATTAATCATGACCGCTGGAGATGGCTTCTTCCATAGTGGGATCTTTACAAGAAAATTTCTAAGTCATTTTGCCTCCTTACTCGCATCGGCCAATTCTATCAACTCTGGCAACAGTGTTGAATAAAAAATACAAGTTTGCTTCTTAGAATCCTAAGATATCGCAGCACCTCCTAATGTAAAGATCCATCCAGTAGTGGACTTGGACTTAGATTCTATATTGTTCTAATTAGCATCACTATATCCTTCCAATACAGCGGGATAGCTTTGGTAATGCAAACCATAATTTATGGTTCCTTTCAAGTAGTTCAATACTCTTACAATTCTCCCCAATGTTTAACTTCTGGATTACTTGAGAAACGACATAACATTCCCACAACTTGAGCTATGTCCATTCTTGTGCAATGCATATCATACATAAGACTTCCAATGACACTCGAGTACTTAAGTTGTGCATGTGTTCGTCCAACATTCTTCATTAACTTGATACTAGGATCTAAAGGAACGGGGGCTAGTTTGTCATCAAAGTGACCATACTTCTTGAGAAACTTCTCAATGTCATGAGATAGGGTTAACACCAACTCATCTCCACTTCTTAGGATTTTAATTCCCAAGATCACATCAGCCTCTCCTAGATCTTTCATATCAAAGTTAGAGCCAAAAAACTTCTTTGTTTCTTCTACACAAGATATGTTAGTACCAAATATAAGCATATCATCAGCATATAAACATAGAATCACGCATCCAAAATCATCATGATTACTATAGATACATTTATCAGCATAATTAACAATAAAACTATATGACAATGCAACTTTATCAAACTTCTCATGCCATTCCATGAGAGTTTACTTCAGGCTATAAATAGATTTCACTAACTTGCAAACTTTCTTTTCTTGGCCTGGTAGTACAAAATCTTCAGGTTGTTCTATATATATTTCTTCTTCCAGATCACCATTTAAGAATATGATTTTTACGTCTATTTGATGTATAATTAACTTATGAATAGATGCAAGTATAATTAAACAACGAATGGATGTAATGCGTGCAACATGAGCATATGTATCAAAATAATCAATTCCATATCATTGCTTATATCCTTTAGTAACTAATCTGGCTTTAAATTTATCAATTGAGCCATCGGTATTCAACTTTCTTTTGAATAGCCATTTACATCCTATAGGCTTAACTCCAGGAGGTAAATCACACAATATCCAAATTCTATTAGAAAAAATTGAATTCATCTCATCATTGATAGCCTCTTTCCAGACAACATTAATAATCTCATTCTTGTTACCATCTACAAGATATCTTATGAATTCAGCGGCATAGTCTTTCTCTATTCTTGTTCTCTTACTTCTTCTAGGTTCAACATCTTCCTTAGGAACTAAGGTATCATCATTGTTGTTAGTGTCTACTGGTTCCAGACTAGGCAACAATGGATCTCTAACGGGTTTATTATGGGAACTATGCCTAGTTAAGTTCTCAAAGAATTTTATATCTACAGATTTAATAATCTCAAAGGTATCAAGGATTAAAAATATGTAGGTTGTACTAGTAAGTGAATAGCCTACAAAAGCACATCTATAAGCTATATTTCCTAGCTTTGGTCTTTTAGGATCATGCTTCCTTACATAAGCTAAACAACCTCATACTTTCAATCTTTTCAAATTTGACTTTCTTTTAAACCACAATTCATATGGAGAAACATTCTTCTTTTTCAGAGATACTCTATTTAGAATATAGCATGCGGACAATATGGCTTCACCCGACAAAGAATTAGGCAAATTAGAACTTATTAGCATAGCATTAACCATTTCTATCAAATCCTATTCTTTTTTCAGCAATACCATTTTGTTGAGGTGTGTAAGGTGCAGTAACTTGATGAACTAAACTATGTTCTTGAAAAAACAAAGTGAACTCATTAAGAAAGTATTCACCACTACGATCAGATCATAAGACTTTAATTTTCTCCCCTAGTTGTGTCTGTACTTCAGCCTTGTAAATCTTAAACTTTTCAAAAACTTCATCCTTAGACTTCATCAAGTAAACATATGCATATCTAGTGCAATCATCAATAAAAGTGACATAATATTTGTTTTCACCACTAGTCATATGTCTTTTAAGATCACCAACATCACTATATATTAATTCAAGCAAAGTAGAGTTTCTAACCACGAATTTAAATGACGTTCTATGTATCTTTGCTTGTGCACATATTTCATATTTAGAAATATTTTCGAAGTCGTAATTAGAAATTAATCCTAATTTTTTCATGTTTCTAAGAGAACCATAATTTACATATCCTAATCTAGCATACCAAATATCAAAAGAGTCAACGATATAAGCAGAATCATCCTTTATTAGATTGAGTTTAATCATCCCATTATAAGAGTATCCTTGTCCAATGAACATTATGTTCTTGGACAATACAAACTTATCAGACTCATAAGTAATCTTGAATCCGGCCTTGTTAATAAGGACTCTGGAAACTAGGTTTTTTATAATATTAGGGACATATAGTACATTCTTAAGAGTCAATGTCTTTCCCGATGTAAAAGAGAGTTCAATAGTGCCTTTGCCAATGACCTTGCTGCTTCGGTTGTTTGCTGAAGTAACTTCATTTCCTTCTTCAATAACCGGTTCATATTTCTTGTAAAGATTTTTGTCTTTACAGATATGGATGGTTGCACCTTTTTCGTACCACCATCCACTGCTTTAATCAACAACAGCTTTGGCACATTGCACCACAGCGACAAGTTTGTCCTCTTCATCGACTATGTTCGCCTCCTTTTTCAATTATTTCTTTCGTTGACGACAGTCACGAGCATAATGGCCTGGGTTTCTTACACCAGAAGCAATCACCCTTCTTTTTATCTTTTTTGTTAGGATTTTTCTTCTTAAACTGAGAATCATTCTTAGGCTTCAACATTTTAACATTGTTAGCCTTAGAGATATTTTCAGTTTGCTGACTATCTTTCATTTCGCATTTATGAGAGTCCTCTTCGATACGAAGATGACGCTGTAAACTTTCACGATCATAGTCAGTTTCAGCATGATTAAGTTTCTTCTTGTAACCATTCCATGAAGGAGGAAGATGAGAGATTATAACTCCAACTATAAAAGAGTCCAAAAGATCAATACCAGCATCCTTGAGATGGTTGACAATGAGTAGAAGTTTGCTGACGTGGGCGATAATTGACTTGCTGTCTACCATCTTCAAATCTATGAAGTTACATATCAGGAACTTCTTGTTGCTTGCTTCAGAGATCTTGTATTTGTTGTCCAGCGCTGTCCACAATTTCTTTGCTGTCGAGATGCTTTGATGGGCGTTGTAGACATTAGTATCTAAAGCATTGAGGATATGGCCAAGGCACATGAAATCATCGTCTTGACGCTACTTGCATTTGGCCTTCAATTCATCACTGTCCTCTGTGGTTGCAACATGAATCTCCTCCAAGCAATCTTCAAGAATATGCCACAACTTAATAGTTATGAGGAAGAACTTCACCGTCTCTTTCCAATGAGTAAAGTTTTCACCATCAAAGCGTTAAAGGCGGTTCAAGGTCTGGTTTATGACTTGTGGAGATTGTGCAGCAATGACTGAAGTCTCACCCTCCATTGTGTCAAATTATTTGTTTAAAAATTGTTAGAAAAATTCTGGGTAGGAGGATGAAAGTATAAGTTTGGTATTGGTCACACTTCAAGGATCTTGTAATGATTCTTTCAAACAAATAGTTTGACCCTCTGGAAAATCCGTGAGTACAACGCGTCTAAGAACTTTTATTGTACTACCTTGACCCGACCAAGAATACACTTTTAAGAAAAAAACTGATGATGCTTTAGAGAGGATAGTGATTAGGATTGCTTGGAAGTTGTATATTTAATGGAAGATTAAAACTCGCTATTTATAGAAGTTTGGCATCAGACTTTATGCCTTTTCATCACCAAAAGACTTCCTAAAATATTCATCAATGGTGGCTGATGGTTTGGGTCACTTCTCTTGAGTTTAAACTCAAGGGGCACGAAGTTTGAATCTGTCCGGGCAAACTTGCAGTCGCCAGTTAACTGGCAACCGCAAGTTACAAGAAATTGCTCTCGGAAATTAATTTCTTGTGGTTGCAAGGTAACTTGCAATCGCAAGTCTTTTGCTCCAAAAGCTCTCGGACCAAATGAATAAGTGAATTGGCTGCCACAAGTTACAAGAAATCGCTCTCGAAAATTAATTTCTTGCGGTTGCCAGGCAACTTGCAATCGCAAGTTATTTTCTCCAAAAGCTCTCGGACCAAATGAACTAGCGGTTGCCAGTTCTTCTGAGTTCAAACAACGTTCTTCCCCGAAACAGATCGATCCCATTACTCTCTGTCGTAGCGGCTTTGAAAATATCCAACACAAATAAGCCAAGAACAAAACTCCGATGGCAGCAGAAAACTCCCGCTGCCGAAGAAATCCCAGGGGAGCCATTAGCACTACTATTGGTGTTGCACTTCATCCATCCAGGAAGAGGGCAATGCCGATGAACTTCCAAAATTCGAGGAGCACAACCCATACGACCCTAAACCCCAAAAGCGCCCACAATGGCATTCTTCTCCTGCTTATTAAAAGAAATTCCAATTTTCATTGAATTCACCTCTGCTATGCCCATATAATAGCCAAAATAGAGTGTGCACGAGGAGCAGTTTTGTCAAAGATGCGAGGATTCCGAGCAATCCAAATCACCCAAACGCCAGTAACGAAAGCAAGCCGCCAGAGCGGGTTGAAGTGGACCCGCATAGCTAAAACACACAATTCTAAGAAACTCCGCACATCAGAGAAAGGAACCCTGAAGGCTGTGAAAATCCTCCTCCAAACCTTCGATTCCTACTTAGCAATTTAATTGGGTCCGCACATAAATTTCGTTATCCGAGTAATTTGTATTGATACTTTAGACTCGTTAGCTTATGCCCATGTCAAATTTACAACAATAGAAACTCCACGGAACGAGCAAGGTCCAAAATGCTTATCATCTGATTAAAATATTTATAAAGACATAAGCGGAGAAAGTAAATACTCCGTTGATTTCATATTGTTAAAAAGTCAAAAGGTTATATCCAACTATATTATAAAACTATAAATTATAAAATTAAAATTTATATCCATTTAAAAAAAATTGTTAAAAATTTTCTGTCTGCATATTCTATCCATTTTAATTTATATTTTATTTAAAAAAATTAAGCTACTATAATTATGAACGCTAATACATATCTTAAATTACACAGTTGAAGTAACGAATTTTTCAAAAAACAGAACATAGAGTTAACTGTTAATACGTACAGTTATTACTTAACTGCAAATTAGCTTTAATCAAGAGAATATAACGTAATTCCCAATTAAAGATCAACCACAAGTTATAGAAGCTTTAAAACAAATTGGAATTGCTGTATTTTGTTGGTTAACTTTATGTCACTAAAAGGAGAATCAGTTTATAATTTAACATCATCCAAACCGACGAACTATAGTTGGGTTTATGTTTTAAAACAAATTGGGATTGTTGTAATTTAAGAACATGGGTTTCTATTGGGAACTTAGTATAATATAAAGGCAAAATGGTACTAATCTCCAATATGTCATATCGATTCCATAAAACCTATCTACAATTCTCCCTTGGTGCTAAGTAGGGATGGCAAAAATACAGTGTGTGTCAGGCCATAGTCTTATTCTTTCGGTCTATGCTATATTAATTTTTACTAGGTTTAGAATATGGTATGAGTATATCCCCTTTTAGAGATAGGTCTAGTAGGATATCAGTCTTATAAATTTTTATCCTATTTTTACCGTTTTAATGTGTTTTTGACTAGACTCTAACTAAGCCCTCATTAGTTTAGTTAATATACTTGACTCTGAAATTGGATATATATATATAATTCTAATTTTTTATAGATATAATAATTATTTTATGATTAATTTTTACATATTCATTATAATTTATTTGAATTTTATGTATAAAATTAAGATTTTATTTTTAAAAATTATTAGAAATTTTATGTATTTAATTTAGAGATTGGACCTGCATATATTGCGGACCCCGAGGGTTAGGGTTTGAGTCTAATAATGAAATTTATCTATGGTTAGAGTATGGATCAAACTCTTAAAAATAAGGTATCATGAGGGTCCTGCCTACACCTTATCATATCATATTCATCGCCATCCCTAAGTATATTGTTGTGATACCAATGAGAGTCATCGAAGAAAAAAAATGATATTTAACGTAGGTCCAGAATTCGGGTATGGATTAGGTACGGAATGCCACTATTCCGAACCGTTTGGAATGAAGATACGCAGAGACTTTTTTGCAAACGCGCTAAAATACGGGGACCAAAATAAAAAAAAGTCATGCACAAACACAGGCCGGATACAAATGCCAGTATCACATAACTGTGCATGCCAGTATCACATAACTACACATGCCAGTGTGACCTTTTTGCAAAAATGCTAAAATATGGGAGACCAAAATGAAAAAAATTATGCGTGGCATTATCATCAACGGGGACTTGCCGTTTTCACAAAAACAAATGTCATTATCACATAACTGCACTTGCCATTATCACATAACTGCGTTTGTCATTATCACATACCTGCGCTTACCGCTGCGGTCTCCCTTCAATTCAAACCGTTCGGAATCAATTCCTTCGTTCCTTACCCAATCCAAACTCCAATTTACAAGTGTCTCCGTTGGACGTCGGCGGTTTTGTGGGCCGCGAATTGTCGGAGGAGAATCACGGGTGACGACTTGAGCGCAATTTTGATGTCATCCAACAGTCTGCATGACGTAGGTTGAACTTGTATAATGTAAAACCAGATGACATAATCATATAAAAATGAATTAGTAAAGTTTTTTTTATTATGCAATTAGTTCTCCAAAAAATTATAAAAGATAATAAGATGGCTTACTTGTAAAAAAGATTCAATTGTTCGTCGATATTTTTTTGTTTTCCAGTATTAAAAAGGATATATTCCCGACCAAAAATGGTTACTTTGAATTTCATTATCTTCGATTGCCATTTGAATTTGAACGACCGCCTTCTGAAACTTTGGTTTTCTTTCTTGAAGAAATGGCATGGAATCGTACAGGTTATTTGTTTATGGTGTCCCACTTCTCTCGTTCAGTCGGTGACATCTTTTCGATGGGCCGGTGATTTGTTGTTTGGGCTAGAGCCTTTGTCTGGGCCAGGATGGCACATTTAGGGGTCGGTTGTATATGGTTGTTGAATTGAGTTTTAGTAAATCCACTGGATTTTATTAGAATTTTACGAAAGTTGCCGTTGCAAGCATTTACGATCAAGAGAACTCAACATCCTTTCTGTACATTTGTAAATATTGATAATAAAAATTCACTTATGAAAAAATAGTTGACATCTTGAAACCTTAAAAACTATATTTATTCATTCCCTAGTGTCAAGAGTAAACTTTTCATCCGCAAGTTTGTCTGCGGCTGTCAAGTCTTTCTAGCTAAGTAAGGCTTCCTCACCAAAACACTAATTTTAACTCACAAAGAAGACACTATAATAAGATCTAGGGTTACAAATGAGGATGTCATCTCCTTATATACAACTCTTTAGAAGAATCTGTTGGGTTTGAATGCATTTTTTAATGCATTTGGCCCAAAGTGGAAAGGCCCAAAGTGGAGGCCCAAAAGGGAAATGAATGGGGCAATACCACATTGATTAGAGCAAGGAGGATTTCCTTGTTTATAAGGAATTCCCCTCCTTGCCTCTCAACTTGATTGGCTACCCAAAAGGTTGACCCACCGCTCGCTGCCTGCGAGGACGGTGCTTCGCACCGTCCGAGCACGAGCACGCGCTCGTGTGTGCGTGTGCGCATGGTGCATTGGACGCAGGTCGCAATGGGCGCTTTGTGGCATACTTGGCACTTGGCACGTGCGCATCGTTGGAAAGTCCGGGAGACTTCCAGAAGGCCGAAGGGCTGCGAAATCTGTCACGAAAGGGCGCCAGCACAGCCTGGGCGCGTCTGGAAGGATCCGGAAGCCACCGAAGGGCCACGAGCGCAGCCAGTCAGCCTGTTGGCCAAGCGGACGCGTCTCTTCCAGGTGGCTGCCTCTCTGCCTCCTCCAGCCTATAAATAGGCCTGCCCCCCCTGCCAGAATTCTCATCCCAACAGCAAGTGCACATCCTAGCATTGTTGTCTTTTCCTCTTCCCCCGTTCTTCACTTAGAAAAGAGTCCGAAAGTTCTGGGTATATAAGGGTTCGCCCGAAAGTTTCGAGATACGTGTGCAACGGTCTTGGAAATGCCCTAAACAGTCGTTGTATCTTGGGGACGATTGCCGAAGCCCGTACCGCACTAAAATATACGGGGCAATCTCGTCTTACAGAGAAAGTGTCCAACACTTGCCTCGACTGAAGTAGATCCTAATCAAGTACACCACTCCGACAAACAACAATCGTAAGACGAGATTGTGTACTTGAAGATGCCATCGACAAGTTCAGCACCAGTGCCAGCGGTCCCGGGAACTGTCCACGCCGAAAGGCCGGCCAAGTTCAACGGTACCGAATTCAAGAGGTGGCAACAGAAGATATTGTTCTACCTGACAACGCTCAACCTGGTCCGATTCCTGAAGGAAGAGGCTCCGAAGGTAGCGGAAAATGAGGCAGATCAACAGAAGATCAATGCCCTCGATGCATGGAGTCACAGCGACTTCCTATGCCGAAACTACATCCTGAATGGACTAGACGACACGCTCTACAATGTCTACGCGGAAGCTAAGACCGCTAAAGAGCTGTGGAGTTCACTCGAGAAGAAGTACAAAATGGAGGATGCCGGGACGAAGAAATTCATCGTCGGACGATTCCTCGACTTCAAGATGGTGGACTCCAAGAAGGTCATCGACCAAGTGCAAGAGTTGCAGCTGATCCTTCACGAGATCCAAGCCGAAGGGATGCAACTCAGCGAGTCCTTCCAAGTAGCTGCGATGATCGAGAAGCTCCCCCCGCTATGGAAGGACTTCAAGAGCTACCTCAATCACAAGAGGAAGGACATGGGCCTAGAAGACCTGATAGTGAGACTAAGGATCGAGGAAGATAACCGAAAATCCGAAGTCAAGCAAGGCAAGGCCAACTCTGAGACCACTGTGCACCTCGCTGAGGGAAAAAGTGGCAAGAAGAGGAAGAAGTCCGAGGATAAGCAGAAGGAGCAAAAGCCCAAGAAGAAAAAGATCAGGGGCGACTGCTACAACTGCGGGAAACCCGGACACATGGCTAAGGACTGTCGCCAGCCGAAGAAGGACGACCAAGGAAGGGCTAACCTGGCTGAAGACTTATCCCAGATGGATCTGTCAGCCGTAGTGTTTGAAGGCAACCTGGTGGACAATCCGAGAGAGTGGTTCATGGACACTGGAGCTACCCGCCACGTCTGCTCGGACAAGGAGATGTTCTCGAACTATATCCCGATCACCGGCCGAAAGCTGGTCCTGAAGCTGACCTCAGGAAAGGAGCTGACCCTCAAGGATGTGCTGCATGTCCCGGACATCCGCAAGAACTTAGTTTCCGGCTCACTGTTGAGCAAAGCCGGTCTTAAGCTTGTATTTGAGGCTGATAAATTTGTACTGACCAAAGCGGGTCAATTTATAGGAAAGGGTTATCTAGAAAGAGGACTATTTAAGATGAATGTAATAACTGTACATCGCACCTTTAACGGTGAAAATAAAGTTAATGCTTCTTCTTACTTGGCCGAGTGTTCTAATTTATGGCATGGTAGATTAGGACACGTAAATCTAAACTCGCTAAGAAAGTTAGTAAGTTTAAATTTATTACCGAATCTAGAGTTCAACCCATCCGATAAATGTAAAGTATGTGTGGAGGCTAAAATGACCAAAGCACCTTTCCATTCAGTGGAAAGAAGTACTACGCCTTTAGAATTAATTCATACGGACACTTGCGATATGAAACACGTGCAAATTAAAGGCGGGAAGAAATATTTCATCACGTTTATCGATGATTGCACGAGATACTGTTACGTATATCTCCTAAAGGGCAAAGACGAAGCTCTTGATGCTTTTAAGAGATATAAGAATGAGGTTGAAAATCAACTCAGCGTAAAAATCAAAATGATCCGAAGTGATCGAGGAGGAGAATATGTAGCTCCGTTTGAGGAACTTTGTCAAGAACATGGCATTATTCATCAGACGACTGCTCCATACTCACCTCAATCGAATGGCGTAGCTGAACGCAAAAATCGAACTCTTAAGGAGATGATGAACGCTATGTTGATTAGCTCGGGCTTATCCCAGAACATGTGGGGGGAAGCTGTGCTCTCAGCTAACCACATTCTAAACAAATTGCCACACAAGAAAAGGGATAAAACCCCATATGAACTATGGAAAGGAAGGAAGCCTTCCTACGGTTACCTTAAAGTGTGGGGGTGCCTAGCAAAGGTCGAAGTACCTAAGCCTAAACAGGTGCGAATAGGACCCAAGACCATTGATTGCATCTTTATCGGATATGCGCAAAATAGTAGTGCTTATCGATGCTTGGTGCATAAATCTGAAAATCCTGAGATAAACACGGGAATGGTCATAGAATCAAGGAACGCAATATTTTTTGAAGATAGCTTTCCTAATAAGGAAAGAAAGGAAGCAAGTCCGAAGAAAAGGGCTCACGAGACTACGCAAGGGTCAAATCAGAAAGATGATGAACCTAGACATAGTAAACGGACGAAGGTAACCAAATCTTTCGGTCCGGACTATCTAACCTATGCGTTAGAAGATGAACCCAGGACAATCCAAGAGGCATTGTCCAGTCCAGATGCTCCTCTCTGGAAGGAAGCTATCAACAGTGAGATAGAATCCATTATGCAAAACCACACGTGGGAAATCGTGGATCTCCCACCGGGCTGCAAACCTTTGGGATGCAGGTGGATCCTAAAAAGGAAATACAAAGCTGATGGATCAATCGACAAGTACAAAGCTCGATTGGTAGCTAAGGGGTTCAAACAGAAGGAGGGATATGATTTCTTTGACACATATTCACCGGTCACAAGAATCACATCGATTAGAGTACTCATAGCTGTTGCAGCACTCTATAACCTCGAGATCCATCAAATGGACGTAAAAATAGCTTTCCTAAATGGAGAACTGGAAGAGGAGATATACATGGAGCAACCTGAAGGGTTTATGGCTCCCGGTCAAGAGCATAAAGTATGCCGACTAGTCAAGTCACTATACGGGCTAAAATAAGCTCCGAAATAGTGGCACGAAAAATTTGACAGAACAATGCTGTCAAATGGATTTAAGATCAATGAGTGCGATAAATGTGTTTACATTAAGGGCACACCTGAAGCTGACGTAATTGTATGTCTCTACGTAGATGACTTACCAATTATGGGAAGCAATAAAGAAGTTATTGTGAAAACTAAGAACATGTTAAAGAATCACTTTGACATAAAAGATATGGGTCTGGCAGACGTCATACTAGGAATAAAAATTTCTAGGAAAGCTGACAAAATTATCTTGACGCAATCCCACTACGTGGAAAGCGTGCTCAAGAAATTTGAAGCTTTTGACAAACCTCCGGTTAAGACTCCAGTAGATTTGAATCTACACTTAGCCAAGAATCGAGGGGACCCAGTATCTCAACTGAAGTATGCGCAAATTATCGGGAGCTTGATGTATTTAACAAACTGCACTCGTCCCGATATTGCGTACTCAGTTAGTAAACTTAGTAGATTCACAAGTAATCTAGGGAAGGATCACTGGCTAGCTCTGGAAAGGGTTTTACGGTATTTAAAACATACCATAAACCATGGCATACATTATGCTAAATATCTGATACAGTGACGTAAACTGGATATCAGACACTAAGGACTCCAAATCTACGAGTGGATACGTATTCACCATAGGAGGAGGAGCAGTGTCTTCGAAGTCCTCTAAACAAACGTGCATAGCTCGATCCACCATGGAGTCGGAGTTTATAGCACTAGACAAAGCTGGGGAAGAAGCTGAATGGCTCAGAAACTTCCTAGAGGATATTCCGTGCTGGAGTAAACCGGTGCCTCCCGTATTGATACATTGTGATAGCATGTCTGCAATCGGGAGAGCACAAAGTACATTGTACAACGGAAAGTCTCGACATATCCGTCGGAGACATAATACCGTTAGACAATTGATCTCTAGTGGGGTGATCACCATTAATTACATAAAGTCTAAGGACAACTTAGCTGATCCTTTTACGAAAGGAATCAATAGAGATCAAATGTACAATACAGTAAGGGGAATAGGATTAAAATCCACACACTAAAGAACGTTCATAGCGGTAACTCAACCATGATGAGTGGAGATCCCACGAACTTGGTTCAATGAGACAACTAAGTTATGGAGGGTTCAGTAAATCACCTGGAACCTATCTCATTCTCAGAAGCTGCCCAGGTATTAACCTGCAGAGGTGTGGTAAGGTTAAGCATTACGCTTTTAATAATTCCTATACCTTGATTAAGGTGGAGTATGGCAGGATACTCCTGATAGGAGATCACCTATGTAAGTGTGAAGTGAGGCCGCTTCAAATGGGAAAAACACTTATGAATCCAAGATACGGTCCATGGCCGAAACGGACACAACGTGAGAACCTAAATATACTAGGGTTATTATTGTGTAAATGTTATTGTCTTGGTTTACACCAAAAGCTGACGGTTCAAGACATCACGTTCACCGAGCAGCGAGTAAATCCGATAACATATTACTAGAGAAGGTTCAAAGCCGCAAGCTACCTGTCTCGATGCAATAATAACACGTCAGAACTTTTGATTAGAGTCTGCATGCATTAATCATCATTCATGTGGGGGATTGTTGGGTTTGAATGCATTTTTTAATGCATTTGGCCCAAAGTGGAAAGGCCCAAAGTGGAGGGCCAAAAGGGAAATGAATGGGGCAATACCACATTGATTAGAGCAAGGAGGATTTCCTTGTTTATAAGGAATTCCCCTCCTTGCCTCTCAACTTGATTGGCTACCCAAAAGGCTGACCCACCGCTAGTTGCCTGCAAGGACGGTGCGAAGCACCGTCCGAGCACGAGCACAAGCACGAGCACGAGCACGTGCACGTGCTCGCGTACGCGCTCGCGCATGCACTTGTGCGTGTGCGCATGGTGCATTGGACGCAGGTCGCAATGGGCGCTTTGTGGCACACTTGGCACTTCGCACGTGCGTATCATCGCGAGGAGCTGGAGGAGCCTTAAGTATTTTTCCCGGGCCCGGAGGCAGCTGCGCAGCTACCGAAGCGACGAGGAGCTGCGAGTGCCTTCAGGTTGGCCGCCGAAGAGGCACGATGGGATGGAAAGTCCGAGAGACTTCCAAAAGGCCGAAGGGCTGCAAAATCTGTCACGAAAGGGCGTCAACACAGCCTGGGCGCACCTGGAAGGATCCGGAAGCCCCTGAAGGGCCACAAGCACAGCCAGTCAGCCTGTTGGCCGAGCAGACGCGTCTCTTCCGGGTGGCTGCCTCCCTGCCTCCTCCAGCCTATAAATAGGCCTGCCCCCCTGCCAGAATTCTCATCCCAGCAGCAAGTGCACCTCCTAGCATTGTTGTCTTCTCCTCTTCCCCCGTTCTTCACTTAGAAAAGAGCCGAAAGTTCTGGGTATATAAGGGTTCGCCCGAAAGTTTCGAGATACGTGTGCAACGGTCTTGGAAATGCCCTAAACAGTCGTTGTATCTTGGGGACGATTGCCGAAGCCCGTACCGCACTGAAATATACGGGGCAATCTCGTCTTACGGAGAAAGTGTCCAATATTTGCCTCGACTGAAGTAGATCCTAATCAAGTACACCACTCCGACAAACAACAGAATCAAGATCTAGGGTTTACAAATTAACGTCCAAAAATATCTTTATATACATGTAAGGACCTAGAAGGCTTCTAGAATCTAGAGTTTACATGGAAGGATCTAGAAAACTTTAGAATACTCTTGGTCTTCTTAGCCATTTGGGTCCTTAATGGCCGGATTGGGCCTTCCGCAAAGTCGTTCTATGACATTCTCCCCACATAATCTGGCAACGCCTTCGTCGCGCCTTGAAGCTTGGCCATCTTGTCGCCTCCCTCTAACTAAGTAGTCTACCCTTCACAAATCATCCCATCTCGGCACATAAACTCCATCGCGAAGGGGGGAAAGGTTTCCCATCTCGTATCCAAATTGGGGAGACAACACCGCCCACTCCTTGGTTATTCATATTATAGCCAAGTCGGCTTGAAGACTTTTCACATCGGCCACATTTGCCTTGCCCGCCTTGTATTCCATCACAAGTCGAACTGGACTTGGAAGTCTTGCCTCTAGTTTGCTTTGCCAATTGCTTCTTTTTCCTCAAGAAGTAGCTAGTGGCAATGTTATCTATCTTCACTATAAATCCCGGCCCCACAAGTAGTGCCTCCAAGTCCAAAGATAATGCACCACCGTAGTCATCTCTTTCTCTTGCACAGTGTAGCAATACTCGGTGTCATTGAACTTTTTGGCTCTCATATGCAATCGGATGGCCATCTTGTATCAATACGCTACCAATTGCAAAATCGGATGCATTTGTATGCAGTGGTTGGAGAGGGCAAGCAACAGCTTCTTGATCATCGCCTACTTCAACTTGTCGAATGCCACTTGACACTCTTCTCCCCACTTACACTTGCGATCCTTTTTCAAGAGACCAGTTAATGGTGTCATGATCTCCGAGTAGCCCTTGATGAATCTCCAATAATAATTAGTCAATCCTAAGAATGAGTGAAGTACGGTCACCTTCGTGGGTGGCTCTGAAGCTCGAATCTCTACCTTGCTTGGATCTATTCAGCCATGCCCCACAATACGGCCTAGGAAGGGCACCTCCTCTTGAGCAAACACACACTTCTCCCTCTTCATATAGTACTCATTGTCTTGCAACACCTAAAAAACTTATCGTAGGTGCTCGACGTGCCCCTCCATCGTCTTGCTATAGACCTCAATGTCATCCAAGTATAGCACAAAAACCTTATCGAGGAAGGGCCACAAAGCCTTGTTCATCATAGTACAAAAGGTAGCCAGATTTTCTACGTTCAGATTGATGGAGATCTTGATCCGTTGTTTATGCCTCTGGAAAAATTTTGGTATTGAACAATCTTGACCCGATGATGTAGGAAAATAAGAACCTCGATCTGAAAGCGAATACGCCACAAACGGTGGGTGTATGAATTGATTGATAAGTGGGTGGTCATGCAAGAACTGGTTAGCCAGCAAAAACTAAAAGACAGTAAAAAACTCATGAATTTTATTAAACAAAAAGTGTGCCCTTTATTATGTTTGTGCCTCTATAAATAGGCAAAGTCTAGGGCAAGAGAATTCTAATTCGAATTGAGATATGCTCAAAACAAAATTATAACTTCCTAAACAAACTTGACCTCCTAAAAATAAAATTATCACATAAGTGATTTCCTAAATAGACTAGGATTCCTAAAAAAATAAATTATCACATAAGTAACTTTCTAAATTGACTTGAACTTCTAAAGAAACGAAAGTGCCACATAATTAACTTTCTAAATAGACTAGAATTCCTAGAAAATGAAATTAACATATAATTGACTTCCTAAACAGACCTGAACTCATCAAAAAATGAAATTAATATGCAATTGACTTTCTAACCACCTTTGGCAATTGTGATCTGCACCACTCTTGCCTCCTCCTCCCTCGTGGCCCCTCTTCAAGCATCATAGAAAGCTTTAATTTCTTAGGGAACTTAATGGCTTGATGAGACTCATCGCAAATGAAGCATCCTCTAGGCTTCTCCTTCTCGTACCTCTTCTAGCTCCTCTCGCCCCTCTTCTTGTGGTGATAATTGGTGTCGTATTCTCATTCATTTCTTTGGGATTTTGGCCGCTCTCCCCACCTTTGCCCTTTTCCTCCTTTCGAATCTTCTTCATAGACTCGAAACTTTGAAACTTGATGAGGGACTCGGCTATCGCAATGGCTGACAAGAGGCCTTGCACACCATGCTAGAGCAACTCGGTCTTCGTCCATAGTTGTAGGCCAACCATAAAAGCAAATACGGACTCCTTTTTTGTTATATCAGGTATCTTCAATAGCAACTCCCGGAACTCCTTGATACAGTCTCGCACTCCCACCTTGTGCGCAGTGCATGTGCCTCATGCTCCACATTCTCCAGATAAAATTTCTTCTTGATCTCTCCCCGAAAATCCTCCCAATTAGCAACCACGCAAATCACTCGCTCCACCATAACATTGCGGTGTAGTGAAATAGAGGGATCCGCTTTGGATGTTGGCCGCATCACCCACCATGCATCTCGCCTTGAAGTATTGCTGGAGCCCCCAAAAGAAGTTATAGAGCTCCTTTGCGTTCCTTGCCCTGTTGAAACTATTAGGCTTTGGAACATCTCCATATCCCAACGAAGGTGTCACTATCCTCCATTCATGATAGCCTTCACACATAGCATAACTTTTTCTTCAATAACTTCAAATTTAGCAAGTAAAGTCGATCGTACCTCTTTGATTTGTTCATGCATGTTGTTGATTGCGGCGACGAGAGCTCCCTGCGTCTTGCCCTCAAGTTCATTGAGTGCACCTTGCACCTTCCCTTCGAGCTCGTCATCTCCATGCTCTAGCTCCTGAATGAGTAGTGTCACGTCCTCCAACTTCTCTCCTCTCCAACATCTTGAGTTTTAACCTCGGAAGCCCCTTCTCCAAGGCGTCCAAACCATCACACGACACCCTTCTTCTTTGTGGCGGGCCTCTCTTGCTCCCTAGCAACATGGTCCACCCTTGAAGCATCTCTATTTGAAGCCATCGTAGTCCGCTCTGATACCAAATACCACGAGCAAACTTTTCCTTCGCAAAAAGAAAATTAAGGCATTGAAATGAAGTTTACCCGAGGAAGAAAAGACACAAAAACACAGCTGGAGGAAGCAGAAAGCAAAGATTTAGTATTGCCACCACGTTATTACCAAAGCAAAAGTTCACAAAAATAGGCGGAGACAGCGCTTCTTACAGCCCCACAATCCACCACCCAGAAGGCCAACATTAGTTAGTCCTTCCTTCCCTCCCTTCAAAACCCTTAAGCTTCCCCTTTTCCTGACTTGCCCTTTTCTTCCTCTTGTGTTGCTCGAAGAAGCTGTGAAACTTGTCCTGTTCCAGATGATGGGTCTCTGGGATTCTCTTCTGAATTGGCTCCGGAGGTAACCCTTCTTGGTTTTCCCCCCTTTATGCCTTGTTCTTTTGGGTAATTGGTTTTGTTTGGAACTGGTTTGCCGTCTGGTTTTGTGGGCTTGTCTTCAATTACAGAGTAGATGTTGAACTTGGTAGGATTACTTAAATAATTGATTAATCTAGCAAGATTGCAATTTTTTCCTTATCTCAAAGTGTAAATTTTGAGCAAGGAAGGTAGATTTACGCGGTAATGGAGAACGATCGACTACGGAGGGAATCGGCTTAAATAGGGTGTGTCTGGTACTCTGGTTTATATGTATGGTATTATAATTTGAGCTTCTATAGGTTCTTGTAATTAGGTGACTTTTGTATGTTCAAGGTGGCACCTTCCGGTTTGCATTTGATTTGCCCGTCTTAGTGATAAAGCATCGAATAGTTGGGGATTGGCGTTTTCGCAGCTCTATGAGATATGATCTTTCGGATGTTTCTAAATTTTGGGGCTCTAGTTGATGAAGCTAGTTGGTGAATTGGTTGTGGAAGAGATTGGGGATGTTGATATAATGTGTTGCAGGAAATGTGAATTTTCATATGTAGCGTAGTAGGTTCTTAAAGCCTTGAATTGTTTTCTGCAATTTGATGAGCTCCAATGGATTGTGATGAATAAGTGGTTGGAGTTCATGTTCTATTAGAAGAATGAACCATTGGGGACAGAAAATTTCTTCCTCACATTTGAATGAATGGCTCCTAATAGCTTCTTCTCTTATCACGGTCATCTATCAGCTTATTCTTTAAGCAAGAAATGGAGCTATCCCTTGTAGGTCTTCAACATGCGGGAAAGACATCTCTTGTCAATTCCATTGCTGTAAGTCAAAGGCCTGGCTGTTGCATTGTGGTACTTCATTGGGTCACACTTCTAATGTTTTGTTTTTTTTTGTACCAGACAGGAGGCTACAGTGAAGATATGATTCCGACTGTAAGTATCTTTTGAAAGGAAAGTTGCTCGATGAATTTAACTGTGATGACGCCTTAAAGAATGTGTTTGCAATGTTAACAGGTTGGTTTTAACATGCGAAAAATTACAAAGGGCAATGTGACAATAAAGCTTTGGGACCTTGGAGGCCAACGAAGGTTTCGTACCATGTGGGAGCGATATTGCCGTGGAGTCTCAGCAATTGTGTAACCTATCTTTCTCTAATTTTTCTTTCTCATACAGCTTCTGAACACTTTACCTTTTAAAATCTTTTCCCTCCAAAGAACGGGTCGCATCTAGCATGCCAAATTATATTTCACAAGTTGACTTATGATTTGATTCACCGTCTATCCACGTCTAAAAGATTGGGCTTTTACCCATTAACTTGCACATCCCAATTAATTAAGTTTCAATCCTTAACAGTTAACGAGGCTTTATAGCTATTCTGTTGATATTGTAGAGAGCTGCGGTTGAAAAATGTAGGCTATACGGGAAAAGTTTTGGAGCTTTTGGACCACTTGACCTTTGAGGCTATTTCATATGGTGAAGTTTGAGACCGAGGGAGTCATGATAAAAGTTATAGTCTCCTAGTAATATAGTTATTACTTTTTGCTTCGCGCTGTTGATTTCTGCTTCCAGTGCTGTGGATGTCGTTTCTGAAACATAGTCATTCACTGACTAAAGAAGCTGAGATGCCTGTTTCTCAAGTATAGAAGAATACTTTTTCTTTGTGTCAGAGACATCATGGCTCTCTCTTTCAAGAGAACATTTGTCCTGGGACATGTTTTACACATCCCTTGTTTTTCTAGTTTCAGATTATTTACTGTCATTGATCCTATCCAATTCCAATAGCAAAAAGGTTAACTTCTTGGTTTGACTTGATGCAAAAACAGATATGTGGTCGATGCTGCTGATAGAGACAGTGTGCCAATAGCTCGGAGTGAGCTACATGAGCTTTTAACGAAACCTTCTCTAAGTGGAATCCCAGTGCTTATACTTGGGAACAAGATTGACAAATCAGAAGCTCTTTCCAAGCAAGCATTGGTTGATCAGCTGTGAGTTTCAAAAGCTCAAGAAACTATTTTCCTAATAATTTCCTCATTAAAAAAAAAACTCTTCTTTTACCACTATTAAATCTTCCTATTTGGAAATACAGCTCTAAGCCTTGTTCTGGTTCACCTTGCTGGATGGTTTTGTAGAGGTCTTGAATCAATCACAGACAGGGAGGTTTGCTGCTATATGATCTCGTGCAAGAACACCGTTAACATCGACATCGTGATTGAGTGGCTTATGAAGCACTCAAAAACCGTGAACTAGCGAGGCTCCCAGCTTCAGAGAGTTTGCTGTAATTTATAGCAGTGATGGTAAAATCCCAACACAGCGAAAAAACATATAGCTTGTAATTGTTGTCTGCAAGAATCTTGTTTAAGAGGGCTCTCGTTTTAGTCAAGGTCCCTTGTGTCTTGTACAGTTGTGAACTGCCTGAGACCAACTACTATGTACATTGTTCGATTCGTTTCGCCTCAAGTTTGATGTGTTGCTGTTGACAGGAGGCAGATTTTTTCTGGTTCTTGGTTTGCTTGTACTTTGTGCTCGACATATCTAGAGGCCCATGGGCTTCTTCATGGACAATCTTGAGTTGGACTATTTTTTGATTCATGGGCAGGACACGTTTTTTTCTTTTCAAAATGAACACACGTTATTTGGACATTTACTGATTCAAGTTTGACAAGAAATTAGCCTCCCAACAATTCATTAAATTTTACAACTTTTAGTTAGCCTTTGTGACTTTAACCTCTTGTTTGGAAGGATGTAATGTGGGGAGAAAGAAAACATTTGAAGGAAAGTAGAGTTTCTCATGTATGAATAGAGGAAGGAATATGGAGGAAATGAAAATCAAAACTCATTCCTTCCAATTTGTAGTGAATGCGAAAATTGGGTGTTGTTACTAATAGTGTGTGCAAAACTATCTAGAGTGGGATCTATTTTGTTGATCGTGGTTGGATGACGCGCGTCTCAATCAAATGGTTGAGAGATTTCACATGAGTGTAAAGGGGTCATTTTTTGCATTGAATATTTCCCTTTTTTTGAGAAAAGTACCGTTATCCATATATAGAAATACTTAGGTCGGAAAATCTGTATACAAGAGCATATCCAACTGGGAATGATGCTGAGAGTGCCAATTACAGGGAAGTAGGCCTAATCTTGCTTATTTCCAGACCCAATTTATAACATGGTTTTGTACCCGAGAGATAAGAGTAAGCCTGCAAAGCGGTAACTATTCTAGAGAAAGGCGAATGTCTCGAACCAACGACTCCAACCTCCAATGAACTAAAGCATAAGGATCGGAGATGAAAACAACCGCGAGACTACAATCAGTCTCAATCAGGATCTGCTTGAAGGGAAAGTCCCGTTGGCCAAGGGAAAGCGCCATGGAGATAGCAAGTAACT